>JASDDO010000014.1:684700089-685900089 GCA_030015575.1 Agapanthus africanus | reverse complement strand
TGTCAGATATTATATCCATATCCTGTCTGGAGAAACAACTGTGTGACGACCACAGTACAACCAATCGTAGTATAGGAATTTTACTTCCTACTCTGTGTATGTCATCCAAATACCAGGACATCATACCTTACTACCTTCTTAACAGATCCATCCCCTATTCTGATGAAGTCAAACCTATGACTGTCACATCAAAATTAGATGATCTATCTCCGCTATAACTGCATAAGTCTATAAATAGACATAAGCTACTTGCCCGCTATGCTTCCGCTGCTCCCACTGAACACAACTACCCTCTGGCAGAATAATATATACGTGCACTTCTAAAGCTAGTTTAGAACGACGCTATACTTATCCTCCTGCCGGGTCACATAGCCTGGAACAACAGTAGTGTCAAGTCTGGGTAGATAAGAACCTCTCTGTCACCGTCCTTGAGGCTACCGGAGTACCTCTCGGGTGTCTGAGGTTACCCACCATATCTGCAGAGTGGCTATTGGAATGTCAAACCTGATTGAATCTATAGGTCCTATTAAATTTTCCGTAATCGTTTGCGGTTCTGGAATCACTTCCAGTTCTACCATACTCTCACTACTGTTTTCTGAAAAAAATCCATTTTACTAAAACCGTGCCGAGTCAAGAACAATATCACTATTGATCTTCCAGATGGTAGAAAATCAACCCTCGACATAGCCTAGGTCAACCCACAAACTGCCATTACAGAAATGTGCCTTGAGTTATCCAGAGTCTGGTTTTAAGCATAAGCCGGACAACTCCCCGTACCTTAACATCGTTAAGATATGAACCATTCTATATCCAATATAGAAACTTTGGCATTTATTTAATTGGAACCAGAATCTAATCATGCAACTGTCTCCAGTACATATCAACTTAATGGAGAGAAGCTAATCAGCATTACTCAACTTAGGAATCCATCCAATTATGAGTAACCTGAAAGAGAAACAAGTTTCTCAAGACCACTACTTGAATACCAATCATAAGAATCTATATCTTCAATCTCTTTGAAGAATCCCGATACTTACGATATCTGGTTCTCTACTTTATTCCTATACCCACAACTTCTCAAAACTTAGACCTTGTATTTCTACGAAACACTTGTCTAAAAACCAGAGAAGTCATAAGTAAACAGAACATAGTACGAGGACCAGCCCCTTTGTCCTGATGGACACTGGACAACATACAATACTCTGTATAAGTCCGTTGAGTTGAATAACTCAAAACCTGTGCATCGTAGGTTGAAAACTGTACTTATGGTTAAGAACTACTCCGTTGTTCAATGCTCCTTACCCAATCGTCAACTGATGTAGGTAAATGTCATCGACATAATATCAAAAAGTTATATCTCACTTTATAAAAATAAACGTACAGATATATCATTTTGAAATTGATGCACAACAACGGATACTCAAAACCAAATACATGCCTGCCGGCAATAACCCAGGCGACTTCCTCAAATATCACCAATTACAACGAATTCCGATATAATGAGGATGATCACCTTATTCCTAATAACTTCCTCCCACCCATCATCTGTAAAACCATATAGATGTGAGAATCATACCTGGTAAATACATACCATGGAGTAAGTATCTAATCGGGAAATCAGTTTTCCTTTAACAATGCACAGTGTAACTGAAACATGAAAATGTTTCGTAGGGGTATCCTGGTATTCCTAGTAATGCCTCTTCCATAATCCAATTCATGACTTTAACCGTATATTTCTTTGCCATCTCTCCAAATCCCTTTATTTGTCTTCAGTCGTTACCTTCTGTACACCATCGTTAGGCTAAATGGTTTTCTTCCTTCCCTACCGTTCGGCACCAGCCTATGGTTTGAAAGAAGACTATCCAGTAAGCATAATAGGTGTACCCTCCTCAACCTAGGAGTACTCACATCTTGAGAGAAGGTGATGATAAAAGACAATTGAATAATACCTTATTTTTTTAAAGGTGAAATAGGAGTGGCGATGAAGTACGCGGTTTGGTCATGAATGATAACAGTCGCAATTTACTTTGCCCTCTTTCTAATCCCTTTATTTTGTCTTTACATATTACCTTCTGTACACCCTACTTAGGCTAATTGGTTTTCTTCATTCCCTACCTTTCGGCACCTGCCTATGGTTTGGAAGAAGACTATCCAATAAGCGTAATAGGTATACTCTCCTAAACCAAAGAGCCCTCGCAACCTGAGAGAAGGTGATAATAAAAGACAACTGAATAAACCAATTCTATTTCTCCTGAACCTGGATCCATCCTCGAAAAAGTCCCTTCGAGTTCGTATATAACCATACGATGGATCTATCTAATGGAAGTGGATGTCCGTAGTAATACGGGGTGTTCTGAGAAATGCAAAGGGTAAAAGAAGGAGTGGCAATGACTTATACAACTTAGACAATCCAAAAGCCGGTATTTTAAGAAGGTTCGGTCAACTTGGTCACTGAGTCATAGTCGAGGGTCGGTCAAAGGTCGCTGCCAAAGAGAGAGAGAAAAGAAACACTCTGCGTGCACTCTAACCTAGATCAGAATGGTTATCACTTTATCTAATCCGGAAACCTCCCACTGTACTGTCAAATTCTTCTCCAAACCTGAAAGAAGAATCAATCGGGATCACCCGAAGAGTAAACCAACTCATCAGTGGGAATCGGGATCCAACTTTCATCGCATGATAATGTGACGGAATCCACTCACGTTATCACACTCCAGAAGGTATGCGCATGCCTGGCAAGTTTCAGTTTCTTTAGAAACTCCCGATATGATTTTTACCCCATGTTCTTATGACCTTGACAAAGGCCAACAAATCATAAGTCACATGTCAAGTTCTGCCCGTCATTATCTTGTTAATTTGAACCCACCCGTACATACTCTTGACGAAGGCCAACAAGGTAATACGACTGTCCCAAACCAACTCATCTATCTATGCAACAAATGAATACCCCAGCAGCTACCAAACACTATGCCTTGACGAAGGCCAACAAACATAGCTTGAATACTACTGATCATCCATAAGAAATGACGGAGGGCTACGGCTGGTTTTGGCGAAAAACCTTTAACGTAATGAACTTGATCTCGTTGAAGGAACCTGATAGCTTTTTATAAAAATATAGTGGCGAAAACCTTTGCTAAAGAGGTCACTCCCGGTGAAGGGATCTCGGCTCTTTCCTCGTGGAATGAGGTGCAGGATACTCCAACTGAATACCACGATGCAAAGCAACTTGTAATCGACTATAGTGAAGTTATTACCTGACGCAAACTTCTGCCCAAGGGGTCATTCCCGGTGAAGGGATATCGGCCCTTGCCTCGTCGAATGAGGTGCAGGATATTCCAACCAAATACCGCTATGCAAAACAAAAGGAAACGTCTTTGTAATAACACTTTTTAAAACTGTTCCAACAACATCCAAACAGGTTTGTTTTCCTTTGTATTGATCAAAATCAACGCAGTCCCATCAATTAATCACACCAGAAAAGAACGAAAATAAAATGTACATATATGCCATCCGCATTCGTCACTGGGTCCCGTCATAACCCGTTAGGTTACTTAACTAACGACAGAGCGGGGACTGGACTAGCGCGGGTGCAAAACATATACAACATCTAATAGTATATATACCAATATACAATAATCGCTCCAGGCGTGATAATATGCAACATTACAGAAAAGTAATAAGCATCACAGAACAATACAGATAATCTGGGATCCCCGAGTTTCACAGAGCCGCTGCTGAAACCCGGTGTTCCCCTGGTCGTGTGGTAGCCTGTGCAATGAAACCTAGACCCCTACGGGTGCGGCAAGTTACCCCCCAAAACCTGAAACGAGGCAGCCCCCTACAGCAAAGTGAATGGACCACCCTGCACTTCACACAATCCGGTAACTTGGGCACCCCTCCTTGGGTCAACCTGTACCCCCTACGAGTGCGGCGAATAGTCTGCTAATTTTAGAGTGAGGCCCCTCTGCCTCTCAAAGCCATGAGATGCGGACCCGTTACCCTCCAGAACCCGGCTATCCGTGCACTCCATCGCGGGGTAAAACCTAGTACAGAAATGAAAAATATGTACAACGGGTACACCGACCTCAGCCCGGTCGTGCCCCAAAAGAATATTATACAAACAGGCAGTGACGGCAGTCCACATGTTGGACGCTCGCCCCGCAATATCAAATGTACAAATAAATCCAAACTGCACTACCATTGCACACTGCTATCCACCACGACAAATCCGCAACATCACAGCACAACACAGAACATCAACGCGAATGTCACGTTCGCAAACCCGTCTAAAAGAACTATAGCAATCAGACCCGGTTTACCGCTCGAATGACATTCACGGTCGGAGATATAATGCAAGTACTGTAAACTAACACGTTTAAATTTCGATCGACAAAACTTCCCGAAGTGGGCCCCACGTACATCTGCTGTACAGTAACAAAATCTGGGCCCAAAAGAAATATTCCAGAAACCGCAATTTTACATGAAGAACCCACTGTAGAAAAATGGTTTACTGTAGCTTTAAAACGGCGGCAGAACCGCGGCCAAACTAGGGTTTGTGCGGCGGTTCCGCGGTGGTTTGGAAGCTTCAGTTGACCAAATTTCACCAGAATTCTTAGAAAAGCCTGCTCGATTTTCTGAGATGCACAAAATGATTTTTAGACCTGTTTAAAATTCGACAGAAACTTTTCACAGAAAATTGCGATTTTTGAAATTCCGTTCGATAGATATTTTAAACGCGTTAGAACAAGTTAGTAAAGCTTAATGGCGTGGCTCTGATACCATATAAGTCTACGGTAGCGCCCCGGCCGTCTTTCAGACGCCAAATGCTGAACAAAAACTTTTATAACTGGCGCTATCGCATACTATAACCCGGATCAGCCATTAACGCTAAACTAACAAACTACAAAGAGGGTAGAAAGGTTATACCGAATGATCCGAGTCCTTCGTTCTTTAACCATCATCCCACGCTCCGTTGCGGCTGCTCCGATCTCCTGGCTCGTCGTCGAGGTGGCACCACATCTACGGATCTTTAAACGGGCTCCCGCCTCTGACCCGAGGCAACTCGGTCACCAAGTTTGCTAAAAGAGATGACCAAGATTGATGTAGAGAATGAGTAGAACACTTTGTCTCGTTACGTCCAAAGCCATGGACGAACAATTAATGAAGTTGCCTTTTTGGATTGAATGAAATGAGAAATAAACTATCAAATTTCCATGAACCCAAAACCATATACTTTTTTCCAAAATCAACAACCATATTCCTCTAGCAAGAGGGGCCGGCCACTTATAAGTGAGGAGGGGGTGAGTGTAGGAGTGGAAGAGGTGATCATAAGAATATGAAGCTTATCATAACATTAAATGAAAAGGATGACACACTAAAAACCATTAATGCAAAAGAAGATGCATTAACCTAGTCATCTTCTCATTAAATGCAACCATTAATGAACTAATGACTCACAAGCCACCTCATCATCCTAGTCATTATCTAGAAACTTCCACACTCATCAAGAAGAGATAAATCCATCTTTAACCGAACGTTAAAGACGGGCGATAGAAAACTGGAAACTGGCAACTTCCAAAAGCGATCCCGAAACGAATTTCAGGATAACCCCGTAACAGTATAAACATACCCGCATTTGTATTACGACCGAATACAAATGCAACCGAGACAAAGATATTATATCTACTAAGTATAATACATGGATCCGGCTTAAACCAAAGCCCACCAGTATTATCTGCCCGAAATATGACACGTGCGTAAACGCACGTGCATTTTCCGAACCCTGCCATAAAACTATACGGCCTCTACAACGTTTCGCCCGAACTTGGGAAACTATCTGTGGGGGACTCTAATGACTCGTCAGTACCCTGGCAGTGGGTTTAACCACAAGCTGTCGGCGGCACTAGCTGTGCGTAACGGCTGCCCATGTACTGACCTCAAGGGAGGCCGATGAGCAAACTCATCCGGAAACCCTACTGAGCCTAACAGTGACAATATATATATAGTCCGGTCCGTTCGTCTATGAGTATTGCATATCGGGCCTAGGGGCTGGTAACGTCAGACCCCTAAAAGCGGTATAAGTCGTGTCGGAGACAAGCCCTGAACACCCTGAGAAACTACTAGAGTACCTACCAGTAATTCTCACCTTCCTTGGCCAAGGACTTGGTGTAATGGCTTTCCTAGACACAGCGCGATCTCCACCCCCAATACCGGGAGAGACGAATACCTGCCGATCTGCTCACGTGCCTTCATGTGGCTCGGGACTGTACCCAAAAAATACCTGTTTGCACGACTCTTTTGAGCCGTGGTAGGGTAGAAATCAAAGCACAGTGGGAACTCACACGAGACAAATGACGACCTCAGGTCGATGAACTAACCTATACACATGTCACCAGGGAACTGCTATCTGACGATAGGTATAATACCAACTAGCAGGTTCCCGGCGAGTCCTGTCCGGTGTACTCATAACCCAATGAGCACCTGTATACATCTTAGGTGATCCAACTGACACCAGTGGCTTGTGAGACCGTCCACCGCCCCTCGTCGGGGTCTCGACTGTATACACTAGTCTACTCTGGAGTATCGATGCCCTGTCTCGAAACTCCCACGACTAGGGACCACTATTAAGGATGTGCTTATGGACTACCCAACTCTCACGTATATGATCGCTCTCATACTGTTGGTAGTCAAGCAAGATCCTAAGGGCTCTATCAACGTGTAACATGTGATCAGTCACCTGAACCTGTACACGACTGATAAAGGTAAACCAGATAGCATACTATTATCTCGAGTAAGACTATCCTACCGGTATAGGTCCTCCGCAATCATTGCAATCACGTGCCTGCGATCCAATAATTGACTTTGAGGGCATTATATCCAACAAGAAAGATGTCAGTGTATACGAGAGGGGTCTCTATATGCCAGAGACTATGGCAAATGGGAGTACAAGGCTTCGTCGATAATACCACGGAACAACGTCATGGATGTAATTACGTCTTATGGTTGCTGTCTCGTGCCACTTCTAACACCTTCCGTACCAATCTACCCCTTAAACCCCGCGATATCTTGGTTGTATTGTATTGCAACTTGTAATGTCTTATTTTTATAGATTGTATAATTGGACGATTTGCCGAAACCATGATATCAGTAAATGGATGTAACTGGAGAATCATGGATGTAACTAGAGAATCATGTAAATGGAAGTATATTCATGGTTCGGTTCGGTCAATATAGATTGAATATATTGAATATATGGATTCATGACTTCATGTTGAATTGTAGATTGTAGTTTGTACTTGAATCATATTCAAGTCAGATTATTATAATGAGACTCAGTCTGAGTCAGAACAATTAGAAAAGAAATTGAAGTCCTGATTGTTTTGATGTTATCGGTAACCGCTGTACATAGGCGATAAGATTTGTGTCTTTTTCAAAAACGATTACCGTGTTGATAATACCATTTGTTAAGTTGTCTACCTTAAATAGGAAAGCACCCATATCTCCGGCTCTCTAAGGCTCAAGTGATTGGTCTCGGTTAAACCTATATTTACTAGGGTCCTTAGAGTAATTTATAGAACTTGAGGGGGTTTTATGTAAAAATAATTTTGTATAATTTTCAAAATACAACTCAAGTATTTAATTATTATCTTTATATACATACAACAATTTAATGATCAAGATAAATATGTATACATGTTCGAATAGCATGAAATGAGTCAAGTATATTATTCGAGTAACTACCATAAACAATGTTGTAAAGAAATATTATGTACGACTAATTAATCAAGTCGAACGAATACGGAATATAAACAGAAATATGGCTCTATGTGTTTTGCACGTGTGAGCTCCAGTCGTGCCTAAATACGACTACCGGTTTGGGAGATACATTCATTTTCGTTTCTACCGGTTTGGGAGATACATTCATTCAGAATCTGTCCAGTACCGTCGCATATTTTTAAAACACAATTTGAGTTAATTTTTATCGGGTTTCAGGTTAAAAAAAATTATTATAAAATTGTAGGTCTTTCGATATACTTATCCAAAACACTAAGATTCGTACGATTTGGATTTCTTAAACTCTAGTTATAATCATTTTAATATCAGCATTTAAAACAGAAATTCAGATTTCTGGACAGCAATTATATGTTATATTGCAAAGCCTATATCGGGCTGTTTCGTGCATTTCTAAGTAGTCTAATATACAGAAAATTATAGTTTTATTATTTATGCATCTACACATCTAAATTTTGTCACGAACGGATATCGGGATTTCAAGTTATGTTCTATTAAAAAACAGTGTGCGAATCAGGACATATTCTGTCAAGATCCGTCGCTTAATATTGTAACGCGGTTTTCTTTATCTTACGTTGGTTTTAAGTAAAAACTTAAAACCAATAAAATCTAGATTATTCAATGTAGATATACAAACCATCTGAAAACACTTAATTTGGATTAACTATTATAGAGTTATGGTCTCTCGAAGAAGACCCTTATTGGCAGTTTTCTGGTTTTAAAAACAGTGAATAAAAATTGTGTATCTCCTAAACCGTTATTCGGTTAGATCTGAAATTTTTACAGCGTATACAAAAAAATATATTCTATCCAAAGTAATTTTTTTGAAATTTTCAGAATTAAAAATTAATTTCTAAAATTATTTTAAAAGTAAAGATATTGATATGTCATATGTGAGAATGAGGAAACCATGGTATTTATTCGTAACTTCATTTTTTTTATACAAAATTTAAATAAAGTAACTTAAAATACAACAACAAATGATGCGATCCTAATTGGTCACTATGAAATCTTAACATATGGATTGAGAGTAATGAAAAAACTTTACAAACTATATATGTGTGTATGTTTGTGTGTGTTCATTATTTATATATGTATTAATTATTTAGGGACTATGATATGATAAGGGAAATTTTTCATAGCAATATGAAAAGAGAAAGATAGAGAGAAGGAGATGGAGGGAGGGAAAGTGAGAAGGGACTTACATACACAAGCCGCTATTGTCACCGGGCTTGTCTATCCGCCGATAGTCTCGCGTTACTAGCGAGACCTTCTTGAAGACTTTTTCATGTTCTTCTTCTTGGATTCTAAGTGAAGAGGGAGAAGTAAGAGATAGAAAAATGTGAGGAAGGAAAAGATAGAGGAGGACAAATAAAGATGGTATAATGGTGAATTGTGTATAATATCATATGCATTCAATATGGGAATTAAAAGAGAAATGAAAGGTCACCATTCATTTTGGAAATGAAAGGTCTCATTTGTAAGTTATGCGAAGAATAAAAAATTGATAAAGAAAAATAATTGAAAGAATGGGGATTTGAACATGTGACTTATGGAATAATAATGCAGGGACTTAACTAATGTGCTACAAGATTGTTCATACACATATTTAATAAGAATTAAATATATGATATTGCTTAAAAAAAGTGGACTTTTGGGCTCATAGTTTTATTAAAGAAAATGAAATTGAAATTGAATTTGAGTTATGGGCTGGGTTAGGTCTTATGTTTAATTTGAAAAAAAGTTAAAATTTAGTTTTATAGAAATGTGTTTGGGAAAAATAGATTAAGAATAAAATAATATATTTATAAAAAACAAAATATACAGAAAATACTAAGAATAAATAAATACAATATTTTACTAAAGAAAGAAAACACGAAGGTACAGTAATACTAGGGTCGTTACAACGACTCGCAAAGAGAACTCTCTTATAAGACCCTCACGGCTCATGAGATTCAAAAGCCTTAAGCTACAGAGATCTGAACCTGTTCTTAAGCCATCACAATCCCCAGATTTCCCTACAAACGGTTCAATATTGACCCTTGTATACAATCCACGAGTACGAATAAACATTTCCCTAACAAAGTCCTACCAGCGACTAGGGATATGCTCACACGGTGAACAAACACTTGTAGGTCCTCTCGACTTGCAAGGAGAAAACACTCTTATACGATCCTTACGACTTATAAGAGAACACACACTTAAGAATCCTTACGATTCTTAAGTAGAAAACGCACCTACGAGATCCTCACGACTCGTAAGGAGTAACACCTTTATGAGACCCTTACGGCTCATGAAGTCAAAAGCCTTAGTCGACAGGATTCTAACCCTGTTTGCTAAGCCATATTTGTTTAAATCGAAAAGGGCAAATGATGATTCGCTCCTGGCAATGACCCAGTTGTAGCGATGCTGATGCTTGAATCGGAATCAAATTTCAAGCGCTTTCATGACAAATGATGATTCGTGCCTGACAATATTCCAGTCGCAGCGATGTTGATGCTAAGATTGGCACTAGATTCCAAGTTAGATACTCATGGCGAAAAGTCAATGAGCCAAAAATGCATATGAAATAGCCGAAATGATGGGGTAACTCGCAACAAAATCAGCAAGTAAAATATATGCATACAAAATAGCCGAAATGGTTGGGCAACTCGCAATAAAAAGCAGCGAGTAAAAAGAAAAAATAGCCGAAATGATTGGGCACCGTGAAAAATAGCCGAAATGATTGGGAAATCGTGACGTTCGCGATATAAAAAGCTGAAATGATAGAGCATCGCGGAAAGAAATAAAAAAATGATGAAAGAATGGAACTTTCTGCCCTACAGGTGAGATTACAATGATCCCTGTATACAATCCAGGGGCACAAACAAAAAAGGAACCATACCTTCCCACCAGGCTCCATTAGAAAGAGAGCCAAGTCTCGACGGTTCGCAAACAACCTAGAGACCACCTCGATATTCGTTTCATTACGGTAGACGCAACGTCAGCAAAGCGGAGCCACGGCAAAGTCCCTAGTTCCCAATCTCGATGGCCATCTCTACAGCCTAGAGATTAACAACAGCGTTCTTCCTCCAACAGGATGTAAATGCGACACGAAACAACGGAGCCACAGCAAAGTCCCCGGTTCCAGGACCCGACGGTTCACTAACAACCTAGAGACCACCTCGACGTTCGTCTCAATATAGCAGACGCGATGTCACCCCAGCGTTCTTTCTCCAATAGGATTCGGACGTGACGTCAACAAGGCGGAGCCACGGCAAAATCCTAGTTCCAAGACTCTACGGTCCACAGACAACCTAGAGTCAACCAAAGGCCTCCCCGCCAGATCAACGCTCCGTCTCGGAAACAAGTCAACCGACCCCTAGGGAAATCAGTGTCCTTAGCAAATACCTAGATTCAGGGAAATCAGCGTCCTTGACGAGAGCATCTCGATTCGTTTCGACCCTCAAGGAAATCAGTGCCTTTGCAGGAATCTCTCGATTTGTTTCGACTCCAGGGAAATCAGTGTCCTTGGCAAATATCTCGATTCAGAGAAATCAACGTCCTTGACTAGAGTATCTCGATTCGTTTCGACCCGCAAGGAAATCAGTGCCTTTGTAGGAATCTCTCGATTCGTTTAGACTCCAGGGAAATCAGTGTCCTTGGCAAATACCTCGATTTAGGGAAATCAGCGTCTTTGACGAGAGCACCTCGATTCATTTCGACCCGCAAGGAAATCAGTGCCTTTGCAGGAATCTCTTGATTCGTTTCGACTCTAGGGAAATCAGTGTCCTTGGCAAATACCTCGATTCAGGGAAATCAGCGTCCTTGACGAGAGCATCTCGATTCGTTTCGACCCGCAAGGAAATCAGTGCCTTTGCAGGAATCTCTCGATTCGTTTCGACTCTAGGGAATCCAGTGTCCTTGGCAAATACCTCGATTCAGGTAAATCAGCGTCCTTGACGAGAGCATCTCGATTCGTTTCGACCCGCAAGGAAATCAGTGTCTTTACAGGAATCTCTCGATTCGTTTCGACTCCAGGGAAATCAGTGTCGTTGGCAAATACCTCGATTCAGGGAAATCAACATCCTTGACGAGAACATCTCGATTCGCGTCGACCCGCAAGGAAATCAATGCCTTTACAGGAATACCTCGATTCGTTTCAACCCTCAGGGAAATCTGCGTCCTTGGCAAATACCTCGATTCAGGGAAATCAGCATACTTGACGAGAGCATCTCGATTCGCATCGACCCGCAGAGAAATCAGTGTCTTTGCAGGAATACCTCGATTCGTCTCAACTCCGAGGAAATCAGTGTCTTTGGCAAAACCTCGATTCAGGGAAATCAGCGTCCTTGACGAGAGCATCTCGATTCGCGTCGACCCGCAAGGAAATCAGTGTCTTTGCAGGAATACCTCGATTCGTCTCAACTCCAAGGAAATCAGTGTCCTTGGCAAATACCTCGATTCAGGGAAATCAGCGTCCTTGACGAGAGCATCTCGATTCGTGTCGACCCGTAAGGAAATCAGTGCCTTTGCAGGAATACCTCGATTCGTTTCAACCCCCAGGGAGATCAGTGTCCTTGGCAAATACCTCGATTCAGGGAAATCAGCGTCCTTGACGAGAGCATCTCGATTCGCATTGACCCGCAGAGAAATCAGTGTCTTTGCAGGAATACCTCGATTCGTTTCAACCCACAGGTAGATCAGTGTCCTTGGCAAATATCTCGATTCAGGGAAATCAGCATCCTTGACGAGAGCATCTTGTTGACTATAGTGCCATCAAGGCAATTATCATAGTCGCGGACTTGTGATTATGATGATTGAGTGAGGACCTATCCCGATAAAGCAGTCTTACTCAAGATGATAGTATGCTATCTGGTTTATCTTTATCATCATATACATGTTGATAGAGCCAATAGGATTCTTGCTTGACTGCCAGCATTGTGATGGCGATCACATATGTGGGAGCTGGGGTCTATATGCGCATTCTTAAATTTCCCTAGTCGTAGGAGTATCGAGACAGGGCATCGATACTCTAGTGTAGACTAGTGCATACTGATCGAGACCCCGACGAGGGGCGGTGGCCAGGTCTCACAAGCCATTGGTGTTAGTTTCTTCACCTAAGATAGTATACAGGTGCTCATTGGGTTATGAGTACATTGGACGGACTCGCCGGGAACCTGCTAGTTGGTATTATACCTATTGTCAGATAGCAGTTCCCAGATGACATGTGTACAGGTTAGTCTGTTGACATGAGATCGTCATTTGTCTTATGTGAGTTCCCACTGTGCTTTGATTACTACCCTACCACGGCTCAAAGGAGTCGTGCAAACAGGTTTTAGTTAGGTACAGTCCCGAGCCACATGGAGGCAGTGATCGGATCGTCAGGGATTCGTCTCTCCCGGTATTGGGGGTTGATGTCGCGTTGTGTACGGATGGCCATCACATAAATCCATGGCCATGGTGGACGAGAATTATCGATCTAGGATCGTTAGTTTCTCAGGTGGTGATGGGTTTCATACCGACACTAAATATCGCGTTGTTGGGGGTCTGACTTTATCCACCCTCTTAGACTCGATATGTGATACTCTTAGACGAACAGACCGGACTGTACGGATATTGTCACTGACAGGCTCAGTAGGGATTCAGGATGAGTTTGCTCGTCGGCCTCCCTTTCGCTCAATACCTGGGTAGCCGTTACGTACAGCTAGTGCCTGTAAGTCGATGTTCAACACCCCAATACTTGTGGGGAGGCGGAAATATGAATAACAATCAAGTTCTATGATCAAACATCGATTAACCGTACGAATCGTTTGCTAAACAAGTTTTAACAAAAGCTATAGAGTTTTAATCTACTATGCGAAGAGATTATACCAAACGGTTCTAGTCCTTCGTCTTGATGTTGTCTACGGCCTCTTTGGATCTCCACGTCCTCTTCGGCTTTCTCCCGTGATAGACGATCCACCCGAGAACCCTAATCCAAGCTATAACCTCTAAACTTGAGGTTACTTAGTTTCTCTAGTTACTAAATAGAGTAGCTAAGGTGATGTAGAGATAGGTTATGGAGTAATTAGTCTTTCCTAATCCTTGTTCTCAACTCATGAGGGGTAGGATTAGGCTTGGTGAAGGAGAGAAAACTTGAAGAGAGAGAGTGAGAAGATGATAATGATAATATTATAATGAATAAAGCTTCTCACTTGATATATATGAAACATAATGAATTTAAAAGAAATGAATAATAAGTGAATATTCATCATGTTTCATTTAATCAAGTGGGTGATTCATCATGTGAGTCATTAAGCAATTAATGATGCATTAATGATATGATGAATCACTCACAATGAGTCACTTAATCATTAAATGAAAATGCCACCTCTCTCTTTATGTCACATCCTTCTAGAAGCTTCTCGGAAAATTACGAGAACGCCCCTCTCATCCGTGAAAACACGGAAAAACTTTAGACTGTACAAATCCAATAACCTGATACTAGAATCTGGCTTAAACCAAAGCCGGCTAGTAAAAACTGTCCGAATGTCGTACGTGCGTTCAAACACGTATGCGTCCGAACCTTTGTCGTAAAACCATACGACCTCTATATCTTTTCGTCTGGGTTTGGGAAATCTCTGTGTGGGACTCTAAAGACTCGACTACTACGCTGGCAGTGGGTTTAACCACAGACCGCAAGCGGCACTAGCTGTACGTAACGGTCCCCAGGTAGTTGTCGATAAGAAAGCTGATGAGGTAACCCATCTGAAATCCTACTGAGCCTGTCTGTGACAATATCCGCGCAGTCCGGTCTGCTCGTCTAAGAGTATCGCATGTATGGTCTAGGGAGGTGGTGGACGTCAGACCCCTAATAACCGTACAAGTCGTGTCGGTATGGCTTTATCACCATCTGAGAATCTACTGATCAACCTATCAGTAATTCCCAATCAGCCCTGGCCAGGGACTTATGGTAATGACCAACCGATCACCGTGCGATATCAACTCCCTATACCGGGAGAGACGAATCCCTAACAGTCACTCACTGCCTCCATATGGCTCGGGACTGTGCCCAACTGAAACCTGTTTGCACGACTCCTTTGAGCCGTGGTAGGGTAATAATCAAAGCACAGTGGGAACTCATACGAGACAAATGATGACCTTAAGTCAACGGACTATCTGCACACATGTCACCTGAGAACTGCTATCTGACGTTAGGTATAATACTATCCAGTCAGTTCTCGGCGAGTCCTGTCCGGTGTACTCACACCCAGTGAGCATCTGTATACAATCTTAGGTGAACACCACCAATGGTTGCGGGACCAATCCATTGCCCCTCGTCAGGGTCTAGATATGTATACACTAGTCTACTCCGGAGCATCGATGCCCAATCTCGATACTCCTGCGACCAGGGACATCTAAGGGTATGCCTATTGACTATCCAGCTCCCACTAGTATGACTGCCATCACAACGCCGGTAGTCAGACAAACACCCTATGGGCTTTATCAACATATATATATAAATACCAAGTAAAATATATTATACGTTAAGACAAAGTCAAACCAAATAGCGTACTATCATATCAAGCAAGACTGTCATGTACATACATATCCCAAGCATCCTATACAATGTAGGCCTCTAGGGCATATATATCCAACAATCTCCCACTTGCACTAAGGCCTATAATTGGCGCAATGAGTACCCACTGTCTCTACCAGATCCAGTTGCTTGCGTACTGCATGCCCAACATCTCAAAAAGCCTCTCGAACTGTACTTGAGGAATGGCCTTGGTGAATGGATCTGCCGTGTTGTCTTTTGTGTCTACTCTCCGTATCTCGATCTCCCGACGATCTACGATCTCCCTGATCAGGTGAAACCGCCTTAAGATATGCCTGGATTTCTGATGGGACCTTGGTTCCTTCGCTAAAGCTACAGCGCCATTGTTATCGCAATACAAAGGTATTGGATTAGCAATGGACGGAACCACCTGAAGTTCAGAAATGAACTTCCTTATCCAGACAGCCTCTTTTGCGGCTTCACTAGCAGCTATATACTCAGCCTCCATAGTTGAGTCTGCGACGGTATCTTGTTTGGAACTCTTCCAACTTACCGCTCCTCCATTGAGGGTAAACACAAAACCCGAAATAGATTTAGAATCATCCTTGTCACTTTGGAAGCCGGAGTCGGTAAAAGCCTCTACCTGGAGGTCCTTATTGCCGTAAATCAAGAACATCTCTTTAGTCCTTCTCAGGTATTTGAGAATGTTCTTCACCGCTATCCAATGTTTCTCACCTGGGTCCGATTGATACCTGCTTACCACACTAAGTGCGTAAGCTACATCTGGTCTGGTACATAACATCGCATACATTATTAATCCTACCGCCGAAGCGTAGGGTATAATGCCCATGCGAGCCCTCTCTTCATCAGTCTTTGGAGACATCTCTTTGGAGAGGGTGATTCCGTGACAAGCGGGCATATTGCCGCGCTTGGAGTCTTCCATACTAAATCTCTTTAGTATAGTGTCTATATACCTGGACTGTGATAGTCCCAATATTCTATTAGATCTATCTCGATAGATCTTAATGCCCAGAATGTATGATGCATCTCCCAAGTCTTTCATAGAGAATTTCTGTGACAAGAAGAGCTTTACTGATTGTAGTATAGGGATATCATTCCCTATCAGTAGTATGTCGTCGACGTACAAAACGAGGAAGACTACTGCTCCTTCTACAATCTTCCTATAAACACATGGTTCATCTATATTTTTGATAAAGTCAAATTCCTTGACTGTTTCATCAAAACAGATGTTCCATCTCCGCGATGCTTGCTTTAACCCATAAATGGATTTAAGCAATTTGCACACTCTTCCGCTGCTCCCACTGTCTAAGAAACCTTCTGGTTGATCCATGTAAACACTCTCTTCTAGATGTCCATTTAGAAAAGCTGTTTTTACATCCATTTGCCAGATTTCATAGTCATGGAAGGCAGCAATGGCAAGCATGATCCGAATGGATTTAATCATAGCTACTGGCGAAAAAGTTTCATCATAGTCCAATCCTGGTCTTTGACGAAAACCTTTTGCTACTAGTCTAGCTTTGTACGTTTCCACTTGTCCAAATGTACCAATCTTCTTTTTGAAGATCCATTTGCACCCAACTGGTTTTACCCCAGGAGGAGCAACTTCTAAAGTCCATACTTTATTGGTATACATGGATTCCATTTCGGATCTCATTGCATCCAGCCACTTTACTGAGTCGCTACTTGTGATAGCCTGCTGAAAACTAGTAGGCTCATCATCATCGATGATGCAATCCTCTCGATCCCCATCAAGAAGAAAACCATAGTATCTTTCAGGAGGATGAGAAAGCCTACTAGATCTGCGGAGTGGCGTTGGTTCGTCATGTTCTATTGAAATCTGAGATTCTTCTAAGTCCTCGGTTGCAGTTTGAGGTTCTGGAATTTCTTCCAGTTCTACCGCGCTCTCACTAATTTCTTTTGCAAGAAATTCGCTTTCTAAGAAGACAATGTGACGAGCGACAAACACCTTTTGTTCTTCAGTGTGGTAGACCATGTATCCCCTTGAATGCTTGGGGTATCCTACAAACTTGCACAAAACCGATCGTGCCTCGAGCTTGTCCGGATTATGCTTTTTAACATATACCGGACACCCTCATATCTTGATATACTTGAGATATGGTCTCTTCCCACACCACATTTCATATGGAGTGGTAGGTACGGATTTAGTTGGAACTCTATTTAATAGATATGCGGCTGATTCTAGAGCAAATCCCCAGAAGGAAAGTGGCAACTCAGCACTACTCATCATTGATCGCACCATATCTAATAGCGTGCGATTCCTTCTTTCTGATACACTATTATGCTGAGGTGTATAAGGTGGAGTAAGCTGAGAGAGTATCCCATTTGTTTTCAAGTATTCAAGGAAACTGGTACTTAAGTATTCTCCACCTCGATCAGATCGAAGTGTCTTGATGCTTTTACCAGTTTGTTTCTCTACTTCATTTTTATACTCTTTAAACTTCTCAAAAGCCTCGGATTTATGCTTTATTAAGAACACATGTCCATACCTAGAGAAGTCATCAGTAAAAGTGATGAAGTAGGAGTGACCACTTCGTGCATGTATAGACATCGGACCACATACATCACTGTGTACTAGTCCCAAGAGTTCGATGGCTCTTTCTCCATGTCCGGTGAACGGAGATTTGGTCATTTTTCCTTTGATACATGATTGACAAGTTGCATATGATGAATATTCAAACGAATCTAAATATCCATCTTTATGTAACTTAGTCAACCTTGTTTCATTTATATGACCAAGTCTACAATGCCATAGGAAGGCTTGATTCGAATCTGGAGCCTTTCTTTTACGCGTGTTTTGAATATTGAAAATTTATGGTTGATTAAGTATGTATATGCCGTTTTCCAGTGTGCCAAACCCAATCAGTTCTTGATTTAGGAGAATGTTCATGACATTTCTTTCAAGCACAAAATTATATCCTTTATTAGACAATAAAGATACTGATATAATATTACACAACATACTGGGAATACAAAAACAGTTATACAATACCAAAATGTTTCCACTATCAACCCTAGGTGATATTCCCCTATTGCAACTGCATCTACATGCATTCCATTGCCCATCCGGAGAGTCATATCACCTGCCCCCAGTACTCTACTATTTCTCAGATCCTGCAAAGAATTACAGATGTGAGAACCAGAACCGGTATCAAGTACCCATGAAGTAGAGTTTACTGAAAGACAATTTTCGATTACGAACACACCTGAAGTAGAAGCAACTGCTTGCTTCATGTCCTTGGCTTTGAAGGCCTGACAATCCTTCTTCCAGTGCCCCTGCTTGTGACAATAGAAGCATTCGTTCTTTTCTGCCTTCACCCTTCCTGCCTTGTTCGTTCCCTGCACCTTCTTGACCCCACCCTTCGGTTTGGTGGCTTTCATCTTCTTCTTCCCTTTTGCTTTCGCTTTAGATTTAGGAGAAGATGATTGGCCAACATACAGAACGGGGGTCTTCTCCTTTTTCAAGGAGGTATCTGCTACCCTCAACATATTGAGGAGCTTTGGAAGATCCGCTTCCATTTCGTGCATGTTGAAGTTCAGCACGAACTGAGAGAAGGTGTGGGGAAGGGACTGCAAAATCAGGTCGATATACAAATCATTTTCTAGCACGCATCCCAGGTTTGCGAGTTCCTCAATGAGGGTGATCATTTTGAGGACGTGCTCTCCAACAGGCGATCCTGGAGCTAACCTCATCTGGAAGAGTTTCCTTGAGGTTTCGTACCTCGCGATACGGGAGTTTTCACCATACAATTCCTTGCAATGGAGGAATATGGATGCAATATCCATACTCTCGTGCTGTTTCTGGAGTTCATTATTCATGGACGCCAGCACGATACACTTAGCTCGCTCACAGTCTAGATCCCAGGTTTTACGAACTTCCTTGTCCGCAACTGAGGAATCTGGTCCTGGGATAAGGGGAGGAACAGCGGTGGTAACATATGCAACTTTGTCATAAGTCAGCGCAATATTGACGTTTCTTAGCCAGTCTTTATAGTTCTGCCCGGTTAGTATATTCTTTTCGAGTAATAGTTTTAGTCCAGTCATGGTAGCTGCCAGAGAGAGAGAAAAGAAAACACTCAGCATATGCTCTTGCAAGTTTAGATTGGTTTATTAATTTATCTAAACAGGATGGCTCCCACTGTTTCCTCAAATCCTTCTTCAAAACCTAAAAGAAGAACTAGTCAGGATTTAATCACACGTCACAATACTTGCTTAACCTTTCAGCCAGGCTGGTGTTGGTACTTCGAGGGAGGTTTTCCAACGCTTTCGCGAAGTTCCTTAATTAAAGAACCTCTTTTCCCTGGAGGCGTAGCCCCTCTAACACCTTTCTAGGCACCTACTTGGTTTATAGCATTGATTGTTTAAGTGAGAGAAATTCCCGAGAGTAATCCTACTCATCAGTGGGATCGGGATCCAACTATTATTGCATGATGCCCTAGATGGAAGCCACTCTAGTCACCACACTCCAGAAGGTAAGCTAAATCTGCAAGTTTCCTTTATGTTTGAAACTCCCGATGTGATTTTTACCCCAAGCTCTTATAGACCTTGACGTAGGCCAACAAGTCATAAGACGCAAGTCAAGTTCTACCCGTCGTTGTCCTGATCAATTTAAATACATCGTACAAGCCCTTGACGTAGGCCAACAAGGTGTACGTCTGTATTAAACTAATGCATCTATCTATGCAACAAATAGGCACACACACTGCTACCATACACTATGCCTTGACGTAGGCCAACAAGCATAGCATGAATACGATGTGCTATCTATCTGAAACGATGGAGGGTTACGGCTGGTTTTTGGCAAAAAACCGTTAACGTAATGAACTTGATTTGATCGAAGGAACTAAGATAGCTTTTATTAAAAGGAGTGGTTTAAGCTCCGCATTTAAAATTTTGCTTTTTCAAGAAAACCGAGTGGTTTTTAGAAATTGTTCCAACGATTCAGTTTAGGTTTTATTTTCTTTGCATTAATAATAATGCGTCCCATCTTTAACCTATCATTACAGATAACAACGAAAATACAACGTCCTCTTATGCCATCCGCATTCGCCACGGGGTCCCGTCATCACCCGTTAGGTTACTTAACTAACGACAGAGCGGGGGCTGGGCTAGCGTGGGTGTAAAACATAAGCGACGTCTAAATAGCTATCATATATATAGATATTTTACATTCGTCTGACGCAATGATATACATTCCAGAACACAGATAAACAATATTGGATTTGCAAGCAATCTGTATTTCTTTTGAGCCTGCAAGGAAAGACAGATTACACAGTTGTGATGAATAGCCATTACCCCACCCACGACCCCTACGGGTGCGGCAAACTACCCGCCCGGCAGTTTGTGCACCCCACCTTGGGTCAGTCCTAGGAGCAAAAACAGTAAAATGAAATAATACAACGGTGGCTACAACCGCAACCTGGAAGTGCCCCGCAAAATAATATTACAACAAATTACATTTACATCAAATGAATTAAATAATAACCCATCACAAAACCCGGCTAATCACCACAACAGTCCAATACAGTTTATATGCACAAACAATTAAAATCCATTTCAGAAATGTGCAACCCCCTGCCAACTGACATACTAGCAGTTAGGGGAGGTTTACGAACACATTATACAATCACAGATATAATACAACATGCAAATACTGTACAATATCGATCGATTAAACATCTTTAATATTGCTCCAAAAACTGCTCTGTAAAACTGAAACCTGAGCAAATATTAAATATCCCAGAAAATCCCAAATATTGCAGAGAACCCACCCAAGAAATTTGGGTTCATGACTCACCAAATCGGCGGCGGAACCGCGGCGGATCGCATGGGATCTGCCGCGGATCTGCGGCCGTTTGGTCGAATCATGACCCCAATTTTCTTGGGTGTTCTTCTGGTGTCATTACAAGCTTTCTGAACATGCCTGAAAAATTTTTGGACTTCATTTAAATTTCGACAGAAACTTGATGTTTTTGGGTTTTTCCGGCTTCGTTTTTCCGTTCGAAATTCGTACAAATTTGCAATTAAGTTAAATCTTGTTTAGCTAGGCTCTGATACCACTGTAAGTCGATGTTCAACACCCCAATACTTGTGGGGAGGCGGAAATATGAATAACAATCAAGTTCTATGATCAAACATCGATTAACCGTACGAATCGTTTGCTAAACAAGTTTTAACAAAAGCTATAGAGTTTTAATCTACTATGCGAAGAGATTATACCAAACGGTTCTAGTCCTTCGTCTTGATGTTGTCTACGGCCTCTTTGGATCTCCACGTCCTCTTCGGCTTTCTCCCGTGATAGACGATCCACCCGAGAACCCTAATCCAAGCTATAACCTCTAAACTTGAGGTTACTTAGTTTCTCTAGTTGCTAAATAGAGTAGCTAAGGTGATGTAGAGATAGGTTATGGAGTAATTAGTCTTTCCTAATCTTTGTTCTCAACTCATGAGGGGTAGGATTAGGCTTGGTGAAGGAGAGAGAACTTGAAGAGAGAGAGTGAGAAGATGATAATGATAATATTATAATGAATAAAGCTTCTCACTTGATATATATGAAACATAATGAATTTAAAAGAAATGAATAATAAGTGAATATTCATCATGTTTCATTTAATCAAGTGGGTGATTCATCATGTGAGTCATTAAGCAATTAATGATGCATTAATGATATGATGAATCACTCACAATGGGTCACTTAATCATTAAATGAAAATGCCACCTCTCTCTTTATGTCACATCCTTCTAGAAGCTTCTCGGAAAATTACGAGAACACCCCTCTCATCCGTGAAAACACGGAAAAACTTTAGACTGTATAAATCCAATAACCTAATACTAGAATCTGGCTTAAACCAAAGCCGCCTAGTAAAAACTGTCCGAATGTCGTACGTGCGTTCAAACACGTATGCGTCCGAACCTTTATCGTAAAACCATACGACCTCTATATCTTTTCGCCTGGGTTTGGGAAATCTCTATGTGGGACTCTAAAGACTCGACTACTACGCTGGCAGTGGGTTTAACCACAGACCGCAAGCGGCACTAGCTGTACGTAACGGTCCCCAGGTAGTTGTCGATAAGAAAGCTGATGAGGTAACCCATCTGAAATCCTACTGAGCCTGTCTGTGACAATATCCGCGCAGTCCGGTCTGCTCGTCTAAGAGTATCGCATGTATGGTCTAGGGAGGTGGTGGACGTCAGACCCCTAATAACCGTACAAGTCGTGTCGGTATGGCTTTATCACCATCTGAGAATCTACTGATCAACCTATCAGTAATTCCCAATCAGCCCTGGCCAGGGACTTATGGTAATGACCAACCGATCACCGTGCGATATCAACTCCCTATACCGGGAGAGACGAATCCCTAACAGTCACTCACTGCCTCCATATGGCTCGGGACTGTGCCCAACTGAAACCTGTTTGCACGACTCCTTTGAGCCGTGGTAGGGTAATAATCAAAGCACAGTGGGAACTCATACGAGACAAATGATGACCTTAAGTCAACGGACTATCTGCACACATGTCACCTGAGAACTGCTATCTGACGTTAGGTATAATACTATCCAGTCAGTTCTCGGCGAGTCCTGTCCGGTGTACTCACACCCAGTGAGCATCTGTATACAATCTTAGGTGAACACCACCAATGGTTGCGGGACCAATCCATTGCCCCTCGTCAGGGTCTAGATATGTATACACTAGTCTACTCCGGAGCATCGATGCCCAATCTCGATACTCCTGCGACCAGGGATATCTAAGGGTGTGCCTATTGACTATCCAGCTCCCACTAGTATGACTGCCATCACAACGCCGGTAGTCAGACAAACACCCTATGGGCTTTATCAACATATATATATAAATACCAAGTAAAATATATTATACGTTAAGACAAAGTCAAACCAAATAGCGTACTATCATATCAAGCAAGACTGTCCATGTACATACATATCCCAAGCATCCTATACAATGTAGGCCTCTAGGGCATATATATCCAACAGTGCCGCTGCCGTACTTGTGGTTAAACCCACTGCCAGCGTATTGACGAGTCTTTAGAGCCCCACACAGAGGGTTTTCACGGTTTAGGCAATATGGTGTATATGAGGTATGTTGATACATACAGATGTCCGATTAAATATATGCACTTGCTGCGCAGACTTTAATTGGACGGTTGATAATACTAGCGGCTTAGGATTAAGCCAGTTTATTAAATCAAGTTTTGATTTAATAATTTATATATGTATTTGTATATACGTATTCTAGTATTATTGTTCACTATTCGTTTTCTCTCTCGGCTATTCGTATTTTGGTACGAATACGCGTATATGTATTTCGGTACATGTACCGGGAAGTATTCCGTATTTTATACGGAATAGCTTCTAGAAACTTTGCCACCTCATTATTTGATTTTCCATTTATGGAAATTCATTTTGTTTAATAATGAGGTGGAGGGTGTGAGGTGGCATTTGCATAGTGTTATGCATGTTCATGGCATGGGCTTTAGGAATGGTGCATTTGTTTAATGAAATTAAAAAGGAAAATGTTTATTTTTTTGGTGGAAAGAGAGAGGGGGGCCGGCAATAATGGGGTAGGGATTCATTTTCATTTTGGGGTTGGTTAAGCTAGCACTCCCTCACTCTCTCATTTCACAAAAAAGAAAACTTAGCCATTTCCTTTGTTCATGCCAAGTCTTCATCACCACCTTCACATCTCGATTCGCGTCGACCCACAGAGAAATCAGTCTCTTTGCAGGAATACCTCGATTCGTCTCAACTCTGAGGAAATCAGTGTCCTTGTCAAAACCTTGATTCAGGGAAATCAGCATCCTTGACGAGAGCATATCGATTTGCGTCGACCTGCAAGGAAATCAGTGTCTTTGCAGGAATCTCTCGATTCGTCTCAACTCCGAGGAAATCAGTGTCCTTGGCAAAATCCCTGATTCAGGGAAATCAGCGTCCTTGACGAGAGCATCTCGATTCGCGTCGACCCGTAAGGAAATTAGTGCCTTTGTAGGAATACCTCAATTCGCTTCAACCCCCAAGGAAATCAGTGTTCTTGGCAAATATCTCGATTCAGAGAAATAAGCGTCCTTGACGAGAGCATCTCGATTCGCGTTGACCCGCAGAGAAATCAGTGTCTTTGCAGGAATACATCGATTCATCTCAACCCCCAGGGAAATCAGCGTCCTTGATGAGAACATCTCGAATCGTGCCGACCCGCAGAGAAATCAGTGTCTTTACAGGAATATACGACGTCAACAAATTGAGCCACGGCAAAGTCCCTAGTTCCAAGACTCTACGGTTCACAGACAACCTAGAGACTACCTCGGAGCCATGGCAGAGTACCTAGTTCCAAGTCTCGACGGCAACGTTTACAGCCTGGAGACCCACAACAGCGTTCCGCCTCATTCCAGCAGGATCCAGACGTGACAATCAACCTTGGAGCCATGGCAAAGTCCCTGTTCCAAATCTCGACGGTTCACAGACAGCCTAGAGATCACCAACAGCGTTCCTCCTCATTCTAGCAGGATCCAGACGCGACAATCAACCTTAGAGCCATGGCAAAGTCCCTATTCCAAACCTCGACGGTTCACAGACAACCGAGAGAGCAAATCCTAGTCCCGTAGAACACGGCTAAAGTCAATCCTGACCCCGTGGGAAACAGCCAGAGCAAATCCTGGTCCCGTAGAATACGGCTAAAGTCAATTCTGACTCCGTAGGAAACAGCCAGAGTAAAACCTCGAACTCCCTGTCAAAGCAATGCTTTGACTCAGGAGCAAGTCAACTCATCAATCACTTACGAGTCCTCTCGACTTGTAAGATCCTTACGACTCTCAAGAGAAAACGCACCTAGGAATCCTCAGATTCCTATGGAGAAACCACACCTGCGAGATCCTTTCGACTCATAGGGAGAAAAATCTTTATGAGACCCTCACGGCTCATAAAGTTGAAAAGTCTTAGGTGGCATATCCTAACCCTGTCTCCCAAGCCATCATTGCCCTACAGGGAGGTCAAGATAGACTATCTATGGGCCATATTCTTCAAAGTCGAACATCGGTAAGGAGAGAAACAATCACTTACGAGTCCTCTCGACTTGTAAGGGAGAAAATTCTCTTGTGAGATCCTTACGACTCTCAAGAGAAAAACACACTTAGGAATCCTCACGATTCCTAAGAAAAAACACACTTACGGGTCCTCACGATTCGTAAGGAAAAATACCCGAGTGAGATCCTTACGACTCACGGAGGCGATGAACACTTAGAAATCCTCATGATTTCTAGGAAGAATATGCACCTATGCGATTCTCTCGACTTGTAGGGAGAAAAAACCTTCTTGAGACCTTTACGGCTCATGAAGATGAAAAAGTCTTAGGCTACAAGGACCCTAAACTTGTCTCCTAAGCCCTCAATTCTATAGCCATGCATAACTCTGCACTACTTCACCCACGTACATGCTTACGTGGGCAAAGTAGTGGGGGGCATTTGTTCCCGCTAAAATTTTCGGCCAAGAGCTACTTGTCCCCTTGCGAAAAAGGGGGAGAATCCTCAAAAAAGTAGGCGTCACGTGCTCACACGTGACCATGCCTCACGTACAAACATGTGACCTTTTATGAGCAAAGTCTACCTGCGCCTGAAAGCCTAATTGGTGGGGTCACGTGCCAACACGTGACCGGGCCTCAGGTGCAGACACGTGACCTTCTATGAGCAAAGTTATGGGCGCTGAAATACACAATTGAAGATGGGGTCACGTGCCAGCACGTGATGGGCCCCTGAGCCCCTTAAAATAATAGAATTAAATTCTAACAAAATGCCTAACTGGTGGGGTCACGTGCCAACACGTGATGGACTCTTAAGTCCTCTGAGCAAATAGAATTAAATTCTAATTAATTGCTTAATCGATGGGGTCACGTGCCAACACGTGATGGGTTCCTGATCCCTCTGAACTAATAGAATTAAATTCTAATTAAAGGAAATCAAAAACCCTAATGGAAAAATATTTCCCTAGATCTTTCCAAACAAAAAAGATTGCGTTCTGTAAAGTGGAGTATCGTTGGATTAAAAATCCAAAGGTGATTAAAAATCACCAGTTTATAGAAAGATTCTACATAAGGAAATATTTTCCTAAAATCTGCCAGGAACTCTTTTGGGGATTAAAAAATCCAATGGTAAATAAAATTCACCGAGTGATCTAAAAGATCATGTTGGTTATAAAATCAATCAAAATCTTTCAATGAAAGATTGACTAAACAAACTGATTTTTTTCTTTCTCCTATAAATAGGAGCCAAGGGGGAAGAAAAAGGGAGAAGATACAACAACAGAGAGAGAATACAAAAAGAAAAGAGAATTTAATTCTCCAGAGAGAAAAGAAGGTCTCTTCAGAAAAGAAAGAAATGCTAGGTAAGAGAGGGAAAGAGATCATCCTATAAGCTCCCACAAAATAAAAAGAGAATTTAATTCTCAAACTAAGAGTTTAACTCTTCTGAATAAGAACTTAGTTCTTCCTTTTGTTGAAGGTCTGCAGAAGCAGATCTCCCATGCAAATCTAAAATCTAAGAGAAGATCTAAGTTCAGAGAATTTTATTCTCCCACAAAGCACATAGGAATTTAATTCCTCTAACAAAGATAGGGTTTAACCCTAAATATAAGAACTTAGTTCTTCTTCATGGTAATAGATCTGCAGAAGCAGATCTCCCCATAAGTTAAGAATTTAATTCTCATCGGGAAGATTCTGCCATACAGATCCAAAATTTAGAGGGAGAATTGAGTTTAAAGAATTTAATTCTTTTGAACATATAGGAATTTAATTCCTCTAAATAAAATTAGGGTTTAACCCTATAAGAGAATTTAATTCTTATACAAAGGATTCATCTCTCCATGCACATAAAAGGATCAAGTACCCAACATGATCACGTGGCAACACGTGACCCTCCCCTCCAATGACCAAAAGAGAACAAATAAGATTAGGTCACGCGCTCCCACGTGATTCTTGAACAGACTTCTTAAAATAAAAGGGCAGAATGGATTTTGGATGACTCACGTGTCCCCACGTGACCCCTGGCAAATACCTTTTTAAAAAAAAGAGGAGATGGAAAAAGATGAAGGATTAATATCCAACGCATGGGCGCCCTCACGTGTCCTTACGTGACCCCTAACAAATCCTTTAATATCCAATGCATGGGTACCCATCACGTGCCCACACGTGATGGCCATGAAGATTAAGTGTTTAACACTTACTTGCATATTCTGTGAATAAGATAAAGGAAGTTTGGCCCAACATTCAAACACCTCACGTGACCCCACGTGAGCGCTTCTTTTTTTAGTGTTTAACACTATTTTGTGCGCTGCATCCTTAGTGTTTAACACTATTTTAAGCGCATCACGTGGGAGCACGTGATAGACGAGTCTACTTTAGTGTTTAACACTATATTCGAGCCAATCTTAGCCCAAATTAGCTAAATCTTCCAGAGGCAAGACGCTCCCTTTTGACTGAACCTCAAATACACTCTTGTCCTCCAAAATTGGTCATCTCATATGACATTCAAAGCAAAACCCAGAGCCTTTCAATAAACTTTGGTTCAAGAGTATATCTCTTCACACCTCTGATACATATCGTTGTAATTCTTCAACGTCTTCAGAGAGGTGGTGGGTCCCAATGACCAATAACTATCTGGTGCATTTCCAAACCCATGTTGGCATCTGAACTTGGACCGCAATATCCCTAAACTAAACAACAGAGCCTAAATGCTCTTTTGTTGGATCTAAATGATCCTGTTAAGTAGATCTTAGTCTAAAATTAGACCAACGTATCCTTAACAAACATTTAAGTTGATCTTAATCCCAAACGAGATTAACGATCCTTAAATCAATCCAACTACATATCCCCCAACCAATATTGGTTCAAAGGTACATCTCTTCACTCCTCTGATATTTGTCGTTGTAATCCCTCAACGTCTTCAGAGAAGTGATGGGTCCCGACAACCAGCAAATCTTACAGACTATAATGTCTCTAAACTAGACTGTGAGGCCCTTAAACCCATGAACTATGAGGTCCTTAACCTTGGACTGTGGGGTCCTTAAACTAAAACCTACAGACTATGATGTCTCTAAACTGGACTGTGATGTCCTTAAGCTTATGGACTATGATGTCCTTAACCTTTACAGACTATGATGTCTTTAAACTGGCCGAGATGTCCTTAAACTAACATTGGTACGTAATGTCCTTAAACTAACAATGGACCGCAAAGTCTCTAAACTAAAACAATAGAGCCCAAATGCTCTTTTGTTGGATCTAAACAATCCCGTTAAGTTGATCTTAGTCTAAAATTAGACTAACGTATTCTTAACAAACGTTTAAGTTGGTCTTAGTTTCAAATGAGACCAACGCATCCTTAAACTCAACCCCAAACCCAAATCTAATAAAATACGGATTTGGACTAATTCACGCCCTACGGGCGACAACATTAATTAGTCTCCGTGTACAATCCACGGGCAACCAAAAACAAAACAATCACACACGACACGAAGTGACCATCTGGAGAAGGAGAAAGTGGTTACCGCGATGCGGTAGCGTAATTAACTGCAGGGGCTTGCGCTTGCAGGGAAGAGCGTCCCCACAATCAAAAACCCCTCAAATGAGGGGGAATCTGACGAAATCTGCTACAACGGCCGCATCCGTCTAAACCTTCGATACATGGTGTCATAAATCAACTTGGCATCTTCGGAGAGGTGGACGGATAGCACCTAATAGCATCTGCCCTTGAAATTCAGGCAAGACGAACCTACGCGGTCGCGTCTCCCGTCTTTCAGCGGAGAATAGTGTACATACAAGAAGGAGGTGTGTTTGTGGTTACTCCTAAGGTGTGGTGTCTTGGAGGTATATCTTAAGCTTAACCAATTTCTAACCCTAATTGCATAAAAACCCTCATACAACTCTAATTAGCATAAGGACACTAACTTTCTCACATAAATCCCTCATTACACATGTTATTATATAAACACTATTTTCTTTACTAATTTAATTCTACTTTAACTTAAAAATCCCTCTTTACTACAATAAAAATTAAATAAAATTATCTATTTAATTAAATAATTTAATTAATTATCTAAAATATTTCAAAATTTTACAATATCCCCCCCCCCCAAGAAAATTCGGTCCCCGAATTTAAAACTTTAACTACACGTACCTTCAAAAAGATGGAGAAATTTCTTCCGCGTTGCATCCTCGGCCTCCCTAGTGACCTCCTCATTTCGTTCCTCGCCAAAGTACATTTACAGACGGAAGTACCTTTGATCTCAGTTTTTTTGCCTGTCGGTCTAGTATAGCTACTGGCTGCACTGTGTAGGATAAATCCTGCTCAAGCTTTAAGGTCTGATGCTGGATCGCGTGAGAGGGACCGTGAAGATACTTACGAAGTATAGACACATGAAACACCGGATGCACATCGGGAAAACTCGGTGGAAGTGCCAAACGATAAGCTATAACACCTAATCTCTCCAGAATCTCGTAGGGTCCGACATATCTGGGGCTAAGCTTCCCCTTTTTCCTGAAACGCATCACACTTTTCATCGGAGATACATGAAGGAACACATGGTCTCCCACATCAAACTCGAGTCGGCGACGGGGTTGATCGGTATATGATTTCTGTCTGCACTGGGCCGCTCTCATTCTGTCCCGTATCAACTGGATCCTTTTTGTAGTCTCCTGTACTATCTGCGGTCCCAAAATGCTACTCTCGCTGAGTTCTGTCCAGCAAACAGGTGATCGACACTTTCTCCCATATAAAGCTTCGTAGGGTGCCATCTGGATCGTTTCTTGAAAACTGTTGTTGTAAGAAAATTCTATCAAAGGTAAGCGACGATCCCAACTGCCACCGAAATCAAGACTGCAGGCTCGAAGCATATCCTCTAGAATCTGTATGGTCCGCTCTGACTGACCATCTGTCTGCGGGTGAAAAGCTGTGCTAAAACTCAGTCGGGTACCTAGAGCCTCTTGAAGTTTCTGTCATAATTGGCTGGTAAACTGTGTACCCCTATCGGACATTATGCACATCGGAACACCATGCAATCGCAGGATCTCATCAATATAAATCTGAGCATACTGCGCATATCCAAACGTTGTCCTCACCGGAAGAAAGTGAGTGGTCTTTGTCAATCTATCTACAATCACCCAGATGGAATTATACCCTCTGCTAGTCCTGGGTAGACCCACAATGAAATCCATGGAGATTTGCTCCCATTTCCACTCCGGAATAGACAAGGACTGCAACTCTCCTGCCGGCCTCTGGTGCTCGGCCTTGACTTACTGACAAGTCAAGCATCTCGAAACAAACTCTGCGACATCTCTCTTCATGCCTTCCCACCAATAGACATCCTTCAAGTCATGATACATCTTGGTGGAAGCAGGATGAATACTATATGCTGACCGATGGGCCTCCTCTAAGATCTCACATCTTAGTCCCTCCGAGTCCGGCACACAAAGACGAGTCTCAAATCGTAATACGCCACAGTCATCTATCACGAACTCAGACTCTCTACCCTGTCTCACCTGATCCATGATCTCCGACAAGCGAGTATCTGCGGGCTGTGTCTCTCAAATATGATCCAATAACTGAGGATGGGTGTGAATATGAGCTAACTGTCCTCCTGTCGATGTGAACTCAAACTGTACACGGCTATCACACAGAATCTGCCAGTCTGCAGAAGATTGTCTCTGCATAGTGCACAAATGATATAAGATACCTCCAGGCCTCCGACTCAAAGCATCTGCTACAACATTCGTCTTGTCCGGATGGTAAAGAATCTCGCAATCATAATCCTTCACGAGTTCCATCTATCGACGCTGCCTCAGATTCAGATCCCGCTGCTGAAAAATATATTTCAAGCTCTTGTGGTCTGTGAAAATCTGGCACGACTCACCGTACAAGTAATGCCTCCAAATCTTTAGTGCGAATACCACAACAGCCATCTCTAAGTCATGAGTGGGGCAATTCTATTTGTGCCTCTTCAGTTGCCGCGAAGCATAAGCGACGACCCTGCCGTGCTGCATCAACAAACAACCTAAACCCACTCGAGAGGCATCATAATAAACAACAAAACCACCTGACCCAGAAGGTAAAGATAATACTGGTGCAGTCATCAAGCGAGTCTTCAACTGCTGGAAACTCTGCTCACACGCCTCTGTCCAAAGAAATAGAACCTCCTTCCTGGTCAACCCGGTCAGCGGTGCAGCGATCCAAGAAAAATCCTGCACAAAACGTCGGTAGTAACCAGCCAGACCCAAGAAACTGTGAACCTCTGTAACTGACACATGTCTAAGGCAGTGTTGTACTGCTTCGATCTTCTTTGGGTCCATACGTATACCATCTCTCGTAACTACATGACCCAAGTAATCCACACTGTCTAGCCAGAAAGCACACTTGGAGAATTTAGCGAACAACTGATGCTCCTTCAAAATCTGCAATGTGATATGCAAATGCAGCTCGTGCTCCTCCCGAATCCGGAAATAAACAAGAATATCATCAATGAATATAATAATAAACTGATCAAGGAATGGCCTGAAAATGTGGTTCATCATATCCATGAAAGCTGCTGGGGCGTTGGTGAGCCCGAACGACATCACCAGAAACTCATAATGCCCGTATCGTGTGCGAAAAGCAGTCTTCGGAATGTTATCCTTCGGAACTCTCAACTGGTGATACCCTGACCGCAAATCAATCTTCGAGAAATAGCCAGCTCCTTGCAGCTGATCGAATAAGTCATCAATACGAGGTAGTGGATACCTATTTCGCATAGTAACACGACTCAGCTGCCTGTAGTCGATGCACAGTCTCATACTGACGTCCTTCTTTTTAACAAATAAGACAGGAGCTCCCCACGGCGATACACTCGGACAAACAATTCCTCTATCCAACAACTCTTGCAACTGACCTTTGAGTTATTTCAACTCCGTCGGGGCTATCCGATAAGGTGGTATAGAAATAGGCCCCACAGCCGGAATCAAGTCAATGCAAAATTCTATATCGCGATCAGGCGGTAATCCTGGTAATTCAGCAGGAAACACATCCGGAAATTCTCGCACGATCGGAACTTGGTCCAACGGGACTTCAGCGGCTCCTACGTCTCGAACAAACGCTAAGAATCCACGACAACCCTTCTTCAAGAGCCGTCCCGCACAAAGAGCAGAAATTATGTTGGCAGGAGTTATACTACAGTCTTCCTGCACAACAAAAATCGATTCGCCTGGAAAACAGAATCTGGCCGCTTTCCCCGACAATCTACATAAGCATGACAAGCGGCCAACCAATCCATACTAAGAAGTATATCAAAATCTACCATATCTAGGAGAATCAAATCCACTAATGAATCCCTATCACCGACACGTACTGAACAGGACCTGAATACGTGTCAAGCTACAAAAGAATCTCCTGCAGGAATAATCACAACTAGCGGTAACTCTAACAACGACGACTCCCTCCCCATAGAAAGAGCAAAGTGTGCAGATACGTAAGAATGCGTAGAACCGGGATAAAATAAAATATGTGCATCTAAGGAACATACTGCAAGAGTACCTGTCACAACTGCATTGGATGCCTGGGCATCCTGTGGAGTCAGTGCAAAAACTCGTGCCTGGCCTCTACCCGCATCCAATCGTCCTCTCCCTCGGTCTCATCGGCCTCTTTGAAAGCGTCCTACAAAGCCCCGACCTCGCGGTGCAACAGCCTGACGCATAGTGCCAACTGGGGGAGGAAGTAAGGCCATCGAAGTAGAAGGTGGAGGGGGTAAAACATCCTGTGGAAAAACAGTCCCTCCCTGTAGTCTACAATCCCTCACTAAATGCCCTGGAAGTCCGAAATTAAAACATGTAGATGGGGACCGCTGATCATCGGGGTATGAACTGAACATCCGGCCTTGGGTCCAACCTCGCCCAAAACTGCAGCCTGGAAAGTGTCTGCCTCTACCTCTGCCAAACTGCCTAGCAACTGACCCAATAGGTCTGATCCTCTTTAGCTCCGGAATAATCATTGTCTCGCTCAGACGCTCTTCCACTCGCATAGCTGCGTCCATGGCCTGCGCATAAGTATCGAAATACTGGGAGCCTATAGCAAGAAATAGCTGGGTATCCAGGCTCCTCACAAATCTCTTCACCCGGTGCTCCTCTGTAGGAACTAAGTACGGAGCATAGCGTGACAACTGGGTGAACTGTAAATCATACCCTGCCACCGACACACTCGCAATTTTCCTCAACGCTTCAAAACTGCTGGCTCTAGCGTTCCTCACGCTCTATGGAAGAAATATGGCAAGGAAGATATCAGAAAACTCCATCCATGACATCGGAGGAAGACCAGCAGCTCGCCCTCTCTCCATCGACTCACACTACGTCTGGACAAGTCCTTCTAATCGAAAGCTGGTCAACTCCACTGACCTCGCATCAGAACATCGCAATGACCTGCCAATCCTGGCTATCCTATCAAGAAAGGACCGAGGATCCTGTGTTGCATCTGTCCCTGTAAACACCGGAGGCCTCAATCTCATGAACTCTGGAAGAGATACTGTTTCCCCAATCAGAGCGAAGCTCTGTTCAAATTCCAAGATTTGAAATGAAGCGACGCTTCTGCTTTCCCCAATCAGAGCAAAGCTCTGTTCAAATTTCAAAATTCAAAAATTGAAGCAACGCTTCAGATCCCGTGCGCTGCGCGCTGTGCGCCACGTGTCAAAATCAGACACGCCAACGTCAGGAGCGCCGCGCCTTAGGCAGCGCGTCACCAATCAGAGCAAAGCTCTGTTTTAAAATTCAAAATTAAATTGAAGCAACGCTTCAGATGCTGCGCTCTGCACTGCACGCCACGTGTCAAACAAGGTGCGCTAGCGCGGTTGCGCTGCGCGCCACGTGTCAAACACGGGTGTGCTAGCGCAGTTGCGCTCTGCGCTGTGCACCACGTGTCAAACGTAGGTGCGCTAGCGCAAAGTGCGCCAGCGCTGGAATTAGAATTCCCCCACCGACAGATCAAAAGATCTACTAATAAAAAATTATTAATTAATTAAAAATTAAAGTTCTGTTATGGAAAGATTTTTCAATCTTATTAAAATAAGAAGATTATCTTCTGTAAAACAGAAGCCTTAGGATCAAAGATCCAACAATGGGAAATATTCCCAAATCAATCAGAGAAAGATCTCTTTAACTGATTTAACAAATCATTTGGCCCTATATAAAGGACCCTAGACTTCAAGTCTGATATACAGAATAGAGAATACACAAAAAAAGAGAGAGAAACCCTATGCAAAAAGAGGAGCAAGCTCTTAGAAAGAAGAAGATTTTTCTTCATCTTCAAGGTAAAAAGAACCGTGTTTTTGAACAACAGAGATGAAACCATCTCGTAAAAAGAAGAAATATCTTCTAAAAAGATCTTAGATCTATAAAAAGACCAAGGTCTTTGATTAAAAAGGAAAATATCAAAAGATCTAATCATAAAATAATAAAAGAAGTATTTTTACTTCATTCACAGATCTTTTGATCTATAAAGGCAGAGCCCTTTAATAAAACAAGAACTTTTGTTCTTGAATCTTGAGGCAAAGTCTCTTTTAAAGAGGAACATAAATCTGTTCTTTGATCTTAAAATTGATCAAAAATGCGCTCTGCACTATAGAAAAGTGCCTTGCACTCATGAATTGCGCTTTTGCGCTTCTTGGACCGGCACTCGGCGCCAAAACATGCCATGTGTCAACCATAGACACAATCTGCGTTTTGCGCTTTTAAAACAGAATATTGCGCTCATGGGCTGGCGCTCAGCGCCAAGCGTGCTACGTGTCGCTCACTGGCACGCCAACAAACTAGCGAACGCGCTCATGAATTAAAAGCGCAATGCGCTAACAAACTAGCTCTTAGCGCTAAGCGCGACACGTGTCCTCTTCGTGTGCGCTACCTGACAGAAGCGCAATGCGCTATTTGACTGGCGCAAAGCGCCTGGCGTGCCACGTGGCACACTGTCAGAACACAATTTGTTCTGATCAAGACAAAATATGTCAGAACTCAATGCTTAGCATTATTAAAAGGGCCGAGCCTAAATAAAGGCTTAATAGCCATGACAAAAATAAAATGTTAAACATTTTTAATTGGACTTAGCCCAATTCTGGCCATAAGTCCTCAATTTATATTGAACTGAGCCCATCTGCTCTTTCAACCAATCACATCGGTTCGAGGGTACATCTCTTTGCTCCTCTGATATCTGTCGTTGTAATCCTTCAACGTCGTCGGAGAGGTGACGAGTCCCAACAACCACACATTACTACGGACTGTGGGGTTCTTAAACCCATGGACAATGATGTCCTTAACCTCGACCGTGATGTCTTAAAACTAACAACGGACTGTGGGGTCGTTAAACCCATGGACTATGATGTCCTTAACCTCGACCGTGATGTCTTAAAACTAACAACGGACTGCGGAGTCCTTAAATCCACGGACTATGATGTCCTTAACCTCGACCGTGATGTCTTTAAACTAACATTGGACCGTAATGTCCTTAAACTAATTATCGACCGCAATGTCACTAAACTAAACAATAGACCCAATTGCTCTCTTGTCGGATCTAAACGATCCCGTTAAGTTGATCTTAGTCTAAAATTAGACTAACGTATCCTTAACAAACGTTTAAGTTAATCTTAGTCCCAAATAAGGCTAACGTATCCTTAAACTCAACCCCCAAACCCAAATCTAAGAAAGATATGGATTTGGATTAGTCCACGCCCTACGGGCGACAACATAACCTAGTATCCGTATACAATCCACGAGCAACCAAACACAAAACAAACACCCACGACATGAAGTGACCATCTGGAGAAGGAGAAAGTTGTTACCGCGACGCGGTAGCGTAATTAACTGCAGGGGCTTGCGCCTGCAGGGAAGAGCGTCCCCACAATCAAAAACCCCTCAAACGAGGGGGAATCTGACGAAGTCTGCTACATCGGCCGCATCCGTTTAAACCTTCGATACACGGTGCCATAAATCAACTTGGCATCTTCAGAGAGGTGGACGGATAGCACCAATTAGTATCTGATACGAAATATAGGCAAGACGTTTGCCGCGTCTCCGCCGCGTCTTTCGGAGGGGAACAGAATCTGGCACGCCCGGTGGGACCTTTTCCTCTTTCCACTCCACACTTCGTGTGTCGTGTTCGCGAACCAATCGCGGTTTGTTGATGGTTGCCCTTGGGTTCGAGGTACTAAGATTTGGCATTTTGCTTGGTGCAGAAAGCGAAGGATCAATGGCGTTCACTTGTGCAAAATGTTCCAGCTGCAACTGCAACGTACGCTCCGCCTCATCCAGAGGCATAGCCTACGGGCCTCAAGCGGCTTCGATGTTCACAATGCCGGTGGAACAGGTCACCCAGGCCACCACACGATTGTTTTTTGGGACCATGCTCCAGCCAGAGAGCTTCACCGTTCCTATGCCAGCACCGGAAGCTCCCAAGAAGTCGGTCTTCGATCGGCTTGCTACTACCACGGCCCCTCTCAACGGGTCGTCCAGCTCCAACTCCTCCGTCTTCGTTAGACTGAGCTTGAACTCCGATGGGCCTGCTAAGAAGCCCATGACACCTGAAGTGGCCATCCCATAGAAGATAGCCATCCCTGCTCCTGAAGTCGTCAAGGCGGCTTCTCCTGCCAAAGAGTCGGTCTTTACAAGACGGACTATTCCAGCTCCCATTCCTGCTCGAAGGTCTGTCTTTGACAGATTGGATACCGCTATTCAAAAGACGTCAGTCTTCAAGAGGCTGGCACCAGCGGCGCCTCATCTGGACAGGGGGCAAGACAAAGCCATCCCCATCGCCGAACCAACCGCAACAGCTCGACACGCTCGACGTCGCCATTGGCGCCGAGTAAGGAAGGCCGGGGGTAACTCCCCCTCTGGGCTAACTCCACCAGCTCCAAAGGTGGGAGTTAATGCTGCTGTTCCAACCGGGAACAGCTTTGAGCTGCTGAACAAGGTGCGTAGGAACTCGCCTACCGCCATACTAAAAAGATCTCCGCCGCCGGTGGAGACTGTCACAGGAATAAAGCCGGAACAGTCCCCTCAACGGCTGTCTTCTAAAGTTTACAAAATCTGGCGGCAAGTCCGAGAGTCAGTGGTTGATCAAGACTATCCCCGCCGGCAGAAGAAGCTAAAGGTCCGACAGGAAGAAAACCGTCCTGTTAAGCCACAGAAGGTGACGACCACTTGGGTGCCCGCTGCAACGGCCCCCTCAACTTCGACCGCGCATAAGAGAAGAAGGCCGGAGAAAATCCCCAAGCCTGCGACAAATGTCAAAGGCACTGAGCCCAAACGCCCTAAGTCTGAGGGCATGGTGGTACATTCTGTTTACATGGCTTCCGGGAAAGAGGATAGCCGCGCTTCTACGGGTCATCGACCGCTCACCCGATCTATCACAAGAGCTCAGGAACAACAATAGCAGAAGCTCCAAGAGATGCTGACTACAATGGCCGCACTTACCGGGCCAAAAGAAAGCCTGGAGGCGTCATCAGAACAACATCACGAACATGAGACTGATGCTGAATTCCTTCGGAGAATGCTCGAAAAGAAGGATAAGGAGGCTGCGGAACAAGCGGCCAATATAAAGCAAATGGCCCTTTTATTTCAAGATATGGTGGGCATGATGATCCAGCTGGATCCCCCAGCCGAAGATCCTCCGGTAATAATTGAAGATGACAGAGGAGAAACATCGAATCCTCTGCCGGCTCTGTCAACAGCCAAGGAGGAGACAATTTCCAAGGCTGCCCTGGATGATTATATCGCTCAGCAGATACGAGTTCACTAGGCGAATGAAGCGGCTGGGCAAATCGTTAGAACTGGGCGACCGTATCCAGGCTGGTATGATCAGATAAAGTACCCGCCGGGCTACACGATCCCGAAATTCCATGTGTACAAGGGGACAGGCAATCCCCATCAACATGTCGCTCAGTTCAGGGCCCTCTGCGGCAATACTGGTGGCGATGATAAGCTCTTGCTCCACCAATTCGTCGGCAGCTTATCAGAGACGGCATTCGAGTGGTACTCCGAACTTCCAAATGATTCCGTCAAAACTTTCGCAGAAATGGAGTTGTTGTTCACCCAACGATTCGCAAGTGCTAGTGAACGCACCCCAATAACGGCATTGATCAATGCCAGGGTGAAGCCGGGCGAGACATGGGTTCAGTACGCAATCCGATGGCGGAACCTGTGGTCGAAGTACGAACAGCGCATCGAAGAAGCACCAGCGGTGGGCATGTTCGTGGGCACTCTAGAACCTCATGCAACTATTTCACAGTTCATGATATTCTTCAAGTCGACTACGTTCTAGGTTTTAATCGACAAGCTAGCCCAGATAGACCAGATAGGGCATAGACCGTCTCCTCCGAAGCCGGAGCCGCGGAACGAAAAAGGTAAGGGGAAGGCGACCTTCGTTGCAAACACCCAACAGCAGCCTAGTGCTCTAAGATTGACGGATCAACTGGAAGAGAGACGACGCTATTATAATGAGAAGATGAAGCGTCCTTACTCATTCCCGCGGGATAAAACGAAGAGGCTGTTCGAGCTGGCGATGCGCAACAGGCTTATCAATTTTCCGAATCCAAGGCGACCATCGCAACCCAGCGAAGTGAATAACCCCAATTATTGTCCTTACCACCAAACGGTAAGCCATCCAATCGAAAATTGCTTCGTCTTTAAGGGATGGATCGAGGATCAGTACCTACAAGGCAAGCTTGCGCTGTCTGAGAAGTGGAAAGTAAACCCACCACAACCGCACACTCCTAAGAAGGCGGACACACCGGGGGCAACGTGCTCTTTTGTTGAGGAATCTCCATTGGAAGTGGCTCTTTCGGCCAAAACCAAAAGGATGCTGAATGATCTCCAGACATGCCCGGCAATTAGGTGGAAGAATCCGCTGGAACCCCAGATCATCGAAGGGATGCTGAACCCGCGCCCAACTCCAAAGATTGGTAGTGATAGCCAAAGTGCTCACACCCAGCCGTCGAAATCTTCGAAAAAGAAAAAGAAATCCAAGAATCCCGTGAAGCCTGGGGACAAGCGCAAGGACCTGCAGAAACAGATCGACGCACTGGAAGAGTATAACCAGAAGACGCGGACTCCAATCATGCTCCAAGAGTTCCTCGGTCACGTCCTTGAGGACGAAAATGATGGAGAAGAATCGTCGGACGAATCTGAAGATTACATAGCAAGTTGCCATGTGATCTCTCACTCATCGATGAACGATGAAGAAGCTCCTCACATAGAGAAACTGGGGGCAGGTCCTGAACCTGAACTTCCAGGTCCATCAGACAAAATGATCGATACATTCCTAAACGAAGCTCTTCTGAAAAGTAAAGCAGATCGGGAGCGTGAGATGGCCATCTTTGAAAAGGCCAAACGCCAGCGACTGGACGAAAGAGCCGAGACACTCCCGCAGAATCTGTAACACCCAGCCCTATTTATACCAATATATGTACTTCTCGTTAACATATAAGATCTTACTTTATTTACAATTATTAGTTTATTTATTTTAAAACTCCTTTTGAAACCCAAACCCTATTATATCCTGTATTTTTCTTATCCTCAGCCTTTTCCCCTTCTTTGTAAAATCTGCACTTTAGAAAGCCGACCCCAAGCCCCCGGCCCACTCTCTTAATTTCCCTATTTTTTTCCTCATAATAAATTCCAACCTGGCCCGTTCCCAATTCCCTTTAATTCATTTATTTTCTTCAGCCCAGCTGCCCCCAGTTTTATTCCATTTTCCTCTAAGTAAATTTCCTGCGGCCCCAGAAATATTCCTCACAGTTTCTTTATAATTCTGTTTTTATAATTTTGCAGCCCAAAAGCAGCCGAGCCCATCCATTCTTTTCTCCTCAATATTTCCTTATAATTTTTCCTGGCCCAACTCGTTTCCGGCCCGCTCCGTTTTTTCCCCATTTAATTATTTTCTCTTGTCGGCCCAGCCCACTCACCTCTGCTCCGACCCGACCCATTTTCTCATCTTCCCCAACGGCTCCTTCTTTCCCGTGCGTGTTTCCTTCGCCGTCTCCGTCGCCCTCGCCCCCGCCCCCGCTCGCGCGTGCATAATTACTCCCCACGACGCGCACGTTTTTCCCCCACGACCCTCTCTCCTCTACCCACTACTCCCTTTTCCTCGCTCGCTCTCTCCCTCGTTCTCACTTTCCTCCTCAAACTCTGCTACACCCATTGTTTTCCCAACGACGACGACGACGACAACCGATTCCCATTCCTTCATCACCTCACCGTCGCTCGCTTTCACCTCATCACCTCCGCCCGCGACCACCTCGTACTCCCCCTCGCTCACTCCTCCTCACGAATCCAAGCCACCATCCTTCCTTTCTCCACTTCACCGAGTCCCCTGCACTCCGACCCCCACCTCACCTGCAACCCGACGAACCCATCATCGTCGACGAGCTCGCTTCTCCAACCACCACCTTCTTCCCCTCGCTCACCGCAGCCGACCACCCACGCACCCATCGCCGCCGGCACCTCCACAGAGCCTCCTGCATCCGAGCTCGACCACCCCTGCCCGACGCCGGCGAGCTCCTCGTCTCATCGTCGACGTACCTACATCTCGTCGACCGCCTCATCATCATCATCATCGTCGTCGTCATCATCATCATCATCATCATCATCCTTCCCAGTTCTCTCTCTTTCTCTCATTCCTCTCCCTCTCTGCCTACATCTCACTCTCTCTCTCTGCCTACCCTCTCCCCTGCTTCCCTCTCTCTACTCTCTCTCAGTCCTCTCTCTCACTTTCTAATCTATGTCTCTCTCACTCTCCCTCTGTGATCTCTCTCTCTCTCTCTCTGTTCTCATTTTTCCTTCTCTCTCTCTCTCAGTACTCTCTCTCTCCCTACATTCTTTCTCTAACGCTTCTCTCTCTGACTCGTTCCCGCTCAATATCCCCCGCCCTCTGCAACCTCTCGCCATAGGATGCACAGCACCGTCACTCCCCTGCTCCGGCCAACCAACGCCGCGGTTTCAGTCGCCGTCGTTGCCGTCAAGCGCAGCTCGAGCCGAGGCCAAGATTTGTCGTGATCGCGTCTGGCCATTACAATAGATCGCTTCGATGCCGTGCATCGCCTAGACACCTGCAGGCAAGTTCTCTACTTGCTTCATGCTATCCTATTTATGTTACAAATCCAAATCATGTAAATTGCTATATTACCATTCCTGAAAACGTACACTATTTACCTGTTCGACGTGTGTTCCCAATGAGAATCTTTTCCTAATTTGGCGGAACTAAATGGTATTGTTTGGCCCGTATGGCTGAGAACCTAGTGCATGAATTTCGTTGGATAATTTGATCATTAACGACTAAAACAACTACCCCCAAGTTTAATCGTAAAACTGTAATTTTATTATACCTGAAAATCATTAAATTCACCATAAATCATATACATACTGGAATGGTACTTTCGAGGGCTCAAATCGAAGACGACTCGACGAACTTTAACCCTATGCTGGTTTCCTTGTATTTCTGTACTTAAATTGTGATGATATTTGGATCGGAGTGCGACTCTGGACTGCAGTCCAGAGCGACTCCAGTTGTTGCTTGCTGTTCCGTAATGGGTACCACAAGATCTCCGTAACTCGTAGATTGCGGAACTCCACTGATTATTATAGGTAAATCTGTTAGCTAGACAACACAATTAGTTTCATTCTTTTTCGTTACCGTTTGATATTTAATCTGTAATTTAATAGATCCGGACGCATAACAGTCCCAGCCGAATCAGAACTGACATATTGGTATTGAATAGTGTATATCTCCTGACGTACAGATGAGATCAAAGATCCGTCTATTGAGTTGAAAACCTTACTGAAAACCCTAGATTTCATCCAACTGTACCATCGCTGAAATCTGATCCCAACTGGGATTAAAATGCGTTGCAAAATGGACTTCTGATTCTGAAACCGGATTTCCAGCCGCGAGCGCTTAAAATGAAATGGTTATAATTAATGATTCTGGGACCCGATTGGCTTGAAACCAAATTTGATGGATGGAAAACTGAACATACTAATTACTACTAGTTTATCGTTTCGCTAGATTATATACGTACGTTTCACGATAAATCGTGCAAGTGATAGAATGCTATTTTTGTGACACCTTAATCATGCTTCATATACTGTTTACGTATCATATCATACCTATATCATTGCAGTGATAACCTAGTGATATCGTGCATTTACCCAGTGTTAGATTTTAGTGATGATTGTGGTAAGTACGTCAGTGTTCGTGTATCCGTGAATAAGTGAAAGTGATACGTACTTGTACACAATCAGTGACCCTATTATTTTATTGCATTGTCGACGTTTGTGGGATGCGTGTACGTGTGACTATAAGTGGTATGGGACACTTATGGAAGCGCTTGCACGGGTGTCACAGATAAGGCATCCGACACTGCCATTTATCTTAGGTATTAGTCGGGACGTGCTTGATGGAGGTCCTGCCTCCAGTTCTCGCGCAGACTTGCAACGGACCGATTAGTATTTAGGGTTATGGTTAGCGTTTGATGTAGGCCACGGGGTGTTGGGTAGTTTAAGTGTGAGTTCAACAGAATCTCGGGAGTCCCATACCGGCTTATATATTTAGGGAGATATATGGAGATTTACAGGGTATGTGATATACACCGTGATATACATGTTACATGTTGGGCCCGTGGTCCCTTGCCCTTGGGTTCTACCCTTGGGTGGAGGACACTCGCGAGTGGTTGACTCTCACACTTGGACTGACGATAGGCTTAGTGACCTGTACAGTGAGACTTATAGACTGATAGGGATACTGGCATTTATATACCTTATATACTGTGTTGACATACGTGACATATCGTTCTACTGCTTTAATGCTCCGCTGCATTGATTACTGCACATTCATATTCATGCTGTCATTGATTTACTGTTTCACATATCTATTACCACTGTTAGAATTGTCACATGATTTTATATATATTATATTGCTATTGTGTCGCTCTGACGACCTGAGTATGCATGCTCAGTGTGAGGAGAAGATTTAGCCTGGACCAGAACTAGACGTGCAACACAGACTTCTTGACTTGCTATTCAGAGTTATATCTTTTGTTTCCCATCAGGTCAGTTCATTTTTACTGATTTATTCCAGTTACTGCATTTCTCATTACCTGCGCGTTATTTACTGTTTACCATGTTAAACTAGAAGCCGAAGTGTGACTACGGTGGGACATTTCCTTGACCGTAGGAGCATGGCTGGCCTTGTCTACCCCTCGTATTCCGTATTTTGGGAAGCGGGGCGTGACATGGTTTAGTTGGTATCAAAGCCAGGTTTTGCATCAATTGGGATTGCAGTTTTCCGTGTATAGTTTGGCAATCTAAGACATCCCTCGGTCTAGGTTGTAAACTTGTCATTCTTGATCCATATTCACATCGTGTGTTCAGCTATCTATTCGCTATGGTTTCGGGTGACTTGACAAGATTACGTGGTTGCAATTGCACTGCCGTACTCTATTCAAGTGACTTAAAGTCATACAGTTGATTCCCCACTTATAATAAATTCAGCACCTCTGATATTTTTGAATCTTTGTCCTATCCATATTATATTTTGATTCGTATATCTTGTGACTTATATGATCCTCAAAATCATTATTTCAGGATCATGTCTTTCAACGACTCTTCATCTATCTCCACTCCCCAGAATCAGACTGTTGAGATCCTTAGTGTACTGCAAGGTTTAAAGGAAGCCCGGGAGCGAACAAACGACTTATTAGCTGAAGGGCTGAGAAGACAGGTGAGTCAGACCCCAGCGAAAGCCTCAAATCATAAAGGGATCCCCGTTAGACGAGGAAAAGAGAAGAAGATGAAACGCCAATTTGTTCCCCCGCGACAGAAGAAGCAGAAGACCCCATGTTGTGGGTACTGTAAGAGGTCAGGGCATCTTCAGAGGGATTGTCGCCGCGCCCAGGGGAAATGTTTGATATGCGGGTCCAACAAACATCTCATCAACGGTTGCCCAGAAAGAAAGGAACTACAAGGAGGAGGCTCGTCCACTCTCTACACTTCTGACAAGTGATGATTACTGCGTAGTTCGAACTTTGAGAATAAAGCAGACCCAACACAGGATTCAACTCGCGTAACGATGATGCAGCGGTCTAGCGATCAAAGAAGAATTTTTATACTTTCCAATTTCAGTATTATGTTGTCATCCTTTTATAAACATTTCTTTCCGTTTGAACCTTTGCATCCGTCGAACTTTTAGTTGAATGAAATAAAATTTGAATCGTAATATATGCATCATTCCCTTGTCATTTCCCTTGTTCATACTATTCATTAGCACAACATTTTAATCTTGATTCTTTTAAAATTCCTGCCACCGCATATCTTTCTATACTTCGTACACTCAACTATTTTCTTGATGTGTTCCGTTGTTTAATCATGACACTTTCTTTTCAGGCCATGGCCCACCCCGGAGCAGCGCCGCATCTAGACGAGGATGCACAGTCATGCGTTTTCCTAGACCGCACACTAATGAGTTCTGACGATAAGATCAACGGTCCCCAGGTCAACTTCGGAAACAACGATTCAGAGGACGAAGGAGTAGCCGCCCCAGAGTTTAACGTGATAGCTGATTCCGACGAAGAAGAAGGAGATCCCGAAGAGAACCCTATAGAGGAAGACCCGATAGAGGAAGATCCCGATGAAGACCCGATAGAAGGAAATCCAGTTGAGGAAAATCCCGTGGAAGGAAATCCAGAAGAAGAGAATCACATGGAATCGGACCTCGATGATGAAGCTCCGTCCGAGGAAGAAGGACCAGAAGATCAAGACCCTGCTGTGGAAGAACTTCCAATGGCGATGCTCGCGAGGCGATATGGAAATGGACGCCCCTACCTGAGTGCGCGAGCCTACTGCAACCTACTGAACCTCCACAACCGCGACTGACGGGATATCTTTTGATGTTGTCTTTCTGGCCAAATAAAATGTGTATAGTTTAGGGCCACTTTTCGCTTTTGGGAATGCCTTATTTCAAATTTTCTTGAATGAAATAAATCTTCTGAATTCGTAAACCTTTTGATTATTGGTTCGCTTGATACTTGTTTATTACCCATATCTCTTTATTCTTCTGCTGAGTTCCCTGACTGTCCACCCTACTCATTGTATAGTTTTCACCCTCGTTTCGATTAGAAAATACCGTACCCTGATCCTTGGAATGAACCACCATTCATCCTTCGTCTGTACCCTGTTTGAGATCCTTCTGGGAGGAGGACCTTTCTTATAAAATACCGAGTACATTAACTTTTCAAATTTTGATTCACATGATGTACCGACCAGTATCCTCCCCAAACATTTTCTCCTTATAGTCCTTTTATTGCTCACCCTTATTTTCTGTGCTGAACCGATCCCAATCTTCTTGATCTTCAGCCTAAAGCCGCCACACTCCAACCTTCTGATTGAGCCACACTTCCTTATAATCATTACCCTATCTAACCCTACACCTATTTGTGTTCTTCCTATTACCCTAACTATATTTAGGGACACAGTTATTCAAAAATTTAGTTTTCAGTATTTTGAATTTATCAAAGAGAGTGTGTTACTGATTACTCTGTTTCATGTATTTTAGGTACACTATTATTAATCTCGTTTTCAGTAGCGCAAACTTACACTGCGCATATATTGTTCCATGTTCCCCGTTTTCGTTATGTGAGTTTTCTAAGTTGATTCAAAACTATTTGATCGATACATCATCCTAAAATGTTTTAGACTACCGACAAATATTTCACTACTTTATTATTGTTACCTTATTTCGAGTATTATGCATATGCTTACTATTATAAGTGGTTGAGCCTTATACTTATTATTTCTGTTTGCTATTTTGATATACTTAGATGTGCACACACTTGGTTTCGACTTTTACCGAGCACACTTTGATTAATATCATTCGTTAATTGTTACCTATATTTTCGTATATACGTAGCTACCCTTATAGTTATTCCTGTTTTATACCTATTTGGATCTATATTTTTGTATGTTATTCTTACGTATTTATACCTTCAAATTTCTTCATCCGCCTATTTCAAGTAAAACTTTATGTGTTAGTTGCAATGTAATAGCTTTCGCCTATATTTGTATTATTTATGGTTTATTTTAAATTTCGAGGACGAAATTTTTATAAGGGTGGTATGATGTAACACCCAGCCCTATTTATACTAATATATGTACTTCTCGTTAACATATAAGATCTTACTTTATTTACAATTATTAGTTTATTTATTTTAAAACTCCTTTTGAAACCCAAACCCTATTATATCCTGTATTTTTCTTATCCTCAGCCTTTTCCCCTTCTTTGTAAAATCTGCACTTTAGAAAGCCGACCCCAAGCCCCCGGCCCACTCTCTTAATTTCCCTATTTTTTTCCTCATAATAAATTCCAACCTGGCCCGTTCCCAATTCCCTTTAATTCATTTATTTTCTTCAGCCCAGCTGCCCCCAGTTTTATTCCATTTTCCTCTAAGTAAATTTCCTGCGGCCCCAGAAATATTCCTCACAGTTTCTTTATAATTCTATTTTTATAATTTTGCAGCCCAAAAGCAGCCGAGCCCATCCATTCTTTTCTCCTCAATATTTCCTTATAATTTTCCCTGGCCCAACTCGTTTCCGGCCCGCTCCGTTTTTTCCCCATTTAATTCTTTTCTCTTGTCGGCCCAGCCCATTCACCTCTGCTCCGACCCGACCCGTTTTCTCATCTTCCCCAACGGCTCCTTCTTTCCCGCGCGCGTTTCCTTCGCCGTCTCCCTCGCCCTCGCCCCCGCCCCCGCTCGCGCGTGCACAATTACTCCCCACGACGCGCGCGTTTTCCCCCCACGACCCTCTCTCCTCTACCCACTACTCCCTTTTCCTCGCTCGCTCTCTCCCTCGTTCTCACTTTCCTCCTCAAACTCTACTACACCCATTGTTTTCCCAACGACGACGACGACGACAACCGATTCCCATTCCTTCATCACCTCACCGTCGCTCTCTTTCACCTCATTACCTCCGCCCGTGACCACCTCGTACTCCCCCTCGCTCACTCCTCCTCACGAATCCAAGCCACCATCCTTCCTTTCTCCACTTCACCGAGTCCCCTGCACTCCGACCCCCACCTCACCTGCAACTCGACGAACCTATCATCGTCGACGAGCTCGCTTCTCCAACCACCACCTTCTTCCCCTCGCTCACTGCAGCCGACCACCCTCGCACCCATCGCCGCCGGCACCTCCACAGAGCCCCCTGCATCCGAGCTCGACCACCCCTGCCCGACGCCGGCGAGCTCCTCGTCTCATCATCGACGTACCTACATCTCGTCGACCGCCTCATCATCATCATCATCGTCATCGTCGTCATCATCATCATCATCATCCTCAGTTCTCTCCCTTTCTCTCATTCATCTCCCTCTCTGCCTACATCTCACTCTTTCTCTCTGCCTACCCTCTCCCCTGCTTCCCTCTCTCTACTCTCTCGCAGTCCTCTCTCTCACTCTCTAATCTCTGTCTCTCTCACTCTCCCTCTATGATCTCTCTCTCTCTGTTCTCATTTTTCCTTCTCTCTCTCTCTCTCAGTACTCTCTTTCTCCCTACATTCTTTCTCTAACGCTTCTCTCTCTGACCCGTTCCCGCTCAATATCCCCCGCCCTCTGCAACCTCTCGCCATCGGACGCACAGCACCGTCACTCCCCTGCTTCGGCCAACCAACGCCGCGGTTTCAGTCGCCGTCGTTGCCGTCAAGCGCAGCTCGAGCCGAGGCCAAGATTTGTCGTGATCGCGTCTGGCCATTACAATAGATCGCTTTGCTGCCGTGCATCGCCTAGACACCTCCAGGCAAGTTCTCTACTTGCTTCATGCTATCCTATTTATGTTACAAATCCAAATCATGTAAATTGCTATATTACCATTCCTGAAAACGCACACTATTTACCTGTTCGACGTGTGTTCCCAATGAGAATATTCTCCTAATTTGGCGGAAATAAATGGTATTGTTTGGCCCGTATGGCTGAGAACCTAGTGCATGAATTTCGTTGGATAATTTGATCGTTAACGACTAAAACAACTACCCCCAAGTTTAATCGTAAAACTGTAATTTTATTATACCTGAAAATCATTAAATTCACCATAAATCATATACATACTGGAATGGTGCGTTCGAGGGCTCAAATCGAAGCCGACTCGACGAACTTTAACCCTATGCTGGTTTCCTTGTATTTATGTACTTAAATTGTGATGATATTTGGATCGGAGTGCGACTCTGGACTGCAGTCCAGAGCGACTCCAGTTGTTGCTTGCTGTCCCGTAATGGGTACCAAAAGATCTCCGTAACTCGTAGATTGCGGAACTCCATTGATAATTATAGGTAAATCTGTTAGCTAGACAACACAATTAGTTTCATTCTGTTTCGTTACCGTTTGATATTTAATCTGTAATTTAATAGATCCGGACGCATAACAGTCCCAGCCAAATCAGAACTGACATATTGGTATTGAATAGTGTATATCTCCTGACGTACAGACGCGCTCGAAGATCCGTCTATTGCGTTGAAAACCTTACTGAAAACCCTATATTTCATCCAACTGTAGTGTCGCTAAAATATGATCCCAACTGGGATTAAAATGCGTTGCGAAATGGACTTCTGATTCTGAAACCGGATTTCCAGCCGCGAGCGCTTAAAATGAAATGGTTATAATTAATGATTCTGGGACCCGATTGGCTGGAAACCAAATTTGATGGATGGCCAACTGAACATACTAATTACTACTAGTTTATCATTTCGCTAAATTATATACGTACGTTTCATGATAAATCGTGCAAGTGATAGAATGCTATTTTTGTGACACCTTAATCATGCTTCATATACTGTTTACGTATCATATCATACCCATATCATTGCAGTGATAACCTAGCAATATCGTGCATTTATCCAGTGTTAGATTTTAGTGATGATTGTGGCAAGTACGTCAGTGTTCGTGTATCCGTGAATAAGTGAAAGTGATACGTACTTGTACACAATCAGTGACCCTATTATTTTATTGCATTGTCGACGTTTGTGGGATGCGTGTACGTGTGACTATAAGTGGTATGGGACACTTATGGAAGCGCTTGCACGGGTGTCACAGATAAGGCATCCGACACTGCCATTTATCTTAGGTATTAGTCGGGACGTGCTTGATGGAGGTCCTGCCTCCAGTTCTCGCGCAGACTTGTCACGGACCGATTAGTATTTAGGGTTATGGTTAGCGTTTGATGTAGGCCACGGGGTGTTGGGTAGTTTAAGTGTGAGTTCAACAGAATCTTGGGAGTCCCATACCGGCTTATATATTTAGGGAGATATATGGAGATTTACAGGGTATGTGATATACACCGTGATATACATGTTACATGTTGGGCCCGTGGTCCCTTGCCCTTGGGTTCTACCCTTGGGTGGAGGACACTCGCGAGTGGTTGACTCTCACACTTGGACTGACGATAGGCTTAGTGACCTGTACAGTGAGACTTATAGACTGATAGGGATACTGGCATTTATATACCTTATATACTGTGTTGACATACGTGACATATCGTTCTACTGCTTTAATGCTCCGCTGCATTGATTACTGCACATTCATATTCATGCTGTAATTGATTTACTGTTTCACATATCTATTACCACTGTTAGAATTGTCACATGATTTTATATATATTATATTGCTATTGTGTCGCTCTGACGACCTGAGTATGCATGCTCAGTGTGAGGAGAAGATTTAGCCTGGACCAGAATTAGACGTGCAACACAGACTTCTTGACTTGCTATTCAGAGTTATATCTTTTGTTTCCCATCAGGTCAGTTCATTTTTACTGATTTATTCCAGTTACTGCATTTCTCATTACCTGCGCGTTATTTACTGTTTACCATGTTAAACTAGAAGCCGAAGTGTGACTACGGTGGGACATTTCCTTGACCGTAAGAGCATGGCTGGCCTTGTCTACCCCTCGTATTCCGTATTTTGGGAAGCGGGGCGTGACTGAATCAAAGAACATCCGTCGCGAATAAAAGCAGGTTCAAGACAAGGAAGAGGTTCGCTAAAGCTATATCGATAGGAATGAAGCTACCACCCTCCGAAGGAAACGCTACTAATGAAGCGGAAATACATCCTAGCTACTGCTTATATCACCGGAAAATTACGCACCCCACCGAAGAGTGCAACGCTTTTAAAAGATGGTGGCAAGGATATGTTGCTCACCGGCAACATTTTAAGCGGATGAAACGCAAAACTCGTCGGGAGCGAAGATGCACGACTGAGGAGCTTAGAGGGACTGCCGGCAACTATTGCGTGGTCAACGCTGGGGGATCGTAAGTCCTCACCTTCTGAAGTGACTCCGACGAAGAGATGAATCTTTGCCCTCTTTTCAAAGAATCTACCTCGGGGAAAGAGGAAGAACCGAAGACCTGCGAAAATATCTAGCTGCGCAGTCGTACACTGCCTGAAAAGAATCTCAGACCCGCGAACAGAAAAGATAAGGGAAAAGAGAAGGTCTCTGAAGATATCGCCCTAGATGACTAAATCACGAAAGAACTGACTGCTAAGGCCCCACCAAAGAAGAACAAGGTGGACTACAACGTTCTGGCACACTTGAGGAAGCTACCCTCGCAGCTCAGTATTCTCGACGCCCTTCTGTTATCCAAAGAGGCGAGAGATTCATTGATCAAGGCGCTACAAGAGCCAGGACAATTCCAAGCTTTCCTCGCCGAAGAAAAGATGAAGGACGAGCTGGAAGAAGTGCGCACAGCCGATATCTCCTTCGGCGATGAAGATCTCCTTCTCGGGACGTGCGAGCACAACCGTCCCCTATATGTCTCCGGATATTGTCACGATATCAAGATAGGCAAAATCCTGGTCGACAATGGGTCTTCCGTCTATTTCCTCAACGTGCGAGTGTTGAAGGAAATCTGCATGAGCATTGAGCACCTTGCTCGTGATAAGATCACCATCTCTGGGTTCGACTCTCAGTCATCACGGACCCTCGGGTCTATGATACTGACTCTGCGCTTCGGACTACTCGTCACAGATATTAAATTTTACATCATCAATGCCAAGACACGCTACAATGTTTTGCTCGGTCGGCCCTGGTTACACAAGTACAACACCATCCCTTCGACACAACATCAGTGTATGAAATACTTCAAGGATGGTCTCGAGTATACCGTGATGGGAGAGTTGAACCCTTTCTCCGTGAACGAAGTCCGAAAGTACGAAGATGCAAAATACTTTTTACCAGATTTTGAGGACACAGAAAGATGTCACAAACCGGAGAACAAAGCTATCACCACCATTCCGGTTTTCGGGAGTGATACCGAGGAAGAGGAAGAGATAGTTTATTCAGGGCCACCCCAGTACAACAAGCCGGAACCGTCCGCTCCTATGCTTATCTTCGGCAGCGACTCAGAAGATGAGGTCAACGCCATATTCTCTGCTCGGCCTTCAATTCAAACATTCACTGATGAAGAGCAAAGTTTGCAAGTTGTCATGGTTCCGCCCAAACATCATAAAGAACTAGACGCGCTTGATACCTACAGTATGGAAGAGCTGTTGACGTTCTATGTCCCTCCCAGGCGAGAAGACGGAAAGGCGATCCTATTCTACCGATCCGGAGAAACCAAAGTGGAGAAAGAAATCTGGCACGGCGCGGATTCTACACTTGACAGGCTCCAACCCATCCGTATGCCTAGATATTACACAGAAGGCTTGAAAAGGCTATTGAAGCGCTAAGAGATACCCTTCAAACAGACCGCTCGAAAAGCTATGTTCTATGACAGTATCTGGAACGTTCCCGGAACTCAGCGCAAGTTGCCCAACGGGAGAATGGAAGCGATCGGGCTTGGATATGTTCGGTCCAAGAAACGGGAACTACTCCGCGACTGCTACGTCGTACATGACTTTGATGAAGAAGGAGATGCTCAATGGGAGAATGCTAAGCCTGAACCAGAAAGAGCCCCCGACGTGAAAATGCCCAGTCCGTCGTTCGAAGAACAAATGGACAAGCTTATAAGGGAAGCTGGTCAAAAAGTTCGAGACGACCATAATCGCGAAATGGCCATCTACGAGAAAGCCAGGACACAACGCCTACTTCAACAGGCTGCGAAAGATAAAAATGCTCCTCCCTATCAACCCGTCATACAAAAGGCCCGACGCAGAGGCAAAAATAAATCAAAGAGCGGGAAAGGCGTTCGGCAGCGACAAAGCGGGACCAAGAAGTCACGCGATCGGGAATCGAGCGGTCCGGATTTGTCCCTTATGAAGAAGATGAGTCAAGCATACTCTTTTCCTCAAGACAAGACAAATAAGATACTTGATCTTGCCATGAGACATCAAATGATTACACTTCCGGAGTCTGAACACCCCGAGCAAGCCAATGAGGCCTCTCACCCAGACTATTGTTCTTATCACCAAGCGATAGGACATCCTCTCGAAAACTGCTTCACCTTCAAGAACTGGGTTGAAGACCAATATCAGCTCGGCAGGTTCGCTTTATCCAACAGCTGGAAGGTAACCCCGCCACAAAAGCATGAACCCAAATTCACGAGGGTAGAACCATATCAACATAGGTCTTGGAAGCGAGCTCGTACCTGTCATATGATAACGCTATCAAAAGAAGAGCCCGAGGGTATGGATGACCTCCCCTGGTGCTTCGAAAACAATGATGACGAGGTGATCTCAGAGTTTCCACCAGCGCCGAAAGAGCTGGAAGATGGAATACATACTACTGCAGATGATCTCAAGAAAATCGATCTGGGGACGACAAGCGACCCGCGGCCGACATTCGTCAGTGAGTTGCTGTCTGAAGAACGGGTGGCCATATTAAAGGACGTGCTCATGCAGCATAAAGATTGCTTCGCATGGAATTATTCCGAGATGCCAGGACTAGATCCAGAGATTGCGGTTCACAAACTGGCCATATCCCCAGACGTCAAGCCAATCAAACAAGCACCAAGAAGGATGCGGCTCGAGCTTGAGATGAGCATCAACGCCGAGGTCAAGAAGCTGATCGACTCTGTCTTCATCCAAGAGGTTCAGTATCCTGGCTGGATCGCCAACATCGTCCCGGTGATGAAGAAAAATGGGACAGTGCGCATATGTGTGGACTTTCGGGATCTTAATAAAGCCTGCCCGAAAGACGACTTCCCAGTACCGATCACCGAGCTGATGATTGACAATACGTCCACCCACGAGGTTTTCTCCTTCATGGACGGCTCGTCAGGATACAATCAGATAAAAATGCATCCCGAAGACCAGAAACACACCACTTTCCGGACCCCTTTGGGTATATTCTGCTACAAGGTGATGCCCTTTGGTCTAAAGAACGCCGGTGCCACCTATCAGAGGGCTATGACGAAGATCTTCGATGACCTCATACATGAAGTCGTCGAATGCTATATCGATGACCTCGTGGTGAAAAGCAAATCATACGAGGAACATATAGAGCATCTGAAGATCGTGTTTCAACGCCTTCGGCAATACAACTTGAAGATGAACCCTCTCAAATGCGCATTTGGAGTTTCCTCAGGCAAGTTCCTAGGATTCATTGTCCGACACCGAGGCATCGAGATAGATCCGTAAAAAATCAAGGCAATTATGGAGATGCCCCCGCCGAGGACTCTCAAGCAGTTGCGGTCTCTCCAAGGGAAGCTTGCGTATATCCGGCGATTCATAGCCAATCTCTCAGGCAAGTACCGTCCTTACAGTCACCTGATGAAGAAGGGAACCCCGTTCATCTGGGATCACAAATGCCAAAGCGCGCTGAATGAAATCAAGCAATACCTGCAGAATCCGCCAGTACTGGCAGCTCCGGTCAAGGGAAAACCTCTCATTCTGTATACAACCGCCCTTGAAGGTTCCTTAGGCGCATTATGGGCACAGAAGAACGACCAAGGGAAGGAGAGAGCGCTCTACTATTTGAGTCGAGTTCTACTGGGATCAGAAAGCAATTATTCTCCCATCGAAAAACACTGCCTGGCATTAATCTTCGCGATAACGAAGCTCAGGCACTATGCGTTGGCGCATGAAGTCCGTCTCATATCGAAGGTGGACCCTCTCAAATATTTGATGTCAAAGGCCATATTAACGGGGTGACTCGCTAAATGGGCCCTGCTCTTGATGGAGTTCTAGATAACCTGTCAGCCTCTTAAGGCAGTGAAAGGTCAGGCCATCGCCGACTTCCTCGCTGAGCATCCGATACCTGCCGATTCTCCCCTGAATTGCGAACTGCCAGACGAGCATGCATTTGACACGATTAACGGGAGTGATACCCGGTGGGAACTTTACTTCGATGGAGCATCTTCCATGAAGAAACGCAAACAAAACACCCCCATAATCAAATCGGGGATAGGCCTCATCTTCGTAACTCCACAATGAGGGATAATGCGCTTTGCCTTCTCCCTAACAGAGCCGAGGACAAACAATGAAGCCGAGTATGAAGCTTTGATAGCAGGTCTTGAGATCGCCATCGACATAGGGATTGAAAACCTCCTCATATACGGAGATTTCCAGTTGGTCGTTAGTCAAGTAAACGGCGACTATCAAACGTGCAAATCAGAACTGGTAAAGTACGGCGAGAGGGTACAACAACTGCTGACCCAAATACCTTCCTACATCTTGCAAAGCATACCGCATGCAGAAAATAGCAAAGCGGATGCACTAGCTAAGCTCGCTAAAGAATTGGCCGACGGGAACCTCGATGACGCGAGAATCGTTGTGCAAAGCCATCGGGTTCTTGCGCCGGCGGAAATATCTCCGGAGTCGTCCGAAGAAAAAGGAGCGACTGAGCAAATGGTTATGCAAATAAAAGACCAGGAAAAGGCTGAGGATTGGAGAGAAGTCTTTATAGACTACTTCAAATCCCGTCAAACGCCTGAAGATGCGTCCTCAAAACATCAGCTCATGAAGCGAGCCCTATCTTTCGCCTTCGTCAATGATACCCTGTATAAGAGATCATTTGACTCTTTATGGCTAAGATGCCTGGGACCTGAAGAGGCAAAGAGAGTCGTCCAAGAAACTCATGAAGGAATCTGCGGTTCTCACCAACCCGGGCCGAGGATGAAGCTGAAGATCAAACGGATGGGTTATTATTGGCCTACGATGATCCAGGACTGCCTTGAGTATGCAAAGCAATGCCACTCGTGCCAGATTCACCGGGACTTCATCCATCAGCACCCAAATCCACTACATCCAACGGTGGCTAGCTAGCCGTTTGAAATGTGGGGGACTGAAATAATTGGCCCCATTGAACCAATATTGTCCAGAGGACATCGGTTCATTTTGGCGACAACTGATTACTTCTCCAAGTAGGCAGAAGCAGTACCGCTAAGGGAAGTGAAGACGGAGAATATCCTCCACTTCTTCAAGACACACGTCATTTATCGGTTTGGAACTCCGCGACGGATTATCTCCGATAACGGACCAGCCTATAGAAGCCACAAGATCAGTCGCTTCGCACAACAGCACAACATAGACTGGAGATACTCCTCGGTTTATAATCCCCGAGCTAACGGTCTAGCCGAGGCTTTTAACAAAACCTTGACGAAGATCGTGAAAAAGATGGTGTCCCAAAATAAGAAAGACTAGCATGAGAGACTGCATGAAGCTCTCTGGGGGTACCGAACGACGTTCAAAACAGCCACGAATACGATGCCGTACACATTGGTATTCGGTACGGAGGCAGTACTCCCCCTTGAGATAGAGCTACCCTCTTTATGAGTGGCGGTTCGCTACGAGCTAACGAACGAAGAGAATGCTCACTTTCGCCTTGAGGAGCTCGACGCCCTTGATGAAACTCGGCTCATAGCGCAACAAAATCTAGAGGCTTATAAAGTAAAGATGACGCGTTCATATGAGAGATTGACTAGGCCGAGAACGTTCCGCCAAGGCAAACTCGTGTTAGTGGTTAAAAGACCTATGATCCCTAATCGCGCCAAACAGGGGAAGTTCGAGCCGAACTATGAAGGCCCGTATATCATAGACAAAGTCTACCAGGGTAGAGCCTATCTACTCATGGACATGCATGGTGAAAGACCTTTCAGGCCAATAAATGGTCGCTTCCTGAAGAAGTACTACGCCTGACGAGTCACGGCCTAGGTCAATGATAGATGACGACGACTATGTCCGCTCGCTATCTTCCTAAACCCAAACTCTATAAGTAGTAACCGGCTTTCTTTACGATGGACCGAAACGTCCTTAAACTAACAATGGACCGAAACGTCCTTAAACTAATGACGGACCGAAACGTCGTTAAACTAACAACGGACCACCATGTCCTAAAACTAGCCGTTGACCGAGATGTCGATAAACTACGGTGGATTGCAGCATCCCAAAGCTGATACAAAGAAAGAAAAAAAAGAAAGAAAAAAAAGAAAACGGTATGTCCATAAGCAAAATGGGCACGGATGAAAACCCGAAAGGGCTCCGTGAGTGAAAACAGCAGGGCTATCGGCGAGTCTTGTGAAAACCCGAAAGGGCGCAACCTCGTTAGAATAAAAAAAAAGAAAAAAGAAAAAGAAAAACGGTATGTCCATAAGCAGAATGGGCACAGATGAAAACTCAAAAGGGCTCCGTGAGTAAAAACAGCAGGGCTACCGGCGAGTTTTGTGAAAACCCGAAAGGGCGCAATCTCGTTAAAAGACACTTGCAGGATCCTCTCGACTTTGTAAGAAGAAACCACCTGTGTGAGATCCTTACGACTCACAAGGGAGCAACACACTTAGGGATCCCCACGATCCCTAAGGAGAAATTACACTTGCGAGATCCTCACGACTCGTAAGGAGAACCTTCTTATGAGACCCTCACGGCTCATAAGATTTGAAAGTCTTAAGCTACAGGGATCTGAACCTGTTCTTAAGCAGTCCCCACAACCTCCACTACTGCCCTACAAGCGGCTCAATGCTGACTCTTGTATACAATCCACGGGCGTGAATAAACATTTCCCTAACGAAGTCCCACCCGTGACTAGGGATATGTCTATATGGTGAACAACCCTTGTGAGTCCTCTCGACTTATAATGAGAAAACACTCTTGCAAGATCCTTACGACTTATAAGAGAACATACACTTAGGAGTCCTTACGATTCCTAAGGAAAAAACGCGCCTACGAGATCCTCACGACTCGCTGGGAGAAATACCTTTATGAGACCCTTACGGCCTATGAAGTCAAAAGCCTTAGTCGACAGGATCCTAACCATGTTCACTAAGCCACCTTTGTTCGATATCGACAGAGGCAAATGATGATTCGCTCCTGGCAATATCCCAGTTGTAGCGATGCTGATGCCGAAATCAGTGTCCAATCCCAAGCTTGCAGCAAAAAACTTGCGGGCCACACATGCATACGAAATAGCCGAAATGATGGGGCAACTTGCAACAAAATCAGCAGGTAAAAATTTATGCATGCAAAATAGCCGAAATGATTGGGCAACTCGCAATAAAAAATAGCGAGTAAAAATAAAATAAATAGCCGAAATAATTGGGCACCGCGAAAAATAGCCGAAATGATTGGGCAGTCGCGACCTTCGCGATATAAAAGCTGAAATGATAGAGTATCGCGGAAAGAAATAAAATAAAAATAAAAATGAAATTTATGCCCTACAGGTGGTGTCACAGTAATCACTGTATACGATCCAGGGGCGCAAACAAAGAAGGAACCACACCTTCCCTCCCCAGAAGAAGAAGCCAAATCTCAACGGTTCACAGATAGCCTGGAGATCATCTCAGCATTCGTCTCATTGCGACAGACACAACATCAAGCAAAGCAGAACAGCGGCAACCCGCAGTTCCATGACTCGGCGGTGCACGGATAACCAAGAGTCAAACCCTGACTCCGTGAAATGCGGATAAAGTCAAAATTTCCTGGCTACGTGGAACGTGGATTATGTCACTTCTGACCCCGTGGAAAACGTCCAGAGCGGAGCCTGGTCCTCGCCGAACACGGCAGTGAACCGTATGAAGCATCCAGAGCAAAATTCTTGGCTACGTAGAACGCGGATTATGTCACTTCTGACCCCGTGGAAAACGTCCAGAGCGGAGCCTGGTCCTCGCCGAACACGGCAGTGAACCCGTGGGAAGCATCCAGAGAAAAATTCCTGGCTACGTGGAATGCGGATTATGTCACTTCTGACCCCGTGGAAAACGTCCAGAGCAGAGCCTGGTTCTCGCCGAACACGGCAGTAAACCCGTGGGAAGCATCCAGAGCAAAATTCCTGGCTACGTGGAACGCGGATTATGTCACTTCTGACCCCGTGGAAAACGTCCAGAGTGGATCCTGGTCCTCGCAGAGCACGGCAATGAACCCGTGTGAAGCATCCAGAGCGGAGCCTGGTCCTCGCCGAACACGGCAGTGAACCCGTGTAAAGCATCCAGAGCAAAATTCCTGGCTACGTAGAACGCGGATTATGTCACTTCTGACCCCGTGGAAAACGTCCAGAGCGGATCCTGGTCCTCGCAGAGCACGGCAGTGAACCCGTGTGAAGCATCCAGAGTGGAGCCTGGTCCTCCCCGAACACGGCAGTGAACCCATGGGAAGCATCCAGAGCAAAATTCCTGGTTACGTAGAACACGGATTATGTCACTTCTGACCCCATGGAAAACGTCCAGAGCGGAGCCTGGTCCTCGCCGAACACGGCAGTGAACCCGTGGGAAGCATCCAGAGCAAAATTCCTGGCTACGTGGAACGCGGATTATGTCACTTCTGACCCCGTGGAAAACGTCCAGAGCGGATCCTGGTCCTCGCAGAGCATGACAGTGAACCCGTGTGAAGCATCCAGAGTGGAGCCTGGTCCTCGCCGAACACGGCAGTGAACCCGTGGGAAGCATCCAGAGCAAAATTCCTGGCTACGTGGAACGCGGATTATGTCACTTCTGACCCCGTGGAAAACGTCCAGAGCGGAGTCTGGTCCTCGCCGAACACGGCAGTGAACCCGTGGGAAGCATCCAGAGCAAAATTCCTGGCTACGTGGAACGCGGATTATGTCACTTCTGACCCCGTGGAAAATGTCCAGAGCAGATCCTGGTCCTCGCAGAGCACGGCAATGAACCCGTGTGAAGCATCCAGAGCGGAGCCTGGTCCTCGCCGAACACGGCAGTAAACCCGTGGGAAGCATCCAGAGCAAAATTCCTGGCTACGTGGAACACGGATTATGTCACTTCTGACCCCATGGAAAGCATCCACAGCGGAGCCTGGTCCTCGCCGAACACAGCAGTGAACCCGTGGGAAGCATCCAGAGCAAAATTCTTGGCTACGTGGAACGCGGATTATGTCACTCCTAACCCTATGGAAAACGTCCAGAGCAGATCCTGGTCCTCGCAGAGCACGGCAGTGAACCCCGTGAATCATCCAGAGCATAGCCTGGTCCTCGCCAAACACGGCAGTGAACCCGTGGGAAGCATCCAGAGCAAAATTCCTGGCTATGTGGAACGCGGATTATGTCACTTCTGACCCCGTGGAAAACGTCCAGAGCGGATCCTGGTCCTCGCAGAGCACGACAGTAAACCCGTGTGAAGCATCCAGAGCGGAGCTTGGTCCTCGCCGAACACGGCAGTGAACCCGTGGGAAGCATCCAGAGCAAAAATTAGACTGTGAGGTCCTTAAACACACGGACTATGATGTCCTTAACCTCGACCGTGATGTCTTAAAACTAACATTGGACTGTGGGGTCCTTAAACCCATGGACTATGATGTCCTTAACCTCGACCGTGATGTCTTAAAACTAACATCGGACTGTGAGGTCCTTAAAACTCACGGTCTATGATGTCCTTAACCTCGACCGTGATGTCTTAAAACTAAACAACGGACTGTGGAGTCCTTAAATCCACGGACTATGATGTACTTAACCTCGACCGTGATGTCTTAAAACTAAATAACGGACTGTGGGGTCCTTAAATCCACGGACTATAATGTCCTTAATCTCAACCGCGATGTCTTTAAACTACGGTATCCTGGAAAACATCCAGAGCGGAGCCTGGTCCTCGCAGAACACGGCAGTGAACCCGTGGGAAGCATCCAGAGCGACCCCTGACTCCGTGAAATGCGGATAAGGACAATTTCATCCATCATTTGCGGGTCCTCACGACTCGTAAGGAAGTAAATTCTCTTGTGAGATCCTTATGACTTTCAAGAGAAAACACACTTAGGAATCCTCACGCTTCTTAAGGAGAAATTACACCTACCGGATCCTCTCGACCGATAGGGAGAAAATTCTTTATGAGACCCTCATGGCTCATAAATTTGAAAAGTCTTAGGTGACAGATCCTAACCCTGTTTTCTAAGCCGTCACTACCTTGCAAAGAGCACAGGATGGACAATTATATGTTATCTACAGGCCACACTTGCTAGAATCAAATGGCAGCAACACAGCAAGGAGAAGAAAGCGACAAGGAGAACATTTGATTCGCATTTAATTAAGCGTTCAAGGCATACCCGTTCATTCATGCGCAAAAGATTTAGTATGTAAAATAAAACAAGCTGAAACGAGAAACTTGCCATTCATACTGCGAAAAAGTTCTTACAATTATGAAAGCAGTTAACAAAAACATTATCCAAACAATTACAATAGCAAAACCTCAGATCCGGGGCATGGATTGAGGAACTCGAAAGTAACTTTGTCCAGAATCTTCCAGGCATTCCGAACCATCCTAGTATGCTTTCTCTCACGATCACAAGCGTCGGGATCCCCACGGATGTCCTCCACCCTCCGATAGGCAGCAAGTATGGCCGACTGTTGAAAAGCCTGATGCAGGAGGTCGATAAGATTGTCTCGCCTTCTCTTCGAGATTAGGCTCATCAGATACACCGAATGCACCTTATCCTCGGCGGCGTCCAATGCCCTAAGCGGCACGCCGGTACAAAATAGAGGAAGCGCTTCCCAGATCGCTCCCACAATAAACTTCAGGAGAGAGGAACGTCGAGGAAGCAATCGACCATCGTATGCGTCAAAGCGACTCATAATTTTGGCACACTCGGCGTTTGTGAATTCTCGATTCTGAGAACGGCCGAGTGAGCGGATGTCTCCGTAGGAGATAATTTCGTCGAGATCATACATGTGAGCGTCCATTACTCCAAAAAAAGAAAATCAACAAAATTAGCGGATATACTGATTAAGCGAATTCTTATTAAAAAAACAGGCATATGGAGTTAAACTCCTCGAGAGCAATGCTTTATAGACAGGAGTGACACCTGTCAAAATCAATTATAAGGGAAATTTAAAGAAATTCCCCGAGAACATTGAGAGCCTTGCTCTGAGAAGATGATATAATTCATTAAAGATAAAATTCTATTTTTTAATCTTCAAAATCCATGAAAAACTCTTAAGAGTTCTTCTATATGATTTGAAAGGAGCAAAGCTCCATTATGGAATTAAGAAATCATAAGTAAAATCCTTTTAGAGAGCAGAGCTCTATTAATGGAACCCCAATAGGGTTCTCTTTAGATCTCTTTAGACCTATGGAGCAAAGCTCTGCTAGTGAAACTCTAAATGGGTTTTCTGAAGATCAAAGATCTATTAAGAGCAAAGCTCTGTTAATAGGTAAAACCCTAACTCATTAAGATTTATTAAAATTTTACCTAAGTTTGGAAAGAGTTTCTTTTCTACTATTGAGAAATTCTCAAACAGAAGAGCTGTGCTCTGAACAAAATTCTCAAAGAGGATGATAATCATCTAGAGACCAAAGGTCCTATTTATAAGCATTAAGACGTCTCTTCAACTTCTGAGTTGATGCAAAAGCTCAGATGTTGCCACAGCTGCACTCACATGTGGGCCACGTAAGCACAACGATGGGAGGGCATTTGTTTCCCCAATCAGAGCGAAGCTCTATTCAAATTCCAAGATTTGAAATGAAGCGACGCTTCTGCTTTTCCCAATCAGAGCAAAGCTCTGTTCAAATTTCAAAATTCAAAAATTAAAGCAATGCTTCAGATCCCGTGCGTTGCGCGCTGTGCGCCACGTGTCAAAAGCAAACACGCCAACGTCAGGAGCGCCGCGCCCTAGGCAGCGCGTCACCAATCAGAGCAAAGCTCTGTTTTAAAATTCAAAATTAAATTGAAGCAACGCTTCAGATGATGCGCTCTGCGCTGCGCGCCACGTGTCAAACACGGGTGCACTAGCGCAGTTGCGCTGCGCTCTACGCTGCGCGCCACGTGTCGAACGTAGGTGCACTAGCGCAGTTGCGCTGCGCTCTGCGCTGCGCGCCACGTGTCAAACGTAGGTGCGCTAGCGCAAAGTGCGCCAGCGCTGGAATTAAAATTCCCCCACCGACAGATCAAAAGATCTACTAATAATAAATTATTAATTAATTAGAAACTAAAGTTCTGTTATGGAAAGATTTTTCAATGTTATTAAAACAAGAAGATTATCTTCTGTAAAACAGAAGCCTTAGGATCAAAGATCCAACGGTGGGAAATATTCCCAAATCAATCAGAGAAAGATCTCTTTAACTGATTTAACAAATCATTTGGCCCTATATAAAGGACCCTAGACTTCAAGTCTGATATACATAATAGAGAATACACAAAAAAAAGAGAGAAAAACCCTATGCAAAAAGAAGAGCAAGCTCTTAGAAAGAAGAAGATTTTTCTTCATCTTCAAGGTAAAAAGAACTGTGTTCTTGAACAACAGAGATGAAACCATCTCGTAAAAAGAAAAAATATCTTCTAAAAAGATCTTAGATCTATAAAAAGACCAAGGTCTTTGATTAAAAAGGAAAAGATCAAAAAATCTAATCATAAAATAATAAAAGAAGTATTTTTACTTTATTCACAGATCTTTTGATTTATAAAGGCAGAGCCCTTTAATAAAACAAGAACTTTTGTTCTTGAATCTTGAGGCAAAGCCTCTTTTAAAGAGGAACATAAATATGTTCTTTGATCTTAAAATTGATCAAAAATGCGCTCTGTGCTATGGAAAAGTGCCTTGCACTCATGAATTGCGCTTTTGCGCTTCTTGGACCGGTGCTCAGCGCCAAAACATACCACGTGTCAACCATAGACTCAATCTGCGTATTGCGCTTTTAAAACAGAGCACTGCGCTCATAGGCTGGCGCTCAACGCCAAGCGCGCCACGTGTCGCTCACTGGCGCGCCAACAAACTAGCGCAACACGCTCATGAATTAAAAGCGCAATGCACTAACAAACTAGCGCTTAGCGCTAAGCGCGACACGTGTCCTCTTCGTGTGTGCTACCTGACAGAAGCGTAATGCGCTATTTGACTGGCGCAGAGCGCCTGACGCGCCACGTGACGCACTGTCAGAACACAATTTTTTCTGATCAAGACAAAATATGTCAGAACTCAATACTTAGCATTATTAAAAAGGCCGGGCCCAAATAAAGGCTTAATAGTCAGGACAAAAATAAAATGTTAAACATTTTTAATTGGACTTAGCCCAATTCTGGCCATAAGTCCTCAATTTATATTGAACTGAGCCCATCTGCTCTTTCAACTAATTCACATCGGTTCGAGAGTACATCTCTTTGCTCCTTTGATATCTGTCGTTGTAATCCTTCAACGTCGTCAGAGAGGTGACGGGTCCCGACAACCACACATTACTATGGATTGTGGGGTCCTTAAACCCATTGACTATGATGTCCTTAACCTCGACCGTGGTGACTTAAAACTAACAACGGACTGTGGGGTCTTTAAACCCATGGACTATGATGTCCTTAACCTCGACCGTGATGTCTTAAAACTAACAACGGACTGTGGAGTCCTTAAATCCACGGACTATGATGTCCTTAATCTCGACCGCGATGTATTTAAACTAACATTAGACCGTAATGTTCTTAAACTAATTATCGACCGCAATATCACTAAACTAAACAATAGAGCCCAATTGCTCTCTTGTCGGATCTAAATGATCCCGTTAAGTTGATCTTAGTCTAAAATTAGACTAAAGTATCCTTAACAAACGTTTAAGTTGATCTTAGTCCCAAATGAGGCTAACGTATCCTTAAACTCAACCCCCCAAACCCAAATCTAAGAAAGATACGGATTTGGACAAGTCCACGCCCTACGGGCGACAACATAACTTAGTATCCGTATACAATCCACGGGCAACCAAACACAAAATAAACACCCAAGACACGAAGTGACCATCTGGAGAAGGAGAAAGTTGTTACCGCGCCGCGGTAGCATAATTAACTGCAGGGGCTTGCGCCTGCAGGGAAGAGCGTCCCCACAATCAAAAACCCCTCAAACGAGGGGAATCTGACGAAGTCTGCTATATCAGCCGCATCCGTTTAAACCTTCGATACACGGTGCCATAAATCAACTTGGCATCTTCGGAGAGGTGGACGGATAGCACCAATTAGCATCTGCCACGAAATACAGGCAAGACGTTCGCCGCGTCTCCACCGCGTCTTTCGGAGGGGAACAGATTCTTCCATCACTCACGGTCCTACCAGTGCGACAGTCTGCATAGGCTGTTCATTGGGTTCTACCATCGTCGGTACCTGATTATGCCTCTGAACATGGGTGGCCTTAGTCAGTTGTCCCACCATTTGCTGTAGGCCCAACATGCCCTTCTCTATCCTAGTCAGTCTTGTTCTCCTCCGAAACAGAGACGGGACCGTGTAAGTCCGTCTTGCCTAAATCTGGGGGCAGATACTAATTGGTGCTATCTGTCCATCTCTCCGAAAATGCCAAGTTGATTTATGACACTATGTATCGAAGGTTTAAACGGATGCGGCCGATGTAGCAGACTTCGTCAGATTCCCTCTCGTTGAGGGGGTTTTGATTGTGGGGATGCTCTTCCCTGCAGGCGCAAGCCCCTGCAGTTAATTACGCTACCGCATCGCGGTAACCACTTTCTCCTTCTCCAGATGGTCACTTCGTGTCGTGGGTGTTTGTTTTGTTTGTGGTTGCCCGTGGATTGTATACGGAGACTAATTTATGTTGTCGCCTGTAGGGCGTGGATTAGTCTAAATCCGTATTTTCTTAAATTTGGGTTTTGGTTTGGATTTAAGGATACGTTAGCCTCATTTGGGACTAAGATCAACTTAAACGTTTGTTAAGGACACGTTAGTCTAATTTTAGACTAAGATCGACTTAACAGGATCATTTAGATCCAATAAGAGAGCATTTGGGCCCTATTGTTTAGTTTAGGGACATTGCGGTCGATTGTTAGTTTAAGAACATTACGGTCCAATGTTAATTTAAGGACATCTCGGTCTAGGTTAAGGATATCGTAGTCTGTGGGTTTAAAGGGACCCCACAATCCGTAGTTTAAAGACGTCATAGTCTATAAAGTTTAAGGACATCATAGTCCATGAGTTTAAGGACCCCATAGTCCGAGTTAAGGACATCGTAGTCCATGAGTTTAAGGACCCCACAGTCCGGGTTAAGGACATCGTAGTCCATGAGTTTAAGGACCCCATAGTCCAGTTTAAAGACGTCATAGTCTATAAGATGTATGGTTGTCGGGACCCGTTACTTCTCTGAAGACGTTGAAGGATTACAACGACAAATATCAGAGGAGTAAAGAGATGTACCATCAAACCGGTATGAGTTTATTGAAAGATCTGTAGTCCAATTTGGGACTAAGATCTGTTAAATATTCATGAGCAGATAGGCTCAATTAAATATAAGTGGAGGACTTATGGCCAATATTGGGCTAAGTCCAATAAACATTTAAACATTTTGTTTATTCTGGCTATTGAGCCTTTATTTGGGCTTGGCCTTTTTAATAATGCTGAGCATTAGATCTTGACACTAAATCTTTTCTTTTGTCTTATATTGAATGCAAAGCATTCAGCAGAGCTCTGGCTCATTAAAAAACAATTTGTGTTATGTCAGCGCAACCTATGGTGCGCTAGGCGCTTTGCACCAATGCAGTGCGCTTCTGCCACGTGGCGCACATGTAAGGGGCAAGTGTTGCGCTCTGCGCTAGGCGCCAGATAATGAGCGCAGATGCCTGTTTGTGAGCGCTGAGCGCTGGTCCCTGAGCGCATTGCGCTTTTAATTTAATAGCGCACCCGTGCGTGACACGTGGCGCGCTTGGCGCTGAGCGCCAGCCTATGAGTATAGTGCGCTATTTCAGAAGCGCAAAGCGCAAGTTGCATACGTGGTTGACACGTGACGCATTTTGGCGCTGAGCGCCGATCCAAGGAGCGCAGAAGCGCAGTTTAAGAGCGCAAGGCGCATTTCAATAGCGCAAAGCGCATTTCAATAGCGCAAAGCGCATTTGATCAATTTTATAATCTGAGAACAAATTTATGTTCTTTTAGAAGAGACTTTGTCTCAAGATTCAAGAACAACAGTTCTTATTTTTGAAAGGCTTTGCCTTTATAGATCAATGATCTGTGAATGAAGTAAGCACTTATTTGTTCTTATGATGAGATCTTTTGATCTTTTTATAAAAGACCTTGGTCTTTGTAGATCTATGATTTTTTAAGAAGATAATTCTTCTTTTTATGAGATGATTTCATCCCTGTGTTCATCGTTCATGATCTTTACCTTGAATAAAAATCTTCTTTCAAGAGCTTGCTCTATTTCTTTTTTTGAGTTTTTCAAAATTTTGGGGGGGGGGTCTATATCAGACTTGAAGTATTGGGGCCTTTATATAGGGCAAGTTGATTTGTTAAATCAGTTAAAAAGATTTTTCTCTGATTGATTTGGGGATATTTCCCACCGTTGAATTTTTGATCCTAGGGTTTCTGTTTTACAGAAGGCAATCTTCTTGTTTTTAAACAAGATTGGAAAATCTTTCCATAACAGAATTTTAATTCTGATTAATGATTTATCATTATTTATTAGATCTTTTGATCTAACGGTGGGGAATTTTATAATTTCAGCGCTAGCGCACCCGTGCTTTGCACGTGGTGCGCTGCTCAGAACGCAGCGCACTTTGCGCTAGCGCACCTGTGTTTGACACGTGGTGCGCTGCTCAGAGCGCAGCGCAGCCTGCGCTAGCGCACCCTTGTTTGACACGTGGCGCGCAGCGCGCCTAGCGCTAGCGCACACATGGTGCAATGCCTAGAGCGCAGCGCACCTGGCGCTAGCGCATCCGTGTAATACCCAGCCCTTTTATACCAAAATCCGTATTGTGTCACTTTATAATTTTATTTATAATTTTATTTCTCCTGAATCCCATTCCCTTTTAGTAGACCAAAACCCAAACCAAATCTATCAGTTTCTTTTTATAAAATCCCAGACCTTTATAATTTTCTCATTATTTTATTTATTTAAATTAAACCCAAAATCTATTCCCCCAGCCCAACATCTCCTGGCCCTCTCCCTTATTTTTCCCCAATAAATTTTCCATTTAATCTCGTTTTCCCGGCCCAGCCCTCTTCAAATATTTAAAATCTTTTCCTTATTTCTCCTGAGCCCACTGAGCTGGCCTACCCCCTATTTTTCCATCATTTTGTTTATTTTTCCCAAGCCGATGGCCCGGCCCGGCCCGGCCTCACTCACCCGCGCCCGCTACACACCCGACCCGGCCCATGCTGCAACCCCTCTCCTTCCTCACGTAAACTTTCCCGCTTCTTTATTCTTCTGCGCGAGATTTCGAACCCACGTCGCCACGCCCCGACTCCGTTACCCCACGTCCCCGCGACCCCGACCACGTCCGCGCTCCCCCTCAAACCCCTCGTCTCCCCTTACTCCTCACCCCTCATCACTCTCACTCTCCAACTCAACCCCTCTCTCGAAGACTCCCTTAACCCACTACATATCGCTCAATCCCCACTGCCGACGGCAACGACTACGACCCCTCGCCCCCTTCCTCGCTCGCTCTCTTCTCTCCAGAACGCACCCCTCACCGAACCCCTGCACCTCCAGCCGCCACCCAACCCACTCGACATCCCACCTCGGCCGCCTGCACGTCACGCCGGCGAGCTCCCCACCGCACCCGAACCACATCGTCGACGCCCCTGCACCCTCTGCGTCGTCAGCATCATCACCACTCTATCACCCGAGCCCCACTGCTCTCTCTCTCTGTGCCTTCTCTCTCACCCACTTTCTCTTTCTCACTCTCTCTATTTGTTTTCGCTCTCTCTCCCCAACTCTATCACTCTCTGTCTCTCTCTCTGAGCTCTCTCAGTCTCTCTCTATAACCTCTCTGCATCTTTCTTCCTCTCTCTCACCCTCTTTCTCTTTCTCACTCTCTCTCTCTTTGTTTTCTCTCTCTCTCTCTCTCTCTCTCTCTCTCTCAAACCCTAGACGGCGAATTCGTCTCCTCGCTACACCACTGCCCTCTATATCAACTACCAACGGCGAGCCCCAACGTCTATGAGCCTCGGCTGCATCCTATCCGACCTAAGCTTAGCCGAGACTCGTCGCGTGGTTGCTACTCCGCGCCGGGACGCGTCACTACTGCCTTAGCTGCCGCGCCATCAGTTCACCGTGTCCAGGCAAGTATTTTACCTGCTTACATGCTATATACTCAAGTTACAATTTTAGAATACTTAAAGTATAAAGTTACAAGAAAGGAAAAAGTCATTAATATAGTAAACTGCCTTTCTTTTTAGATCAATCGTGTGCCATACCTGTTCGACGTGTGTCCCCAATGAAAATGCTGATCAAATTTGATGGAACTAAATGGTATAGTTTGGCCTGTATGGCTATGAACCTAGTGTATGATTTTCGCTGGAAAATATGACCGTTAACGACTAAAACAACTACCCCCAAGTTTAACCGTAAAACTGGAATTTTACTGTACCTGAAAACTATTAAAATCACCATAAATTATATACATACTTGAATGATGCGCACGAGGGATCGAATCGAATCCGACTCAACGAACTTTAACCCTGTGCAAGTTTCTATTAGTTTCTGTACTTAAATGGTGTTAATATTTGGAACGGAGTACGACTCTGGACTGCAGTCCAGAGCGACTCCAATTGTTGCTTGCTGTTCCGTAATGGGTACTACAGGATTTTCCTTAACTCGTAGGTTGCGGAACTCTGCTGTTTATTGTAGGTGAACCTGTTATCTAGACAACACAAGTGGTTTCATTCTGTTTCGTTGTCTTTTGTTATTTAATCTGTAATTTAATAAATCGGGACGCATAACAGTCCCAACAGAATCAGAACTGACATATTGGTATTGAACAGTGTATAACTCCTGATGTGCAGATGCGATTGACGATCCGTCTATTGCGTTGAAATCTTTACTGAGAACCCTAGATTTCATTCAACTGTAGCATCGCTAAATTCTGATCCCAACTGGGATTAAATTGCGTTGCGAAACGGACTTCTGATTCTGAAACCGGATTTCCAGCCGTGAACGCTTAAAATGTAATGGCTATAAGTAGTGATCCTGGAACCCGATTGGCATGAAACTAAATTAGATGGATAGATAACTGAACATACTAATTATTACCTGTTCATCATTTCACTAAATTGTAACCGTATGATTTACGATAAATTATGCAAGTGGTAGATTAGTGATTCGGGACATCCTAAACATGCTTTATATATTGTTTATGCATCATATCATACACATGTCATTGCATTGATAACCTAGTGATAACGTGCATCACCCAGTGTTAGGTATTAGTGATGATTGTGGCAAGTACGTTAGTGTTCGTGGATCTGTGATTAAGTGAAAGTGATACGTACTTGTACACAATCAGTGACCCTTATTATTATATTGCATTGTCGACGTCTGTGGGACACGTGTACGTGTGACTATAAGTGGAATGGGACATTTATGGAAGCTCTTGCATGGGTGTCACAGATAAGGCACCAGACACTGCCATTTATCTTAGGTATTAGTCGGGATGTGCTTGATGGAGGTCCTGCCTCCAGTTCTCGCGCAGACTTGTCACAGATTGATTGGTATGTAGGGTTATGGTTAGCGTTTGATGTAGACCATGGGGTGTGGGGTAGTTTAAGTGTGAGTTCAACAGAATCTCGGGAGTCCCATGCCGGCTTATATATTTAGGGAGTTATATGGAGATTTACAGGGTATGTGATTATCACCGTGATATACATGTTGGGCCCGTGGTTCCTTGCCATTGAGGTTCTACCCTTAGGTGGAGGACACTCGCGAGAGATTGACTCTCACACTTGGACTGACGATAGGCTCAGTGACCTTTACCGTGAGACTTAGAGACTGATAGGGATACTAGCATTGATATATCTTACTTACTATGTTGACATACGTGACATATCATTCTACTGCTTTCACCGTTCCGCTGCATTGATTACTGCATGTTCATATCCATACTGCCATTGATCTACTGTTATACATAACCATTATCACTGTTCGAATTGTCACATGATTTTATATATATTATATTGCTATTGTGTCGCTCTGACGACCTGAGTATGCATGCTCAGTGGGGGGGAAGATTTAGCCTGGACCAGGACTAGACGTACATCACGGACATCTTGATTTACCATCCAGGGTTATACCCTTTTGTTTCCCATCAGGTCAGTTCTTTACATTGTTTGTTTCAGTTACTGCATTTCTCATTACCTGCGTGTTATTTACTGATTGCCAGTTAAAACTAGAAGCCGAAGTGTGACTATGGCAGGATATTTCCTTGACCGTAGGAGCATGGCTGGCCTTGTCTACCCCTCGTATTCCGTATTTTGGGAAGCGGGGCGTGACATGGTTTAGTTGGTATCAGAGCCAGGTTTTGCTTCGACTGGGATTGCAGTTTTCCGAGTAGAGCTTGACAATCTATGACATCCCTTAGTCTAGATTGTAAACTTGATATCCTTGATCCATATTCACATTGTGTGTTCTGATATCCATTCGCTAGGGTTTCGGGTGACTTGGCTAGATTACGTGGCTACAATTGCTCTACCGTACCCTGTTTAAGCGACTTAAAGTCATACGGTTGATTCTCCACTTGTAATAAATTCATCACCTCTGATATTCTTGAATCTTTGTCCTATCCATATTATATTTTGATTCGTTTAGCTTGTGACTTATATCATTCTCAAAATTGTTGTATCAGGATCATGTCTTCCAACGACTCTCCATCTATATCCGCTCCCCAGAATCAGACCATTGAGATTCTGAGTGTACTGCAAGGTCTAAAGGAAGCCCAGGAGCGAACAAACGACATGTTGGCTGAAGGACTGAGAAGACAGGTGAATCAGGCACCAGCGGCTGTCTCCAATCATAAAGGGATCCCCCTAAGACGAGGAAAAGAGAAGAAGATGAAACGCCAATTTATTTCCCCGCGACAGAAGCAGCAGTGTGGGTATTGTAAGAGGCCAGGACATCTTCAGAGGGATTGTCGCTGCACCCAAGGGAAATGTCTGATATGCGGGTCCAACAAACATCTCATCAACGGTTGCCCAGAAAGGAAAGAACTACAGGGAGGAGACTCGTCCACACTCCCTACTTCTGCCAAGTGAGGATTACTGCGTAGTTCGAATTTCGAGGATAAGGCGGACCCAACACAGGCTTCAACTCGCGTGACAAGAATGCAGCGGCCTAGCAATCAAAGAAGAATTTTCCTGTTTTCTAATTTCAGCATTATGTTGTTATCCCCTTATGAATGTTTCTTTCCGTTTGAAATCTTGTATCCATTGAATTTTTAGTTGAATGCAATAAAACTTTGAATCGTAACATATGTATTATTCTCTTGCTTTCTCTTTATTTATACTATTCATTATCACAGCATTATTATCCTGATATTTTCAATTCCTGCCACCGCATATCTTTCTATACTTCGTACACTTAACTATTTTCTTGATGTGTTCCATTGTCTGATCATGACACTTTCTTTTCATGCCATGGCCCACCCTGGAGCAGCGCCGCATCTAGATGAGGATGCACAGTCTTGCGTCTCCTTAGACCACACGCTGATGAATTCTGACGATGAGATCAACGGTCCCCAGGTCAATTTCGGAAACAGCGATTCCGAAGACGAAGGAGCAGCCGCCCCAAAGTTTGACATGATAGGTGATTCCGACGAAGAGGAAGGAGACCCTGAAGAGAACCCGATAGAGGAAGACCCCGAGGAAGAACCGATAGAAGAAAATCCAGTTGAGAAAAATCCCGTGGAAGATAATCCAGAAGAAGAGGATCACATGGAATCGGACCTCGATGAAGAAGCTCCACCCGAGAAAGAAGGACCAGAAGATCAAGACCCTGCGGTGGAAGAACTCCCAATGGCGATACCTGCGAGGCGCTATGGAAATGGACGCCCCTACCTGAGTGCGCGAGCCTACCGCAACCTGCTGAATCTCCACAACCGCGACTGACGAGATTTCTTTTGATGCTGTCTTTCTGGCCAAATAAAACTGTGTATAGTTTAGGGCCACTCCTTGTCTTTGAGAATGCTTTGTTTAAAATCTTCTGGAATGAAATAAATTGTTGAGTCCGCAAATCTTTTAATCTTCTTAGTTCACCTGTTGCTCGATTATTTCTTCTATACCATTATTTTCCTACCAAGATCTGTCCACCCCTACTTCTTACATTGCCTTAATCCTCACTCAGATTAACCAATACCACACCCCGATCTTTTAGAGGTCCACCTTCATCCTCCGTCTGTGCCCCGTTTGAGATCCTTCTGGGAGGAGGAAATTTTAGTGAAATTTCCGAGTTAGCCAACCCTTCAAATTTTTAATTCATATGATGTACCGACTGTCACCATTCCCCTATACTTCCCTTGTAGTCCTTTGTTACTCACCCTTACTTCCTGTGCTGATCCGGTCCCAGTCTCCTTGATCTTCGGCCTAAAGCCGCCATACCCCAACCTTTGAATGATCCACATTTTCTTGTAATCCTTACCCTAGCTAGCCCTATATATTTTTTTGTGTTTTCTTATTACCCTATATATATTTAGGGACTGTATCATTCGAAAATTTGGTTTTCAGTATTTTGTATTTATCGAAGAGTGTGTGTTATTGACAAATTAGCTTTATGTATTGTAAGCACACTACTATTATCTTCAGTTTTTAGTAGCGCAACCTTACACCGCGCATACCTTTGGTCTATGCTTCTTAATTTCACTATACCAGTTTTCTAAAATATTTTAAACCTATTTTATCGATACCTTATCCTAAAATGTTTTAACCTACCGACTAATTTTCGTTGCTTTATTGTCGTTACTCTATTTTTGGGTTTTATGCCTATGATTACTATTAAAAATGGTTGAACCTTACACTTATTTTTTCTGCTTACTTTTGATAAACTTAGATGTGCATATATTTGGGTTTCGACTTTTATCGAGCACACTTTGATTAATATTATTCGTTATTGTTACCTATATTCTCGTATATTTGTAGTTACCCTTATAATGTTCCTGCATTATACCTTTTAGGCCTATCTTTTGTATGTGGTTCTTATATTTATGTATGTACCTTCAAAACTTTGTCTACCCGTTTTTAAGTAGATCAACATGTATTAGTGTTCGATATGATAATTCTTCGCTTATTGATTATAGCGTGTTGTTTCTTTTAAATTTCGAGGACGAAATTTTTGTAAGGGTGGTATGATGTAATACCCAGCCCTTTTATACCAAAATCCGTATTGTGTCACTTTATAATTTTATTTATAATTTTATTTCTCCTGAATCTTAGTAAACCAAAACCCAAACCAAATCTATCAGTTTCTTTTTATAAAATCCCAGCCCTTTGTAATTTTCTCATTATTTTATTTATTTAAATTAAACCCAAAATCCATTCCCCCAGCCCAACATCTCCCGGCCCTCTCCCTTATTTTTCCCCAATAAATTTTCCATTTAATCTCGTTTTCCCGGCCCAGCCCTCTTCAAATATTTAAAATCTTTTCCTTATTTCTCTTGAGCCCACTGAGCTGGCCCAACCCCTATTTTTCCATCATTTTGTTTATTTTTCCCAAGCCGATGGCCCGGCCCGGCCTCACACACCCGCGCCCGCTACACACCCGACCCGGCCCATGCTGCAACCCCTCTCCTTCCTCACGTAAACTTTCCCGCTTCTTTATTCTTCCGCGCGAGATTTCGAACCCACGTCGCCACCCCCCGACTCCGTTACCCCACGTCCCCGCGACCCCGACCACGTCCGCGCTCCCCCTCAAACCCCTCGTCTCCCCTTACTCCTCACCCCTCATCACTCTCACTCTCCAACTCACCCCCTCTCTCGAAGACTCCCTTAACCCACTACATCTCGCTCAATCCCCACTGCCGACGGCAACGACTACGACCCCTCGCCCCCTTCCTCGCTCGCTCTCTTCTCTCCAGAACGCACCCCTCACCGAACCCCTGCACCTCCAGCCGCCACCCAACCCACTCGACATCCCACCTCGGCCGCCTGCACCTCACGCCGGCAAGTTCCCCACCGCACCCGAACCACATCGTCGACGCCCCTGCACCCTCTGCGTCGTCAGCATCATCACCACTCCATCACCCGAGCCCCACTGCTCTCTCTCTCTCTCTGCGTGTGCCTTCTCTCTCACCCTCTTTCTCTTTCTCACTCTCTCTCTTTGTTTTCGCTCTCTCTCTCCAACTCTATCACTCTCTCTCTCTCTCTGAGCTCTCTCAGTCTCTCTCTATAACCTCTCTGCATCTCTCTTCCTCTCTCTCACCCTCCTTCTCATTCTCACTCTCTCTTTGTTTTCTCTCTCTCTCTCTCTCTCTCTCAAACCCTAGACGGCGAATTCGTCTCCCCGCTACACCACTGCCTTCTATATCAACTACCAACGGCGAGCCCCAACGTCTACGAGCCTCGGCTGCATCCTACCCGACCCAAGCTTAGCCGAGACTCGTTGCGTGGTTGCTACTCCGTGCCGGGACGCGTCACTACAGCCTTAGCTGCCGCGCCATCAGTTCACCGTGTCCAGGTATTTTACTTGCTTACATGCTATATACTCAAGTTACAATTTTAGAATACTTAAAGTATAAAGTTACAATTTTAGATCAATCGTGTGCCATACCTGTTCGACGTGTGTCCCCAATGAAAATACTCATCAAATTTGACGGAACTAAATGGTATAGTTTGGCCCGTATGTCTGTGAACCTAGTGTATGATTTTCGCTGGAAAATATGACCGTTAACGACTAAAACAACTACCCCCAAGTTTAACCGTAAAACTGGAATTTTACTGTACCTGAAAACTATTAAAATCACCATAAATTATATACATACTGGAATGATGCGCTCGTGGGCTCGAATCGAAGCCGACTCGACGAACTTTAACCCTGTGCAAGTTTCTATTAGTTTCTGTACATAAATGGTGTTAATATTTGGATCGGAGTACGACTCTGGACTGCAGTCCAGAGCGACTCCAATTGTTGCTTGCTGTTCCGTAATGGGTGCCACAGGATTTTCCTTAACTCGTAGGTTGCAGAACTCCACTTTTTATTGTAGGTGAACCTGTTAGCTAGACAACACAAGTGGTTTCATTCTTTTTCGTTATCGTTTGTTATTTAATCTGTAATTTAATAGATCGGGACGCATAACAGTCCCAACAGAATCAGAACTGACATATTGGTATTGAACAGTGTATAACTCCTGACGTACAGATGCGATTGACGATCCGTCTATTGCGTTGAAATATTTACTGAGAACCCTAGATTTCATTAAACTTTAGCGTCGCTAAATTCTGATCCCAACTGGGATTAAATTGTGTTGCGAAACGGACTTCTGATACTGAAACCGGATTTCCAGCCGTGAACGCTTAAAATGTAATGGCTATAAATAGTGATCCTGGAACCCGATTGCCATGAAACTAAATTCGATGGATAGATAACTTAACATACTAATTATTACATGTTCATCATTTCGCTAAATTGTAACCGTATGATTTACGATAAATTATGCAAGTGGTAGATTAGTGATTCGGGACATCCTAAACATGCTTTATATATTGTTTATGCATCATATCATACACATGTCATTGCATTGATAACCTAGTGATAACGTGCATCACCCAGTGTTAGGTATTAGTGATGATTGTGGCATGTACGTTAGTGTTCGTGGATCTGTGATTAAGTGAAAGTGATACGTACTTGTACACAATCAGTGACCCTTATTATTATATTGCATTGTCGACGTCTGTGGGACACGTGTACGAGTGACTATAAGTGGAATGGGACATTTATGGAAGCTCTTGCACGGGTGTCACAGATAAGGCACCAGACACTGCCATTTATCTTAGGTATCAGTCGGGATGTGCTTGATGGAGGTCCTGCCTCCAGTTCTCGCACAGACTTGTCACAGACTGATTGGTATGTAGGGTTATGGTTAGCGTTTGATGTAGACCACGGGGTGTGGGGTAGTTTAAGTGTGAGTTCAACAGAATCTCGGGAGTCCCATGCCGGCTTATATATTTAGGGAGTTATATGGAGATTTACAGGGTATGTGATTATCACCGTGATATACATGTTGGGCCCGTGGTCCCTTGCCCTTGGGTTCTACCCTTGGGTGGAGGACACTCGCGAGAGGTTGACTCTCACACTTGGACTGACGATAGGCTCAGTGACCTGTACCGTGAGACTTAGAGACTGATAGGGATACTAGCATTGATATATCTTACTTACTGTGTTGACATACGTGACATATCATTCTACTGCTTTCACCGTTCCGCTGCATTGATTACTGCATGTTCATATCCATACTGCCATTGATCTACTGTTATACATAACCATTATCAATGTTCGAATTGTCACATGATTTTATATATATTATATTGCTATTGTGTCGCTCTGACGACCTGAGTATGCATGCTCAGTGGGGGGAGAAGATTTAGCCTGGACCAGGACTAGACGTACATCACGGACATCTTGATTTACCATCCAGGGTTATACCCTTTTGTTTCCCATCAGGTCAGTTCTTTGCATTGTTTGTTTCAATTACTGCATTTCTCATTACCTGCGTGTTATTTACTGATTGCCAGTTAAAACTAGAAGCCGAGGTGTGACTATGGCAGGATATTTCCTTGACCGTAGGAGCATGGCTGGCTTTGTCTACCCCTCGTATTCTGTATTTTGGGAAGCGGGACGTGACATGGTTTAGTTGGTATCAGAGCCAGGTTTTGCTTCGACTGGGATTGCAGTTTTCCGAGTAGAGCTTGACAATCTATGACATCCCTCAGTCTAGATTGTAAACTTGATATCCTTGATCCATATTCACATTGTGTGTTCTGATATCCATTCGCTAGGGTTTCGGGTGACTTGGCTAGATTACGTGGCTACAATTGCTCTACCGTACCCTGTTTAAGCGACTTAAAGTCATACGGTTGATTCTCCACTTGTAATAAATTCATCACCTCTGATATTCTTGAATCTTTGTCATATCCATATTATATTTTGATTCGTTTAGCTTGTGACTTATATCATTCTCAAAATTGTTGTATCAGGATCATGTCTTCCAACGACTCTCCATCTATATCCGCTCCCCAGAATCAGACCATTGAGATTCTGAGTGTACTGCAAGGTCTAAAGGAAGCCCAGGAGCGAACAAACGACATGTTGGCTGAAGGACTGAGAAGACAGGTGAATCAGGCACCAGCGGCTGTCTCCAATCATAAAGGGATCCCCGTTAGACGAGGAAAAGAGAAGAAGATGAAACGCCAATTTGTTTCCCCGCGACAGAAGCAGCAGAAGACCCCATGTTGTGGGTATTGTAAGAGGCCAGGACATCTTCAGAGGGATTTTCGCCGCGCCCAAGGGAAATGTCTGATATGCGGGTCCAACAAACATCTCATCAACGGTTGCCCAGAAAGGAAAGAACTACAGGGAGGAGACTCGTCCACACTCCCTACTTCTGCCAAGTGAGAATTACTGCGTAGTTCGAATTTTGAGGATAAGGCGGACCCAACACAGGCTTCAACTCGCGTGACAAGAATGCAGCGGCCTAGCAATCAAAGAAGAATTTTCCTGTTTTCTAATTTCAGCATTATGTTGTTATCCCCTTATGAATGTTTCTTTCCGTTTGAAATCTTGTATCCATTGAATTTTTAGTTGAATGCAATAAAACTTTGAATCGTAACATATGTATCATTCTCTTGCTTTCTCCTTATTTATACTATTCATTATCACAGCATTATTATCCTGATATTTTCAATTCCTGCCACCGCATATCTTTCTATACTTCGTACACTTAACTATTTTCTTAATGTGTTCTATTGTCTGATCATGACACTTTCTTTTCAGGCCATGGCCCACCCTGGAGCAGCGCCGCATCTAGATGAGGATGCACAGTCTTGCGTCTCCTTAGACCACACGCTGATGAATTCTGACGATGAGATCAACGGTCCCCAGGTCAAATTTGGAAACAGCGATTCCGAAGACGAAGGAGCAGCCGCCCCAGAGTTTGACATGATAGGTGATTCCGACGAAGAGGAAGGAGACCCTGAAGAGAACCCGATAGAGGAAGACCCCGAGGAAGAACCGATAGAAGAAAATCCAGTTGAGGAAAATCCCGTGGAAGATAATCCAGAAGAAGAGGATCACATGGAATCGGACCTCGATGAAGAAGCTCCACCCGAGGAAGAAGGACCAGAAGATCAAGACCCTGCAGTGGAAGAACTCCCAATGGCGATACCTGCGAGGCGCTATGGAAATGGACGCCCCTACCTGAGTGCGCGAGCCTACCGCAACCTGCTGAATCTCCACAACCGAGACTGACGAGATTTCTTTTGATGCTGTCTTTCTGGCCAAATAAAACTGTGTATAGTTTAGGGCCACTCCTTGTCTTTGAGAATGCTTTGTTTAAAATCTTCTGGAATGAAATAAATTGTTGAGTCCGCAAATCTTTTAATCTTCGTAGTTCACCTGTTGCTCGATTATTTCTTCTATACCATTATTTTCCTACCAAGATCTGTCCACCCCTACTTCTTACATTGCCTTAATCCTCACTCAGATTAACCAATACCACACCCCGATCTTTTAGAGGTCCACCTTCATCCTCCGTCTGTGCCCCGTTTGAGATCCTTCTGGGAGGAGGAAATTTTAGTGAAATTTCCGAGTTAGCCAACCCTTCAAATTTTTAATTCATATGATGTACCGACCGTCACCATTCCCCTATACTTCCCTTGTAGTCCTTTGTTACTCACCCTTACTTCCTGTGCTGACCCGGTCCCAGTCTCCTTGATCTTCGGCCTAAAGCCGCCATACCCCAACCTTTGAATGATCCACATTTTCTTGTAATCCTTACCCTAGCTAGCCCTATATATTTTTATGTGTTTTCTTATTACCCTATATATATTTAGGGACTGTATCATTCGAAAATTTGGTTTTCAGTATTTTGTATTTATCGAAGAGTGTGTGTTATTGACAAATTAGCTTTATGTATTGTAAGCACACTACTATTATCTTCAGTTTTTAGTAGCGCAACCTTACACCGCGCATACCTTTGGTCTATGCTTCTTAATTTCACTATACCAGTTTTCTAAAATATTTTAAACCTATTTTATCGATACCTTATCCTAAAATGTTTTAACCTGCCGACTAATTTTCACTGCTTTATTGTCGTTACTCTATTTTTGGGTTTTATGCCTATGATTACTATTAAAAATAGTTGAACCTTACACTTATTTTTTCTGCTTACTTTTGATAAACTTAGATGTGCACATATTTGGGTTTCGACTTTTATCGAGCACACTTTGATTAATATTATTCGTTATTGTTACCTATATTCTCGTATATTTGTAGTTACCCTTATAGTGTTCCTGCATTATACCTTTTAGGCCTATCTTTTGTATGTGGTTCTTATATTTATGTATGTACCTTCAAAACTTTGTCTACCCGTTTTTAAGTAGATCAACATGTATTAGTGTTCGATATGATAATTCTTCGCTTATTGATTATAGCGTGTTGTTTCTTTTAAATTTTGAGGACGAAATTTTTGTAAGGGTGGTATGATATAATACCCAGCCCTTTTATACCAAAATCCGTATTGTGTCACTTTATAATTTTATTTATAATTTTATTTCTCCTGAATCCCATTCCCTTTTAGTAGACCAAAACCCAAACCAAATCTATCAGTTTCTTTTTATAAAATCCCAGCCCTTTGTAATTTTCTCATTATTTTATTTATTTAAATTAAACCCAAAATCCATTCCCCCAGCCCAACATCTCCCGGCCCTCTCCCTTATTTTTCCCCAATAAATTTTCCATTTAATCTCGTTTTCCCGGCCCAGCCCTCTTCAAATATTTAAAATCTTTTCCTTATTTCTCCTGAGCCCACTGAGCTGGCCCAACCCCTATTTTTCCATCATTTTGTTTATTTTTCCCAAGCCGATGGCCCGGCCCGGCCTCACTCACCCGCGCCCGCTACACACCCGACCCGGCCCATGCTGCAAGCCCTCTCCTTCCTCACGTAAACTTTCCCGCTTCTTTATTCTTCCGCGCGAGATTTCGAACCCACGTCGCCACACCCCGACTCCGTTACCCCACGTCCCCGCGACCCCGACCACGTCCGCGCTCCCCCTCAAACCCCTTGTCTCCCCTTACTCCTCACCCCTCATCACTCTCACTCTCCAACTCACCCCCTCTCTCGAAGACTCCCTTAACCCACTACATCTCGCTCAATCCCCACTGCCGACGGCAACGACTACGACCCCTTGCACCCTTCCTCGCTCGCTCTCTTCTCTCCAGAACGCACCCCTCACCGAACCCCTGCACCTCCAGCCGCCACCCAACCCACTCGACATCCCACCTCGGCCGCCTGCACCTCACGCCGGCGAGCTCCCCACCGCACCCGAACCACATCGTCGATGCCCCTGCACCCTCTGCGTCGTCAGCATCATCACCACTCCATCACCCGAGCCCCACTGCTCTCTCTCTCTCTCTGTGCCTTCTCTCTCACCCTCTTTCTCTTTCTCACTCTCTCTCTTTGTTTTCGCTCTCTCTCTCCAACTCTATCACTCTCTCTCTCTCTCTCTCTGAGCACTCTCAGTCTCTCTCTATAACCTCTCTGCATCTCTCTTCCTTTCTCTCACCCTCCTTCTCTTTCTCACTCTCTCTCTTTGTTTTCTCTCTCTCTCTCTCTCTCAAACCCTAGACGGCGAATTCGTCTCCCCGCTACACCACTGCCTTCTATATCAACTACCAACGGCGAGCCCCAACGTCTACGAGCCTCGGCTGCATCCTATCCGACCCAAGCTTAGCCGAGACTCGTTGCGTGGTTGCTACTCCGTGCTGGGACGCGTCACTACTGCCTTAGCTGCCGCGCCATCAGTTCACCGTGTCCAGGCAAGTATTTTACTTGCTTACATGCTATATACTCAAGTTACAATTTTAGAATACTTAAAGTATAAAGTTACAATTTTAGATCAATCGTGTGCCATACCTGTTCGACGTGTGTCCCCAATGAAAATACTCATCAAATTTGACGGAACTAAATGGTATAGTTTGGCCCGTATGGTTGTGAACCTAGTGTATGATTTTCGCTGGAAAATATGACCGTTAACGACTAAAACAACTACCCCCAAGTTTAACCGTAAAACTGGAATTTTACTGTACCTGAAAACTATTAAAATCACCATAAATTATATACATACTGGAATGATGTGCTCGAGGGCTCGAATCGAATCCGACTCGACGAAATTTAACCCTGTGCAAGTTTCTATTAGTTTCTGTACTTAAATGGTGTTAATATTTGGATCGGAGTGCGACTCTGGACTGCAGTCCAGAGCGACTCCAATTGTTGCTTGCTGTTCCGTAATGGGTACCACAGGATTTTTCTTAACTCGTAGATTGCGGAACTCCGCTGTTTATTGTAGGTGAACCTGTTATCTAGATAACACAAGTGGTTTCATTCTGTTTCGTTATCGTTTGTTATTTAATCTGTAATTTAATAGATCGGGACGCATAACAGTCCCAACAGAATCAGAACTGACATATTGGTATTGAACAGTGTATAAATCCTGACGTGCAGATGCGATTGACGATCCGTCTATTGCGTTGAAATCTTTACTGAGAACCCTAGATTTCATTCAACTGTAGAGTCGCTAAATTCTGATCCCAACTTGGATTAAATTGCATTGCGAAACGGACTTCTGATTCTAAAACCGGATTTCCAGCCGTGAACGCTTAAAATGTAATGGCTATAAGTAGTGATCCTGGAACCCGATTGGCATGAAACTAAATTCGATGGATAGATAACTAAACATACTAATTATTACCTGTTCATCGTTTCTCTAAATTGTAACCGTATGATTTACGATAAATTATGCAAGTGGTACATTAGTGATTCGGGACATCCTAAACATGCTTTATATATTGTTTATGCATCATATCATACACATGTCATTGCATTGATAACCTAGTGATAACGTGCATCACCCAGTGTTAGGTATTAGTGATGATTGTGGCATGTACGTTAGTGTTCGTGGATCTGTGATTAAGTGAAAGTGATACGTATTTGTACACAATCAGTGACCCTTATTATTATATTGCATTGTCGACATCTGTGGGACACGTGTACGTGTGACTATAAGTGGAATGGGACATTTATGGAAGCACTTACACGGGTGTCACAGATAAGGCACCAGACACTGCCATTTATCTTAGGTATCAGTCGGGATGTGCTTGATGGAGGTCCTGCCTCCAGTTCTCGCGCAGACTTGTCACAGACTGATTGGTATGTAGGGTTATGGTTAGCGTTTGATGTAGACCACGGGGTGTGGGGTAGTTTAAGTGTGAGTTCAACAGAATCTCGGGAGTCCCATGCCGGCTTATATATTTAGGGAGTTATATGGAGATTTACAGGGTATGTGATTATCACCGTGATATACATGTTGGGCCCGTGGTCCCTTGTCCTTGGGTTCTACCCTTGGGTGGAGGACACTCGCGAGAGGTTGACTCTCACACTTGGACTGACGATAGACTCAGTGACCTGTACCGTGAGACTTAGAGACTGATAGGGATACTGGCATTGATATATCTTACTTACTGTGTTGACATACGTGACATATCATTCTACTGCTTTCACCGTTCCGCTGCATTGATTACTGCATGTTCATATCCATACTGCCATTGATCTACTGTTATACATAACCATTATCACTGTTCGAATTGTCACATGATTTTATATATATTATATTGCTATTGTGTCGCTCTGACGACCTGAGTATGCATGCTCACTGGGGGGAGAAGATTTAGCCTGGACCAGGACTAAACGTACATCACGGACATCTTGATTTACCATCCAGGGTTATACCCTTTTGTTTTCCATCAGGTCAGTTCTTTACATTGTTTGTTTCAGTTACTGCATTTCTCATTACCTGCGTGTTATTTACTGATTGCCAGTTAAAACTAGAAGCCGAAGTGTGACTATGGCAGGATATTTCCTTGACCGTAGGAGCATGGCTGGCCTTGTCTACCCCTCGTATTCCGTATTTTGGGAAGCGGGGCGTGACAATCCGTGTTTGACACGTGGCGCACAGCGCGCCTAGCATTAGATCTGAAGCGTTGCTTCAATTTTTGAATTTTGAATTTCAAAACAGAGCTTTGCTCTGATTGGGGGAAACAAATGCCCCCCACCGTTGTGCTCACGTGGCGCGCACGTGAGTGCAGCGGTGGCAGCATCTGCGCCCTTGGATCAACTCAGAAGTTGAAGAGACGTTTCAATGTCTATAAATAGGACCTTTGGTCCCTTAGATAATTTTCATCTTTTTCTTGAGAATTATCTCTTATGAGAATTTCATTCTCCCACAGAGCATAGCTCTCTTGTTTAAGAACCTTTTAAGAGTCAGAACTCTGTCAAAACTTAGGTAAAGTTTAAATCTTTTAATAAATTAGGGTTTTACACATTAATCAGAGCCTTGCTCTTCATAGATCTTTGATCTAAAGAAAACCCATTTAGGGTTTCATTAACAGAGCTTCGCTCTCCTGAACCCATAGATCTAAAGAGATCTTTTCTTGGGGTTTTTTAGCCCATAAACAGAGCTTTGCTCTTTTGAATTATGTTGATTTATTAATCTTTGATGAAGAACTCTTAAGAGTTTGTTCATGGATCTTGAAGATCCTAGATTTTTTTAATTCATAAAAATTAATTTTAATTAATTCTTTTCTGATGGATTATTCCATCATCATTATGGAGCCAGGCTCTTAAGGAATTTTATTCTTTCATGATCAAAGTTTGACAAGTGTCACTCTATCATAGAGCATTGCTCTCAAAGGGAGATTTTTTCCTTTTTCCGTGGGATCTCTCATTTAATGAGAATTTTCCTGAGGATTTCCTCATTTAATTAACAGTTTCATCCAATGATGAGGCTGTTTTATTAATTGATGCGTTGTCATCTAGATTTTGTGGGTCCCTCTTTGGTCCCCTTTCCACTGCATTGCAATGTGGTACAAATTTTAAAGTACCGAGTGTCAAAATTTAAAATTAAATTATAGCATTGACAGTTGACTTCTGTCCCCCCCTTTTTTGCAGGCGACATGTCTTTCGATGCTATGTTTCCGTTCGTCCGTTCAGAGGGAGGATTCCCTGAGGCACCTGTGGACCGGGAGGTTCTCGCGCTCATCAAAGACCGTGACCCGGAACACAAAAATCTTCACTTGTGGGGTAGATGGTACGACCAGGTTATCAGAGATCATCGAAGCTTCTCTTGTGCAACGCCTTCAGAGCCTATCTCGGCGATCCCGTATGCAGATGCACCCCCGGTGAACTATGTCGTGGAGGTTGTTAATTGGACTTCGGAGGGTCTCCTTCAGCCTTCGATTGCCGTCATACCCATGCAGTCGCCAGCGGCTTTGGACACCTTAGGGCGGCGCATATGCCAGGGCGAGTCGCGCCCTTGGGGACAGCCCTACAATATCGGGCTAACTCCCCATCATCCAGCTGGGTACTTGCAGTGGGCCCGGTACATCTTGTCGGCGAAGAAATCACAGCTGCTAAAGCTCGGCTTATACCCTGCGGTCTACGCTTCATTGTTCCAGTATTCTGCACCTCCCACATGGTGGATCAAGCCGTTTTTGGAGCAGTGGAACATCCCGACCCATACCTTCCTTCTATTGGATAGAAAGGTCTCCATTTCCTTGGAAGAATTCGCCGAGGTTTCTGGTCTACCAGTTAGGGGGGAGCACTGCGAAGAGCTGCTTCCTCCGGACGAATATGTTTTTGCCACCAAGACAGTGGTGATGGGCCTCACGCCAGAGAACGCCATTCAGCACCAGTTCCCAAGTCTGATAAAGGTGCTGAACATGTATGAGAGCCTCTTCCTTGAATCCGGAGGCCGGGGGGTCAGTTTTGCGGACTTCATTGCCCGTTTTCTTCGCCCGGAGATTTTTTCGCAACAAGGCGAAAAGTTTGCTAAGCTCGATGATCCCTTCGGTTTTGGCATGGACCGTCAGCCGATACTGGAAGCTGATCAGAAGAGTTTCTTCCTTCCTGACGTCGCGATCGTCCCCCTGTCAGAAATCGCCGCTCCGGGCATTGACAAGGAGGCGTTCTTTCTTGGGTTTCTTGAGTTATGGTTGAGTTGGTTCGCGCTCCCTATGCGTCCTCGTTACATGAGGCCTTCTGTCTTCTACCCCGCGCATCGCATGGTTGCCAGAATACAAGTGGCCATCGGGATCGCCGGGTTAGCTCACTTATACCATGGTCTTAGCGTAGCGGCGGATACCACTGAACCGGGGGTGCATCCTGCCAACTTCCCGATGCATTTTTTCACTTCATGGATGGAGCTGCACGTGCTCGGGGTCTTTGGTATTCACAAGAGACCTTCGTTTTACGAGAGATGCAAGTTCCCTCGGATTATGCGGCTGGTTGACGCCTCCATCGTGAGTCCGTCACAGCGGGAAGCTAGAGGCTTGCTCCTTCGTCCGCGCACGGTTGGAGATGGTATGTCTTCTACAGACAAAGTCTTGACCATCGGCTAAGAAACTTCAAAGGCGGTGCTGTCACTGCAAGACATTTTTAAGGACGGGGCCTCCGTGTTGAAAGCCCGGGAGATTCTTCATTTATACTCCATCAGGGCGGGCTTTCTTGTATTCAGGCAAAATGATGCGACGCTATTCATAAGATACATCCCCCATCATTTTGCCCAGCATCTGAGTTACAATTAGGGAGTCCCGCTGGAGGCTTTCTTGGTAGAACCCGCTGCCACCGAAGAAGGAACGCGGGGTACGCTGCATCATTTCATGCGCTTGAATACGGGATCTCACTTCTTTATCAGCGAACTGAGTTGTGTCCCGAAGGCCCTTAATGTACACGTGGCCTGGTATCAATATGCAATGGGTGCTGTTATCAGGGAGGAGAAGCGGCTGCTACTCGACCGTAAGGGTGCACCCCCTGCTAGTGACCGAAACCTCCCTTTGAAGCGACGGACCGTTGTCCTTCCTCCGCTCAGAGAAGCTGCCGCGATTGAAGTCCCCGACGACAGGCCTGAGCTACCGGTCCCCGTGCTCCCATGGAGACGGTAAATGTAGCTTCTCCCGAATCTGGCATGGGCTCAGATATCGGGACACATCGCCCCAAAGTGCCCACCAAGCGTAAGCTTGTGCTGGCTGCGACCGGAGCTCGCTCGCAGAAGAGGAAGAAGAAGTCGGCCCTCTCTCTAGACGCTGTACTCGGGCTGGAGCCTCATGCTCCTTATAACGAAGGCTTGAGCGAATATGGGACCAATGAGGGTCTCTTCATAGCGCCGGAAGATACTGATCTCGAGGCCGCCATTGCAGCTTCTGTGCGATCCGCAAGCCACAAAGTGGAAATGACCATCCTCGCGCAATCAAGTGAGTATAAGCCGTAACTTCTATTATTGCATTATACTTTTATTTTTATTATCATGTCTTGACTAACATTTTTCCTTCTGTAACATGCTTTACCACTGAAGAGGCTCTGGCGGCTTCCCTCAGGACCTTCGAGGAGGAGGAGAGGAATCGCGCTTTGCTGGGCATTGGTATGTCTCAGCTCATTGCATCTTCATTTTCCTTTCTTATGGACAATCTAACCCCTTCTTTATCTTATCGCAGGGACTACAATGTCAATCCCGCAGGGTGATGCGAAGATTCTTCCTGGGCCAGTCATCGAAGTCCCGGCCTCCTCGGCACTACCGAAAGAGGTCTTACTCAAACGACCAATGACGGATGCCTCGACGGCTCCAAAGGTAACCCTTGGCGCAGACGATGACGTTCTGTTGATGGAGGCTTCTAGAAGATCCGCTTTAACGGCCCGAGCGGAAAGGAAGCGTAGAATGCGCGCGACAAGGGAGCGTAGTGCCTTCTTGGCCGCGGGTGCGGGTTCGAGCACCGCTACCCCTGCCCCTACTCCTTCAGAGGAATCTCTGGCTGCCTTGTCCACTGCCTACAGATGGGCAGCACGTGCGGCTCAGGAAATAATCGGAAGACCAACTCAAGGTAATGTGACATCGGGTTCTGTTGTCAAAGTTTTAACTTTCAGTTCTCATATATCCTATCTTGCAGGGCCGAGTCTTACCGAAGAAGTGGCGGCGACCGCTGAGCCTGGGATAGCGGTAGAGGAGGTAGCTATGATCGCCGAACCCGAGGCAGCGGTAGGCGAGATGGCTATAATTGCCGAGGTCGAGGTAGCGGTGGGCGAGACAGTCACGATCGCCGAGCCCGAGATGGCGGTAGGTGAGATGGCTACCATTGTCGAGCTCAAGGTAGCGGCGGGTGAGATGGCTTCAATTGCCGAGCCTGAGGTGGCGATGGGTGAGACGGTTATAGCCGCCGAGCCCGAGGCGGTCACTTTTTCGCAAGAGTCGGGCACTGGCCCAATCGTCGCTCTTTCCCCTTACGGCTCCCTGCCGCTGCCGGGCGCTGCGAGTATCACGACGATTCTCATGGAGTCGGGGGATGAAGCCACGGGCGGTGAAACCATTCCAATGGAGGAGGGTGAAGCAGTTGCCGTATCAAGTGACACCCTCGTCGCGGTTCCGACCGGCGACTCACCAGGTAGATTTTGGGCCATTGCTTTTCTTTTTATTCTGCAATCCCTTTCAATCTTTCCTGACAGTATTTATCTCGTTTCTAATGCAGGCGTGGCGAGCGTTGAGGTTGCGCTACCCGAGGCAGCGCTACCCGAGGCAGCGCCATCAGCTACCGCTTTGACGGTGACCCCTCCTCTACCTTCTCTCGTACAATCTCGGATGTTGGAAGGTGCGGATTTGTGATCCATCAGTTTTATTTCTAGGTCGTATAATTTATATATTAACATTGCATTAATGCGTCCTTGCAGGAGTCCTTTTTGATCACCTGTATCAGGTATTGCATCCACACTTCTCTTTCCAGTCAGAGATTAGTCCGCCTGCTGGTGTCGGTGAGTATCTTTTCTAAACGACTTCCTTTTTTTAATGAGCAGTCACATTATTGCTAATTCATCTTTGTATTACTTGTAGCCTTACAAATTGAAGGAAGGGACGAGGCTATCGTTGCGCCACCAGTACTCCCAGCTCTGCCCCCTGTTGCAGCCGGTATAGTAGACTCTATTGTTCGTGTATTTTCTTTATTTCTTGAGCCGACATCTGACTATGATTTATTTTGCAGCAATCACGTCTACTCTAGCTCCATTCGAGTCTCGCACCATAATGCCAGCCGGCCCTTTTTCTCGACGTGCATCCTCGAAAGGCGCCGCGAATAGTCTGCGCATGTTGAGCGACTATATTGAGGAGCTTGACATAGAGACTCCCGCATCTGCTGCAGATTTTGCCGCGGAGGTTAACCCTATGCTAGCGACACTCGTTAATATTCATAGTGAGGGCGTCGCTGAGTCTTGGGTTAATCACTGCAGGGAAATTGAAGCTTGCCTGCATGAGCTCGAGGTCAGACGCCCTGCTCCAAAGGTCCTGGATGTGAACACTCAACAGGCTGCGTGGGTCGAGCAGAGCACTTCTTACTTCCACCATCTTGAACAAGAAGCGGCCTTAAAGTATAAGGAATGTGAAGAAACTTCAAGAGAATCTGCCTGACTGCATGCTCAGGTTGATGCGAACGCTGCACAGTTGAAAGTTATCTTTAAAGGCCTTCTGCGATGCATCTCTGATGGGTTAACACTGAGGCAGAAGCTCGACGTCGTCGAGCGGGATGCAAAAAATCGTAGGGCAGCTCAGCGGGTCGTCGAAGAACAACTTTCGTCTTACTTGCAGCAACGAGCCCAAGTCGAAGCAGAGTTGGCCGCGACAGCTGATCAAGAGAAGGGGCTGAGGGAAGTGCGCGAGCGGCTGATCGTACTATTGAAAGAGCTTCCCTCTCAATAATTGTTTTCTTTTGTACCATTTGTAATTTTGAATAAAATGTATTCATTTTTTTATTCTTTCATATGATGTATTTTGTACCCAATTGAATTCATGAATAAAAGATACATTTCTTTCGCAGTGTCTTATGTCATCTCTCTGCTTTCTTCTTCTTCTTTTTTTATTAGCATGTCACCTTAGCAAGCATAGCCGGCAGATGATAGAGTGAGCATCTTGTTTTGGTTTCTTCGAGGGGTAGTGATGGCTTAGGAAGCAGGTTCAGATCTGCTACCTAAGACTTTTCAACTTTATGAGCCGTGAGGGTCCCATAAAGACTTTTCTCGCTACGAGTCGAGAGGATCTCGTAGGTGTATTTTCTCCTTAGGAATCGTGAGGATTCCTAAGTGCGTTTTCTCTTGAGAGTCGTAAGGATCTCATAAGAGAATTTTCCCTCTTACAAGTCGAGAGGACCCGTAAGTGGTTGTTTCCCTCCTTGTCGAGATTCGACTTTGGAGAGTGTGGCCCGTGAATAGTATGCAAGAGTCCGTTTTGGACTGACCTGCAGAGCCCGAGTGCTTAGGAAACAGGTCCTTATCCCCATTTCCTAAGGCTTTTCCCTACGAGTCGAGACGAGTCGAGAAGTTCTCGCAGAACATTATTTTCCCCACGAGTCGAGACGAATCGAGAAGTTCTCGCAAGGATTTTCTAACGTCACAGTTAACTCCTGCTAATAGAAGTTCGTTAGGGCCTGTGGTACTAGGGTTTTATACCCGTCGTACCGTCGCGTTGGCTGGTGTATTCCTCGACGCATAATCTTGCTGTTCGAGTAGCCCCGCGACTGCCGTGTCTCTGATCCCTTCGGGGGCTGGACAAGACGTCTTCAAGCAATCTTCTAGGTGATATTACCATCGAAAGAGCAAGTGTTAGGGATATTCCATGTCGTTTTTTACTTGAGGTTAGGCTCAGTTTGGGAGCCCCGATGAGTCATAACCACTCCGCGCTGGTGTGGGATGATCTCCAATAGTCTTTCAGGCTTTATATGAGTTGCCATCAAGACCCTGAAGCTAGGAATATTTCCTTTGCTTCGTTTACTGGCATTGCGTCTGCTGTATCGAGACGAATGTTGCGGTTTGTCTCTAGGTTGTTGGTGAACCGTCGGGACCTGGAACTAGGGACTTTGCCGTGGCTCCGTTATTTGATTGTCGCGTCTGAATCTTGCTGGAGGAAGAACGCTGTAGTGACATCTCGTCTGCCGTATCGAGATGAATGTTGAGGTGGTGACCACTCCATGTAGGATGATCTCCGATGGTCTTTCAGGTTTTATATGAGTTGCCGTCAAGACCCTGAAGCTAGGAATTTGGCATTTGCTTCGTTTGCTAGCATTGCGTCTGCTGTGTCGAGACAAATGTCGCGGTTGTCTCTAGGTTGCTGGTGAACCGTCGAGGTTTGGAACTAGGTATTTTGCCGTGGCTCCGTTGTTTTGACCGTGAGGTCTTTCGTTGACGTTGCACCTGCATCCTGCTGGACTGCGAAGGAACGCCATTGTTGACATTGCGTGTGGTGTAATGAAACGAATGCTGAGGTGGAACTGGGATTTTGCCATCACTCCGCCTTACTGATGTTGCGTCTGCTGTAACGAGACGAATATCAAGGTGGTCTCTAGGTTGTCTGGAAACCATCAAGATTTGGAGTAGGGACTTTGTCGTAGCTCCATGGTTGATTACAGCGTTTGAATCCTGCTAGAACGGGGAGGAACACTGTTGTGGGTCTCTAGGCTATCCCTGCACCGTCGAGATTTGGCTTCGTTTTCTGATGAAGCCTGGGGAGGAAAGATGTGATTCGTTCTTTGTTTGTGCCCCTGGATTATGTACAGGGATTGATGTGATATCACCTGCAGGGGAAAAGGTTTCACTTTTTTCAATTTTTTTTCCACGATGCTCCATCATTTCAGCTTTTTATATCGCGAAAATCGCGATTGCCCAATCATTTCGGCTATTTGTTTTATTTTTACTCGCTACTTTTTATTGCGAGTTGCCCAATCATTTCGGCTATTTTGTATGCATATGTGGCTCGCTAGTTTCTTGTTTCAAGCTTAGAATTAGACACCGATTTCAGCATCAGCACCGCTACAACTGGAATATTGCCAGGAGCGAATCATCATTTGCCTCCGTCGATGTCGAACAAAGGTGGCTTAGCGAACAGGGTTAGAATCCTGTCGACTAAGGCTTTTGACTTCATGAGCCGTAAGGGTCTCATAAAAGTATTTCTCCCTGCGAGTCGTGAGGATCTCGTAGGTGCGTTTTCTTCTTAGGAATCGTGAGGATTCCTAAGTGTGTGTTCTCTTATAAGTCGTAAGGATCTTATAAGAGTGTTTTCTCCTTATAAGTCGAGAGAACTTATAAGGGTTGTTCACCATGCAGACATACCCCTAGTCACGGATGAGACTTTGTTAGGGAAATGTTTATTCGCGCCCGTGGATTATATACAAGGGTCAGCATTGAGCCGCTTGTAGGACAGTATCGGAGGTTGTGGTGGCCGCTTAACAACAGGTTCAGATCCCTGCAGCTTAAGACTTTTGAACCTTATGAGCCGTGAGGGTCTCATAAGAGGGTTCTCCTTACGAGTCGTGAGGATCTCGCAAGTGTAATTTCTCCTTAGGAATCGTGGGGATCCCTAAGTGTATTGCTCTCTTGTGAGTCGTAAGGATCTCACGCAAGTGGTTTCTCCTCACAAGGTCGAGAGGACCTTACAAGTGTCTCTTATCGAGATTGCGCCCTGTCGGGTTTTCACAAAACTCGCCGGTAGCCCTGCTGTTTTTACTCACGGAGCCCTCTCGGGTTTTCATCCGTGCCCTTTTTGCTTGTGGACATACAGTTTTTCTTTTTCTTTCTTCTTCATTTTTATTCTTTTATTCTTCTCTTTCTTTTTATGTATCAGCATTGGGATGTTGCAACCCACAGTAGTTTATCGACGTCTCGGTCAACAGCGAGTTTTAGGACATAGTGGTCCGTTGTTAGTTTAAGGACGTTTCGGTCCGTTGTTAGTTTAAGGACGTTTCGGTCCGTTGTTCATAGGTCAGACATGTTTGAATATCTTTCAGCGTTCCTTTTTAGTTTTTGCCGAAAGAACAATTTCTCATGGAGCTTCCCCTATAAAAGAGCATGATGCCCCCGGCGTGTCCATCTTTTTCTGGGCATGTGGTTGTGGCGGGCTCACCTTCCAGTTGTCAGACAACGCGAATTTGCCCTGTTGGTATTCATCCTCAATCCAGCCTTTGAAGACGTATCAATCTTCGAGTGGGTGACCCATTACTCTGTGGTAGGAACAATAGTTAGGATGGTTAACGTCACCCGGTTGCGACGGATGTTTTGGATCTGGCAGAGTGATGAGCTCGTTGCGCACTGCCAGTTCGAACAGTCTCCTTGTTTTATCCATGGGAAATGAGTAAGGACGTTTCAACTTCTCATCGAGGGATCACGGCTTGTTGCTTTGACGAACAGACGGTCTCGGGTTACTCAGCTGTCGCTGAGCGTTGGCGACAAAGGTCGCTTTCCCGTTGCCTTTTTCATTCCAAAAACCCACTTTTGAAGGGAAAGGCCTATGGCCCATCTGGTCCATTTGGGCCAGCTTGTCGATCAAGGCCTGGAAGGTGGTCGGCTTGAAGAACATCATGAATTAGGAGATAGTCGACTGAGGGTCAAGGGTCCACATGAACATGCCCACGGCAGGAGCTTCTTCTAGGTTCCGCCACCGGATTGCATACTGCACCCATGTCTCTCTCGGCTTTACTCTGGCGTTGATCAATGCTGTGATCGGGATGCGTTCGCTGGCGCTTGCGAACCGCTGAGTGAATAGCAACTCCATTTCTGTAAACGTTTTGACGGAGTCGTCGGAAAGCTCCGAGTACCATTCAAAAGCTGTCTCTGCTAAGCTACCGACGAACTGGCGAAGTAGAAGTTTATCATCACCCCTGATGTTACCACATAGAGCCCTGAACTGGGCGACATGCTGGTGGGGATTGCCCGTTGCCCTGTATACATGAAATTTGGGGATCGTATATCCCGGCGGGTAACTTATTTGGTCATACCAGCCCGGATAGGGTCTTCCAGTCTTGAAAACTTGGCCAGCCGCTTCGTTCGCTCGGTGAGCTCGTATTTGTTGAGCTATATAATTATCGAGCGTAGCTTTTGAGATGGTTTCCTCCTTGGCTGCTGAAAGAGCCGGAGGAGGGTTCGATGTCTCTCCTCTGTCGTCTTCAATGATGATCGGAGGGTCTTCAGCTGGAGGTTCCGGCTGTAACATTATCCCAGCCATGTCTTGGAACAAGAGAGCCATTCGTTTTATATTGGCTGCCTGTTCCGCAGCCTCTTTTTCTTTCCTCTCGAGCATTCTTCGGAGGAATTCGATATCAGTTTCTTGTTCCTGACGCTGCTCTGATGACGCCTCCGGGCTTTCTTTTGGCCCGGTAAGTGCGGCCATTCGTGTTAGCATTTCCTGAAGCTTCTGTTGCTGCTCCTGGGTTTTTGTCACGGATCGGGTGAGCGGTCGGTGACTCGTCGAAGCACGGCTTTCCTCCTTTCCGGAAGCCATATAAACAGTATGCACCATTATTCCCCCAGACTTGGGGCGTTTGGGCTCAGCGTCTTTGTGGTTTGCCATAGTCACAGGGGATTTCTCTGGCCTCCTTCTCTTTTGAGCAGTTGAAGTCGAGGGGGCCGTTGCAGTGGGCACCCAAACAGCTGTTGCCTTTTGTGGGTTGGCAGGACGGTTCTCTTCTTGCTGAACTTTCACCTTCTTCTGTCGGCGAGGGTAATCTTGATCAATTACCGAGTCCTGAACCTGTCGCCAGATTTTGTAAATTTTGGAAGAAAGTCGCTGAGGGGACTGCTCCGGCTTTGTTTCTGTAATATTCTCAACGGGTGGAGGAGATCTTTTCAGTACGGCGGTGGGTGAATTCCTACGCACCCTGTTAAGCAGCTCGAACCTGTTCCCAGTTGGAACAGCAGCGTTGACTTCCATCGTTGAGGCTGGTGGAGTTAGCCCAGAGGGGGAGTTGCCCCCAGCTTTTCTTACTCGGCGCCAGTGGCGACATCGAGCGTGTCGAGCCGTTGGGATTGTTTAGCTTTAGGGGTGACTTCCTCATGCTCCCTGTGTTGGTCAGAAGTTCCTGGTATCAGCCTTTTAAAGACCGACGTCTGTTGAGTGGGGACGGCCAACCTATCAAAAGCAAACTTTCGCGCAGGAGGAGAAGTTTTGATGACTTCGTTCGGAGCGGAAGCTGGAACAGTCAGTCTTGCAAAGACAGTCCCCTTGGCAGGAGAAGTCGCTTTAACGACTTCGGGAACATGGATGGCTATCCTCTTCGGAATAACCCTTTCTGGAATTGCAGGCTTCTTCATGGGCCCACATGAACCTTGGCCCAATCTGGCGAAGACCGAGGCATTTGGTGTGGGCGACCCGTTGAGAGGGGCCGCGGCAGTTGCAAGCCGATCAAAGACCGACTTATTCGGAGCTTCTTGTAATGGTGTAGGAGTGCTGAAACTCATTGGCGGGATCATAGTCCCGAAGAATAGTCCAGTGGTGGCTTGAGTCACCTGATCCACCGGCATTGTGAAAAGGGAGGCCGCTTGGGGCCCGTAAGTTACACCTCCAGATGAGGTGGAACGGAAGTTGCAGTTGCAGCTGGAACACTTCGTGCAAGTAGACGCCATTGATCTTTCGTTTTTTGCATGGAGTAAGACGCCAAATCTTAGTACCTCGAAACCAAGGGCAACCATATCAAACCGCGATTCGTTCGCGAACACGACACACGAAGTGTGGAGTGGAAAGAGGAAAAGGTCCCACCGGGCGTGCCAGAATCTGTTCTCCTCCGAAACACAGAGACGGAACCGCGTAGGTCCGTCTTGCCTGAATCTGGGGGCAGATGCTAATTGGTGCTATCCGTCCACCTCTCCGAAGATGCCAAGTTGATTTATGACACCATGTATCGAAGGTTTAAAAGGATGCGGCCAATGTAGCAGACTTCGTAAGATTCCCCCTCGTTGAGGGGTTTTTGATTGTGGGGATGCTCTTCTCTGCAGGCGCAAGCCCCTGCAGTTAATTACGCTACCGCATCACGGTAACCACTTTCTCCTTCTCCAGATGGTCACTTCGTGTCGTGGGTGTTTGTTTTGTTCGTGGTTGCCCGTGGATTGTATACGGAGACTAATTTATGTTGTCGCCCGTAGGGCGTGGATTAGTCCAAATCCGTATTTTCTTAGATTTGGGTTTTGGTTTGGGTTTAAGAATACATTAACCTCATTTGAGATTAAGATCAACTTAAACATTTGTTAAGGACACGTTAGTCTAATTTTAGACTAAGATCGACTTAACAGGATCATTTAGATCCAATAAGAGAGCATTTGGGCTCTATTGTTTAGTTTAGGGACATTACGGTCGATTGTTAGTTTAAGGACATTACGGTCCTATATTAGTTTAAGGACATCTCGGTCCAGGTTAAGGACATCGTAGTCCGTGGGTTTAAAGGGACCCCACAGTCCGTAATTTAAAGACGTCATAGTCTATAAAGTTTAAGGACATCATAGTCCATGAGTTTAAGGACCCCATAGTCTGGGTTAACGACATCGTAGTCCATGAGTTTAAGGACCCCATAGTCCAGTTTAAAGACGTCATAGTCTATAAGATGTATGGTTGTCGGGACCCGTTACTTCTCTGAAGACGTTGAAGGATTACAACGACAAATATCAGAGAAGTAAAGAGATGTACCCTCGAACCGGTGTGAGTTTATTGAAAGATCTGTAGTCCAATTTGGGACTAAGATCTGTCAAATATTCATGAGCAGATGGGCTCAATTAAATATAAGTGGAGGACTTATGGCCAATATTGGGCTAAGTCCAATAAACAATTAAACATTTTGTTTATTCTGGCTATTGAGCCTTTATTTGGGCTTGGCCTTTTTAATAATACTGAGCATTAGATCTTGACACTAAATCTTTTCTTTTGTCTTATATTGAATGCAAAGCATTCAGCAGAGCTCTGGCTCATTAAAGAACAATTTGTGTTCTGTCAGTGCAACCTATGGTGCGCTAGGCGCTTTGTGCCAATGCAGTGCGCTTCTGCCACGTGGTGCACATGTAAGAGACAAGTGTTGCGCTCTGCGCTAGGCGCCAAATGATGAGCGCAGATGCCTGTTTGTGAGCGCTGAGCGCTGATCCATGAGCGTATTGCGCTTTTAATTTAATGGCGCACCCACGCGTGACACGTGGCTCGCTTGGCGCTGAGCGTCAGCCTATGAGCGCAGTGCGCTATTACAGAAGCGCAAAGCGCAAGTTGCATACGTGGTTGACACGTGGCGCATTTTGGCACTGAGTGCTGATCCAAGGAGCGTAGAAGCGCAGTTTAAGAACGCAAGGCGCATTTCAATAGCACAAAACGTATTTGATCAATTTTATGATCTGGGAACAAATTTATGTTCTTTTAGAAGAGACTTTGTCTCAAGATTTAAGAACAACAGTTCTTAATTTTGAAAGGCTTTGCCTTTATAGATCAATGATCTGTGAATGAAGTAAGCACTTCTTTGTTCTTATGATGAGATCTTCTGATCTTTTTATAAAAGACCTTGGTATTTGTAGATCTATGATCTTTTAAGAAAATAATTCTTCTTTTTATGAGATGATTTCATCTCTGTGTTCATCGTTCATGATCTTTACCTTGAAGAAAAATTTTCTTTCAAGAGCTTGCTCTCTTTCTTTTTTGAGTTTCTCAAAGTTTATGGTTTTTTTTTCTATATCAGACTTGAAGTCTTGGGGCCTTTATATAGGGTAAGTTGATTTGTTAAATCAGTTAAAGAGATCTTTCTCTGATTGATTTGGGGATATTTCCCACCGTTGGATTTTTAAGGGAATCTGTTTTACAGAAGGCAATCTTCTTGTTTTTAAACAAGATTGGAAAATCTTTCTATAACAGAATTTTAATTCTGATTAATGATTTATCATTATTTATTAGATCTTTTGATCTAACGGTGGGGAATTTTATAATTCCAGCGCTAGCGCACCCGTGCTTTGCACATGGTGCGCTGCTCGAAGCGCAGCGCACTTTGCGCTAGCGCACCTATGTTTGACACGTGGGGCGCTGCTCAGAGCGCAGCGCAGCCTGCGCTAGTGCACCCATCTTTGACACGTGGCGCGTAGCGCACCTAGCGCTAGCGCACACATGGTGCACTGCCTAGAGCGCAGCGCACCTGGCGCTAGCGCATCCGTGTTTGACACGTGGCGCGCAGCGCGCCTAGCGCTGGATCTGAAGCGTTGCTTCAATTTTTGAATTTTGAATTTCAAAATAGAGGTTTGCTCTGATTGGGAGAAACAAGTCTGTCTGGAGGAGGAGGATCAACATGCTCAGGTTTCGCCGGAACGTTCGGTGCGTCAGTCGCCGTCACAGGCGGATTTGCCCTAACTGCATCCCTGACTGTAGCTCGCCTAGCTCGCGTAGCCATAGCAACTGGAATAAGAAACGAGAGTTGATAAGGTGTACGAATAGGAGTAGCAATAATAAGAAGTCAAAGGAAGGATTTAGCAAGATATACATCCTAAGGTTACTTAGGCCGAGTATCGTAGCGTAAATATGCCGCGGGACATATGTACGGTACTCTACTCATCCTAAATCACCTACTCCATCAAACCAAAGGTCATCCTACGTAACGAAACTTAAGTCTACTTGCTCCAAGTCACTACTTAGTTCCGTAAGGTTAATCCTAAGGTCTGATACCAATTTTGCCACGATCCAAACTTTGGATGTGACCGGCACTTAGATTGTATGGTATCTAAAGATATCGATACAATCTGAGTAAGCCAAATACCAAGATCAAAATTCCTTTTTGCGGAATTTAGAAAATTTTATTTTTTTAAGTAAAAGAATGAAGTAGCATGCCGAATGATTTTTAATAATAGAAGTTTGAACAACTGGTTTGAAACTTCGACAGTATTTCCTTTTTAATTATTAAATAAGCAGTTATAGGGGGTGTGAATAGGTTGCATCTCTAATTGGGAGCAAACGATACCAAACAGCGGAAATCAATACACAAAAACAATACGACACTTAAAATGAAGAATCTCAAGCATAAGTAAAAGAAATATAATTTAACACAACTAACGATCTCAACAGTCAAAATAAGATACATACAACCACATCTCGTTCTAAGTCAACTATACAGGGTCTGATGGAGTAATACTAGATTCAATATACATAAACCAAAATAGGAGGTTACTACGTAGCTAACCCACCTAGCAAAAAGGAGCGATAAAAACTGATAAGTGGATCCGCACTGCTGCTACGTGTTCACATGACTCCTGTAAGGAACTATGGCACAACGGGGGTGAGTTGCCAACTCAGTGAATAAAACTAACATATATCGGCTGATAATGTATGTATGACGAACTAGAGCTAATATCAACAACAATGAATGTGAAGCATGATAACAGGTGGAAGCATGAATATGTACTATTAAGTATATAAATTAAAACTGAAATCTCATCAATTATTTCCAAATAAGGTTTATTTTTCCGTGTCTAATATCGACACAAATCTTCTGTTTCCATCAGGCGTCGTTCCCCGAACGATCCTGTCAATCAATAACACCGGTCGGTATCACCTAGATATCCGCCGTGTTCACAACTGTCTCCGGTATCGAGTATCCTAGTTAGGCTCCCCGTCTAAAGTGCGGCTATCTTGCCCCTCGGTCTCGACCGGGTCCACCATGAATCCAGCTGTATAGCTACCCCACTTAGCCTGAATATACGTAAAAATCCGCAACCGTATAGCTCCCCCACTCGGTTCGGAATAAAACCAAATTATAAAAACAATATCTCATGGTGAACATCTCACATCAACATGAAAAAATCACTGAATCTACTCGATAGTGTATAAAACTCAAAACCATAAATCCGTAGTAATCAAATGCATCTTATATCAAAACTACAAATACTTGAAGATAAAATATGATGACATTTATGAAAAATAACTACCATTCTTGTTGTTTAAGGTATGATGTGAATCACATTTAGTATAATAAATACCAAGTATATATATGACATGTTAATATCGACGAGATATAGTGTAACATGTAGATATGTGCACGTGCAGCATGACTCATCGATAACTTGTGCAATGTTCTAACAGTTATTAACATGATGATATTTATATATATGAATGCATACGATCAAACTTTATATACAGGGGAACAATTTTAATTTAAACTTAAACTACGGGCGTATCACGCCATCCATACAAAATCCCCCGGTAGATGTTTAGTCTACTCACCGGAATATGTCGAGTCTACTCAGATATCACTAATCCCTTTCCTTTCCTTGCGGCCTACGAAGTTTCCGTACTCAAATCTAACATCGATATTAACTTGTATAAGAAACGGCTAAACTCCGATACGGCGAAAACACAAAAATACAAGTTTTACGTATTAACTATACTACGTACGACTATTGTAAACTATCTAATCGCTATACTAACTGGAATTTAACTAATCGCTATTCGTAACAGAAAACAGAAACGCGTTACGAAACACGCGTGTCGTGTTTTAGAATTTTAACCCCTATTTCAGATATTGACTTCCAGTTTCCATATACTGCTAAAATAACTTAAACAAACAATACCAAATATCTCAACACACATTCAGAGACCTAGCCTAAAAATCACAACAGCCAACTCTCCTAAAAATCCGGTGACATCGGATTTTTGGCAATTGTCGCCAGCCAAAATCCGAGCAACAGGGTTCGTCTTCCTAGGGTTTATTTTAGGTCCAGTTTATAAGATGATGTAACTGTTTGATTATGCTAATGATCATCTAAACTATAGTAGATTTAACATATAGCCTAATTTTCCTAAAATTCCTTATATCCGATATCCGATTTCTGCATTTAAACATTTCAGAACTAAATTTCTACAGAGATTAAAGATTATACCTTCAGAAGATTACTGGAAAGGCTTCCTCCAAGATACCTAACTCAAAGATCCCAGCTTGGTGGTAGTGAGAATCCTTAGCACCTAATTCTTTTCTTCTCTTCTCTTCTCTTCTCTTTTTCTTTGTTCTAGGATGTTTCCTTCTTCTTTTCAGTTTAATTCTTATTTCAAATGATATATGAACTGAACAAGATAAGGGAAGTGAGTGGAGGTTGTAGGAGGAGATGTCACCAAAAGGATCGTGGTGGTTTCATGTAAGGGTGAGGTGTGTGTGCATGAGGTGTATATACAAGACAGAGGTGTGTGGTTACTCCTAAGGTGCGGTGTTTTGGAGGTATATCTTAAGCTTAACCATTTTCTAACCCTGATTGCATAAAAACCCTCATACAACTCTAATTAGCATAAGGACACTAACTTTCTCACATAAACCCCTCATTACACATGTTATTATATAAACACTATTTTCTTAACTAATTTAATTCTACTTTAACTTAAAAAGCCCTCTTTATTACAATAAAAATTAAATAACATTATCTATTTAATTAAATAATTTAATTAATTATTTAAAATATTTCTAAATGTTACAAACAACGAACAAAATAGACCAAAATACTAACAGTTACCCGGGCAAAAAGAAAAGCAACAATAAAAGATTAATTTGTCCCAAAACATTTTAAATTTCCGAAAAAGCCAAAAAAGAAAAAGAAAAAGAAAAAGGGAAAAGAAAAAAGGAGCAAGAGAGAGAAAGAGGCGACTAGGGACATTTCAGTTTCGCTCGCGGCGGCGGATATAAACACGCAAGCAAGAAGCGTCGAGCCCTAATTCTAAAAGCTGATCCCTTTCTTCTTCTTCCTCTTCACTTTTCACTCTAGAGAGAGAAACAAGAGCGAGAGAGAAGCCGACGATGAGCAGCGGCGGAAACCGAGAGACCATGGCGGCGGCGGCGGCGGCGGCGGGGCCCACTGCGGCGGCATCGATCCCTGCAGGGTCGAGAAAGATAGTGCAGAGCTTGAAGGAGATCGTCAACAGTTCCGAAGCCGAGATCTACGCGATGCTCAAGGAGTGCAACATGGACCCTAGCGAGGCCGTTCATCGTCTCCTTTCTCAAGGTACGTTAACCTTAAAAGATGTGATCTTGTTCATTGGTTTTTGTTGCTGGCGATAAAAAATCGGTTTTTTAAGCGGGTTTTGGTGTTTTGCATAAATTTCCTGTTAAAAGATGTTAATTTTAGCGAGATTCGTATATAGGAATAGTGATTTAGTCAATTTGAATTGATTTATTCTTCTTGTTTGGTGATTTTTATGCCTGTGCATCATATTTAGTAAGCATTAAACCTTGAATCGAGTAACATGGTTCTGTTCATTTAACCACAAAAATGCAATCTTGTTACTGGATTAGAATTGGCGCTTAGAAGTGGAAGAACTCATGAGGAGAAATTCAAGACTAACAAGGAAGAGGGTTTTGATAGGAAAGATGGTCCGTTTTGGGCTGTTTGGATTAGCTGTCCCTCTGCCTTGGTGCTATTTGTATATTCTTGCTTATTAATATGATTAAAAGAAGTTTATTTCTCTGAATTGGAGGGCCATACATATGCAATCAGAGGTTGAGAAAAAGGAAACTCAAATTCCATGGAGCATCAGACAATTTTTTCTTTATAGACCATATTTCATAAAGTTGACTTTTGAAAATGATGTATCTGTTGTGTCAGTTTTTATTTTGTTCTTGAATGCTACTTAATAAATTCTTCTAACACGCTTTCGTCGCCTACAGTTTTCTTACATCCGTTAAAACCTTTTTGCTGATCCTATCTGATATCTCTAATTTTCAATCGCCACTTTACGAATTTTGGACCGCCTTCAATTTTGAGATCATATGCATCAAGCTTCGATAATTTGAGTTGTAGATATAATCTTATGTATCTCAACGTGCAGATACTTTTCAGGACGTGAAGAGCAAAAGGGAAAAGAAAAAAGAGGTTAGCATGAGCTAAAATTTATTTTCTAAGCGTGAAATGTTGCAATCTGCTGTCACTTATCCGTTAAGGATGAATTCACATTTCATCCATGTAGTTATTGTTTCATTTATAGTTCGAAATCATTTTAAGTTTCTATAGTGGTATGATTTTTAATACTACTGCTTGACATAATCACTGGCTAAACACACTCTACGTCTAATGCCCGCACCGATGACTTTGAATTTTATCCTTTTCCTTTGGTGTTATGTTGTTATTTTTTCGTAAAACCTGTATGGTTTATTAAGCATTCTGTGGAGCTTGCTCTGTCTAGCTATCTCAGGTTTATAGCTGAATGTTTCTAAGATTCTGAACGCAATCTTTCTCAAATCTTTGGAATGAATTTGATTAAACTGGTTGACACCTTCTTTCTTTAGACAAGAGATACCCCAGATTCACGGTCTCGATCGTATAACAACAGCGCAAGCCGCGGAGCTAGAGCTGGTACTGACCATGGGGGGCGCACTGGTTCCAACCAGAATAGCTATAATGGTTCGTGGTTGCAATCACTATTTCTTCTGAATGCAAGTTAATAAGACTCCTTGGGACTTTTAGTTGATATTAAATATTCTTTGTTCTGGTAGGTTATGGAGCTGCTCGCGGTAAACCTGTTAACAAGAAAGAAAGTGGAACAAATTCTTTTGCTGCTTCTATAATTACTGGATCCGGCTCTGCTGGAAATGATTCCAATAGAAGATCAACAATGCATTGGTTGGTATTACAATTTGTTTTCCCCCTAAAATTTCATATGCTGTATTTCTTTTTATCAAACAGTGTGTTTGAGCTAGTTTATATATTTTTATTACAGCGAAGCCGTTTCCATAGTAAGCATGCCAGAAGCAATGGCCATGGCTAATGGTCCACCTTTGCCTTCACATTCATCATCAGGATTTCAACATAACTGGTCACGAGTGCCAGGCCAAATGTCAATTGCCGATATTGTTAGAATGGGAAGGCCTCAAGGCAAGCCTTCGATTGCTCCTACCGCTTCAAGTGGCATGCTTCATGCATCACATGATCCAATCTCGTCAAATTGGGAATCGACTCAGGAGCTCCACACTTCTCAATACCCCATTGCCCAAGAAGAAGAGAGACCTCGTAAGCTGGGCACTGTTGATGGTCATTCTAATACCAATGATGATTGGTCAACTCATCCTAAAATATCTGACGTGTCCCTTCATGCTGATCCATTAACATCATCCAGCTTGCAGGCTGATGAGGCTAACTTAGAGCAAGATCCTTATTTTCACGAGAACCAAGTACAAGATGGAGATACTACTGGTGATAGTCTTCCAACAGAATCGATTAGATCGGGATCTGTTTCTAGCGAACAAGTAGAGGCAGATTATGCTGTTGATAGTACTCATCATGATGCAATCCCATTAAATGGCATGAATTCTTACCACTTGCCAAGTCATGCATTTGAGCATCAAGAAGGTAGTTTTTCATATTCAAAATAGAACTTTATTTTATCAATGGCGAAATTATTGTGACGATAGTGTTTTTACTTTTGAATAATCCTTTTGTCTATAGAAGATGCCAATATGAGAAACCTACCATCACCGGTAATATTTGCTGTACGATATGTCAATGAATTCAAATATCCCCCTCTTTGTTTTTTGGGAAATTGGATAGGTTCAATGAGATCCTAACCGAATAAAACATTTCATTGTAAGCATGAAATGAGGAAAAGCTACAAATTACAGCTTAAAGAAATAAGGGATAAGCATCTTCTAGAAATTGCCCCCCCCCCCCCCCCCCCGCAACACAAAAAAAAAAGAAAAGGAAAAAAAAGGAACAAATAGTTAGTTATGTAGCAGCTTTAAAAGCAATCACTGCTCAGCGTTTCCTGGCAAACAACTTCAGTATGTCATGTTTAAGGAATCTTTTACCCTATCAAAGCTATTCAAAGATCTCCCTTAAACCAGTAATTTCGCTTGAAATTCATTTACTAAGTTTATATTAGTATTAATTATTCAAGCCTTCTCTTGTGTAAATGTTCCTTTCTTCTGTTACTATGATCATATATTAGTTGTTCCCAAATGTAACCTTTGATGTTTGCTTGCCTCTTTAAGATCATTTTATGTTTCATTCTTGATGATTATGTTCACTTTTCAGTTGAGGATGCCAATGTGGAAATATCAGCAGCTACTGCAAATCTGCAGCAGTTAAATCTACATAAAGGAGAGGTTAGTGCCCCGTCTGCAGAGGAGACACCAGCAGTAATTATTCCTAGCCACCTTCAGGTTTCAAATGGGGAGTGTTCTTATTTGAGCTTTGGTAGTTTCGGGTCTGGTGTTAATTCTACACCTCCTGGTTCATTTCCATCAAAACCTTTAAGCACTAATCAAGAGGCAGCGCCGATTTCAGAAGACGCTCCAGTTGATCATTTAAACTCTAGGTACTTTGTGCTCATCATCTCTTAAAGGCTGATTTGGAGGAACCATCTTCTCTTTTGGCCCATATAGCAGGGCACCATCCTCTTTAGCAAAATCTCTGGACGATTATTCTTCCGATTCTGAAAACTTGTCATTCCCAAAATACCCCACAATAGGAAGGGGGTATTTTGGGAGTATAGAAGTTTTTAAAATGAAAAAAAATAATGTATTTTAAAATAGGGAGAAAAACTATCTCTTACTGCAATTTACCTTCCTCAAATGCGCCTGTTCATGTCATCTATGACATATTTTAAGCTTAATTGCAGGAATCCTGAATACTATAATGGTGATGAGCTAAAGTCTACCTTAAACGAGAATGTGGCATCTTTAAGTAGCACAAGCACAAGCGCAAGGATTTATGACATGCCTTCAAATTCTCAACCTGAGATCAGAGATGATGCATTGGATGCTGCGGGTGGACTTCAGGGAAATACACCATCGGTCTCTAGTTATACCTTTTCAGCCCCAACACAATCACCTACCACACATACTTATCCAGATCTCAATTCACAAATGCAAAATCTTTCTCCTTTCTCAAGTCTAATGGTAATACACTGTTCCCTATAATTCATTATTGTTGTTGGACATTTGGTAAATATTTACTTGAGCAAGTGGTGTCACTTTTTCTATTAGTTTGTCAACATTATTAACAAGAAGAATTGGGGCCTAAAGTGTCATGGTGCACCCTACACTGGACCTGGCATGTCAAGATCTCACTGGGATTTGCATAGTAAATAACATGACGTGACGTAAAGTGAATCAATATTTATATTACAGAGGTGTCATATCTCTTTAAACAATTAAACGTATCGAATCAAGTGTTGCAACGTCAGCGTCATTGTAGGGTGCACACGTGCACACTATGGAGACACTTCAGGCCTCATTTTTTCAATCAAAAATCGAAAACCTAAGGATCATGTTATTAGATATAATTTAGATGAGATTAGATGGCATGCCATAAATTTCAGAAATAGACATAACTGTAAGAACATAAGTGATTACATTTTACTTGTCAGCCTTAAGTAGAGAATACATTTAATTTTTGGACTATTGATAGTTGTTTTCGCTTCTGTTGCAGCAACAGTATACCAACTCTTTACCAAGCAGTTTACAGGCACCAACTGTACAACCTCCCCGAGAATTTGACATCCCTTTCTCAGCTTTACACATGGCGCAATCAATGCCTACAAATTATAGCACAGCTACACCCTCCATCAGTGGGACCGTTACCATGCCAGAGGTATTATATTTCTTCTTAATGGTGCTTAAATTTATTATCGTTAGATGCTAATATCAATCTAGCATCTTGTGACTTGATTTGGCTCTTGCACTGTAAGTTGGTGTTTAAGCTATAATGAAGAAGTGACGGCGTACGTATTTAGAAACAAGTCAGGAATCCTAGATTTAATACTGATCCTTTTATTTTGTTTTCCTTTAGAAACCATGAGCTCTAACCTCTCGAGCCGAAGTGCCGAACTCGGAAAAATTACATATGTTTTAGACGGTCTTTTACTTACTAAGAAGAACAATTAACTTCATTTTCTTGATAACAAAGATCGAAGTTGTAAGCTAACATATGCTCACAATGTATCTATCAATTCAACAAGCATGATCCGAACAAGCTGAATATGACCCCCCTTGGATTTTTTGCTAAAATTCTCCCGACACACGCTTTTCTTAATTTCCCTACTATTGCACCACAACTATGAAGTTGTGGTGAGGAGGAAGGACTGAGGGATATACTTTTATATTTTAAGTTTTTAACTCGTAGAGAATTAATATCCTTAAGTTTTGAAAGTCATAGTTTTGTTTCTAACAGTAGTTTTGGTTCTAACAGTAGTTTTGGTTTCTGCAGGCAAAGCCAGATGTTTTCTCTACCACTCAGCCGACACCTCAAGCTTTACCTGCTGGGCCCGCACTCCCTCAACACTTACCCATCCATGCTTACTCTCAACAACTCGCTCATTTTGCCAACATGATCGGCTATCCTTTCCTCCCTCAGAGCTACACATTTTTACCATATGCAGCCAACTCCCCTTTCCATCAATCTCTAGCGGCGGGCATGAAGTATCAACTGCCACAATACAAAAGTAGTGTCTCGGCAGCTAGTAGCTTGCCTGGTTATGGAGGTTTCACTAGCTCTCCTAACAACGTAACTGGAAACTTGTCAACTAGTATGCCTGTAGGGTTTGAGGACGCTTTGAGCTCACAGTACAAAAACATGGCGAACTATCTTCCCGTTCAACAAGTAATTTTTATTTGTAGTTATGTTCTTAACGTATGTGGAAATGTGTTATTCATCGCTCTTGGCTTGATCTGTGCTTTGAGAGTTGGAAAATATTCCCCTACAGCAAAATATATGTTACAACTTCAAGAATGTTAACGCCAAGTCCGTAACTGTTGGCAAAACTTTGTCAAATCTTTCATAGAGCCTTGCTCCTTGGCAGACAATGATGTCAGATATGGAGCAAGACTCCATGAAAGATCGACAAAGGTTTATGGCCAGCCATCGACCTGGCATCCACCCTCAACAAGTGTCACGATTCTGGTTCACTGAAAGTATAACTATAGAGGAGCTTGCCACAATTCTAATGACTAGTTGCATCCTCTAAATTCTCATTGATTATGGGAGAATCTAAAAGACAGGAAAAAGAAGATATATTTGCTATAGAGAATTATGTTCAACTTGAAGTCACAGATGCAACCAAGAGGAAAACATAACATATTCTGATGAAAAAGGCTTGGATGATATTTTTCTATATTACAAGGCGCAATGTTTGCTGGCTGAATTGTAGGGAGGTTTCCTGTAATTTTACTTCTTATGTTTTTTTAACCAAACGAAATTCACCATTTACTTGATGCCGCAATTTGTGATTTCAGAACGAAAACTCTGCCACGTGGTTCCACGGAGCCGCCTCAAGGGCTGTTGCAGCACATCCGGGCAATACACTCTACAATTATCCAGGGCAGCAAACTCAGCAAAATTACCGACAAGTTCAGCAGCAGCAGCAGCAACCGTCGCAGTATGGGCCGATGGGGTACCTGAACTTGTACCAGTCACAGGGAGGCACAGCTCAAGAGCAGCATCAGCCGAACCCCAGCGAAGCGAATTCTAGCGGGTCCCACACTTGGCAGCACGGCTATTGATCTTTTGGGAAGGCGGTTTTGAGATCTACTGTACATATGAGACTTTTGAGAGCTGAATTATTCTGAAATGCTTGTGTGTTAGATTGTAGCTGAGCTTGAGTGAATGATTAATGATCTGTAACCATTATCGGCTTTAGATTAATTTAGCAGTGTACTACTTTTCCTATTTTATGATTAAGAATCTGTTTTCATCTGTACTTCAGGAAATCTTGCAGATTGTTTCTTTGTTTCGGCTAATATATTAGATGTTAATGTGGCTGTGCATATCACAGCCAATGCACACCCATTTTACTGTTTTTTAAGGTCTCGCCGTAACTTAAACAACGGGACCTATCCAGACCCAAACAGGAAATTGTGTGCGTTGGCAGAGGAAAATGGGTGTGTTGGCTTTGAACTACACATCTACATTTTTGCCTATATTTTACTTGGCAGATGATTGTTTGTTTGTCATTTGATGACAAGCATGTGGAATGTTCGGCACATTTCTCTTTTGCTCGTACTCTTGCAGTTTTGTTCTTACTCTTGCAATGTTTCGATTTTGGGGTATGTTTATATGCTCGGGTTTGAAAACAAATCCCGTCTCATAGAGAGATAATTAAGAAAAGACAATATAACTTTATTAAAAAAACGGGTGTTGATTCTACGCTCAAATACATAGTCTATATCTTTGATCCGAATGTTATATATTTGGCCTTCGTGATAATTCTAGATCGGTACTCACAAATTCCAATTGATTGTAACTTTTGTGGCATGCAACGTGTATACGACATTCTCACATTAAACCTAAAGAAATTATTCGGTATCGGAGAGGGAGATAAATGATTCCGGGCAGCCTCCTCGCAGCTTGGTGGGTTCCATAATGTTATCCTTTTCTTTTTCATGGCCGGACATATACACTCAGTGCGACAGAATTTTTGATTAAAGCTGAGGCATTTGAGAAAATTGAGATTCAAACTAAATGCGATTCTTCACACTAGATATTGCCATGTGCATCCAAAAATTAAATTTGTAGAATGCCTTTTTTCATAAAAATAAAAAATAAAATAAAACCCCAATATATTAAGTGTCCAAATATGGCCCTTTGATGTGAGTGGGGGTTCTTTGTGTTGATACTTGTTGCAAATCCCAAATCGAAGAGAGAAGCAGAGTGCGTCTCCTCCCCAATTTCATGGTAAAATTCCCATTTTTACTTCAAATAATCTAGTTTTAGCTTGTTAAGTTGATTATCACACTGTTTCCCCTATCGTTCTCAGATGCAATTATCTTGCAATCATGGTGGTTTTCTGTCCAAGTTTCAATTTTTATCTTCTTTTTTGTTTTGGAAATTGATTCTTTAAGTTGTGTGCGTAGTTTTAGGCCTCTGAAGTGCAATAGAATTCCAGTTTTTGAACTGAGTTGTTGATTAGAATGAATTAACATCGGTTCTTGAAAAGATTTTGTTTGGAGCTTGGCGTTTGCAAATGCATTCGCTAGTTCAATTTATTCTGTAATCTTTTGAACCTTTCCTCGTTATATCGTTGAATGGTATAAATCTTAGTTTAATTAACGAGAAAAATCACCATAGAAATCAATTTTCTTGATAGCAAAAGGTATATATCGTTATCGTTGATGGTTCTTTATTTTTCTTCTATATCGTTTGGACCGGACCACAAGTTCAAGAGATTCATGATTTTTAATTTAGGGATCAAGAACTCATCTGACGGCAATTACCCAACTAACTCGCCTTTTATCTTGTTACTTTGCTTGTGTTTCCTTACACTTCTTGGTTGATACCGATTCTCCTCCAAATGTAAGATGGAAGATCAGCAATTAGCTTCTTTGAACGGTAAAAACAACAAACAAGAGGCTCCTAAGCCGAATTTAAATAGAGACGGAGGGCCGGGGCACAGTCTTTGGACTGATGGCCTCATCTTTGCTTTTGAATTTGTTCGAGGCCAGAGATTCTCTAGTCCGACATACCGTAAAGATGCTCAGAATTATAAAAAGACAACACCTAGGCGAAGCATCAGCGGCATAGCTGACCCTGAATCTCTAATAGACATAAACAACACTTCATCGCAATTTTATGATAGCCATTGGGTTCCTATTGGCTGGGAGAGGATTAGCGAACTGGTCCAAATGGTCCAAGTCGGTGCAAATTGGGCTTTGCAGCAAACATACATTAACGAGGATGAGGATGATTTTACTGTTGCTGATGTTGCGGCGCCATATTGGGAGCGTCCAGTGGGGCCCACGTGGTGGTGCCACGTTGATCCTGGCCATCCAGCTATTCAGTCATGGCTGAGCAATGCTCATTGGTTGCATCCTGCTATCAGTATTGCTTTGAGAGATGAAAGCCGGCTTATCAGTGAGCGAATGAAGCACCTTTTGTATGAGGTTAACTTTTCTTATTGGTTCGTTTAACTGGATGTTTGATCTTGCCTTATGGATTATATTTTGTAGGGTTAATTGCACAAAACTTCCTGTACTTTACCATGTAAACCACAAGTCATTTATCAGGATAAACACCCCATGCTTTTTTACTTTTCTCTCCTCAAAACACTCAAATTCTACTCTAAACAACAAGAAGAAAGTTTTAGGGTTAAATTATACCAGTCCTTGAGATGTTTAGATTGAAGTTGAGTGTTTCAAGGGTTTTGGTTGATACGATGAGCACAAGAAAAGCGGGTGTTTCAGCTGTATAAATTACTTCTGGGGGTACAATTGCTTTACAGGGTAAAATACAAAGGGTGTTTATGAAATTAATCATGTATTGTATTTGCGGACATTTTCACAGGTACCTAAATATCTACAGTTACAGTTTTGTTAACAATAAACCTTGTTTGCTATTAATTCTTTTCATTATCTTTTTCAATGCTAAGCTTAAAAAGGTTTGATAATTAATTACACATACTATCTCCATGACAAGAAGACCGGAAGGTCACCAGTAGAGTGTTGATCCTTTTTTTCAATTAAATGAAAAAAAATGTTTTGGATATTATAAATCGGACGCTATATGATTATTCGTTCAAAGGCAGTATAAAAAACAACTTGTAATTTTAAGTGATGTTAGTTGTTGCTGATGATATAAGATTATCATTAAGACGCTGATAATTTTTCAGGTCCCAGTCAGGGTGGCAGGCGGGCTCTTGTTTGAGCTCTTGGGGCAGTCGGTTGGTGATCCATTTAAGGATGAAGATGACATACCTATTGTCCTTAGGTCATGGCAAGCTCAATACTTTTTAATAACTGCATTACATATCAAAGGCTCTGCCGCAAACATAAATGTCTTGGGGATCACTGAAGTTCAGGTACTTATGAGAGATTTTACTTTTATATAACGTCCATATTGTTTCGTATTCCTTATGTTCCTCAATATTTGGCCGCGTTTCTCTTGGTAGTATAAGCTCAGCATTTTAATGTAAAATATATTCCAGGAGCTTCTTCTTGCTAGTGGGAGCCGAGCTCCTAAGTCAGTTCATGAAGTCATAGCACTTTTAGCTTCCCGACTTTCTCGATGGGATGATAGGTAATCCAAATACAGATTTCATTTTCCCATACTGGCTAACTGTTGTAAGTTTTAGTTCCTTAATGCTCAATATATCTTTTCTATTGGACAGTAATGTATACCATATTTTGAGAATCGTCACCTTAATGGTCCCCACTAGATCTGCCTCATTGCTTGATTTTGAAGGAACCAATCCTTTTCATTGTATTTTGTGTTCAAGTCATGGCTAATTACTGACATCACAAGAGAGAATGAGCTTTACCTTATTATTATGCTGTTTTTTTGGGCATATTGCAGATTGTTCCGTAAATATGTTTTTGGAGAAGCCGACGAAATTGAGTTGAAGTTTGTAAATAGGTAATGATGAATATTAGCATGTTGAAAATACTTTTATTATTATAATCTTGTATGCTTTGCTAAACTTTTGACGCTGGTGCCTTTTGTCACCATGGCCAGGCGAAATCATGAAGATCTAAATCTCTTGAGTCTAATACTGAACCAAGAAATTAAAAGATTGGCCACACAGGTAATTATTATAGTTTTAGCACGAAATCCCCGCTGATGCTGTTTAAAAATCCTGATTTTCAACTTCGTGACAGGTTATTAGAGTCAAATGGTCACTTCATGCAAGAGAGGAGATAGTGTTTGAGCTCCTCCAACATTTGAGGGGAACTAACACAAAAAGTATGTTAGAGGGAATTAAGAAAAGTACCCGGGAAATGTTAGAGGAGCAAGAAGCTGTTCGTGGACGGCTCTTCACGATTCAGGACGTATCGGCAAGCACTGTTCGTGCATGGTTGCAGGTACATAACCAATATCTCTGAAAATTTGTTTTTCTCCAATGGGAAAATACTCTGCATTTTGTTGTTTGTGGGTGAGATTTTGTTTTGTTTGGAGAGGGGTATTTCTTACATCAAGGACTGTAAGAATGCATGAAAAGAAAATCAAAGAAGAGCGGGAAAGATGCATTTGTTTTTCTTTTTGGGTTAATTGTTCAACACCATTGTACTTTACTTGTATGTCGTTTATTACCCCTCAGGAAACTTACTAGTGCAAGCACCCGGCCCCACTCATTCTATAGCAAGTTCTTAAATTTAAATCAGACAACCATTATCTTAGAACATGGATTCATCAATGAGAAACTAGGAAGCAACATTTATAACTTAAAAAAGTCCCGGTGGTGTTCGCGCTAGTTGGTTGTATTACTAGTTATAAGTGCTACAGGGGGCAAAACAGAATAGAGGTTCTGTTCAATTAAGGGTTTTGTGTTTGTTTGTATATCTTTTTCAAGGGAAATTTTGTGTAATCTGAAACATCAATAATTCAATATAGGTTGCATTTTTTCCGATATTTTATTATTTCACTTATTTATAATAATCCCAGCATGCGTGCATGTGTATTAATTATTCATTTTTCTCCATCCGTATATGTTCAGGATAAGAGTCTCCGAGTTAGTCACAATTTAGGAATTTTCGGCGGCTGCGGCCTCGTCCTCAGCATCATCACCGGACTCTTCGGGATCAACGTAGACGGCATCCCAGGAGCTCAGGGCACTCCATATGCGTTCGGCTTGTTTACTGGGATTCTCTTCCTTTTCGGGATCATACTGATTTTGCTTGGGATGCTGTACCTCGGATTGAAGCAGCCGATCACCGAAGAGAAGGTCACTGAGCGTAATAACGAACTTCAACAGGTGGTGTTAATGTTTCAGCACGACGCAGAAACCCATGCAAAAGTTAGACAGGGTCGAGTTTCTCGAAATAATTTGCCGCGAACCGCTTCCGATATGATTTCGGTTGAAGGCTATCTTCCTATTCCATGAAGGCAGCAGTCTATTACTAGTCATCCAGTTGTAACATTCGGTATCGATTTATATAGAGAATGTAGAAATGGTGGATTACGTAATTTGTCATGTTTTCGTTATGTTTTCGTTCTAGTTGTATATGCAATCTAATTCTCTTTAATGCAACATGTACCGATATACATTTTTGGGGTAAATTACAGTAAAATACCTTAAAAAGTTCTTTTATTAGAGCAAAATACCCGAAGTGCAGCTTTTGAGGGTACTCTGGTGAAAAATTATCTCCTGAAAGCCATAATTAAAGGTATTTTACTGTAGTAATAATACTTTAAGGTATTTTAGTGAATGTTTTTGATATTAAGGGTATTATAGTGTAATTTACGTTTTTCCATCGTGAATACAACAAAATATCTATAGTATCAGATTTTTGGGCGGGCCATTAATTAAGACACGGGTCATTCAATTGGGTGCCCAAATTTCTTGAACCATTCAAAATGTGAAGTGGGGCCCAGGGCTAATACAGACTTCGATGCCCTCGCCTTCACACACGTGTCCATCAGCGATCCGCAACCAACGGTTGAGATCAAAATCCCCAAAAATCACTTTTAATAAATGCATCTCAAACTTAAAAAAGGCAAAAAGAAAACCTTTTTATTTTCGCTCGCGCTTTCAGCGCTTTTTGTGGGAGCAAACTCGAGCTCTAGCTTCTAATAAATGCAGTGAGTGATTCAAGATCGAGGTTAGAGAGAGAGAGAGAGAGAGAGAGCTGTTGTCCTGAGCGCTGTTGTAATGGCGTCGGAATCGCTCTCTCTGATGCTCGGCCGCGCCTGCAACATCGCCGCTCGCCGTCCGATCGCTGGCCGGAATGAATCGGCCTTTGTGTCCTGCAAGATGCGCCAACGGAATCTCAGGTCTGCTTCTTGATCTTATCTCTGTACGCTATCGATCAGTTGCGATTGATTCGATTGAAATCTTTAGGTTCTTGATCCTGAGATGTGTTCTTGATGCCGCGATTTGACGCTTGCCTTCGTTCTTGTACTTTCTTGATGAATATAACTAATAATGTTTCAGTTTCTGATAGTGGATAATGGAACCAGCTTTAGACCTGTGAATAAAATTAAATATTATTTGCAGCAACATTTTTCAATGAAAGCGAGTGGCAAGTTGTGGGCTTGTAGGTTGCCTCGGAGGTTTAGGACTATGCCGACTGCTATTCTTAAACACAATTGAGATGGAAGAGAAATAGAATAGAAGATAGGGTTTTGGGATTGGGGAAATGAATTTTGATTTCATATTATTCTGTGTGGAATGATATAAGTGCGCTTGGGCTTGGGTATTATTAGGGTATTAATAGTAATTAGCACTAGGATTCATAGGGAAATCTCAGAGGGAGCATGTTATCATTACTATTTTTTATTTCACTACTCTCCTCATCATTAATTTGAAGCTTTCTTGATGTTGGATTATGGTGATCAACTGTGTTCTAATGCTTTCTTGATGAATTGGCTGATCCAGATACTAAAATACCTATTTCCGAATGACTCTGTTTCTAGATAATGGATTGTTGCATGATTTTGTTTCTAGCTGATGTATTATTTTTGCTGGGAGGCATGCTTTCTTCAGTTTTTATACTTGGTAAAGTTGGATGTATGGTTAAGTTGTTTAATGTAGAAAGTACTAATTTGGTTTTCTCGTAATAAAAGACTGTTTCCTGCTAATATCTATGCACCCACACAATCAATGAGGAGGCACTTATTGCGAATCTAGGAGGAAGACCCACTGATTAGCTTCACAGATACTCAAACCTCGTTTTTTTTAATAATATAGTTTAGACTGAATAATAACTTTGTCGAATGTGCATTTACTTGGACAATATATTTTAGCAAGTAAAATTCTTCAAGTATCATCAAAATGTCATGTAATTTGTTGATGTTACCATGCATTCAATTGCATGCAGTTCCCAGCGCAGGAGAGCGAAATCAAAAAAGGTTTCCCCCAAACGCTTGCCACTGAAAACGAACTTTCAAGCCAATGATAAAAGTGAAAAAGTTGAAATTGTGACCAAGGATACAACTATAAATGCTGCTCTGGATACTCTATCGAGGTCTAGTGCTGATACTGATTCTATAACAAGGACAGATCAGGCACTAACTTCTGCAGGAGAAGAAAACAGTCTGGTATGTTTATGAATCATTATAGTTTATCAAGTTTACCTGATCAATGCTTTGGGAGATCAATTATGCTTTTACTGCTTCTATATCTTTGAATGCCTTCTTACTAGCAATGCCTTGAATTGGTAGCATTATTTGTCCTTTTGATTTAGCAAACATATAATAATGCTCGAAACTTTGAAAAATTTACTTCAGACTTGGTTATATTTTAAGTTTTTTGCTAAAATGCATCTAATTTATCAAGGCAGTTCAGGCATGTGTAGTTTTTTTCTTTCTAAATTTGTTTTATGATGATTGTAGCAAAGCCTGTGATGATGCTAATTTGTCCATAGAATCATTTATGCTGCCCAAAATAGGCAAATTAACCACTTAATCAAGCAAATTATATAAGTTCTGATAATAGAAAGACATGGACAATGCAATCTCTATTCTTATTTTTTTTAAAATGAATTTGAGTCATTAATATGGATGATGTCTTACAGATTGAGAATACCGATAGCCAGCAGTTTCGGAATGTTTGTCTTGAAGATCTTATAACCATGATAAGAAATTCTGAGAAGAGTATGAAACATCTTGGCCTTCTACTATACATGTTATTTATATTGTCATTCAGAAGTTTTTTTTATAATTGAAGTTCATTTTCTTTGAACCGGTTCTAGATATTTTACTTCTCAATGAAGCTCGTGTTCGTCCACTAGAGGATTTTGACAAGGTTCTTTCTGAAAAGGAGACTTTGCAAGCAGAAATAAACAAACTTGGGATGAAATTGGCAGAAACTGATGCGCGAATTAAAGTTGCAGCTCTAGAAAAGTTTGAGGTTGAACTTCTTGAAAATCAGCTCGAGAAACTGAAGAATGAAATGTCTTCAAGGAAGTCAACTGATGAAGAGAATGTTGGTGCATATGAGAATACCAGTAAAATCCAGAATTCTCATTTTCTTCCATTGAATGGTAACGCATTTCCGCATGGTGAGGAGCTTACTACGCTAAGAAAGGAAAATCATGAGCTCCTAAAAAAAGTGGAGATGCTAGAAGCTTGTTTAGAAGAAATAAATGCATCAAAAGTTTCTTCCAACAAGTCTGTACATTATAACGAACAGTTGCAACAACCAATTAAAATATCAGAGGAGCAACTTCACACTGCAGATAAAGAAATGCAGTCTCATGTTCAGCTGTATCAAGATTCAATTAAAGAATTTCAAAATAGAAATTACAAGTTGGAAGAAGAGAAGAAAAAAGCTGTTGGCAAACCTGAAGATGACATGCCTTGGGAGTTTTGGAGTCGTTTATTACTGAAAATTGATGGTTGGCTGCTTGAGAAGAAACTTTCCTCGAATGATGCTAAGTTACTTAGAGAAATGTCATGGAAGAGGGATGGTCAACTTCGTGACACATACTTGGCTTGCAAGGGAAAGAATGAGCGGGAAGCTGTAAGAATGTTCCTCAAACTAATATTGTCCCCAACAAGGTATTGCTTATCTGCTATTCGAATGACAGTGGTAATAATCTATGTACATTTATTTTACATCATTTGCGCATTTCTTTCCCTTCGATACAGGCCTGGCCTAAATATTGTTCATATTGCAGCAGAGATGGCACCAATTGCAAAGGTAAAGCCATCAATTATTATTTGCACATCTTAGTTGAAGAAACATTTGCGATTTTACTTAACTAGCAGTACTCAAGTAACTGACATCGCGCTTCATTTCCAGTGACCCATTTTTGTTTTTGAATATTTCATGGGACTGTGTTTATAAGGTAGAAACTTCTTCTCTTTGACTCACATTTCGATTGAGCTAAAATTCCAAAGGACCTTCGTGCTCTGGTCTACCGCTGATAAATTTGAGAATATTGGCTATTATCATAAACTGCAGTGCTATTTTTGTTGAGTTGATCTATCTAGAAAAAAAAAAGAATTTCCTATAAAGTGATAACATAGATAACCAAGTTAATCTAATCGAAATGTTATATTAGTTAATTTGAATGTTCCTTATCAATTTTCTGTCATATTGTATTGAATAGTTTGATTACACACATATTTATTGACTAGATTGGTGGTAATCCACCCTGCATCCAAGAGATTTTAATTATACAGAGTACACATACGTTACAGCTATATCTGGAACCGAAATCCTGAAGCAAGCATAACAATACAATATCAATCGCGATATTGAAATAAAACATAACTAAACCATTAACAAAATGAAATAGAGGCCCATCCATCCATGCCACACCGAAACTAAATCACACACATTTTACATACATACATAGATATACATAGGTATGTAAGAACTTTGTCTTGCATGCACCAGCTGGCATTTCCACATGCTAGTTTTCTGAAACCCGCCATATGGTGTCCATACCGTATTGTATCATATCTTGTGTCTGATTCTGTGCCCATGCTTCACAGCTCTTAGTGAAATCTGAGAAAGGGTGAACATTTCACACCCTTCACAGTTGGGCTTTCGTAATATAATATAATAACATAAGAACCTTTTATCGGCCATGAATATAGGCCATTTTTACTGAGCTTCATAAGAATTTTTGACCTTTTCTTTTGTATAAGTGCTATGTTGGTACTTGCTGTTAAGTTCTACATTTCTTAACAGCATGAACTTTGAAACCATTTCACATCACAGCTGTCATGTGTCAGATTACCTGCAAAATCAAGTCACCAAAACACATGATCACAGACCATCCAATAACTCTGATAATACATTATAGGAGTTCTATTAGATGCATACATTGTCGCTATTGTGATGGGGAGCTTATTCTGGCCATAACCTAGTATATTTGTGCTTTAGTTTACGCTTGTCATGAAGAAATTGATCTTTGATCCGTACAAACGGCTTGAAACATTTGTAGTGGAAACAAACGGTTCATTTGTTAATGAAGTATATTGAAGTTCTTTGGAAACTTTATCGTAAAGTAGCATGAAGTTCTCTGGATATTTTATTGTAAAGTCTGATGGTCTTGTTTCTTATGTATAATCAGTATAAAAATCAACTATGTCATCGTATAGTTAAGAAATTACCTCCCTGACATTTGCTGAACATATAAACATGGTGATTTTAAGTCAGAAATAAGTAAATGGGGAAATATGGTGAGGTTTTACTTATCCTTTAGTTTTTTTTGTTCCCTGTATATTCTTAATGAAATTGATCCTGGTTCTTTTACCAATGTGGAGCCTTTTCATTATATCCTGCATTTAAATCCTAATGTTGTCTCTATCAAGGTTGGTGGTCTAGGGGACGTTGTGTGTGGTCTCGGTAAAGCCCTTCAGAGGAAGGGACATCTGGTGGAGATTATTCTTCCTAAATATGATTGCATACAATATGAGAGTATTACCGACCTTAAGGTACAAAAACTTCAGACTATTTATGCTTTTTCCTGCCTCTAGCAAAACATGGTTTTTATTCAAGGAAGTGCATTTGTTTGTGGTTTGCAGGTTTTAGATGTTGAAATACAGTCTTATTTCGATGGGCAGTTATTCAAAAATAAAATTTGGGTCGGGACTGTTGAAGGTTTATTTTCACAATTTAAGTTGATTAATAGGTTAAAATTGGACAGCTTATTAACCGAGTGCATAATTATTATAATTACAAAATGCAGGACTTCCTGTATATTTTGTTGAGCCACATCATCCAGCAAAGTTCTTTTGGAGGGGGCAATTCTACGGAGAGAATGATGACTTTAAACGTTTTTCATTTTTTAGTCGTGCAGCCCTAGAATTCCTTCACCAAGCTGCAAAGACACCTGATATAATCCATTGTCATGACTGGCAGACGGCTTTTGTCGTAGGAATTCAGCACCGTTGTCCTATTGAATTTGGTAGAGGAAATTCCAGTTGATATCCTAATATTCAATGCATGCTTTCTAGGCACCACTGTATTGGGATATATATGTTGCGAAAGGCTTAAATTCAGCTAGAATCTGCTTTACCTGTCACAATTTTGAGTACCAAGGAACAGCAGCTGCCTCGGAGTTGTCATCTTGTGGTCTTGATGTCCACCATCTCAAGAGACCAGATAGGATGCAGGACAATTCAGCACATGACAAAATTAATCCTACTAAGGTAGGATCATGAATAAAGCATATTTTCTAAGGTGGTAATGCTGAAGAAACTTTTCTTTTATTTTTAAATCTTCAGGGTGCTATTGTATTCTCCAACATTGTTACTACTGTGTCACCAACTTATGCTAGAGAAGTGCTCACCGCAGAGGTAATAATTCTGGTCTTATTTCCCTGACTGCTTTTTCCATAATCTTAAAGACAAGTTCGTGTCCTGGGATTCTCCTGGTCAGGATAAAGAAGTTTAGAAGAAAAAGGGATAAAATGATTGTATTTATAAACTTACGAAATTGTTTTCATGAATCTCCAACTATCCCATACTTATTGAATATGCATTAGGTGCAAGTGGTACCAAAGTTCAAGAACTCGGTCTTGGTTTCGATCTCTCATAATTTTATTTGTGTCGGCTAGTTTCGCTAATCTCGGTTCATGTTTCGGTTTCGACGGTAATACAATATACATAAGTGTAGATATATTAAATACTTAAATTTATGGTTCTATATTACAAGACAATAATCCTAGTGTTTAAAAATCCAGCCATGATGCAAAATATATTGGAAAAAGTACTTAGATAAGTATTAATATAGGGTTTGGGTTCACTTTTTTGCGGTTTTCTAACAATGAAGGTCTACAATGATCACAATGACAGTAAAAATGGTATAAAAAAATAAGTTTTTAAAGGTTTCAGCCGAAACGGTATTGTATGGTGGGTTTCGTATCGGTTTTGGGTTTCGTATCGGTCTTCATCTAAACTGATACGAAACCACCACGTATCAGTGGTTTCAGCCAAACCTCGAACCTTGAGTGGTACAGATTACTACATCAAGGGTGGGACATAGACCAAGGCTATACTGATTTTGCATAATGGTCTATTTACATACTTCTAATCATCATACTTGAGTGTTGACCGTGGTTTTCTTGACTACAGGGTGGACGGGGCCTTCATGAAACATTGAATTATCATGCCAAGAAATTTGTTGGGGTTCTTAATGGAATCGATACAGATGCATGGAATCCTTCTACGGATGCTTTTCTTGGATCTCAGTACAGTGCTGATGATCTTCAGGGTAAAGGAGAGAACAAAGATGCTTTGAGAAAGCAGCTTAAGCTATCTTCTTCTGATGCATTCAAACCACTGGTAAGTTTCTATTATGTTATATAATCACTGAGAATCTGGAAAAATGCATTAAAAAAATATTCAGAGAAGACGAGAATCTTGACCATAAATGGTTTCAATACATTGCCGTCATTCGTGGATTTTTTTGGTGTGATACTATTTAATTATTGATAGAAGTTTGTAACTGCCTTCATTTATCTCTTCCCATCATTTCCTTAAAGAAGGTCAAATTTCAATATGGAAATTATCTGCTTCCATAATGATATGTTTTGGTTAATTTTATTTATCGACACTTTTCAGTTATTTCTATATGATAATCGTGTAATACAGTGTATACATCTAATTTAAACTTTATCCATAAGTTGATTAGTCATTGTATTTCTCTTGATTGCATGGGCATAAACTGTTGTGATTACCGTTTGCTTATATATTTTTGTACTTTGCTCAATAGGTTGGTTGCATCACAAGACTGGTGCCTCAGAAGGGTGTGCATCTGATCAGACATGCAATATATCGGACATTAGAGCTGGGAGGACAATTCTTGCTCCTAGGTTCAAGTCCAGTGCCACACATACAAGTACTTCTCATATTTCTTCAAAGTTACCGTAGCAGTCAGGATTTTGTATTAATTAAATATGTATCGCTTTCTCCTTTTATGCATTCTCTTCACTGTTATAAGCATAGTTCCTAGTTTCAACTCCAGTGACTTATGTTACATCATTGTTAGCATGTCATTTTGTTTATGGTATGATATGGTAATCCATTTCCTAATTAAGAAATTAAATTCCTTGTTCTTCCACTATGTCATTGAATTTGTGCTTGCACAATCCAATCAAACATTTTTTTCTTTTTCTCAAACATTTTTTTCTTTTTCTCAAAACATTAGTTAGGCGAGGCCATGTAGATGTAGGTCTACTGTGGGATGGACTAGGTGTTATGGTATTTCATGCTAGTTGTGACTAAGATATTTAGGACATAACTTTATATATGCTGTGCATACTGGGACAGGATAATATGCGACATCTTTAGAAATCCAGTTGATATGTATAAGTGTATAACTGGAAATAAAATTAGACCTATGTTTAGTCTGAACCTGTCATCCTTTTAATCAAGTAGGTACCACAAAACAGTTCCCAATAAAGTGTTAAAAAACGAAACAAAACAAATTAATTAGATGTAATATCTAAATATAGGGTTGCGTTGCCATAATAGTAGAGTATCTGCATTTTAGGCTTTTACAATACAAGGATGCTACATTCTATTTGCATATGACTTTTGATTCTAACATATTGAAACAGATGCATGTAATTGTCATCTTGACCATTTGTTTTATCACAGAGAGAGTTTGAGGGCATTGCTAAACATTTCCAGAGCCATCCTCATGTTCGGTTGCTACTGAAGTATGATGAAGGTCTTTCACACTTAATCTTTGCAGCATCTGACTTGTTCATTGTTCCATCAATATTTGAGCCATGTGGCCTTACTCAGGTATTTGATTCTTGAATGTGCTCACTAATCAACAATGCTTACAAATCACCTTTTTTCTGTTAGTAGACTGTCGGCTATGATACATGTCATCCCCATGGCATGAGGAAGTCCCAAATTCCTTATTTTAGTGTACAAAGACTCTTCTTTCTGAATGCTAGAATGAAATCTTCACTGGGTTGTTACAGTTGATAGCTATGAGATATGGTTCTGTGCCCATTGTGAGAAGAACCGGCGGCTTGAATGACACGTGAGTAATCAATTTTTGATGAAGATACTTGGCACTGGTATTTTTACATCCTTCTGTTATAGTTATGTATCTGAGCAATTTTTTCCCTTTAGCGTCTTCGATATCGATGATGAGACACATCCTAGCCAAGTCCAGAACGGCTTCACGTTTTTGAAGCCTGATGAGGAGGCGAGTATCTCTGTACATCTTGTTTACGCAACTGATAGCAAAATACATCACACCCCTTTATTTTCAGCTTTCATGTCTATTATTATTTTTAGATATCATCCAACTGAAACTGATGCTCATTTTTCTTACCATATTTTTGTTGTTACTATTGTGAATCAATTGAAAGGTAACCGCCTAATTTTCTAAACTAATCCCCACATATTTAGGGACTAAATGGTGCAATGGAACGCGCATTTGATTGCTATTTGAACAAGCGAGAATTCTGGCGACAACTTGTCCAGAAAGACATGAAAATGGATTTTAGTTGGACTTCTTCAGCTGCAGAGTATGAAAATTTATACAAGAAGGCTGTAGCTAGAGCAAAGGCAGCTGCACCTCGTGTTTAATTTCTTCTGGTTTCTCTTTCTACTAAGAATCCACCACGAAATATCAATCGACAACTTTGGCCGAAAGATTTTTGAGAGAGATAAAACAAAATACTGATTCTTACTTGGTGATCGAAATGTAAAGAGAAAAAAGGTGTCTGCAGGTTTAAGGAAAATGGGATCTCCATTGCGCCCCTATTTCAATGGAAATATATGAGCCTGTGCACATGATCAGATTGGAAATATATGTTGTCTGTACAAAATATTCTTTACTTGTAATAAAAAAAAATCACAAATAGTTTTCTTGCCAATAAAGGAGGTGCTTGTTATAGTGATTATTTGCATTTCTTCCTTTGACCATGCTATCTTGGCACCTCAATTTCCATATGGTTTACAACTATCAATCTAAACTAGTTTTTAGACCCCAATATAGTCGGTGTTTCTTTGTTTTATATTCCTTCAGTTGATGCTTAAATTCCCTTGGTGATCGTTGTAATAAACATGCCCATGTGGTTACAGCGAAGCAGTCTAGAAGTAACTAATTTCATATCGTACATGTAAACCACCATCTCGATCCACGAATATGGTGGTGGTGGTGGTGGTTGAGGAGAGGGTGATGAGTTGGTGTGATAGGCCCAAGCATTGTTGTTAACAGGATCGACAAGATGGTGGATATGTTTTTCTAATTGGCCCTCGCCGGTGACAATAGCTTGAACTAAGAATCCGAACATCGAGAATGTTAACAACTTTCAACTCCTAATCTCCTTGACCTAGATATCCGGCTTCTGATATCTAGGTCTAGCTTCCAAGCTAACGGGGCTTACTCTTTATCGATGGATCTTGATCGACTTTACTGGATCCAACCTATTCATGATTCGCCGGATTCTGGTTCCTCCCTGTCTTATCTTACCGTATCTGGTTGGGTTTGACACCTATTTCTCAGATCTAGGTTTACAGTGGTTTGTGTGGAGGGGAAGAGATGAGAGAGAGGGGAGAGATGAGGCTATATATGCAATATGCAGCAAATTCCTAGCATTAGGAATTTAAATTTACACAACCTCAGATACTTTGTGAAAAACTAAAGACATTAAATTTTGATTCAGACATGGGCTAGAATTCAGGAAAAGACCACAACATCTTTCTTTCAGATGGAAATTACAGCGGAACACCCAAAACACAACAAAAAGGCGGGAGAAAACAACACCACATTGATCCCTGCCGCTATCCCATATTCCGGCATCAGAGGCGAAATCCATAGCGAAAGTAGAAGTAGCAGATAATAGATACCATGACGATGGACTCGACGAGCCAGAGAATATAGTAGATCAAGTTATCCAAATAATGAACCAGGTGGGAATTGGCGGACCCGAATTGCTGACGGGTCCATTGTCGACAGGCGGCGGAGTAGATGCGGATCTTTCGCTGGCTCTTCTTCGTGGCCCTGGCCATCTGCTTCTTCATCCATGCTCTGTTCCTTCCATTAGCCATCTCTTCTTGAGTTTCCAAATTATGAATGGATGATAGCTTTGGCTGCTCTCTCTCTCTCTGTGTGTGTGTGTGTCTCTCTCTCTCTCTATATATATAATTGATTGATAGAGAATCAAAGAGAGAGATTATAGGTGTGAATGCTCATCTCTTTTCTCACACGGCACTGTTCATTGACTTGGGATTTTCTATTATGATCGTGTAGAGATTTTGACTTGTGGGGATAAGATAATGCGATTTGTACACATGAAGCCAATAAATAGCGCAGTACATGGTTTGAATTTTCCAAGTGGAATCGTAGTAACGAAGGAGAATGAGACTCACATGTGGAAGAGTATACCTTTAATTATGAAGAGGACTGATGGAGCTTAGGATCTCTTTCAGATGTTCTCCTCTGTCGATCCAGTGACGGCGGTCTTTGACGGCTGAGATTTGTTTTGGAAGCTGTTAAGTGTGGATCTCAATGGGTTGGTGTTGGACGCCGAGCTACCTACAAAGAAGTCCCAGTCCCGGGATGGGTGACCACGGTAGGACCCTCCGACGATCAAATTAGTGCCGAGGTATAAATGCAGAGTAGCGGCGTATTGGAATCAGTTTGAGTTATCTGAGTCGTCTGAGAAAGGGGTTTATACAGGGGTCGCGTGGAGCGAGCATGTACGGCATCATCGCCGTCAGTTACGCCCCAGCGTCATCCTCGCTTTGAATGGCAGGATGCGTCTATTAATAGGGGGATGCGCTAGCGCGGGACGCGGATCGTGGAAGGTGGATATCTCGTCTTGGTGATATACGCGGAGCCGTTGCGTGACGCAAGAGATCCGTGCTCTTGATTGATCGGGGGAAACCGAGGAAGCTCGGCATGTCAGGAGCTCGGAGACGAGCGGGAAGCCGAGGAAGCTTGGCATGTCAGAAGGCTCGGAGATGAGCAAGGAGACTGAGAAGCCTCGGAGACGAGCTGTTGGTAGTTTTCTAGATGAAGGTGGAATGTATTCAGGGAGGTTTCCTGAAAAGTCGAATACGTTGCATTAGAAGAGGATCTCGAAAAATCCCCTCTAATGCCACTCATTTATTCCACCCCCGTAGCCTTCGGGACGCGTCATCCACCACGTGTCGTAATCCGAGGAGATACCACTTGTGAGCATCATCATTAGCCCCCCACTTTCGTTCCGATCTATTCATGGGTCGGGTCGAGAGTGGCCTGCTCGGTTTTTCTTCTGCTCAGTTTGGCGCTAAGAATCATAATGCTGATCGCCCAGGAACGGCATGGTTTGGTGGTTGCGTCGTTTCGATCTTTGGGTCCATGTGTCGCCTCGTCGTGCGCCTGAATTTTCGCGCGTATCACCGATGGCGTTAGCGGATCAGTGAAATGATTGCGCTTTAAAGATGGGGCGCCGTTTCAGTCGATTCGTTAGCTGAGGTACGGGCTACGTGTTCGCCGTTGGTTGGCGGAGGCAACAGGCCGTCTTTGATTCCTGCAGTCGAAGAGATGTCCCCAATGGCCGATCGTCACGTGGAGCTTCGCTGGCTGCTGGGCGTGATGTTTCGTTTTGACGGGAATCAATATGGGCCGTAGGATGTTCTCTTTTGGGGTGTATAAATAGGAGGGGACCATCCTAGGGCTGGCACTTTGCTCAAATTTTCTTTCATCGCTGAAGATTGCTTGGCGCTCTTTCCTTTAGATCGGATCCTCTGTTGATTTTTCCTTGGTGAGTCCCTTTCTTTGAATCAGGTTTGATGTCATTATCCGAGGAGTCTGTAGAGATAGTAAGGGTAGAGTCGGACGATGAGGTTCCCGTTGTTCGGGCCGAGTCTAGTGGGTCTTCCTCCCCTTCGACTTCAGTAGTCAAGAGGGTTCTTCTTCTTCGTCCTCTGTGTCAGGTTCTCCCCTAGAGCCAGGGCTGCCCCCGTCACTCGCTGTTGGGCGGCGACAAGAACTCCCAAGGTGCACATCGGGAACACCCGCGATGCGCCCTCAGTTTTGAAGAGTCTGGACGAGCTTTCCGAAATTCGGGCTCGATTCCACATCCCCTCTAACTATTCACTTCGTTTAGCTAGAGAGGGTGAGCGGGCGGATCAGGTGCGGGACAAGGAGATTGCTCTGTATCTGGAAGCGTTCCGGGCAGGAATGCATCTGCCCTTCCCTACCGAGGTTTGTGGGGTGCTTCGTTGTTTCCACCCTGCCCCGGACCAGCTAGCGACGAACTCGTGGAGAATCCTCCTCGGGTTTCTGGTCCGGTTAAAACTTGAAAATATCCCATTCAGTTTGACTCTCCTTGTCTCTTTCCTTTGTTATAAGAATCACTCCGGCACCAGTAAGGATGAGCCGAGCTGGATGTATTTTTCGTATAAGAAGCGTAAGGATGGGGCGACCGGGTCAGGGGCAGTAGTCGTCCCTTCTTCCATCCACGGGTGGAAGGAGAAGTTTGTATACGTCGGGCTGCCTGAGGGCGAGAATTGGTCTGTGCCTATACAGTAGCACATGGCCGACTGCCCGAGGGCAAAGCAGTCGACTTCCCCCGAAGCGAGGGTGGTGTCCCAGTGGGAGCCGATCCAACGGGCGGATGTCCTGCTATTTGAGCAGGCACTGAGCTGGGCTGGGTTCAGTCTTGCGCGTTTTTTGGGTAAGTTAGGGCTTTCGACGATCTGTTTAGACTTTACCAAATTTCCTTTGATGTTTTAGTGTCGCTAACCCCCCTTGTTTGTGTGTCCCTTTTTTTTGCAGAGCTCCTGGACTGAGCAAAAATCCTAGCTGCCCTGGTCGCCAAGACTCAAGGAAAGAAGGCCGGGGGTGCAAACTCGTCCCGACCAAGTCCGAGCTCGGCCCCGAGGCTAACTCCATCGCCCAAGCCTTCCTCCCCTCCCCGAGTTCCAGAAGAACGCCGTGAGGGGAGCCATAAGCACTCGCGGGACCCGGCGTCCTGGGCACGAGAGGAGGAGGAGGCTGGGCCCGTCGAAGCCCCCCTCAAAAGGTAGAAGCGGACGGTCTCCTGGCCACTTTCTTCCGAGACCCCAGTGCAGGAGGGCGACTTCTGTATTGAGGTGCCCTCGATGCTCTCCGTCGCCGACAGCCTGCTTCCGTCATGGAGCAGGCGGCCGGGGTTAAAATACCCCGGGGGACCATGAAGGTCCAGGTAGCCGCCATAGCACAAGAGGCGGTTCAGGTCGGTTCCTGACTTTTCTCAAAAGATTTTTCAAGTCTTATTTCTTCGGTTTGAGCTTTCTAACCCGTTTGCTGCTTTGCGCAGGTCCTCCACCACTGCGCACTCCTTGTTGCCATGGAATCCGAGAATGTAGCCTCAGCCATGCAAAAGGCGGGTGAGTCCTCCAAGTTGGAGGAGGAGCTCCGCCTCCAACTGTGGCAAGCGGAGGAGAAGGCGGCTCTCCTTGACACTCGTCTGATCGTTGAGAGGCTGACGAACTTCAGGCTGAAGAAGTCTCATCGGCTTCTGGACGAATCTAACCGGGCTATTCAGGCCAAGTTGGAGGAGGTAAACGGCTTCTACCACACGGTGAAGAAGTTGAGGGACGCCCTCAAGAGGGATGTCTGGGTGGCTTTGGATGCGGTGAAGCTCGTCGAGTGCCGGGCGACGAAGGCCATGGAGGCGTATAAGGCGTCAGATCAATTCTAAGCCGATCTCGCCGAATCCGCGGCCGTCATGTGGCACAGCACCTTCGACGCCGTCAAGGAGTCTGCGCCGGGGTTCGATATCAGCGAGCTCTGCGCTAAATATCCCCTGACCAAGGAGGTGCTGCAGGGGGAAGTCGCCGAGGCGGCCGTTGGGGGCGAGGCTGCCGGCGGAAGCGCCGATCCTGAGGTCGCAGTTTTGGTCCCCGAGGCTGGTATTGAGCAGGGCGATATCCTTCCCGAGCGGACGGACTGAGCTTTCCTTCCTTGGGAATTTTTTCTTTTACAAAATTTTTGTAAGCCTCCATGCATTTTTCCTTTTCCACAATTTTGTAAGCCTCCGGGCATTTTTGTAAGGCTGAGGAGCTAAGAATACCTTGTATTTGTTTTTGATTATAAATAAAGTACACCTTTTCTTTGCCCAAATGTCTGCTCACTGTGCAAGTACCTTTAGCTCGTATACTTTTGTTCGGATCTTCATTCTGCAAGTATTTTTAGCTCGTAGGTCTTTTCATCTTGCAAGTACTTTCAGCTTGCAGGCCTTTTCATCTTGCAAGTGTTAGACCGGTGTCCATTCCTCCCGCACTTGCTGACCGTTTATCAAGTAGCAACAGCCGATAGCTAAGTGTACGAAGGTCGGTGTCTTCCTCAGCTCCGGGGTCAAGGTGGTGATCGCTCGTCGAGCCGAACGGTAGCCAAGTATAGGAAGGCCGGTACCCTTCTTTTTCCCTTGAGTCGAGGTAGCGATCGCGCATCGAGTATGTGTCGATTGATGGTTAAGTGTAGGAAGGTCGGCATCTTCCTTTCTACTCAGCTGCCTCATGGTGAGGGCTTTGATCCACAACGTTGTTGGGCAGGAAGCTACCCGCTGTGGATGGACCGAGCAGGAAACTACTCGGTGGCCTCGTAAGGAGGGCTTTTGATTCACAGCGTTGTTGGACAGGAAACTACCCGCCGCGGATAGACCGAGCAGGAAGCTACTCGGTGGCCTCGTGAGGAGGGCTTTTGATCCACAACGTTGTTGGGCAGGAAGCTACCCGCTGCGGACGGACCGAGCAGGAAGCTATTCAGTGGTTTCGCGAGGAGGGCTTTAGATCCACAGCGTTTGTTGGGCAGGAAGCTACCCGCTGCGGACGGACCGAGCAGGAAGCTACTGACGAGGAGGGCTTTAGATCCACAGCGTTTGTTGGGCAGGAAGCTATCCGCTGGGATAGACTGAACAGGAAGCTACTCGGTGGCCTCCTGAGGAGGGCTTTTGATCCACAGCGTTGTTGGGCAGGAAGCTACCCGCTGCGGACGGACCGAGCATGAAGCTACTCGGTGGCCTCGCGAGAAGGGCTTTTGATTCACAACGTTGTTGGGCAGGAAGCTACTTGCTGCGGACGGACCGAGCAGGAAGCTACTCGGTGGCCTCGCGAGGAGGGCTTTTGATCCACAGCGTCGTTGGGCAGGAAACTACCCGCTGCGGACGGACCGAGCAGGAAGCTACTCAGTGGCCTCGCGAGGAGGGCTTTAGATCCACAGCGTTTGTTGGACAGGAAGCTACCCGTTGGTGGATGAGCCGAGCAGGAAGCTACTTGGCCGCCTCGTGAGGAGGGCTTTATTATCTCCCTAGCATCTCCTTGGGGTGTCGTTCAATCTTCCTTGACCCGTAAAGGGCGGGAATGGTGACCGTCGCGGGTGACACGTGGCAGTGCCATATCGGGAAAGTGCGATATTCCGTGATTTGCATCGTTGCGCGAGTAAATCTCGGCCGTTGGAAGATTTTTTGTTGAGGTTATAAATAGCAAAGGCATGTTGATTTCTTTTTATTCTCGCATTCCGTGAAGATGGTCGGACGTGTGTATACCATCAGGGAGATCGTTTCCTGTGATGACGTATACTTTTACAACCTTGATCGTTCCAAGGAAACGTACGAGATGGTGATAAGCCGCTTGGAGGGCCACTGTAGGCGCTTACTTCCCTGGAGATCTCCCCTTCTTCAGGTGTTGATTTATGCGATATGGAGGTGTTGAAGTCGAAAATTGCACCCCGGTTGACCAAGTCAAAGTCAACCCCAAGCCAAGTGGGCCCATGCCCAGGTCGAGTCCGAACATGAAGCGGCCGGCCCTCCCTCATACCAAAATGAAATCATGTAATAAATAATTTTTATGTAATTTTTTTTATGCATGAATGTAAACAAAATAGGCATAAAACCAAATTTTTGTAAGCCTATGGCTTATATGCAAAAAGAAATAGCACATGAGATATGGGATGAGCAAAATGCCATTTTGTAAAGCCCAAGGGGCTATATGTAAATTTGTAAGCCTATATAAGGCAACATGATGAAAATATCTAATACACCTTTTCATTCCCCAAAAATTAGGGCCTGTGCTTCTTTCTCCTTCCTCAAGGTTCCAAAACCTTCTTCTTTCTTTTGAATTAAATCAAGAGTTTCATTTCCTTTTCCAAAACTAAATAGTTTTTCACCACAAAACCCATAAAGGGGAACTTGGATCTTCCATTAGATCTCAAAAAGGGGAGATTTTTAAGTCTCACCCCCTTTTTCCAAGATCCGGCCAAACGACAGGAAGAAGAAGGAGACCCATCTCCAGAAACCCCACTTTGGGGAAGATCCAGGGCTCAAGGGGAGAAGCCCCTTCATCAGCCTCAAAATATCCTAGGAGTTCAACTCCTCACACACACACACAAAATAATAAGTATTCCTTTCTGGGAGTACAACTCCCATTGCAGGGACTAAGTCCCTTTTGCCTCTCAAAGCGCTAGCGCTCTTGCGCTCAGGGCACTAGCGCCCGAGCGCCCAAAGCGCTAGCGTCCCGAGCGCTAGAGCCTGAGCGCCCACGTGCTTGGCGCCCTAGCGCTCAAAACGCTAGCGCTAGCGTCCTAGCGCCCAAAGTGCTAGCGCCCGAGCGTTTTCTCCCACGCATCCTTTGGATGTCCTTTTCCCTTATATATGTGTGTGTGTGTGTGTATGTATATGTATATGTATATATACATACACACACACACATACTCCACACTAAAAATACCTTCCCCGTTAGAAAAAATTTCTAATGGGGTGCTGCCCTGCACCCCGCAAGGGGGCTGCCAGCCCTATTGACCCCCAGCCCGCTATCCGGGTAGCGGGACCCCCGTAAAAACTCTGCGGGCCCTCCGATATATCCAAAACCCCTTCAAAACACAACACTGCACATTGAGTTCGCATGACCAGTTTAACCCGTCAATCGGAGGTTCCCTCGCTCCAAAGGTGAGGGGGTAATTAACGACAGCTTAGTCCACGACTGCCGGAGATTTGGATCCCCACAATCAATAAACCCTAGCCTACCCTAGGCAGGAGGAATCTGTAGTACGCCTGACAAGAGCGCGCGTATTTCCATCTCAATGGGGTGACGAAAAACACCCTACAGACTCTGGCACGCCCGGTGGGACCTTTCTCTCCTCCCATATTTTGGGTTAAACGTTCATGCGAACTCAATCAATATACATATCGACTGCATGTAGTGAAATCATGCTTCTTTGTGCAGGTTAACAAATTTCAAATTGCAATCTCCGGTCGCAACAAAAATGTCTCCAAGGACAAGCTCAGCTCTCGACACGGCTCCCGTCTCCTACACGATGAAGATAGACTCCAGGACGGTCCTTCCGGCCAGTCTCGGGCGACAATGGGAGGAGTCGCCGCTACCATTTGGCTCTATTCTGTTCGTGTCAGCTAACTCCATCCTAGCTCCTCAAGCCCCGGTGACAGACAAACCGGTCTTGAAAGGCAAGAGGCCAAATGTGGTGGTCTCGAAGGCGCCCCAACTCAAACGCAAGTCGGTGTTTGAATGGCTCTTCTTGGCCCCAGCTGGGGGCAAGGCCATCAACACCAACAAAGTAACAGGGCGTCTCGAGCAAGCTCCAGCGGTACCCCCGACAACTGCTCGATCGGGTATCTTCTTTAAGCTCCCTATCAATTGACTCACGGTGGCTTCACAGAAAACGAATGCCCGCCAAGCCCTCAAAATCAAGAAGCTAAGGCAGAAAAGGCTTAGATACAGAGCCAACAAAAGGGCTAGGGCTCATACTAGGCTGAGCTTCATGAGGCTCAAAGAACGGGGTTACCCCGCCAAAGATAAAGAGACGGCTGTATATGTGGTCCACACTATCTACATGGTTGGACATGAAGAAACGAACTCTCCTATACTTCACAGCCAGGGTGATGATACGGTGGACGCTGCCCAACGTCAACTTGGTCTAAATGACGAAGAGCTCGCTCAGGCCGATAAGCCAAAAGAGCCTGGGGTTCCTGCGGAATTGTGCTCAGGCAATAAGGATGATCCGATTGTCATAACCGGAACTACAGAACAAGCATTATTCCGATGGCTTCAGAGGCTGCTTCAGGACAGGGATGAGAAGTTAGCCAAGGTACAGTCTAAGGTCGACGAATTGGCAAATGTCGCGGCAGATCTCGTGACCCAAGTCGCCCGATTGCAATTACAGCAGAATCAAATTTTGGTTCATGAGCCAAGGATTGATACCCGGAGGCAGCCAACTGATACCCCCTTCAACCTAAGAGCGGAGCGCCTTTGCAAAAAACGGCCGTGATCAGTCTCCAGTCCCTCCGATACATACATCGAAGGGGAATCGCCTCTGAAAGAGAAACTGAATAAGGTCTATTCCTTCAAAAGGGACAAAGTCCACAAGATATTCAAGGACGCCCTCAGAAACGGTCTACAACTGCTAGAATCAAAGAGACCGCAAGAACCGAATATGATCGACGACCCAAAATATTGCCCCTATCATAGAGTGATAGGTCATGCCATTGAGGACTGCTTCGTCTTCAAAGATTGGGTCGAAAGGCAATACAAGACGGGAGAGATAGAACTATCTAAAGGCGTGTTAGCAAACAGTCAAGCTACGACCACCGATTTCATACAAATGGAGACCGAAGCCTTTCGGGAACCTAATCCTCCCAGACATGTGCCATTATCTGAAAAGGGCAAACCAAAGACTGATCGGCCTCAAGGACCAGCATCAGTAAGGGCACCTACTCTAATGGAGAGAAAGAAGAAGGTGTACTCCTTCAGGACGGATGAGGTCCGCAATATATTCGAGGAAGCCTTGAACAACGATCTGCAATTGCCTATTCCGAAGAGGCCACATGAAATGAATATGACCGGTAATCCCGTATACTGCCCATACCATAGGGTGGTGAGTCATACCATTGAAGACTGCTGTGTTTTCAAAGATTGGGCAGAGGACCAATACAAGCTTGGAAAAACCTCACAGTCCTCGGATGTATCGGCAAGCCACAGAGCTACGGTCATCAACACAGCTCCGCCAAGATCAAAATTTAAGGAGCTGGGATAAGCAAAGAGGACCACCATGTCGTTAAACCGGGAACACCAGCTGACCACCACGTCGTTAAACTGGGAATGATAGACCTCTAAGTATTCAAACTGGGAACCGTTGACCACCATGTCATTAAACTGGGAATAATCGACCTCTAAGTCGTTAAACTGGGAATGTAAGAAAAAATGTGTGTAAATAAAAAATGTGTAAATAAAAAAAAAAGAAGTGTAAGTAAAAAAAATAAAAAATATATATATATATATAATAAAAAAAAGCCGAAATGATGGGGCAACTCGCAATAAAAATCAGCGAGTAAAAATAAAAATGAAAATAAAGATGAAATGATGGGGTAACCGCGAATAAATAGTCGAAATGATAGGGCAATCACGACCTTCGCGATAAGAAAAACTGAAATGATAGAGCAATCGCGGTAAAAAAAAACGGCGAATGATGAGCACTCCGGGTACCATATTCCAGTGCAGCGATGCAGACACCAACAAAAATCCAATTTCCCAAAGCTCTCCCAGCCCTACGGCCAGTCCCCAAATTGACTACCATATACAATCCACGGGCTCAAATAATTCTCATCATACCCATGCCCCGCCGCAATCACCAGTTACGCGGCTGGTCTCCGCCCTTGGAATTATGCTCCATTGAGAAGACCCACTCATGTGTCTTCACGATGCATGAGGAGAACAAACCTTCGTGAGATCCTTACGACTCACAAAGGAAAAACGTACTTGGGGGTCCTCACGACTCCTAAGGAGAAAATACACCTACGGGATCCTTACGACTCGTAGGGAGAAAATGCTTTTATGGGACCCTTACGGCTCATAAAATTGAAAAGCCTTAGGTGATAGGATCTAAACCTGTCTCCTAAGCCATCGCTTCCTAATAGGCAACGGCGAATGATGAGTCGCTCCTGGTATCATATTCCAGTGCAGCGATGCAGACGTCAACCAAAATTCTAAATTTCTCAAATCCCAACGGCGAATGATGAGTCGCTCCTGATACCATATTCCAGTGCAGCGATGCAGACGCTGTCCAAAACTCAAATTCCCAATGGCGAATGATGAGTCGCTCCTGGTACCATATTCCAATGCAGCGATGCAGACGCCAACCAAATTCCAAATCCTATACCCCAACGGCGAATGATGAGTTGCTCCTGGTACCATATTCCAGTGCAGCGATGCAGACGCCGACAAAGTCCCAAAATTTTTTCGCCCTACGGTCTGGATCATACATCCTGCAAAACCGTATACAATCCACGGGCGTAAAACGATCCCAATCTCTTCCAAGTCCTACCGGCGAGACCACATTCAAAGTCCCACCGGCAGTGAAGATTCAAAAAAAAAGAGGGTATGTCCACAAGCAAAATGGGCACGGATGAAAATCCGAAAGGGCTCCGTGAGTAAAAATAGCAGGACTGTCGGCGAGTTTGTGAAAACCCGAAAGGGCGCAAACTCATGAAAAAGAGATGAAATGCACTCGCAAAGTCCTCTCGACTTTGTGAGGAGAAAATTCCCGCGTGAGATCCTTACGACTCACAAAGGAGTAACACACTTGGGAGTCCCCACGACTCCTAAGGAGAAAATACACCTATGAGATCCTTACGATCCGTAGGGAGAAAATGCTTTGTGAGACCCTTACGGCTCACAAAATTGAAATGTCTTAGGTGATAGGGACCTAAAACCTGTCTCTTAAGCCATCGCTTTCTAATAAGCAAACGCAAATGATGATTCGCTCATAGTACCATATTCCAGTGTAGCGATACTGATGCCAAACAAAAACCAAAATCCCCAAATCCTCTCAAAGACAGATGATGATTCGCTCCTGGTACCATATTTCAGTGTAGCGATGCTGATGTCAACCCAAATCACAATCAACAAGTCAACTTCAACTCCAACACCGCAGAAAGCGGAGCAAGTCAGAATCCAATCTCGACACCGCAAGAAGCGGAGCAAGTCAAGATCACCCCTGACACTGCAAGAAGCAGAGCAAGTCAAATAGAGCATCGACCGTCCATGTCGTAAAAAGGGCAGTGCAGGCTTCCCACAAATCGGACAAGCGTCGACCGTCCATGTTGTAAAAAGGACAGTACAGACTTCCTACAAAGCAGGAACCAGATCACTCCGGACCAGGGAAACGTCTACCACGGACACTCCGTCTCGGAGACGCGTCAAGCGTCGACCGTCCATGTCGTAAAAAGGGCAGTGCAGGCTTCCTACAAATCGGGCAAGCGTCGACCGTCCATGTCGTAAAAAGGGCAGTGCAGGCTTCCCACAAATTGGGCAAGCGTCGACCTTCCATGTCGTAAAAAGGGCAGTACAGGCTTCCTACAAAGCAGGAACCAGATCACTCCGGGCCAGGGAAACGTCTACCACGGACACTCCGTCTCGGAGACGCGTCAAGCGTCGACCGTCCATGTCGTAAAAAGGGCAGTGCAGGCTTCCTACAAAGTGGGAACCAAATCGCTCCGGACCAGAGCGTCGACTGTCCATGTCGTAAAAAGGGCAGTGCAGGCTTCCCACAAATCGGGCAAGCGTCGACCGTCCATGTCGTAAAAAGGGCAGTGCAGGCTTCCCACAAATCGGGCAAGCGTCGACCGTCCATGTCGGAAAAAGGGCAGTACAGGCTTCCTACAAAGCAGGAACCAGATCACTCCGGGCTAGGAAAACGTCTACCACGGACACTTCGTCTCGGAGACGCGTCAAGCGTCGACCGTCCATGTCGTAAAAGGAGCAGTACAGGCTTCCTACAAAGCGGGAAACAAATCGCTCCGGACCAAAGCGTCGACCGTCCATGTCGTAAAAAGGGCAGTGCAGGCTTCCCATAAATCGGGCAAGCATCGACCGTCCATGTCGTAAAAAGGGCAGTGCAGGCTTCCCACAAATCGGGAAAGCGTCGACCGTCCATGTCTTAAAAAGGGCAATACAGGCTACTTACAAAGCAGGAACCAGATCACTCCGGGCCAGGGAAACGTCTACCACGGACACTCCGTCTCGGAGACGCGTCAAGCGTCGACCGTCCATATCGTAAAAAAGGCAGTGCAGGCTTCTTACAAAGCGGGAAACAAATCGCTCCGGACCAGAGCGTCGACTGTCCATGTCGTAAAAAGGGCAGTGCAGGCTTCCCACAAATTGGGCAAGCGTCGACCGTCCATGTCGTAAAAAGGGCAGTGCAGGCTTCCCACAAATCGGGCAAGCGTTGACCGTCCATGTCGTAAAAAGGACAGTACAGGCTTCCTACAAAGCAGGAACCAGATCACTTCGGGCCAGGGAAACGTCTACCATGGACACTCCGTCTCGGAGACGCGTCAAGCGTCGACCGTCCATGTCATAAAAAGGGCAGTGCAGGCTTCCTACAAAGTGGGAACCAAATCGCTCCGGACCAGAGCGTCGACTGTCCATGTCGTAAAAAGGGCAGTGCAGGCTTCCCACAAATCGGGCAAGCGTCGACCGTCCATGTCGTAAAAAGGGCAGTGCAGGCTTCCCACAAATCGGGCAAGCGTCGACCGTCCATGTCGGAAAAAGGCCAGTACAGGCTTCCTACAAAGCAGGAACCAGATCACTCCGGGCCAGGGAAACGTCTACCACGGACACTCCGTCTCGGAGACGCGTCAAGCGTCGACCGTCCATGTCGTAAAAGGGGCAGTACAGGCTTCCTACAAAGCGGGAAACAAATCGCTCCGGACCAGAGCGTCGACCGTCCATGTCGTAAAAAGGGCAGTGCAGGCTTCCCATAAATCGGGCAAGCATCGACCGTCCATGTCGTAAAAAGGGCAGTGCAGGCTTCCCACAAATCGGGCAAGTGTCGACCATCAATGTCTTAAAAGGGCAATACAGGCTACCTACAAAGCAGGAACCAGATCACTCCGGGCCAGGGAAACGTCTACCACGGACACTCCGTCTCGGAGACGCGTCAAGCGTCGACCGTCCATGTCGTAAAAAGGGCAGTGCGGGCTTCCTACAAAGCAGGAACCAAATCGCTCCGGACCAGAGCGTCGACCGTCCATGTCGTAAAAAGGGCAGTGCAGGCTTCCCACAAATCGGGCAAGCGTCGACCGTCCATGTCGTAAAAAGGGCTGTGCAGGCTTCCCACAAATCGGGCAAGCGTCGACCGTCCATGTCGTAAAAAGGGCAGTACAGGCTTCCTACAAAGCAGGAACTAGATCACTCCGGGCTAGGGAAACGTCTACCACGGACACTCCGTCTCGGAGACGCGTCAAGCGTCGACCGTCCATGTCGTAAAAAGGGCAGTGCAGGCTTCCTACAAAGCGGGAACCAAATCACTCCGGACCAGAGCGTCGACCGTCCATGTTGTAAAAAGGGCAGTGCAGGCTTCCTACAAAGCGGGAACCAGATCACTTCGGTGTAGGGTGTTTTTCGTCACCCCATTGAGATTTGAATACGCGCGCGCTTGTCAGGCGTACTACAGATTCCCCTTACCTAGGGTAGGCCGGGATTTATTGATTATGGGGATCCGAATCTCCGGCAGCCGCGGACTAAGCTGCAGTTAATTATCCCTCGAGCGAGAGAACCTCCGATTGACGGTTTAAACTGGTCATGCGAACTCAATGTGCAGTGTTGTGTTTTGGAGGGGTTTTGGATATATCGGGGGCCCCGCAGAGTTTTTACGGGGGTCCCGCTACCCGGAGAGCGGACTGGGGGTCAAGGAGGCTAGCAGCCCCTTTGCGGGGTGCGGGGCAGCGCCCCGTTAGAATTTTTTTCTAACAGGGACTGTGTCGTGGAGTATGTGTGTATGCGTATATATACATATATAAAAAAAGGGAAATGGCATCCAAAGGATACATGGGGGCCAGCGCCTCGCGTGCATGGCATGCAGGCGCTGGGCGCTGTCGCTCTGGGCGCGCCACGTGCTCAGCACGTGGGTGCGAGCGCTCTGGGCGCTGGGCGCACCACGTGCTCGGCACATGGGCGCTGGGCGCACCACGTGCTCGGCACATGGGCGCTAGTGCACGGGGTGCTGGGCGCACCATGTGCTCGGCACGTGGGCGCAAGCGCCCTGGGCGGGGGCGCACCACGTGCTCGGCACGTGGGCGCAAGCGCTCTGGGCGCTGGGCGCACCACGTGCTCGGCACGTGGGTGCTAGCGCTCTAAAAGCTGGACGCTGGGCGTCAAACAGAAAGGGGACTTTGGTCCCTGCACTGGGAGTTGTGCTCCCGATTTGTGGAGTTAAAACTCCTAAAAAAGTTTAGAAATGATCAGAGAGGGCTGCTTTGTTTCTCCCTTTGACTCTGGATCTTCCCAAGATAGGATTTTTGGAGATGGGTCTCCTCCTTCCTCCTCTGTTGGCTGGGTCTTGAAGAACAAGAAGTATGAGATCTTAAAAATCTCTTATTTTAAAGATCTGATGGAAGATCTAAGTCCCCCTTTGTGGGTTTTGTGGTAAAAAACTATTTAGTTTTGGAAAAGGAAGAGTAAAACTCTTGATTTAATTGAAAAATGGGAAGAAGGTTTAGAACCTTGATGAAGGAGCAGGAGGCACAAAGAACCCTAGTTTTTTGGGGAATGAAAATGTGTGATAGATATTTTCATCATGTTGCCTTATATAGGCTTACACATTTACATATAACCCCTTGGGCTTTACAAAATGGCATTTTGCCTATCCCATACCTCATGTGCTCATTTCTTTTGCATATAAGCCATGGGCTTTACAAAAATTTAGTTTTATGCCCATTTTGCTTACATCCATGCATAAAAAATTACATCAAAATTATTTATTACATGATTTTTATTTTGGCATGGAGGAGGGCCGGCCGCTTCATGTTCGGACTCGACCTGGGCGTAGGCCCACTTGATCTGGGCTTGGGCCCACTTGGCTTGGGGTTGACCTTGACTTTGACTTGGTCAACCGGGGTGCAATTTTCGACCCCAACATCCGGGCCAGGGAAACGTCTACCACGGACACAACGTCTCGGAGATACGTCAAGCGTCGACCGTCCATGTCGTAAAAAGGACAGTGCATCCCCAAAAGTGGGAACCAAGGCAAGCCGCCTCCACGTGAAAGAAGATCTATCAATTTCATGCACACAACTCACATATGTGGTGTGCATTTATTGATGGGGGGCACTTTGTTAAAGTCGAAAATTGCATCCCGGTTAACCAAGTCAACGTCAAAGTCAACCCCAAGCCAAGTCAACCCCAAGCCAAGTGGGCCCATGCCCAGGTCGAGTCCGAACATGAAGCGGCCGGCCCTCCCCCATGCCAAAATGAAATCATGTAATAAATAATTTTTATGTAATTTTTTTTTATGCATGAATGTAAACAAAATGGGCATAAAGCCAAATTTTTGTAAGCCCATGGCTTATATGCAAAAAGAAATAGCACATGAGACATGGGATTGGCAAAATGCCATTTTGTAAAGCCCAAGGGGCTATATTTAAATATGTAAGGCTATATAAGGCAACATGATGAAAATATCTAATACACATTTTCATTCCCCAAAAATTAGGGCCTGTGCCTCTTTCTCCTTCCTCAAGGTTCCAAAACCTTCTTCTTTCTTTTGAATTAAATTAAGAGTTTTACTCTTCTTTTTCCAAAACTAAATAGTTTTTCACCACAAAACCCACAAAGAGGAAATTGGATCTTCCATTAGATCTCAAAATGGGAGATTTTTAAGTCTCATCCCCTTTTTCCAAGATCCGGCTAAACGACAGGAAGAAGAAGGAGACCCATCTCCAGAAACCCCACTTTGGGGAAGATCCAGGGCTTAAGGGGAGAGGCCCCTTCATTAGCTTCAAAATATCCTAGGAGTTCAACTCCTCATACATACACACATAAAAAAAAAGTGTTCCTTTCTGAGAGTACAACTCCCATTGCAGGGACAAAGTCCCTTTTGCCTCCTAAAGCACTAGCGCCCTTGCGCTCAAAGCGCTAGCGCTCAGAGCGCTAACGCTCAGAGCTCTAGCGTCCTTGCGCTCAAAGCGCTAGCGTCCGAGCGCCCACGTGCCTGGCACATGAGGCGCTAGCGCCCAAAGCGCTAACGCCCTAGCGCTTAAAGCGCTCGCGCCAGCTCTCAAAGCGCTAGCGCCCAAAGTGCTAGCGCCCGAGCGCTTTCTCCCACGCATCCTTTGGATGCCCTTTTCCCTTATATATATATGTATATATATGTATACACACACACATACTCCACACTAAAAATACCTCCCCCGTTATATCCAAAACCCCTTCAAAACACAACACTGCACATTGAGTTCGCATGAGCAGTTTAACTCGTCAATTGGAGGTTCCCTCGCTCCAAAGGCGAAGGGTAATTAACGGCAACTTAGTCCGCGGCTGCCGGAGATTCGGATCCCCACAATCAATAAACCCCAGCCTACCCTAAGAAGGGGGAATCTGTAGTACGCCTGACAAGTGTGCGCGTATTCCCATCTTAATGGGGTGACGAAAAACACCCTACAGGAGGACTTCGCCAGGTATGTACAATACATTATCCCCACGGTTGATGGACGAGGCGTTCGACAAATTGCACACGGTCCACGGTCTTGGTCTGATCTCAAAGAGTAGGCGGGATTGCTCGGCGGACCTACTTCTTGAGAGTTTCCAACAAAGGTTGGTCATCGCTTCATGCTCGGCGGAAGAGGATCCCGGGGAGTCCGTGGCTTCTAGGGTCTGCGAGTACCGTCGGAGGGAGCGGGTCGAAGTTGCTCGGGATCGGCTGGATGAGCTTTCCTCGGTGTACCACCGACAACGTTTCTTTAACCCCCGCCCCCTTTTGTTGTAATGGTTGTAAGGCTGGGCAGCCCACAATACCTCTTAACAAATAAAGTTATCCTTCGCCGAAATGTGTTGTTTTATTTTATCTCTTCAGTACATTTTATATTTTTTCTTAAAATGAACCTTGGAGTCTGGGAACCGAGAAAAGAGACAAAGAGCTGGAGTCCTATGGTGGACCTAGCCTGGAAGACTTAGTTAAATGCAAAAAGAAATTACATTATTTCAAAAAGTGGATACATATTTACTTATACAATTTAAGTTTTTCTGCGTTATAAGGTCGGGGAAAATTACGCTGTTGGGGTCAAAAATTACACCCCAGTTGACCAAGTCAAAACTAAGGTCAACCCCAAGTCAAGTGGGCTCGAGCCCAAGCCCAAGTCAAGACCAAGTATGGAAGGGGCCGGCTCCATGCCAAAAAGGAGGCAATAAATTAGTGTAAAAGTAATTTTTTGAAATAAATATATGTAAAGTGGGCAAAAAACCAAAATTTTGTAAACCCCATGGCTTATGTGCAAAAAGAGATAAGCACATAAGGCATGGGATGGCATAAGTGCCATTTGGCAAAGCCCAAGGGGCTATATGTAAAGTGTGTAGCTTATAAAGGCTACATGATGAAAAATCAATGACAACTTTTTCTTTCTCTAAAAAAAACTAGGGTTTGTACCTCCTCCTCCTTCCTCAAGGTTCTAAACCTTCTTCTTTTCTTTTGAATTAAATCAAGAGTTTAACCTTTCTTTTTTCAAAAATAAATAGTTTTTCACCGCAAAACCCATAAAGGGGAGCTCAGATCTTCCATTAGATCTCAAAAGGGGGAGATTTTTAAATCTCGCCCCCTTTTTCTCCAAGATCCGGCCAACCGAGAGGAAAAAGAAGGAGACCCATCTCCGAAAATCCCATCTTGGGAAATATGCAAGGTTCAAGAGAAGATCCAAGGCTTAAGAGAGAAAGGGTCCCCTTTGACCACCTCTGGAGATCTTTGGGGAGTTCAGCTCCAAGATCCAAATCCTCATAGGAGTTTAATTCCTAATCCAAATCCTTTAGGAGTTTAACTCCAAATCTAAATCTTTTGGAGTTTAACTCCACTCAAAATCCCCTTCTGGAGTTTAACTGCTATTTTTCTGGGGCTAAAAGCCACTTCTTTCCGCTGGTGCCCAAACGCCCACGTGCCGGGCACGTGGGGCGCTAGAGCCAGCGCTCAAGCGCTCGGAGTCCAAGCTCCCTAGCATCTTTAAGACGCTCCTCACCCTACTTTTTCTTACACCATCCCACACTCAAAATACACCCCGTTAGGAAAATTTTGCGGGGCCCCCGATATATCCATAACCCTTCAAGACACATATACGTACACTGCACGTTGAGTTTGCATGACCTGTTTGACCCGTCAATTGGAGGTTCCCTCGCTCCAAACATGAGGGGTAATTAACGGTCCGCGGCTGCCGGAGATTCGGATCCCCACAATCAATAAACCCCAGCCTATCCTAGGCAGGGGGAATCTGTAATGTGCCTGACAAGCGCGTGCGTATTCCCATCTCAATGGGGTGACGAAAAACACCCTACAGATTCTGGCACGCCCGGTGGGACTCAATCTCTCATTCCATATTTCGATTTAAACGTTCATGCGAACTCAATCAATATACACATTGATTGCCTGTACTGAAATCATGCTTCTATTTGCAGGTTAATGACTTTCGGTTGCAATCTTCGGACGCAACAAAATATCTCCAAGGACAAGCTCGACTCTCAACACGGCTCCCATCTCCTACACGATGAAGATGGATGCCAGGACGGTCCTCCCGGCCAGTCTCGGACGACAATGGGAGGAGCCGCCGCTACCATTTGGCTCTATTCTGTTCATGTCAGCTAACGCCATCCCAGCTCCTCAAGCTCCGGTAACAGAAAAACCGTCCTCGAAAGGCAAGATGCCAAATGTGGCGGTCTCGAAGGTGCCACTACCCAAACGCAAGTCGGTGTGTGAACGACTTTCCTTGGCCCCAGCTGGGGGCAAGGCCATCAACACCAACAAAGCAACAAGGCATCTCGGGCAAGCTCCAGTAGCGCCCCTGACAACTGCTCAATTGGGTACTTCTCTAAGCTCCCCGTTAATCGGCTCACGATGGCTTCCTGGATGACGGATGCCCGCCAAGCCCTCAAAATCGAGAAGCTAAGACAGAAAAGGCTCAGATACAGAGCCAACAAAAGAGCTAAGGCTCATGCTAGACTGAACTTCATGAGTTTCCAAGAACAGGGTTACCCCGCCAAAGATAAAGAGATGGCTGGATATGTGGTCCACACTGTCTACATGGTGGGCACACGCAGCAAGAGCAAGGACGGGGCCACCACATCTCAGATCCAATCTGGTATGAATGTGGCTGCCACTTCCCAAGACCAGCATCCTCTGGGAGGTAATGAAAACCCTTCCAGTGAGGCTGATAAGCAGAGAGATCCCTCGATTCATGAGGAGTCGGGCTCGGAAAGTGAAGATGAGCCAATCTTTCATCCCAAGGCCGCAGAGCAGCAATTTCTACAAGAGCTCCGAAAACAGCTCAGAAGTAAAGACAAGGAGATGGCCAAACTTTACTCCAAAATTGACGACTTGACGAATGTCGTGATGCAGCTCACGGCCCAAGTTGCCTCTCAGCCGTCCAATCAAGCGCAGGGTTCTGCTTATGAACCGGGAAACGGCGTTCCGAGACAGCCGACGCCTATTCCCTCAAATCCAAAGGTGGGCGGACCACATGAAAGTCAGTCGCATCCTATCTCGGGAAATGTCTTGGCTACCGATGACAGTAGCCCGCTAACTCAAGATCAAATCATGGATTTGGTTGCCAACAAAGTCAAAACATTGGTAGCAGAAGCGCAAAAACATATCAGCAGTAGTGGGAGACCATATCCTGCTCAGTATGATCTGGTAGAATTTCCTAGCGGCTATGTCATCCCCAAATTCGGAAGATTCGATGGGACGGGAAATGCGAATCAGCACGTCGCCCACTTTAAAACCTCATGCGGGAATACTGGGGGTAATGATGCGCTTCTCCTCCGCCAGTTCGTTAATAGTCTGACCGATGTCGCTTTCGACTGGTACGCGAGCATACCGGATGGCTCTGTTTCTACTTTCGTCCAAATGGAATCTCTGTTTCGATAAAGGTTCATTAGTGTCAGCGATAAGATCACCATTTCCGACTTCGTAAGGACCAAACCAAAGAACAACGAAAGAAACACGGATTTATAACCCGATGGCGCAATCTCTCTGTCAAATGCGAACCGCCGATAGAGCGGGACCAATCTGTCAGCCTCCTCGTCGGAAATCTCAACAATTGGATGGCCCCGTTTCTATGTATCGCGGGTCTCAAAACATTCCAAGAGCTGACCAGGAGAGTTCAGATGTTGGAGTGCTCAAAGCAGGAATCCTCCCCTGATTCCTAAAATAACAATAGGTCCTGGAGAAACCGAAAGGACGATAATCGCAAAGGTGGAAATTCCGACGATTCTAAATCTTTCACACCTCGGCTAACCGAAATAAGCAAGGGATGAGCGGGACTAATGCCAACCAGTCTCGGAAGCCAGTGTTCGGAGAGGGGGGAGAAGCTCCATTGAAAGAGAAGTTGGATAAGGTCTATTCCTTCAGAAGGGACAAAGTCCATAAAATATTCAAAGACACCCTTAGGAACGGTCTACAATTGCCAGAATCAAAAAACCGCAAGAGGAGAATATGACCAACGACCCCAAATATTGCCCCTATCACAGAGTGATAAGTCATGCTATTGAGGACTGCTTCATCTCAAACATTGGTCGAAAAATAATACAAAGCAGGAGAGATAGAACAGTCTAAAGGCGTGTTAGTAAACAGTCAAGCTGCGACCGCCAATTTCATACAAAACAAATGACCGCCAAGTCGTTAAACTGGGAACAATCGACCTCTAAGTCGTTAAACTGGGGATGTAAAAATGTGTAAATAATAAAAATAAATAAATAAAAAAAAGCCGAAAGATGGGGCAACTCGCAATAAAAATCAGCGAGTAAAATAAAAATGAAAATAAACAGCCGAAATGATGGGGGCAACCGCGAATGAATAGCCGATATGATAGGGCAATCGCGACCTTCGCGATAAGAAAAGCTGAAATGATAAAGCAATCGCTGTAAAAAAACTCCAAATGGCGAATGATGAGTCGCTCTTGGTACCATATTCCAATGCAGTGATGCAGAAGCCAACCAAAATTCAAATCCCAAATGATGAATGATGAGTCGCTCCTAATACCATATTCCAGTGAAGCGATCCAGACGCCAACCAAAATTCAAGTCCCAAAAGGCGAACGATGAGTCGCTCCTGGTACTATATTCCAGTGCAGCGATGCAGACGCAACCAAAATTCAAATCGCAAATGGCGAATGATGAGTCGCTCCTGATACCATATTCCAGTGCAGCGATGCAGACGCCAACCAAAATTCAAATCCCAAATGGCGAATGATGATTCGCTCCTGATACCATATTCCAGTGCAGCGATGCAGACACCAACCAAAATTCAAATCCCAAATGGCGAATGATGAGTCGCTCCTGGTACCATATTCCAGTGCAGCGATGCAGACGCCAACCAAATTCAAATCCCAAATGGCGAATGATGAGTCTCTCCCAGACACCATATTCCAGTGCAGCGATGCAGACGCCAACCAAAATTCAAATCCCAAATGGCGAATGATGAGTCGCTATTGGTACCATATTCCAGTGCAGCGATGCAGACTCCAACCAAATTTCAAATCTCTAAATGTCCCAACGGAGAATGATGAGTCGTTCCTGGTACCATATTCCAGTGCAGCGATACAGACGCCAACAAATTCCCAAAATTCTCTTAGCCCTATGGTTGGTCCCTAAACTGACTACCGTATACAATCTACGGGCTCAAATAATTCTCATCACACCCATGCCCCATCACAATCGCCTGTCCAGCGACCGGTCTCTGCCCTTGGAATTATTCTCCATTTGGAAGACCCACTCACGTGTCCTCACGATACATGAGGAGAACAAACCTTATGAGATCCTCTCGATTCGTAAGAAAACACCTTTGTGGGATCCTTACGACTCACAAAGGAAAAACACACTTGTGGGTCCTTACGTCTCCTAAGGAGAAATACATCTACGGGATCCTTTCGACTCGTAGGGAGAAATGCTTTTATGGGACCCTTACGGCTCATAAAATTGAAAAGCATTAGGGGATAGGGACCTAAAACTGTCTCCTACGCCATCTCTCCCCAACAGGAAAAAGGCAAATGATGAATTGCTCCTGGTACCTGTGCTTCAGTGTTAGCAACGCTGATGCCGACCTCAACCCCAAAATTCTAAACTTCCAATCCCATAGACCTCTAAGTCTTTAAACTGGGAACGGATGACTTCTAAGTTGTTAAACTGGGAACATATGACCCCTAAGTCATTAAACTGGGAACGAAGGAAATCCCCTCACGGAAAATGATGAGTTGCTCCTGGCATTATTCCAGTGCAGCAATGCTGATGCCGACCCAAAAACCAAATTCAAAGTCCCACCCGGCAGCACTTCTAAGCTCGAAAGTCCTGCTGGATATGTAGGGAACTTTCAAAACAAATCAAATCAAACAAATCAAACCCTGACACCGCAGGAAGCGGAGCAAGTCAACTTCAACCCTGACACCGCAGAAACCGGAGCAAGTTAAATCAAATCCCGACACCATAAGAAGCGGAGAAAGTCACCGACCATCCACGTCGCTAAAATGGCAGCACCGACCGTCCACGTCGCTAAAAATGGCAGCCCCGGCCGTCTAAGTCGCTAAAAGGGCAGCACTGACCGTCCAAGTCGCAAAAAGGGCAGACCAACCGTCCACGTCGCTAAAATGGAAGAACCGACCATCCACGTCGCAAAAATGGCCGAACTGACTGTCCACGTCGCTAAAATGGCAGAACCGACCGTCAAGTCGGCACCGACCGTCCACGTCGCAAAAATGGCAGCACCGACTGTCTACGTCGCTAAAATGGCAGCACCGACCGTCCAAGTCCCCAAAAGGGCAGAACCAACCGTCCACGTCGCTAAATGGCAGCTTTGACCGTCCAAGTCGCTAAAAGGGCAGCACCGACCGTCCAAGTCGCAAAAATGGCAGAACCGACCGTCCACATCGCTAAAATGGCAGAACCGACCGTCCACGTCGCTAAAATGGCAGAACCGACCGTCCACGTCGCAAAATGGCAGAACCGACCGTCCACGTCGCTAAAATGGTAGAACCGACCATCCACGCCGCAAAAATGGCAACACCGACCGTCCACGTCGCAAAAAGGGCAGTATTGACCTCCACGTCGTCAAAACGGGAACCAAATCAAGTCAACCTCCACACAAAGGAAGATCCATCAATTTTATGCACACAACCCACATATGTGGTGTGCATTTATTGATGGAGGGTACTTTGTTGGGGTCAAAAATTACACCCCAGTTGACTAAGTCAAAACTAAGATCAACCCCAAGTCAAGTGGGCCCGAGTCCAAGCCCAAGTCAAGACCAAGCATGGAAGGGGCCGGCTCCATGCCAAAAAGGAGACAATAAATTAGTCTAAATGTAATTTTTAGAAGTAAATATATGTAAAGTGGGCAAAATCCAAAATTTTGTAACCCCATGGCTTATATAAGCACATAAGGCATGAGATGGCATAAGTGCCATTTGGCAAAGCCCAAGGGGCTATATGTAAAGTGTGTAGCCTATTAAAGCAACATGATGAAAAATCAATGATAACTTTTTCTCTCTCTAAAAAAAACTAGGGTTTGTACCTCCTCCCCCTTCCTCAAGGTTCTAAACCTTCTTCTTTCTTTTGAATTAAATCAAGAGTTTAACCTTTCCTTTTTCAAAAATAAACAGTTTTTCACCGTAAAATCCACAAAGGGGAGCTCAGATTTTCCATTAGATCTCAAAAAGGGGAGATTTTTAAATCTCGCCCCCTTTTTCTCCAAGATCCGGCGAACCGAGAGGAAGAAGAAAGAGTCCCATCTCTGAAAATCCCATCTTGGGAATTATCCAAGGCTTAAGAGAAAATCCAAGGCTTAAGAGAGAAGAAAGGGGTCCCCTTTGTTCACCTCTGGAGATCTTTAGGGAGTTCAGCTCCAAGTTCCAAATTCTCATAGGAGTTTAACTCATAATCCAGATCCTTTAGGAGTTTAACTCCAAATATAAATCTTTTGGAGTTTAACTTATAATCCAGATCCTTTAGGAGTTTAACTCCAAATATAAATTTTTTGGAGTTTAACTCCACCCAAAATCCCCTTCTGGAGTTTAACTCCTATTTTTTTGGGGCTAAAAGCCTCTTCTTTCCACCGGTGCCCAAGCGTCCAACGCCCACGTGTCGGGCTCGTGGGGCGCCAGCGCCCACGTGCCGGACACGTGGGGCGCCAGCGCCCAGCGCCCACGTGCCGGACACATGGGACACTAGCGCCTGCGCCCAAGCTCCCTAGCGTCTTTAAGACGCTCCTCACCCTACTTTTTCTTACACTATCCAACACTCAAAATGCACCCCGTTAGGAAAATTTTTCTAATGGGGCTCTGCTCCGCACCCCGCAAGGGGGCTGCTAGCCCCCTTGACCCTCAGCCTGCTATCCGGGTAGCGGGACCCCCGTAAAACTCTGTGGGGCCCCCGATATATCCAAAACCCCTCAAGACACATATACGTACACTGCACGTTGAGTTCGCATGACCTGTTTGACCCGTCAATCGGATATTCCCTCGCTCCAAAGGTGAGGGGTAATTAAAGGCAGTTTAGTCCGCGGCTGCCGGAGATTCAGATCCCCACAATCAATAAACCCCAGCCTATCCTAAACATGGGGAATCTGTAATGCGCCTGACAAGCGCGCGCGTATTCCCATCTCAATGGGGTGACGAAAAACACCCTACATACGCCCCTCGGCGTCTTGCAGGCAGTATGATCCACCGGGCAAAACCTCTGTAACGAGGAACGGTCCGTTTCACTTCGTTTTCTATCGCCTTTTGCTTGGCCGGCGCAAAGCTTTTCTTCTTTTGTCGGACGAGCTTTGCTTTTGGATCGACCCCGAGCTTGTGGGAGATCATTCTAGGGTCGATTCCGGGCATGTCCGCTGGCGCCCAAGCGAATACGTCTGAGTTATCTCGGAGGAACCGGATCAGGTCTTCGTGGTGATCCCCAGTCAGGAGTGAGCCGATTTGGACTGTCAGGCCATCGACCCCTTCTTCGAGGGGTACTTCAGTCAATGCTTCCACCGGGGCATCCCTAACCTCGTTTTGGTCGTCGCGTGTATCCAAAGACCCTTGGAAGTCAGGCGTGCCTTCAAAATTGTCGCCCTGCTCTCCGGCGGTGGACGTCAAGGCGAGGCAGATCTTAGTGGTTTTCTGGTCTCTGTAGGCCCGGCCTATTCCCTTTTGATCCAAAGGGAATTTGAGCGCAAGGTGATAAGTCGAGATCTGGGCCCGGAGAGCGTTTAAGGTAGGATGCCTTAGGAGAATGTTGTAGGACGAAGGGACATTGGCGACGAGGAAGTCCACTGGTAGGGTTCGCGTATTGCCGCTTCTCCGATGTTGAGGAGGAGGGTGACTAATCCCTCGGCAGGGACGGAATGGTTGGTGAACCCAGAGAGGACATAGGAGGTAGGTCGAAGGTCGGATGGTGCTAGCCCCATATGCTGGAAACAGTTGTGGAACAGAATATCCACTGAGCTCCCTGAGTCACCCTACCCTCAAATATATGTGTATAAAAAATCAAAGGATTTAAAGACCTCTAATATATTCATCGATGGGTGCAAACATGAACGTCTTTCGATAATCCAACATAAACTTCAACCGATGCATATGTTAGAGGTCTTTAAATCATTTGATTTTTTATATACCTATATTTGAGGGCAGGGTGATCAATTTGAATGGATCGGATCGTTCAAATATGTCGTTGACCAAGAGTTCCCGTTTTTAAAAAACGCGGATCGATTTGCATTGGATCACTCCCCAATGAGAATATGCATATAAAAAACTTATTTTAATCTACACGTGCATCATACGTACATCATACTAGTATCTCTATTATTATCGTCATGCCCTGTTTCCCAGTGTACGGGTAAGGAGACGCGACTGGCCCGCTACGTATTTACTCAGAAGTAAACACGCTAAGCGTAACTAAGCAATATAATAAAGTACACAAGAAAAATGACAAGATATATAAATGAACATCAACTTTTATTTATTAAACATTTCTTTACAATACAACTGAAAATGAAAATACAAGGATTGAAAGCAATGCCTAAACAATGGCATGACTGAAAGTAAAGTGAGTACAAGTAAAGCTTAATGGTCGTGTTGCTCATTGGTCTGTTCCAAGTTCTCCTGACTGGTCTCGAACTCCTCAAAGTCGGGTCCTCCTGACAACATTCCAAAGAAAGAAGAGATATAGGAATGTCGTCAGCGAACAATCGCTCGGTAAGTCCCAAAGAAAAGTAGGAATAAAATATACAGATGAATAGACAGATATGAGAATATAACTTGTGTATTGTGAGTTTGTTATGTTAACGCAGTTGATTGTAGCTTGGTACGGAATATACCAGTGTATACGAGAGGAGTCCAACATACACCGTGGACTATGGTAACCCGTAGTACAAGGCTCTGTCGATAAAACCATGGAACAACAGCAATGGATGTATAATTACGTCTTTAATGACCATTGTAGGGTGTTTTTCGTCACCCCACTGAGATGGGAATACGCGCGCGCTTGTCAGGCGTACTACGGATTCTCCCTGCCTAGGGTAGGCCGGGGTTTATTGGTTGTGGGGATCCGAATCTTCGGCAGCCGCGGACTAAGCTGCCGTTAATTACTCCTCGCCTTTGGAGCGAGGGAACCTCCGATTGACGGGTTAAACTGGTTGTTCAGTCGATAAAACTGCACATTTGTAGTACATTTTTCCTACCATTTTTATATTAAAAAAGGACTTTATTATAATATATTATACATATGAGGGTTTATGTGTAAAAACATTATTTTCCATGTGTTAATATATTTTTATTATCATTTGGTGGGAAAATGTATGCAAATAATATTATTGGCCTAATTCTAGTAGAACAAAGTCTACTAAAATCTTATTTGAGTTGTTGTGCAGAATATTTCCAAGTTTTTATGAAGGATTTAACAAACAAATCAATTTGTTGAAGAAAACTTGCCAAATTAAGAAGCAAACTTGGAGACCAAGTCTGGAAGCAACAGAGAAAAGATTTTCAGATTCTGAAGATGCCTAGGATTGCCACATGTCACCAGATGAAAGCCCAAGAAAAATAAGCAATTGATCACATCCCTTGAGCGCGGATCCGCGGCCAAACACACCTTTGGGCCGCGGATCCGCCGCAATAATGAGGAGTTGGAATGCAAGATTTTGGGAGATTGATTACTGCTGAATTTTACCAACTTTTCAACAATAAGATTCTGGGTTTTCACTATAAAAAGGCACCGAGAGCCTCTTGGAAAAATCATCAAGCCGACGAGATCACGAAGTCCAAGACGGCTCACGCATCCAGGCTGATCATCAACGGTTCATCTACCTCCTTGGAAGAGATCGAGAAGCAAACTAGGTTTTTGTAATCATTTTCTAAGGAATCAAAGTGTACTTGATCTTGTTGATTAATAAAGGTAGTTCTTTTTCTTATTCTATTTCTTCGTAGTTTAATTATGCAATTTCTCTCCATCTCTTTTTCTCCCAACATGCGCGAGTAATTCTCCGCTTGTTAGGGTTCGTAGGATTAGGGTAGGCTAATGGGCGATGAAAATAATTAAACCCTTTTTAAGTCCTATAAAGTTTAGGAACTTTATCAAAATAATCATTAACATCCTAATCGGGCGCACTAGCAATTCCTTGCTAGTTCCGACCGCGATTAGAGATTAGATTAATGATTGTTTTGGTAAAGGCTAGATATGAACGGAGTTCCGTGTCGAGATAAGGGTTACGAGTGGGATTCCTTTTCCCTCCAGAAACCCTAATCTACACGCATCACCGTCGTTCTAGTTCTAAATCTATTAATGGATAAAAAGGGTAACTTTTAATTAATCTTCCATAACTACTAAATCCTAACGAACCCTACAAGCCCTATTATTATATTATTTAAATCTCTAAAATAATCTAGATCTATATTTAACATTCTTGTTTAAAGTAGATCTAGAAATCTTTCTACAAAATTCGTTATTCCTCCTCTCTTTCTCAACACATCTAAAGTAAAAATAAAAGGTTCCACGTTTCCCAGAGGACGACCCGTACTCATCTCGGTCTAGCTACGCGCGACACCGTTATTGATTGCGGTTAACTATTACAAAAACACTTTTTCGAACCAATCAAATGGCGCCGTTGCCGGGGAAACGTGCGTAATTTTTTATTTTTACTATTTGTGTTGAATTCTTCGACGAGTCATATCATTATTAAAACAAAACTGCAAATTGTATATTTAACGATTATTGTGTGAATTTTTGCGAGGAAATCTGGAGTCACGGACTTGAGGAAACAGGAGATCTAGGGTTCACACTTCTCTGGTAAGATTCTAACTCCCTTCTCTCTCCTCTAAAATCCAATAAAATCGATTTTCTGCAGGATTCTTTGCAAAATATCGCCGCTCAAAAATCTTTTTGCAAAGTTTTGTTTTTCAGTTTGTTTTTGCATATTTTAATACGGATCTTTAAGGGGCAAGGACCAAATCAAGATTAGGTAGGGATTTCATCACCCTTCCTAAGCCCCACAAATCACAAACCGAGCATATAGATCAACCCTTCATTAATTTAAAAAATATCTAGACCAGACTCTAAGGACTGTCGCGCTCAATAAGGACAGAGGAAGGTCGTGGGTAATCTATCGTTTATCCGCATTACTTTTGTAGTGCCTAGGTAAGTGTGACAAAGGCTAGTGGTTTTTAATTAGGCCCACGACGTGGTTCCTTCCCACTTACCTGGCACTTACCTGGCTACAAGGGTAGTACGGAAGCGGTAGAGCATTTATCCTGCGGCTTGTCCTTTGGAAGTCTAGGAGCGGTCTAGAGACTGGACCTAGGTAACCATAGTTCTAGGTTGTGCATTTTTTGTGATTTGTCTAAATCCGTCATTTTTCAAAACAAACCAATTACTTTCTCTCCTTTTTACCCCTTCCCCCTTCTTCTCTTCTTATAATGGGTGACCTAAACAGAAGAACACTTGCCGAGCTTTGCTGTCCACAACCAGATATCTCTTGTTTTCGAAATCCCTTCGGTATACCGTCCGGCTCTTCCATGTCCTTAAGAGATCATATAGAACAAGCGGGAAGAAACAGTTGGCCACCTCAGTCTAGGTCTTATCAATCATATCCTAATCCTACACCTGTTTCAGTTCATACCCAGAGTGAGGAAGCCCCTAGACGAATGTCCATTGCCGAGCACATAGCTAGGTCTAGAGGCCAAAGTTTCAACCCGGACCAATATCAACCATCACCACCACTGTCCGGAGAAGAGTTTGATATGCGGTTTGTGGCATATAAGATGTCTGTTGAAAATAGCCAGCCAACCAACCAACCCATATCAATATTCTTCTTATCATAATATTGATCCTACTCCTACCCAAGTTCCGCAACCATTCTATTCCTATCAATCCAATCCGACTTTTCCACCTACTCTAGACAGTTCTTCTAATCAGTCATTTGGGAGTTTTAATTATCCACAGGAATTTCAATCTTATACTGAAACCCCTTATCAGCCCAAGACTAGTCTGGAGCAGACATTAGAAAAATTTATGGAAATGTCGAACCAAATTATGAAGGATTTGGGTAGTAAGACAGAACTGTACCTCCAAACTGAAATCCACAACTCCAGTTTCATAGATTCATCAAGTACACCAAATAGAATGACTGATAAGTTGTGTGACTTTGTAGTGTTTGATTTACCCAACTGTGAAGGGTCCCTTTCAAGTGAAACCATACCCGACCCTTGTGATCTCTATACCTCCACTCTTGAACCAAAACTGATTGAAAACCATACTTTTGATGAGGAGTTTGAGAATTTTAACCTTCACTTGAATGAGGTGATTGACGTTGGGGATATTTTTATTGATGAACCCGAAATTTTGGATGATTTTGGCCCACCAATTCATCAAATCCTTTCACTTTCTTATGGTCATCATCTTGAGCCTTTAATTCTTCCCGAATCCCAAATATGTCTTGAAGTTGATGATAATGGTATACCCGAAGATCAGACCGAAATACAACCTCCATCTTCCACATCTGGTTCAGCAACACTCGACATACCAATTTGTTTACCCATTTCACCTTCTACTTTCTCCTGTTCTTCTTCTGTTCCTATAGTTTCAGTGAGTTTTGATAAATCACAATCCGTTAATTCAAGTTCAGTAATACCGGAAATTCAACTTGATTTGGATATTTTTGAAAAAGAGGTAGATGAGTTTTTCGAGTCCTCTACCTCAGTGATTTTTTATGAATCAAGTAGAATAAATTCTGGCACAAAACTCTTTGACAGCAAAATGTTCAATCACACCATTGATAAAAGTTTTGAAGAACTTTTTGCTGACGAACTTGAATTTTTAAACAATACGGATTTTGTGATTGATCAATCTCCACCTCTAGAGGTTGAACCGTCACCATTCCTTCTTTCTAATCATTCACATTCATCCTCATTCTTTCTTTTCTCTAATTTCAAACCCTTTCCAGACCACCTCTTATGCCTTCCCCACTTTTTCTTGACTCGATACAACACATTCTTCCACCAACCTATACGATATACTGATAAAATCTTTGAATGGTTGGTGTTAACTTTTGGTCTTTGTAAAGCCTTACTTTGACCAAATGACTCACCCCCTCTTAAAATGCTTCGTATTGTCTAACTCATGTTTGAGGGGGGGGGGTATATTTTTGGCTCTTGAACATAACTTTTGTCCTCAAATTTGTGAGCCAAAAATAAGTTTGGGGGAGGATTTTCACTTTCATATATTCTTGCCCCCATTAATAATTTCCTCCCAAGTCTACAGGTTTTTGAGCTTAACGGATAACATCAGTGAGGACACTGCTGTAAACAGGTTTGGGGGAGGTTTGTGCTTATTTACACATCAATTTGCATCATATTTTGCATAAGCACAATATTTTCAAAAAAAAAAAAAAATTTCAAAAATTTTCTTTTATAACAAAAGAGTAGAAAGTGAAACATTACATCCAAAAGATAGGAATAGTTTAAGAAAACCAAGAAAATTAGAGGTTTTCTTATACGAACTAGTAATAAGTAGTTATGAGTTGTTGTCCCAAGGGTTAGTAAGATGAAGGAAGTCACTAATCTGAGGATAAAAATAAGTCTGAAAAATAGTTTCTATTCTGTAAGCCAAACATTTGAATGTTGATACCCTACAATATGCACCTACACACGTCTTGAAACTCGGGATAGTAGAGGATACCCTGAAATGCTCTTGTCTAAAAGCCAAAGTATGAAGGAAGTATAAAAATGGTGAAAAGAAAAAAAAAATGAACACTGGTTTTGTATCGCCAAGGCAGCAATAAAAAAAATATAGCGAGGGTGCCTCTTCACCTAGTGCCCTAAGGCCAACTGGTCTGGGAGTCACTGCTAAGCCTTAGGTGGTGCAAGACAAGAAAAATACTATCACCAAATCAGCAAGCACTTGAGTAATCGGTCGGTTAGTACCTCAAGAAGTATTAGCGGTCGCATGAAAAGGTGTGAGCAAACCTAAGTATTCATAAAGTACTGAGGTAGATGGACAAGAGTATGATAGCTTGAATTGAATTCTCCGAGTGTAGGGATGTTATTTACACACACGTGGGGTTATATGATCAATGTTTGGATGAAAGGTAGGAATGAAGAATAATGACGATGTTTTATTGAGAGATGATGTGATTTCTAACATTTTTTCATGACTATTAAGATAGGGCTCATGACAACTGAAAAGCTAGTATAGTTGGAAACTCTTCTTTTCAAAGTATTTCTTTTATGGTTCTTGTCTTTATATGTAAATTTCACCATCTTTTTTTGTTATTGGATTTTGTGGGTGTAATCCGCTGAAAACCCTCAGGAGACAACACTCCTCCTACTAGGGACACCTAGAGGTTTAACGGCTTGTTGTACGTGCTCAGTGCAATCGTGTCTGCCTACGAAAGTGTGCTTAGTTTTCTCCTTTCTTTTTCTCCTCTTGAATAAACTAGTTTGCTCGGGACGATCAAAGATAAGTTTGGGGGTATTTGTTCAGTCGATAAAACTGCACATTTGTAGTACATTTTTCCTACCATTTTTATATTAAAAAGGGACTTTATTATAATATATTATACATATGAGGGTTTATGTGTAAAAACATTATTTTCCATGTGTTAATATATTTTTATTATCATTTGGTGGGAAAATGTATGCAAATAATATTATTGGCCTAATTCTAGTAGAACAAAGTCTACTAAAATCTTATTTGAGTTGTTGTGCAGAATATTTCCAAGTTTTTATGAAGGATTTAACAAACAAATCAATTTGTTGAAGAAAACTTACCAAATTAAGAAGCAAACTTGGAGACCAAGTCTGGAAGCAACAGAGAAAAGATTTTCAGATTCTGAAGATGCCTAGGATTGCCACATGTCACCAGATGAAAGCCCAAGAAAAATAAGCAATTGATCACATCCCTTGAGTGCGGATCCGCGGCCAAACACACCTTTGGGCCGCGGATCCGCCGCAATAATGAGGAGTTGGAATGCAAGATTTTGGGAGATTGATTACTGCTGAATTTTACCAACTTTTCAACAATAAGATTCTGGGTTTTCACTATAAAAAGGCACCGAGAGCCTCTTGGAAAAATCATCAAGCCGACGAGATCACGAAGTCCAAGACGGCTCACGCATCCAGGCTGATCATCAACGGTTCATCTACCTCCTTGGAAGAGATCGAGAAGCAAACTAGGTTTTTGTAATCATTTTCTAAGGAATCAAAGTGTACTTGATCTTGTTGATTAATAAAGGTAGTTCTTTTTCTTATTCTATTTCTTCGTAGTTTAATTATGCAATTTCTCTCCATCTCTTTTTCTCCCAACATGCGCGAGTAATTCTCCGCTTGTTAGGGTTCGTAGGATTAGGGTAGGCTAATGGGCGATGAAAATAATTAAACCCTTTTTAAGTCCTATAAAGTTTAGGAACTTTATCAAAATAATCATTAACATCCTAATCGGGCGCACTAGCAATTCCTTGCTAGTTCCGACCGCGATTAGAGATTAGATTAATGATTGTTTTGGTAAAGGCTAGATATGAACGGAGTTCCGTGTCGAGATAAGGGTTACGAGTGGGATTCCTTTTCCCTCCAGAAACCCTAATCTACACGCATCACCGTCGTTCTAGTTCTAAATCTATTAATGGATAAAAATGGTAACTTTTAATTAATCTTCCATAACTACTAAATCCTAACGAACCCTACAAGCCCTATTATTATATTATTTAAATCTCTAAAATAATCTAGATCTATATTTAACATTCTTGTTTAAAGTAGATCTAGAAATCTTTCTACAAAATTCGTTATTCCTCCTCTCTTTCTCAACACATCTAAAGTAAAAATAAAAGGTTCCACGTTTCCCAGAGGACGACCCGTACTCATCTCGGTCTAGCTACGCGCGACACCGTTATTGATTGCGGTTAACTATTACAAAAACACTTTTTCGAACCAATCACTGGTCATGCGAACTCAATGTGCAGCGTTGTGTTTTAAAGGGGTTTTGGATATATCGGGGGCCCCGCAGAGATTTTACGGGGGTCCCGCTACCCGGATAGCGAGCTGGGGGTCAAGGGGGCTAGCATCCCCCTTGCGGGGTGCGGGGCAGCGCCCCGGCCCAATTTTTTTTTAAGAGGGACAATGTTCTAGAGTGTGTGTGTGTGTGTGTGTGTATGTATATATATATATATATATATATATATATATATATTTATATATATATAAGGAAAAAGGGCATCCAAAGGATGCGTAGAAAAAAGCGCCAACGCTTTGGGTGCTAGCGCTTTGAGCGCAAGAGCGCTAGCGCGCCACGTGCGCTTTGGACGCTAGCTCTTTGAGCGCTAGTGCCCCACGTGTCGGACACGTGGGCGCTCGGGCGCTAACGCTTTAGGCACTAGCGCAAGAGCGCTAGCGCCCCACGTGTCGGACACGTGGGCGCTCGGGCGCTAGCGCTTTGGACGCTAGCGCAAGAGCGCAAGGGCGCTAGCGCTCTGGGCACGCTGGGGAGGCAAAAGGGACTTGGTCTCTGCAATGGGAGTTGTACTCCCAGAAAGGAACACTTATTATTTTGTGTGTGTGTGTGTGTGTATAAGGAGTTAAACTCCTAGGATATTTTGAAGCTGATGAAGGGGGCTTCTCCCCTTGAACCCTGGATCTTCCCCAAAGTGGGGTTTGTGGAGATGGGTCTCCTTCTTCTTCCTGTCGTTTGCCGGATCTTGAAGATCAAGAAGTATGAGATTTTAAAAATCTCTCCTTTCTGAGATCTGATGGAAGATCTGAGTTCCCCTTCGTGGGTTTTGTGGTGAAAAACTATTTAGTTTTATAAAAGGAAGAGTAAAACTCTTGATTTAATTCAAAAGAAAGAAAAATGTTTTAGAACCTTGAGGAAGGAGAAAGAGACACAAACCCTAGATTTTTGAGGGAATGAAAAGTCTATCCTTTATTCATCATCATGTTGCCTTATATAGGCTTACATATTTATATATAGCCCCTTGGGCTTTACAAAATGGCATTTGCCCATCCCATGGCTCATGTGCCATTTCTTTTTGCACATAAGCCATGGGCTTACAAAAATTTGGCTTTATGCCCATTTTGTTTACATTCATACATAAAAAATTACATAAAAATTATTTATTACATGATTTCATTTTGGCATAGGGGAGGGCCGGTCGCTTCATGTTCGGACTCGACCTGGGCAAGGGCCCTCTTGGCTTGGGGTTGACTTTGACTTTGACTTGGTCAACGGGGTGCAATTTTCGACTTTAACAACCATCTCGTGCCACTTTTAACACATTCTGTGCCAGTCTACCCCTTTAAAACCCCGTAATGTATTTTGTATTGATTTGTATTGTTTTGTTTAATGGATGTACGACTTGCCGAAACCATGATATCATGTAAACGGAATGGATATAAATGGATAGACATCAGAGTATATCCTTGGTTCGGTTAGTTCAAGTCAAGTTGATATAGATTGAATTCTGGTATAAATGGATTCATGTTGTATTGAAGTTACCTTTGAATTGTATTTGAGTATATATTGTTTCTAGTTTTGACTGAGACTCAGACTGAGTCAGATATTTTAAAACGAATTGAAGTCCTGAATTAGTTTTGATGTTCACGGTAACTGCTACACATGTACGACAGGATTTGTGTCTTTTTCTAAGACAATTACCGTATTAATAACACCGTTTTTAGGTTGTCTACCTTAGATAGGCAAGCGCCCATATTCTTTGGCTCCCTGAGGCTCAAGGGAACTGGTCCCGCTTAAACCTATATTTATTAGGGTCCTTATTGTAAATTAATATAACTTGAGGGGGTTTTATGAAAAATAGTTTTGATATATTTTCAAAATAAACCTCAAGTATTTATTTATCGCCTTTAGGGTTTTCATAGTTGTAATTTTTATAAAATGAAATATTTTAGTGGATATAAATCTAACTTGAATAGCATATGGTATTATAGTGTAATATTGGAATTGGATTGATTTGTAATGGTAGTTTCATGAAATTTGTGATTCCTTTGATTTAGAAAACATGGAATATATTTAAAATAGATATTTTGATACTATTTATATATATATATATTAAAAATAGAATTTATTTATTTAAATAGAAATCACGTTTTTCTTAAAATTGTAATACAAATTCCATCAAGATCGTATGCTCCGTGAGGGGGTCTGTATCTCGCCCTACTAGTCCCGGGGACGTGAGATAACCCGCATCATCCCGATCGGGTTCCCCAAAATGGGTTGTAGAGACTTGATCATAGTGAATTTAAATAAGACAATTTAATGAATACGGTTTTGATATAGTTTAGGGTATTTTATTGTAAACTTGTAATCATTCCACAATTATAGTTCCCAAAAGTCATTGTGCTAAGCCAAGAACGAGTGTTGTGATGAGGTAGGTCATTACCTCGTGAGTTTTCTAAAGGTAATATGAGCAAAACTAGAAAGTAATGTCGTATGTAAACTAGATGGTATTTTAGCGTAAAAGTTAAATAAAAGTTGTTTAACATTATATTTTGAATTGAAACTTGTTCCAAATGTTATTTAATGGTTAATAAACAATATGTAAAAAGATAGTAAATTTGTTATTAAGAAAAATTGCGTTTTTGATGAAAATTAGAATCGGAAGTCGGATTAACTCCGCTTCCGACGAGTTTTAATAGATTATTGTTTTAGACTAGAAAGAGGTGAGAAGTGAAGGGACTTACTGATTGATTATAGAGGGGAGAGGTAGAGAGAGATTTCGAAGGCGTCGTGGAGTCGCGTCGTCGCCGGATTTGTCCCGAAACGTCGCCGGAACTTGACCTTGAGCTAACTCCACTTGTACAACTTCTTGAACTTAGGAATTTTAGAGAGTTTTGGCAATGGAATTCTGAATGAGGAGGGCTATGGTGTAGTATGGTTTTTATAGGAGAAATTAGGATTTAGGGTAATGAAGAATGAATTAAAAATATGCATTAAAATTTGGATTAATGCCTCATTTTAATTCTCTGAAAATGTGCAGCGAAATCAAACAGACTAGGGTTAGTGGGGGGAGTTCAAAGGGTGCAGGGTTAAATTTTAGGAGCATTTGCCGCAGGGGGGGCGCCGGCCTCTGGTAACATCTCGCCGATCGTTTAGGGGATGGAGGGCTCTGGATTGAAAACACGTGTCCTAGTTGCTTCATATGGCTTAGTGCACATGTTTGTTTTCTATGTGACTTTTCATTTTACGTGTAGTGCACGTGCAAACTTTTGAGCTTCTAAAAGTTTAAAAGAAAAATTAATAAAAATAATATGTGGCTGGGGGAATTCGAACACAGGGGCTATGTCACAGCAGTGCAAGGCTTTACCAATAAGCTACAAATACTTTCTTACTGTTCAAAAGCAATTCAAATTTATAACTTGTGCTCAGGCTTAGGTATTCCTTTCTGTATTTTTGACAAAAAAATCTGTACCGAAAGTTTAGGGTTATTACATTCTACCCTCCTTATAAAAATTTCGTCCTCGAAATTTATAGAAGGAAAGTGTAACAGATTCAAGAAAAGTTTGGTGATAGAACTATTGATAGTGCATGCAAAATATTTGGAAGAACGAAAGAATGCAAAGTTTTGGAAAGATTGAAAAAGATGTAAGGAAATTACCAGGGTTACCTTGGTCTACAGTCTCTGTTTCTACGGCCGCTAATGTGAAAGCCTGACGCCGGGGTACATTCCTCTGTCCTTGGGGCATGTTTCCTCGCCCTCGAGGAATGTTCCTCAGTTCTTGATGGAATTGGCGTGGAGGCTGTGCAGGAGGTCCTCATGGAGGTGGAGCTGGGAGAGCAAGACGAGGTGCAAGAGCCTGGATAGCTGGCCGCTGCGGATAAGTGATGTGAGTTGGAACTGGATTGCGTCTATAAGGACATGTTCCAATTCCATGAATGGATGCGCTACAAACTAAGCGCATGCCTTTTGCGCGCCTACAGTCCTTCCACAGGTGTCCATCCCTCTTGCGGTAGAAGCAAAAATCTGGACTTGGCCGGTTATTTGTTACTTCCGGTCTCCTGGGTTCAAAAGTTGGTATTGAAGAGGCTCTTCCTGTCATCTGGGTGGCAGGGCGCTTCACACCGGCAGATTGACGTCTGCCCTTCTTTTTCACTACTGTCTCATATCGACGGGCAGCTTTCAGAGCTAGGTCGTAGGTTGGGAAATCCCCTGTAGCTAAGGCAGCTTGGATCTCCGGGTCTAACCCTTACTGAAATCGTCTGGACCTGATCTCAGCAGTCGGAATGAGGTGTGCTGCGAATCTGTTACGGTCTTATGTTAGCTGTGTACTATGCAATATTTGAAAATCGAATATTGAGACATATCTTACCTATTGAGCATGGTAAATTCAGCATCATACTTATCCACAGATTTGGTTCACATCGAACCTTATTGCAGGTGGATGAATTACTGCTCCATGTCAAATCGGGCAGTCTCGAGGAAATATTTCGCGTCGAACATGTTGCGAAAAGTTTTCTATTCAATAGGCTGGGCAAGACGGCTTTCTTCTGCCTTCCACCATGTTAGTTATATATATGCCCCAGAGGCCATTGTTGTACATATGATGTATATTATAGTGGATGCTTGGATATATATAGAGAGGACTTTCTTGCTCGACATGATAGTATGCTATTTGGTTTCACTTTGTCTTAACATGTTGACTTGTATTAGTTTACTATCTTGCTCTCACATGTTGATAAAGCCCTTAGGATATGTACTCGACTACTGGGACTATGATGAGATCATACTAGTGGGGCCAGGGTAGTCAACGAGTACACCCTATAACTGTTCCTAGTCGAGAGTGTATCGAGACAGGGCATCGATACACCAGAGTATACTAGCGTATACGCATCTTGACCCATATGATGGGCGATGGATGATCCCATATCCATTGGTGTTTGACATTAGAGATGGTGTACGGGTGCTCACTGGAGACTGGGTACACTGAACGGACTCGCCGAGAACTCCCAGATGTTATTATACCTCACGTCAGATGGCAGTTCTCCGGTGACACTGGTACAGGTTAGTCTGTAGACCCGAGATCGTCATAGAGTCTTGTGTGATTCCTACTGTGCTTTGATTTCCACCTTACCACGTCCAAGAGGGCGTGCAAAACGGTGGCTTTTGGGTACAGTCCCGAATCACATGGAGGCAATGAGCGATAGGAGGGGATTCGTCTCTCTCGGTATAGGGAGTTGATGTTGTGCTGTGTTCGATTGGCTATAACTGGAAGTCCCCGGCCAGGGAGGATATAGAGTACTACTGGTAAGTGTTATCAGTAGGTTCTCGACCTGTTATGGGCCTCACATCGACACGACTTATCGGTTACTGGGGTCTGACGTTTACCACCCCTAGACTAGATATGCAACATATCAGATGAAGAGACCGGACTGTACGGTAGTGTTACCGATTGGATTCACAGGAGAACGTACATGCTTACTTGTTGATCTTCTGATCACTCAATACCTGGGTGGCTGTTACGTTTAGCTGACCGCTTGCAGCTTGTGGGTGTTTGATATGATCATCAACTACTGCCGGCGTATTGACGATTCTTTAGAGTCCTACACAGAGGTTTCCTGACTCAGGCAAAACGAAGTAGGAGCACATATCTGATATGTGTGGGACCGAGAATAATACGATATGAGATACCGTATTCTATTCTCGCGATATATGATATCGGCCGGGTATATGTGATATAGCCGGGTCATCGGATCAAGTGTTGATTCGATGAATCGGTACATGTTATATTAGTCGGTTATATGCGATATAGCCAGATTGTCGGATCAAGTGTTGATTCGATAATTTAATGTATAATTATATATGTGATATATTACATTACATTAACTAATATAAGCTCGCTTTATTGATTCATTTTCTCACCGGATAATACATTGATATATATGCGATATATGTTAATTGTATTATTTTCTTTTGTTACAAAAATATATTATATATGTGATATATAATATTGTAACAAGTTAGGATTACAAATGCAACATGATTTGTGGAGATTAAACAAGTTAGGGTTTGATTTGGGTTAGCATTTGGGTTAGCTTTTTCATGAAGCTTTGTTTTGTTTTAAGCTTAGATATTTTGTGAAGATATTTCTTAACCCAACCCAAACCCTTTACCATGGTTTATTCTCTACAATGGTTAAGCCTTTCATTCTTAACCAAGGGTTGCAATTGTAACCATAACTATAATTCATTATTCTTCACAAAAGGTTTCATCTTCTTCTTCCTCCTTGAAAAGCTTACTAGCTTTTGTGTTTGTGATGATTTAGTGTGAGAAATTGAAAATAAAAGAGAGCTAAATTCCTACTTCATCATCCTCATCTATTCTAGCCACTTAGATTAGGGTGTTCACTTCTCTAATATGTTGTTTAGTGAAGTGTAAGCTTGTGTTAAAGATTTTTCAAGGTAGATCATCTTTGAAAAGGAAGACTTCAAGCAAGTATAGATCATTCGGCTTGTGGAGCCTCTCTAGAGTCCGGAAGTTCATGGATCGCGGTGAAGGGGCTACTATTCGGAGCTTTTGAAGTGAAGGAACGGACTACAAAGGTTGTAATCCCTTTCTCTTAGATGTAAAGATGTTTACATGCTTTGTTAACCCTAATTATCTAGCAAAGATCCTAGCTTTAGGTTGTTCGGCACTTGAAAATTTTAAATTCGGCATGGTTGATGCCTTGTAGACCCTTGTGACAGTGCCTAGTAACCCTACACACCATACTCGGGCGTTGTCGGTGAGTTGCAGCTTTGCAGCTCGTACCCAAGCGATGTCTGGTTGCCAGATCGTCTTCGATACTTTGAGCCCATTTTTCAGCTTTCAAGGGGCTCTCTTTCCCAGAAAAGTTCTTAGGGTGCAGTGCCCAGAATTGCTTCACTCCGGGTGCTTCTACTTCTGGGCGGTTCAATAGTATAGCAGTCTGCTGCTGATGTCCTTCCAGGAGGCTTCGGATTGTCTTAAGCAATACCGTTTGCTTGTTGATCGGAGCTGCAAGGGTAGGCGTAAGTGGAAGAGGTGGTGGTGGTGTGTTGTTGACGTTTGTGCTGGTATTGTTTGGAGAATGCATAACCTTGAAAGAAAAAATAGGGTTAGGATAGTTCAAAGAATATGAAATTGTAAGATTCAAGAAATATGAAATATAAAGAATGTTTTTAGTTGCTGATTCTTGTGTTATATTGCTTAGGACTTCATGCAGAATTGACTTGCATGTCCATGCAGAATTGACCTGCATGGGCCGCCAATAAAACCTGTCACGCCCCGCTTTCCAGTGTACGAGTAAGGAGACGCGACTGGCCCGCTACGTATTTACTCAGAAGTAAACACACTAAGTGTAACAACTCCAATTTTTGTATACATAAATTTGATTTAAATTTGAAGTATACTTGGAGTATTTAATGTTGCTGATATCACTTTAAGTATCTATTTTTCTACAATAATTACAAGAAGGAGCTTGTAACTCATTGGAAATACCTTGCACTGCTGAACCAAGCCACCAGTGTTCGAATCCCATGCCCCACATTATTTTTAGATTATTTTTCTTTTAAAATTCTTGGAAGCCCAACAGTCTACAGGCCATAACTCCCAAAATTTGAACTGAACCCTAAAAACTAAGTATACCAGAGCCTACATCAGGCGAACCCATGCCCGACGAAACTCAGACTCGGCCGGCCGGCCGAATCGGCCGGCGCCGCCGGCCGGACTCGGCCGGACGGCCGAGTCGTCAACACAAAAGTTTCGCCTTTTCATCTTCTTTAACTCCCTGTTTACTCCAATTTATTGGATCGGTTCTCAAATGTTAATTACACCTAATTCAATACAAATTTTAATGATTTTTCTTAAATTTTTACAATTTTTTTAAAAATAAAAACCTTTCACCTACCCTACCCTAGCTACCCTATAAATAGACCCCCTACCCTCTCATTCCAAAACCTTAGATTTACTCTCTTGAAATTTCCACAAGAAAGTGTGCTTTGAAACCGAGTTCACGGCGAAGTGCTGACGGATTCCGGCGACGTTTTTTGAAGCAACCGGTGACGTAACAACATCTCGGCAATTTCCCTTGTTCCTCTATACTCTTTAGAAGAGTTTGAAACCCATAAGTCCCGTTCTTTTCTTCTTCCTACTTCTTAAAATACGACTTTATGAAATCCGACGGAAATCGGAACAAACCGATTTCCGATTCAGTTTTTCTACAAAATTTCACTTGTCACCCATTCCATAACACCTAAACATATTCATGATGACTATTAAACACATAACAATCAATTTAGACAAAGTTTCTCACATGAAATGATAGCTTTCTTGTAATATTGTATTCTTTTCACAATAATACCATAAAGTTTATTTTTCTTCTTCTAATCAATTCCATCATTCCTAAACATCTTCATCTTGACCACTAAACTTGTAAAAATCAATTTGAATGAGTTTTCACACATGAAATGATAACCTTTGCAAATACCGTATTCTTTCACTTAAATACCCTCATGTTTAATTTATCATATTTAACCCCTAAACTTCACTATACCTTAAAATAAGTCACGAGGTAATGACCTACCTCTACACACACACAAATATAACTCTAATTGATAACGTCAAAACTTAGAATACGAAAATACAAGACTTTTCACTAAAATACCATTTTCTTTATAAACCTTTCTTGAAATTCTAAGTTGAATACAATTTTAAAACAAATCTTTTAAAAAGAAAATACGATATGTCATGGACATTGATCGTTTATCTAAACCTGACTTTGTGGTGTCTAGGCTAGGCAAGCGAGCTTGAGTAACTTTAAAAGGCCCGCCTCACGATTCGTGAGCGGATCCCTCCCTTCTCACTTGTACTTACCTGGCCACAATTGGCGGTGAAAGGCGATTTGAGGCTTCTAATGACTTATTGTTTAGACCTTTAGAATTAGGCTAGTTGGCTTAGGAAACCCTAGAAACTAAAATACGGAACTTTATAACCTTTTACAAATAAATACCTTATCTTTATAAAACCGTTTTCTAAATGATTAGTATTTATTAAACCTTTGCAAAGCGCCGCTACAACCCAACTTTGGGGAACCCGTTAGGGATAGCACGGTTCATCGTGCATCCGCGGGCTAGTAGTGCGAGATTCAGACCTCCGCAAGGAGCATTCGGTCTCGAAAGGTTTGAAATACGACATTTAAGAAAATGAGATTTTTGGAAAATAAAATATTTATATAAAATTATTCTTGTATTAACATATATATATTTATCATTTAAACACCTATTTTATTATAAGATAAAATTTCCACTTTTTCAAAAAAAAATACCAGATTAAAAGTTACATTAAAATACCATGAATTTCAAATAAATCAATTAATACTTTTATTAGGATATATTCACTAAAATAACACAAATAAAATTCATACTCATTATAACTATAAAGACGAATAATAATACTTGTGGTGTATTTTGAAACTATACAATAATACTTTTTACATAAAGCTCCCTCAAGTTATATAAATCACAATAAGGACCCTAACAATTATAGAACTTCAAATTACCTTTCTTTTAGTCTGACTTGGGTTAGAGTCTGACTATTTCTGACTTGAATATGATTCAAGTCAATCTATATTCTTAATAATCCAACTCAATATGAACACATGAATCCATGAATACAATTATCAATTTATACAATTTGGCTGAACCGAACCATGGATATATTCCTTTTACATGATTCCCAGTATTCCATTTACATGACTCTACGGTTATAACCGTTTCCTGATATCATGGTTTCGGTCAGTCAGTCAATCAATCATACAACCAATACAATTTGCAAGATAACAATACTGTTAAAACACTACGGGGTTTAAGGGGTAGATTGGTACGGAAGGTGTTAAAGGTGGTACGAGGTGGTCAGATTAAGACACCTAACCTATATTCCGTTGCTGTTGTACCGTGGCTTAACGGTTTCTTGTACTTTCCGTTTGTCCTGGTCTCTAGCATATAGAGACCCCCCTCGTATACACTGGCATCCTTCTGTACCAAGCTATAAACAACAGCGTTAACATAACATTACAACAATAGTTTATACTTTAAAATGTATCTTCTTATTCTGTCTTCTCTACTTCCCTCTTACCTTTGGGACTTACCGAGCGATCTGTTCGCTGACGACATTCTGTTTCTCTTCTTTGAATGTCGTCAGGTGACTTGGACCCGGCGGAAGTTGAACCATCACAGGAAGACTTGGAGCAATTTGCTGAAGACCCTGCAGTATAATTTTATTGTACACTTTTCTTTTCAGCACTTTTTCATTTCCTATTATGCCAATGTTTAGGTATTTTTATTTCAGTTGTATTTCCTTTCCATGTATTGTACAAAGAATGTTAATAAATAAAAGTTGCTGTTCTTTTTATACTCTTGTCTCTTGTGTAATTATTTCTATATTGCTTAGCTACGCTTAGTGTATGTACTTCTGAGTACATACGTAGCGGACCTCGTCGCGTCCCCTTCGCCGTACACTGGGAAGCGGGGCGTGACACTAAGCGTAATTAAGCAATATAATAAAGTACACAAGAAAAATGACAAGAGATATAAATGAACAACTTTTATTTATTAAACATTTCTTTACAATACAACTGAAAATGAAAATACAAGGATGGAAAGCAATGCCTAAACAATAGCATGACTGAAAGTAAAGTGAGTACAAGTAAAGCTTAATGGTCGTGCTGCTCAGTGGTCTGCTCCAAGTGCTCATGGCTGGTCTCAAACTCCTCAGAGTCGGGTCCTCCTGACAATATTCTAAAGAAAGAAGAGAAATAGGATTGTCGTCAGTGAACAATCACTCAGTAAGTCCTAAAGAAAAGTAGGAATAGAATAGACAGATGAATAGACAGATATGAGAATATAACTGGTGTATTGTGAGTTTGTTATATTAACACAGTTGATTGTAGTTTTGTACATAATATGACAGTGTATACGAGAGGAGTCCAACTTACACCGTGGACTATGGTAACCCGTAGTACAAGGCTTCGTCGATAAAACCACGGAACAATAGCAATGGATGTATAGTTACGTCTTTTAATGACCATCTCGTGCCACTTTTAACACATTTTGTGCTAGTCTACCCCTTTAAAACCCCGTAATGTATTTTGTATTGATTTGTATTATTTTGTTTAATGGATGTACGACTTGCCGAAACCATGATATCATGTAAACGGAATGGATATAAATGGATATACATGTAATCAGAGTATATCCATGGTTCGGTTAGTTCAATTCAAGTTGATATAGATTGAATTCTGGTATAAATGGATTCATGTTGTATTGAAGTTACCTTTGAATTGTATTTGAGTATAGATTGTTTCCAGTTTTGAATGAGACTCAGACTGAGTTAGACATTTTAAAACGAATTGAAGTCCTGAATTAGTTTTGATGTTATCGGTAACTGCTGCATATGTACGACAGGATTTGTGTCTTTTTCCAAGACAATTACCGTATTGATAACACCGTTTTTAGGTTGTCTACTTTAGATAGGCAAGCACCCATATTCTCCGGCTCCCTGAGGCTCAAGAGAACTGGTCCCGCTTAAACCTATATTTACTAGGGTCCTTATTATAAATTAATATAACTTGAGGAGGTTTTATGAAAAATAGTGATATATTTTCAAAATAAACCTCAAGTATTTATTTATCGTTTTTAGGGTTTTCATAGTTGTAATTTTTATAAAATGAAATATTCTAATGGATATAATCCTAACTTGAATAGCATATGGTATTATAGTGTAATATTGGAATTGTATTGATTTGTAATGGTAGTTTCATGAAATTTGTGATTTCTTTGATTTAGAAAACATGGACTATATATAATATATTTAAAATAGATATTTTGATGATAATATATATATATATATATATATTAAAAATAGAATTTATTTTTTTAAATAGAAATCACGTTGTTCTTAAAATTGTAATACAAATTCCATCGAGATCGTATGCTCCGTAAGGAGTTCTGCATCTCGCCCTACTAGTCCCGAGGACGTGCGATAACCCGCACCATCCCGATCGGGTTCCCTAAAATGGGTTGTAGAGACTTGATCGTATGGAATTTAAATAAGACAATTTAAAGAATACGGTTTTGTAATAGTTTAGGGTATTTTATTGTAAACTTGTAATCATCCTACAATTAAAGTTTCCAAAAGTCATCGTGCTAAGCCAAGAATGAGTGTTGTGATGAGGTAGGTCATTACCTTATGAGTTTTCTAAAGGTAATATGAGCAAAACTAGAAAGTAATGTCGTATGTAAACTAGATGGTATTTTAGCGTAAAAGTTAAATAAAAGTTGTTTAACATTATATTTTGAATTGAAATTTGTTCCAAATGCTATTTAATGGTTAATAAATAATATGTAAAAATATGGTAAATATGTTATTAAGAAAAATTGTGTTTTTGATGAAAATTAGAATCGGAAGTCGGATTAACTCCGCTTCCGACAAGTTTTAATAGATTATTGTTTTAGACAAGAAAGAGGCGAGAAGTGAAGGGACTTACTGATTGATTATAGAGGGGGGAGGTAGAAGGAGATTTCGAAGGCGTCGTGGAGTCGCGTCGTTGCCGGATTTGTCCCGAAACGTCGCCGGAACTTGACCTTGAGCCAACTCCATTTGTACAACTTCTTGGACTTAAAAATTTTAGAGAGTTTTGGCAATGAAATTCTGAATGAGGAGGGCTATGGTGTAGTGTAGTATTTATAGGAGAAATTAGGGTTTAGGGTAATAAAGAATGAATTAAAAATATGCATTTAAATTTGGATTAATGCCTCATTTTAATTCTCTGGAAATGTGCAAGGAAATCAAACAGACTAGGGTTAGTGGGGGGAGTCCAAGGGGTGTAGGGTTAAATTTTGGGAGCATTTGCCATGGGGGGCCCGGCGGCGTCGGCCCCTGGCAACATCTCGCCGGTCGTTTAGGGGGTGGAGGGCTCTGGATTGAAGACACGTGTCTTAGTCGCTTCATATGGCTCAGTGCACATGTTTGTTTTCTGTGTGACTTTTCATTTTACGTGTAGTGCACGTGCAAACTTTTTAGTTTCTAAAGGTTTAAAAGAAAAATCAATAAAAATAATATGTGGCTGGAGGGATTCGAACACAGGGGTTATGTCACAGCAGTGCAAGGCTTTACCAACGAGTTACAAGTGTTTTCTTGTTGTTCAAAAGCAATTCAAATTTATAACTTGTGCTCAGACTTAAGTACTCCTTTATGTATTTTTGAAAAAAAATTCTGTACAGAAAATTTAGGGTTACAATTATAATCACAAAACATGAGGGTCCCCAAATTGATTTCAATTTGATGGTCTAATGCAGCCTCAAACATCACCACATCAGCGGTAAAAAAATTAAATGTAGAATTTTCCTTAACATATATTTAATAAATACAATCATCAACTGAATCAGTTTTAACTATGCAGTCATCTCTACCGATCTTAAATAACTACTAGAATTATTGTGAATCATTTTGAAAAAAAAATTAACCACTCCCACCACGTAACTTTTAATCTTCTCTATTTTTTTAATTCAAATTTAAAAAATTGAACATAATTTTTATTTGAACACGTGCATTTGTAATATTTCAGAAAAGTAAAATATTATTTTTGGAATTTAAATGATTAAATAATATATTTTATGGATATTATAAAAAGTATGGAAATTGGTTTTAACGAAATAGTATGATTATATACTTATAGTTTGAAAGATAATTGGAAAATTAATAAGAATTATTGATTTTGAAAGAAATTATGTGAATTTAGCATTTATAGATTATTATATAATTATTTGTATACAATGTTAATGCTAAACTTGATTAAGTTTCATTAATCATGCATTAATCTTGTTTATATATATCATATGCAACATGACATGTTGCAAATACTTGTTACATTTTTATGAACCATGGTCTTAATTCTTCAAATTTGCACATATATTTGGTTTTGTTTTTAAAATAAAAAGGAAAATAAAAGAAATGAGGCATGGCATGGGAGAGGGGACAAAAGGGTATTGGTAAGAGAGAGAGAGAGAGAGAGAGAGAGAGAGAGAGTGTGTGTGTGTGTGAAGGTTCTAGTAGCCATGGCTTCTTCTTTTCCCACTTTCTCTTCACTTCCTTCTTCATTCTTCTCCTCTTCCTCCACCCTTCACCTCATCTACACCTCACAAAACACCACCAAAACTCAAACAAACCAATTACCCCCTTCACAAAAATAGTGCACAAGCTCCTCACAAAGACCCTGGTGGTATCAAGTTAAGGTTTTGAAGAATTTGGGCAATCCAAGAATTTTCTTGAGTTACCAAATGAGATAATCCCTACATTTTTAGTTAAGTAATTAGCTTTCCTACCCTCCTAGTATAGTTTAGAGTTAATATTTTGTGGTTTAGTGAATTTAGAATTTTCCAAGATGAGGTTGGGGATAACTGGAGTTGTGATAATGTCATTGAGGTTTAGTTAGAGTTTGCAAGACCTTAGTGATGTTTACTGGAAAAAAACTAGGGACTAGAACCAATACATAAACTTTGAATTTTTTTGATATCGGTTTTGTGGGTTTTGAGGACTAAATGAAATCTGGAGCAAATTGGGATCTTTTCAAGAAAAACATACAACTACATTGACCTAGTTAGACCATTAGAAGACCACCACAGAAGATTGAGACAAAAACTCTTAGTGGGGGCCGGCGACACCGGGTCCTGTAGCTCCTCTCGTCGGCCACTTCTTGGGTATTGGTGTTGGGGTTTGGTCTATAGCTCACACACCTTATAACCTAGCCCCTGTATTGTTATTTTAGCCCCAATATACCTGAGCAAAAATCTGGGGGCATTTTGAGTTGATTTTGGTAATGTTTTTTCGATTTCTAAAACTTGGTTTTTGGTATTTGAATTTGGATTTGGTCGTTGGACGTTTGTACGTCAACGACGAGGGTTATTTGGTTGTTTTTGCATGCGTAGGCTATAGGTTCTAACCTATGAGCACTTCGCGTGTCGTGTCGGTTTTCGAATAGGATTTTGATACGGTACGATGTGTTTTGATATGTAGGTACCTTCGTGTGGACTTCGGGACGACAAGGAAGAACAAGGCGTCATCGACTTCGGCAAGCGAGGATCGAAGGTGAGTAGATGTATATCTACGAGGGAAGTCGGGTGGATGGCGTATAGCATCCCCGCAACCGTAAAATAGGGTGTGTGTGTGTGTGTGTGTGTGTGTGTGTATGCGAGACTTGGATACCTAGCAAATAGGGTTACTGGGAGACTATAAGTTAGATTAAGCATACTTGTAAGATAGTTTACTCTTACTTTAGTTCCTTAGTCGTGAGTCGTCGGTTTACTTTGTCGCGCACACACACACTTGATATGATATGTGTGTATATGTATATGTGTGTATATATATATGTACATATATGGGTATGTGATATATATATATATATATATACTATACTATACATATACGTGTATGATAAGGATATGACATGTGATATGGTTTTGAGTCGATACGATCAAACATGATGTCAAGAGATATTGATATATAATTTGAGATGAGACATCGTTTATAATGCGATATATTAAAGGATCGTTGGGCGTTATACATATAACATGCGATAACATGTGACTTGATATGATATTAGATTGTATGCAACCTTAGATCCGTACCTTTTATTTTGATATTGTACGATGAATGATACTGTACGAACTATGATCTATATATGACATATATGATATTTGACCCGTACCTTCGATTTGAGGATGCCGTACGATTGATTTTACCGTACGAGGTATATATGATGATTGATCCGCACTCTTGACTCGAGGATGCCGTACGATGGTTATTAACGTACGTGATTGTCACGCCCTGCTTCCTGGTGTACGGCGAAAGGGACGCGACGAGGCTGCTACGTATTTACTGTGAAGTAAATACGCTAAGCGTATCTAAGCAATATAAATATAAATGCACAAGAGACAAGATATAATAAAACAACAACTTTATTTATTCACATTCTTTTTACAATACATGGAAAAGTAAATACAACTGAATGAAAGCAATGCCTAAACAGTGGCATAACAGAAATGAAAAGTACTGAAATGAAGTAGGTATAAGTGGCTACAACTCTGGGTCTTCAATAAACTGGTCCAAGTCTTCAGTTCTAGGCTCGATCTCTGGAAGGTCCGAATCACCTGACAACATTCAAAGAAGAAGAAAGAGAATGTCGTCAGCGAACAAATCGCTCGGTAAGTCCCAAAGATAAGGGAGAAGTAGAATAGACAGAGAGAGAGGGAGAGAGTAGCTTTTAAAGTTGTATTATATTGTTATATTGTTGTATTTATTGTTAACGCTGTTGTTTGTAGCTTGGTACAGAAGGATGCCGGTGTATATGAGAGGAGTCTCACTTGTCCCAGAGACTAAGGTATCAGGAACTCAAGGAACCGTTTATGCCACGGTACAACAGCAATGGAATATAGGTTAGGTGTCTTATGGTTGTAGTCTCGTTCCACTTCTAATACCTTCCGTACCAATCTACCCCTTAAACCCCACGATGTCTTGATTGTATTGTTGTATTATTTGAATTGTATTGCAACTTTTATTGTCTTGTAATAAAGATTGTATAATTGGATGACTTGCCGAAACCATGATATCAGTAAATGGATGTAACTGGGGAATCATGGATGTAACCGGAGAATCATGTAAATGGAAGTATATCCATGGTTCGGTTTAGTCAATACAGATTTAATAGATTGAACAGATTGATTATATGGATTCATGGATTCATGTTGAATTGCAGTTTGTACTTGAATCATATTCAAGTCAGATTATTATAATGATACTCAGTCTGAGTCAGAACAATTAGAAAAGAAATTGAATTCTGAATTAGGTTTTGATGTTATCGGTAACCGCTGCATATGGACGGCAGGATTTGTGTCTTTTTCAAAGACGATTACCGTGTTGATAACACCGTTTGTTAAGTTGTCTACCTTAAATAGGCAAGCACCTACTTTTCTGGCTCCCTGAGGCTCAAGAGATTGGTCCCGCTTAAACCTATGTTTACTAGGGTCCTGATTGTAATTTATAAAACTTGAGGGGGTTATATGTAAAAATATTTTTTATAATTTTCAAAATACACCTCAAGTATTTTATTATCGTCTTTAGAGTTTTCATAAATGTAGATTTTATATATGTGGCATTTCTAGTGAATAAAACCTAATTTCTATAATATAGGGTATTTAATTGTAATATTGAACTTGTATGGAAATTTCATGGTATTTTCATGTACAGTGATTCTTTTGACTTAGAAAAAAGTTTGAATATTGATATTATAAAAAATAGATATTTTGATATACATATATATTTATATATTTATAAAAATACTTTTTAATTTATTATTTTCTAGAAATCCCATTTTCTTAAGATATTTGTATTTTAAATATTTCGAGACCGAATGCTCCTTGCGGAGGTCTGCATCTCGCACTACTAAGCACGAGGATGTACGATAATCCGCACCATTCCGGACGGGTTCCCCAAATGGGTTGTAGCGACGCTTTGCAAAGATTTGTGTAAAATACATATTTCTTTTAGAAAAAAGGTTTTATTAGTAAATGGTATTTATATGTAAAGTCTTGTTTTCTTGTATTCTATGTTCCTGAAAGGTATTGTGCGATGTTGCATATGAGTGTTGTGAGGAGGTAGGTCATTACTTCGTGATCTATTTAAAGGTATAGCAAGATTGTGATATTTTAAATGTCGAAATTAAACTATATGGTATTATAATAAAAAAGTACGATAAAAATTGAAATAGAACTCCTTTTGATATGGAACTTGTTCAATATGACTTATTAATGTTTAATAGTCAACATGTAATGGTTTAGTATGATTGTATTTAAGAAAAGGTTGAATTTTTTAGGAAGAACCGAATCGGAAATCGGATTAACTCCGATTCCGTCGGGTTTTAGAAATACATGTTTTAAGAATAGAAAAGAGGAGAGGGAGGAGGGACTTACGGGTTTGGATTCAAGAGAAGAGGGAGAGGAATCGGTAGGAGGCGCCGGTGCGTCGTTTCGTCTCCGGGAGCTCCTAGGGTCGTCGTCGGAAGATCGCCGGAGTTTCGCCCTCTGCTAACTCCACTTGTATACAAAAGTTCTAAGGATTTTCTTGAGAATTTTGGACAGAAATTTGGAGTGAGGAGGGTGTGTTTAGGGGTTGTATTTATAGGGTAAGGCTAGGGTTAGGGTTAGGTGAAGAGGTGTGAGAAAAAATGTATTAAATTGTATTAAAAATAGGGTTTAATGGGATTTTTAAGAGCTCTGTTAAATTGCAGGAAAATTAAACTATACAGGGATGATGGGGAGGCCAAAAGACATAACTTTTGTGTTGATGGATCGGCGGTCCGGCCGATTCCGACCGGCGGCGGCGGCCGAGTCGCCGGCCGACTCGGGCTGAGTCAGGCCAGGGTCGGTCGCCGTGGGTCCGTCGTCTCTTGGTCTTCCCCCTGGTCCAGTTTGTTTTACATGTGTAGTGGGGTTTTTACGAGTTATGCACGTGTAGACCTTTGGACTTCTAAAAATTCAAAATAAAACAATATTAAAAATAATGTAGGGGATGTGATTTGAACTCTGGTGGCTTGGTTCAGCAGTGCAAGGTCTTACCAATGAGCTACAAGCTCCTTCTTGCTATTAAAAAGTAAATCAAACTTATAACTTGTGCTCAGGCAAAAGTACCCCTTTCTGTATTTTTTTGAAAAATTTGTACAGAAAGTTGTACAGGAAATTTAGGGTTGTTACATTTTATCCTCCTTATAAAAATTTAGTCTTCGAAATTTGTAAAAGGAAAGTGTAACAGATTCAGAGAAAGTTGGTGACTGGAGTACTGATAGTGTGTGAAGAATAACAAAGTGGTGCAAGGGTTTGAGAATGTGAAAGTGAATTACTAGTGTTACCTTGGTCAACTGTCTCGGCTTCTACGACTGCTAAGGTGGATGCTTGGCGTCTCGGCACATTTTTTCTGTGTATGCCGGTACATCGATGCCTGACTGGGTAGAGGTGGTCCAGGTGGAGGTGGTGCTGGGAGTGAAAGACGAGGTTCAGGAGCCTGGATAGCTGGCCGCTGCGGGTAGTTGATGGGTGTGTGATCTGGGTTGCATCTATAAGGACAGTTTCCAATTCCGTGATTGGACACGCCACAAACTATACACAGGCCTTTTGCGCGCCTACAGTCCTTCCACAAGTGTCCCTTTCTCCTTCAGGAGTAGCAAAAGTATGGACTCGACTGGTTATTGATTTCTTTAGTTCTCCTGGGTTCGAACGATGGCCTGGAAGAAGCTCCTCCTGCCATTTGAGTGGCAGGGCGTTTCAAACCGGCAGATTGAGGTCTGCCCTTCCTCTTCACTATTGCATCATATTTTCGGGCAGCCTTCAAAGCCAAATCATGGGTTGGGAAATACCCTGTAGATAATGCAGCTTGGATTTCCGGGTCCAACCCTTGCTGAAATCTTCTAGCTCTGATCTCACCAGTCGGTATGAGATGGGCCGCAAACCTGTTACAGTCTTGTGTTAGCTGTGTAGTATGTGATATTTTGAAAATCGAATTTATTGAGACATATCTTACCGACTGGGCGTGGTGAACTTAGCGTCATATTCATCTACTGACTTGGTCCACATTAAACCTTGGTGTAGATGGATGAACTGCTGTTCCATGTCGAACCTGGCAGTCTCAGGGAAGTACTTTGCGTTGAACATGTCGCGGAAAGTCTTTCATTCAATGGGTTGTTCAAGACGGCTTTCTTCCGCCTTCCACCAGACCCATGCATTGTCCGTGAGCTGTAGTTTCGCAACACGAACCCAAGCTATCTCAGGCACTTGTGCCGCTACCAGATCATCTTCGATACTCTGAGCCCATTCCTCAGCTTCCAGTGGGCTTTCTTTTCCTGTAAACTATTTGGGGTGCAAAACCCTGAATTGCTTCATCCCAGGTGCTTCTGCCTCTGGATGGTTCAAGAGAATAGCAGTCTGCTGCTGCTGTCCTTCCAGGAGGCTGCGGATTGCCTCAAGTAGAACCGTCTGATCGTTGATCGGAGCAGCTACGGCAGGTGTGAGTGGTAGTGGTGGTGGGGGTGTTGTTGACATTGGTGCTAGTGTTGTTTGGGGAATCCATAACCTTGAATGAAAAATTTTGGTTAGGACAGATTCAAAGTACATGATTCAAAGAATATGAAATGATAAGATTTAAGAAATATGGATTGTAAAGAATGTTTTAGTTGCTGGTTCTTGTGTTATATTGCTTAGGTTGTTCACGCAGAACAGAACTGTATGGTAGGGTTCCATACAACTTTGACCTGCATGGGCCACCAACAAAACCTGTCACGCCCCGCTTCCCGATGTACGGCGAAGGGGACGCGACAAGGCCGCTACGTATTTACTGTGAAGTAAATACGCTAAGCGTCTCTAAGCAATATAAATATAAATGCACAAAAGACAAGATATAATAAAACAGCAACTTTATTTATTCACATTCTTTTTACAATACATGGAAAAATAAATACAACTGAATGAAAGCAATGCCTAAACAGTGGCATAACAGAAATGAAAAGTACTGAAATGAAGTAGGTACAAGTGGCTACAACTCTGGGTCTTCAATAAACTGGTCAAAGTCTTCAGTGCTAGGCTCGATCTCTGGAAGGTCCGAATCCCACGACGACATTCAAAGAAGAAGAAAGAGAATGTCGTCAGCGAACAAATCGCTCGGTAAGTCCCAAAGATAAGGGAGAAGTAGAATAGACAGAGAGAGAGAGAGTAGCTTTTAAAGTTGTATTATATTGTTATATTGTTGTATTTAGTGTTAACGCTGTTATTTGTAGCTTGGTACAGAAGGATGCCAGTGTATACGAGAGGAGTCTCACTTGCCCCGGAGACTAAGGTATCAGGAACTTAATGAACCGTTTACGCCACGGTACAACAGCAATGGAATACAGGTTAGGTGTCTTATGGTTGCAGTCTCGTTCCACTTCTAACACCTTCCGTACCAATCTACCCCTTAAATCTCGCGATGTCTTGATTGTATTGTTGTATTGTTTGAATTGTATTACAACTTGTATTGTCTTGTAATATAGATTGTATAATTGGATGACTTGCCAAAACCATGATATCAGTAAATGGATGTAATTGAAGAATCATGGATGTAACCGGAGAATCATGTAAATGGAAGTATATCCATGGTTCAGTTTAGTCAATACAGATTTAATAGATTGAACAGAATGATTATATGGATTCATGGATTCATGTTGAATTGCAGTTTGTACTTGAATCATATTCAAGTCAGATTATTATAATGATACTCAGTCCGAGTCAGAACAATTAGAAAAGAAATTGAATCCTGAATTAGGTTTTGATGTTATCGGTAACCGCTGCACATGGGCGGCAGGATTTGTGTCTTTTTCAAAGACGATTACCATGTTGATAACACCGTTTGTTAAGTTGTCTACCTTAAATAGGCAAGCATCCACTTCTCCGTCTCCCTGAGACTCAAGAGATTGGTCCCGCTTAAACCTATGTTTCTAGGGTCCTTATTGTAATTTATAAAACTTGAGTGGGTTATATGTAAAAATACTTTTGTATAATTTTCAAAATACACCTCAAGTTTTTTATTATCGTCTTTAGAGTTTTCATAAATGTAGATTTTATATATGTGACATTTTTAGTGAATAAAACCTAATTTCCATAATATAGGGTATTTAATTGTAATATTGAACGTGTATGGAAATTTCATGGTATTTTCATATAAAGTGATTCTTTTGACTTAGAAAAATGTTGAAATATTGATATTATAAAAAATAGATATTTTGATATACATATATATTTATATATTTATAAAAATACTTTTTAATTTATTATTTTCTAGAAATGTCATTTTCTTAAGATATTTGTATTTTAAATATTTCGAGATCGAATGCTCCTTGCGGAGGTCTGCATCTCGCACTACTAAGCCTGAGGATGTGCGATAATCCGCACCATCCCGAACGGGTTCCCCAAATGGGTTGTAGCGACGCTTTGCAAAGATTTGTGTAAAATACATATTTCTTTTAGAAAAATGTTTTATTAGTAAATGGTATTTATATGTAAAGTCTTGTTTTCCCGTATTCTATGTTCCCGAAAGGTATTATACGATATTGCATATGAGTGTTGTGAGGAGGTAGGTCATTACCTCGTGATCTATTTAAAAGTATAGCAAGATTGTGATGTTTTAAACGTCGAAATTAAACTATATGGTATTATAATGAAAAAGTATGATAAAAATTGAAATAGAAATCCTTTTGATATGGAACTTGTTTAATATGACTTGTTAATGTTTAATAGTCAACATGTAATGGTTTAGTATGATTGTATTTAAGAAAATGTTGAATTTTTTTAGGAAGAACCGAATCGGAAATCGGATTAACTTCGATTCCGTCGGGTTTTAGAAATACATATTTTAAGAATAGGAAAGAGGAGAGGGAGGAGGGGCTTACGGGTTTGGATTCAAGAGAAGAGGGAGAGGAATCGGTAGGAGGTGCCGGTGCGTCGTTTCGTCGCCGGGAGCTCCTAGGGTCGTCGTCGGAAGATCGCCGGAGTTTCGCCCTTCGCTAACTCCACTTGTAAACAAAAGTTCTAAGGATTTTCTTGAGAGTTTTGGACAGAAATTTGGAGTGAGGAGGGTGTGTTTAGGGGTTGTATTTATAGGGTAAGGCTAGAGTTTGGGTTAGGTGAAGAGGTGTGAGAAAAAATGTATTAAATTGTATTAAAAATAGGGTTTTATGGGATTTTTAAGAGCTCTGTTAAATTGCATGAAAATTAAACTATACAGGGATGATGGGGAGGCCAAAAGACACAACTTTTGTGTTGATAGATCGGCGGTCCGGCAGATTCCGGCCGCGGCGGCGGTCGAGTCGGCCGAGTCGCCTGCCGACTCGGGCCGAGTCAGGCCAGGGTCGGTCGCCGTGGGTCCGTCGTCTCTTGGTCTTCCCCCTGGTCCAGTTTGTTTTACATGTGTAGTGGGGTTTTTACGAGTTATGCACGTGTAGACCCTTGGACTTCTAAAAATTCAAAATAAAACAATATTAAAAATAATGTGGGGGATGAGATTTGAACTCTGGTGGCTTGGTTTAGCAATGCAAGGTCTTACCAATGAGCTACAAACTCCTTCTTGCTATTAAAAAGCAAGTTAAACTTATAACTTGTGCTCAGGCAAAAGTACCCCTTTCTGTATTTTTTTTAAAATTTTGTACAAAAAGTTGTACAGGAAATTTAGGGTTGTTACAGTGATGCTATGAGGCTGGATTGCCGACTACTAGATATATCGACTCGGATATACTTTCGATTCATATTTACTTTCGACTCATTTCTTAGTTTAGTCTTTAGTTCCTTAGATAGATATTAGCTTAGGCTCGAGTCATATCTATTTTCAAAACTACGAATCGTAGGCATTTTCAAAGGATAAACCGAGAGACGCTACGGATTTTCAAAAGACATCTCTTTTCTCAAAACACTGTGGTCCCTACTTTTCTAAAAACAACGATTCATGCTTTTTAAACACGTTAAACGGTATGGCTCGTATATAAATTTATATACCTTATTGTTGCTTTTACTGTTTACTTTCTGTTATGATCTCGTCTGCTAGGACACCTGCACCATTACCGATGATGCATATGTTGCACGTACACTTGCTTACCGGCTCACACACATCAGCATCAGTAATTGTCATATCGCGTACACTATAGTAACCGCTATTCCATTGTATACACTGATAATTGTAGCTAAGTAGTACTGTTTTGCATTCATGATATCATATGCTAGTTTAAACTTTGCATTTCTTACTTAGATGCCACATGCATTTGTATACATACATTCCGGTTATGTACTGCAGTTGGGTTCTATGCCAATATTCATTGTTCATTATCAGCTCATGATTATGGGATTCCGATTTTCATGAGATTTCTGGATTTGGGAAATCGCATGTGAAACTAAAAAACTTATGCTCCTTCTAAAAGAAAAACACAGTTTTCTCTTGATATGATGTGTGGCATCCACCATGAGTTTTCTCGGTTTTGAAGCATATATGATATATGATTACCCGCCACGAGGAGCGAGGGCGACGCCGTCTGCGGGTACATGGTGGACCCGGTGCGATATCCCGGGGTAAGATTGACGTATATAGAGAGATAGAGACGTTGAGCCCGGCAAGGGAGCACTACCGACCGGTGATAGTTTGGGCCGATCCGGACTGACGGAGCCTGAGATAGTTGGCGCGGCGGATATCCGGAGGATACCGACCGTAGTCGTGAGATCAGATGATATGGGTCGATCCGGACTGACGGAGCCCGAGATTCAGATGATATGGGCCGATCCGGACCGACGGAGCCCGAGATACGAGGATTATGTGTCGCTGATTGTTACGCCCCGCTTCCCAGAATACGGGCAGAGAACGCGACGAGGCCGCTACGTATTTACTGTGAAGTAAATACGCTAAGCGTATCTAAGCAATATAAAGATAAATGCACAAGAGACAAGATATAATAAAACAACAACTTTATTTATTCACATTCTTTATGTACAATGCATGGAAAAGTAAATATAACTGGATAAAAACAATGCCTAAATAATGGCATAACAGAAAAGGAAAAGTACTGAAATAAAAAGTGTACAATGAACTAAAGCTCTGGGTCTTCAATGAAGTGTTCCAAGTCTTCACTAGTGGGCTCGATCTCCGGAGTGTCCAGATCACCTGACGACGTTCAAAAAAGAAAGAAAGAGAATGTCGCCAGTGAACAAATCGCTCGGTAAATCCCAAAGATAAGGGAGAAATAGAATAGACAGAGGGAGAAAATAGATTTTAAAGTTGTATTATATTGTTTTAGTGTTAACGCTGTTGTTTGTAGCTTGGTACAGAAGGATGCCAGTGTACACGAGAGGAGTCTCTATATGCCAGAGACTAGAGGCAAGTATAGTATAAGAAACCGTTTATGCCACGGTACAACAGCAACTGGATTCAGGTTAGGTGTATTAAATCTTACTGTCTCATGCAACTTCTAACACCTTCCGTACCAATCTACCCCTTAAACCCCGAGATGTCTTATTGTATAGTTGTATTGTCTTGTCTTGTATTGTAAACTGTATAGATTGTATAACTGGGTGACTTACCGAAACCATGATATCAGTAAATGAATGTAACTGTAGAATCATGGATGTAAATGGAGAATCATGTAAATGGAAGTATATCCATGGTTCGGTTTAGTCAATATAGATTGAATATATGTATTCATGTTGAATTGTAATATTATAGATTGTAGATTGTACTTGAATCATATTCAAGTCAGAATATTAATGAGAAGACTCAGTCTGAGTCAGAAAATTTATTCAAGAAATTGAAGTCCTGATTGTTTTGATGTTATCGGTAACTGCTGCACATAGGCGACAGGATTTGTGTCTTTTTCAAAAACGATTACCGTATCGATAACACCGTTGTTAAGTTGTCTACCTTAGATAGGCAAGCACCCACTTCTCCGGCTCCCTGAGGCTCAAGAGATTGGTCCTGCTTAAACCTATGTTTATTAGGGTCCTTAGGGTAATTTATAGAACTTGAGAGGGTTTTATGTAAAAATACTTTTATATACTTTTCAAAATACACCCTAAGTATTCATTAATCGTTTTTAGAGTTGTAATGAATGTAGATTTTATATTGTGATATTTCTAATGAAAATATCCTAATTTCATAATAAAGGGTATTTATTTGTAATATTGACTTGTACGGAATTCATGGTATTTTAATGTAAAATGATTCTTGTGATTTTTGAAAAGAGTTGGAATATTTATAATATTTCAAAGTAGATATCTTAATGTTACATATATATATATATAATTATATAAAAATAATTTTAATATAAATTTTATATTTCTAAAAATATCATTTCCTTAAGATGTCGTATTTTAAATCTTTCGAGACCGAATGCTCCTTGCGGAGGTCTGCATCTCACACTACTAAGCCCGAGGATGTGCGATAATCCGCACCATCCCGAACGGGTTCCCTAAATGGGTTGTAGCGGCGCTTTGCAAAGATTTGTATAAATACTAAATCGTTTAGAAAATGGTTTTATTAGTAATGGTATTTATTTGAAAATGTGTTGTTTTCCCGTATTCTATGTTCCCGAAAGTATTGTGCTATGTTGCATATGAGTGTGTGAGGAGGTAGGTCATTAGCTCGTGATCTACTTAAAGGTATAGCAAGAATTTGATGGTTTAAATGTCGAAATGAAACTATATGGTATTTTAATGAAAAAATACGGTAAAATGGAAATAGCAATTTCTTTTGATATAGAACTTATTCAATATTATTAGTTAGTGTTTAATAGTCAACATGTAATAGTTTTGTGCGATTGTATCTAAGAAAATGTTGGATTTTGAGAATGGACCGAATCGGAAATCGAATTTTTTCCGATTCCGTCGGGTTTTAGAACCTCGTATTTTTAGAACAAGAATAGAAAAGAGGGAGGGGGACTTACGGGTTTCAAGGTTAGATAAGAGGAAGAGGGAGACGTAGGCTTCGCCGGTGCGTCGATTCGTCGCCGGGAGTTCCTAGGATTGTCGCCGGAAAATTCGCCGGAGCTTCGCCGGAGCTTCGCCTCTTTGCTCACTTCGATTGCACACTAGGGTTTCTAGGAATTTCTTGAGAGTTGGCTCAGAATTTTAGGGTGAGAGGATAGTGTTTATGGGTGGTATTTATAGGGTTAGGGTAAATGAAGAGTTTAATTGAAAAAAATGTATTAAAATATATTAAAATGTAATAAAAGTGGAGTAAATGGGAATTTAAAAGGTCTCTAGAAATGGTCTGAAGATTTAAAGTGTACAGGGGGTTAGGGGAGACAGAAAGCCACATCTTCTCTGGTGACGACTCGACGGTCCGGCCAAGTCCGGCCGGCGGCGCCGGCCCGAGTCGGCCGGTCCGCCGGCCGATTCGGCCGATCTCGGCCGAGTCGGCCGGTCCGCCGGCCGATTCGGCCGATCTCGGCCGAGTCGGTCGGTCGGAGGGTGCTCTGTCGTCTCACTAACTCTCTGGTACATTTAAGTTTTCAGGTGTAGTGGGGTTTTTGTGAGATATGCACGTGTAAACTGTTGGTATTCTAAAAATACAAAATAAAACAATATTAAAAATAATGTGGGGTATGGGATTTGAACTCTGGTGGCTTGGTTCAGCAGTGCAAGGTATTACCAATGAGCCACAACCTCCTTCTTGTAATTAAGGAGTGAATTAATTACTTAAAGTAATCACAACAAAAGTAAATACCCCAAGTATACATTAATTTTTAAGCAAAATTTTTGTACACTAAAAATGGAGTTGTTACACTGATGGTCACGGTTTTTATGATATTTTCGAGTGTCGATACTTGGCACTCAGGTTTTATCATGATTTTGTGTGTCGTTGCTGGACATACGTTGGATGATGCATTTATACATGATACACATGACATGTAGTTACTTTGTGACACGGACACGGGTACTTGGCTTTACACATATGCTTATTTTATCACCTTTACTGCCACTCGATGTTACCGTGTTACTTTTATTACTGTATCGCACTGTATGACCTAAGAGATAGCCGTACATTCGGTTTCTACTCGGTGATGTCTTCTACTCACGAATTGGCAACTTACCCCGGTTGTGCCACAGTTTCTTGCAGATTTGATCGCACAGGTTTTCATAGCGGCTTTGCTGGCACACTGCTTTTCTTCCGGGTGATTTTCTTTGGTATGTGGGGTTCACTTGCATCGTAACCACCATTGTACTTGTATATTTATTTCAGTTGTATCTAGTTAAAACCTCTATCAACCAGACCTTGTATATTTGTAGACTTAGAAAACGCAGTTCTATATTGTTTCGGCCTTAGAGTCACGCTCTTGTACTTATTTATTATTGTATTTGCTTCTTGATGATGTTTTTACTTTCTTGCTTACTCATGTGTTTGACCCTCGCCTTCGGCGTTGTATATGTATATTTTTGTATGGTTGTTTCCGTCATTTGGTGAAGAGCTAGCTCTCGCTTGGGGATGCCTATATTATTATTGCTTGTATTCGTTTTCGGGTTAAAAATTACAAAGGAGGTGCTGCCGAAATTTTAAATGTCAAAAAATATTTTCAAAACTTCACCTCCAATATTTTTCCTTAAAAGGTTTAGATTTCTGGGCTTTTGGCTTACTTGAATTAGGTGTGGTCCTATAGACTCCACATGATTCAAGTGCCAGTCACGTGCCTTTTCCTGGTCGTTACAAAGTTGGTATCATAGCGTTAAGTTTAACCTTGGTTCGAGTCTAGGTTTGACTATGCGGAGTCTAGGGCGTATATATATATATATTTGGAACCTAGGCTTGACCTTACGGAACTTAGACTTGGTCGAGAGGGTATTAGACCCGAACTTTCGTCACATAGGTTGACCTTGGTTGATGGAGTAGGTGACTTAAGTAGAGTGACGTACCGTGTGTATGTTCCGCGACATACTTACGATACACTACTTCCCTTAAGTGGCCTTAGGATGTACTTTTCTTATGCACCGTATTTCTGTTCGTTCCTATGAGCTATCCTCATCGATATCGGATTGTGGTTTCCGTTACCTTGGCTACACGGCAGAGAGAGCTGCGGCTAGAGATGCGGTCAGCACGAGCTCGTCATGGACGAGGACTGATTAGGATGTATTCCGGTGACACACTAGCGCATTGATTTATTATTTTATTAAGATTCCTTGTTGACACGAGCATTCGAGATCTACACCACATGATCGGGCAATTGCTAGAGGCCAGCCAGATTGTGAAGATTATTAAGGTACCGTCTACTCCAGATGATTGAGGAGTTGTCTACCGTGCGGACAGATAAGCCAGTTGTTGCTGAGTTGCTGAGATATCGCCCCCAGACCATTGAAGCTAATGCAGCATGAGTTTATACACGGAGACGTGACAGAAGGTAGCTAGTCCATCTTGAATTGAGTGACGGAGATGATTCGTCTGATCTGATGTGCCGACATAGGCTCGGTTAAGTTGAAGAATTCCAGTTTGAAGGATCTTATACAGATCTAGGGTAAATCGATCAAGAAAAGACATTGTTCGTTGGATGCTCCGATGAAAGATCAGTAAGTTGACCAGTTTCGGATAGAAGGACCTCACCCAGATGCGTTGTGAGTTGATCGAGAACGGATGAATGAAACGTATTTCTCCGATCACTTGGACGAGTTCCCGAGGACGCAATTGACCGGATGCCTTCTACAGGATATTAGAGATGCTGAGTTCGTAGCTTCGAAAGAGACTCTAGATACGACTACAGCCAATTGGAGCGCAGTCCACACAGCTATGAAGAGATGATTCCGAATTGGTCCATATTGAAGGGAAGCGAGTAAGAGGTCCGTGCGAGATTTTAACGAGTTGATGTTCCTCTCCATTGACGTTAAAGAGTTGATACGTACGCAGAGGCGTTGATTACGGCCACCCTTCCAGAGAAAAATCATGAAGAAAATGCAGCTGTCCCGGAACAAGAAATGGATTAAGTAAAGAGTGCCAACTTCCGAGCAGTCCTGCAGAGATGGGATTTCGGAGATACCCCGACATGATCTTTCTGGAATACTACATGAGAAGACTTGGACTAGGATCGAGAGTATCGTGCGGGCTTAGTGGCTACTCTCGATCCTAGTCCAGGCCAGCCCGGATGAGGGTGGTGGGGAAAGCTCGGTATTGAGCCGCGTCGGAGATATCCTAGAAGCTCATGCCCGCCGTAAATGCGTCTAGGTGGTCCTTAGGGTCGGATTTCCCATCGAAAAGGGCCACTTTCGGCGGCTTGTTCCTGGACGAGACGTGCTCGGCTAGCAACTCTTCTATGAAGGGCTTCATTAGTGGGTCAGTGGAGTACCTGTCCCCTTCACCGGACGTGTGGTCATCCCTTCGTATGCCTTCGATTTTCTTCTCGAGGGCTTCAAGCCGGTGGTGGTACCTCGAGGATTCTGCACAGTCGGAGTGATAGCTACCCCCGCTCCGGGTCTGTGCGATGGTGCGTCTTCGATTTCGCTCTATCAAGTGTCTCAAATCCTCGGGCGAGGCCCTTTTCGAGTAGTCCCTGCGCTCGTCGTTCTCGCGACCCCGGCGAGAGTGGGGGCGTCGGTCATGCCTGGAAGCAGGCGAGCTGACCGACACCTCCTCAGGGGGAGAGAGCGCGCGTCGGGCATTGGAGCGACGACTTAGTCTTCCCTGGGATCTTGGCGTGGAGCTGTCCAGCACCCAACTGGTCATGGAATCAATCGCCGCATGTAGGTCAGGGTGGCCGGAGTCGGCCCGCCGGTGCTCGGTGGCGCTGAGATGAGGGTGAGTGAGCTCGAGGGCTTGAGCGTGCCCATATGTCCTCTTACGGACGTTGTTATCCCGGGGAGGGAGTGCCTCAGTCTGGTTGGTAGGGCTCGCCGCTTGACCGCTAACGAGAGCATCCACCAGCGATGTGAGCCTATCTATCCGGACGCATAAGACGTTGATGGCGTTGGGAGGGGGAGACGAGCCGCTCCCGCCTCCATTGTGGCGGCTCGTATTCAGACCGTCACGGTTGTCGCTCGCCATCAGGTCGAGGGCGAAAGATCAATTTTAGGGGTGGAGAAGTTTCTGAGACCTTCCCACAGACGGCGCCAACTAATGGAGCTTAGGATCTCCTTCAGATGTTGTCCTCCGTCGATCCTGTAATGGCGGTCTTTAACAGCTGAGATTTGTTTTGGAATCTGTTAAGTGTCGATCTCAATGGGTTGGTGTTGGACGCCGAGCTATCTGTAAAGAAGTCCCGGGTTGGATGACCACTATAGGACCCTCCGACGATCAAGTTAGTGCCGAGGTATAAGTGCAGAGTAGCGGCGTATTGAAATCAGTTAGAGTTACCTGAGTCGTCTGAGAGAGGGATTTATATAGGTGTCGCATGGAGCGAGCAGACGCCAGATCATCGCCGTCAGTTACGCCACAGCGTTATTCTCGCCTTGAATGCCGGGATGCTCCCATTAACTGGGGGATGTGCTAGCGCGGGACGTGGATCGTAGGAGGCGGATGTCTCGCCTTGGCAATATACGTGGAGTCGTTGCGGGACGCAAAGGATCCGCGCTTTTGATTGATCGGGGGAAACCTAGGAAGCTCGGCATGTCAGGAGCTCGGAGACGAGCGGGAGGCCGAGAAAGCTCGGCATGTCAGAAGACTTGGAGACGAGTTATTGGTAGTTTCCTAAGTGAAGATGGAATGTATTCAGGGAGGTCTCCTGAAAGGTCGGATACGTTGCATTAGAAGAGGATCCCGAGGAATCCCCCATAATGCAACTCATTTATTTCACCTCCGTAGCTTTCGGGACGCGTCATCCGCCACGTGTCGTATTCTGAGGAGATATCACTTGTGAGCATCATCAAGGAAGAACCAAGAAGGCACCAAGAAATTTCTCAGTTCATTGTTATAATTGTCTTCGGTAATGAAAGAGAAATACATAGCATCGTAAGATGCAGAATGCTGTTTGAACATTTGTCAGGTTGTCCCTTTATAAGGATAAGGGTGGTAGGAAGAGTATCGTTCTTGATTATCAGTCTCTATGAAGGAGTGATTTCTCACTTCAACTAAAGAAGCGAGTTGAAGAAGAAACTATGATTATATTGTGTCCGATCATGAAAGAGAAATAAAGATTGTCTTGATTATTTAATTTCTGTCTCATGTTCGGACGCGTTGCATCGGAAATAACAAATGATTTTCCCTTATTGATTATGTTGATAGGAATAATCAATAAGGGGTAAGCCTAAATGTCCAAACTAGGCGTAAGACGAACACAATCACTCGAACTTACGTTCTTATAGGCGCGTAATTATTATAGTGGGTTCTTATAGGCTCTCTTCACGTACATGATGAGATTACAAAATAACGTTAAATTGTTATTTTCAAAGATCTAAAGGTTGTCCATCATTAATGATTTAACTTACAGAAAGCATTGAATTAATCGTTATTGTATTTGAAACATCTATAAAATTTGTTGCTTGCTTGTTCTTGAAAATAACAAGGAGGTTTTGTAGCTAGCTTTGACTCGCAGTGTTGCAGAAACAAAATCCCCCTGCTATAAAAACAAAGATAGATTGCTACGTCTCTGCTTTCTTTTTTGTGATATTTCTTGTTTTCAATTTTCTAACAATACGTTTATGATTTCTTACTAGCATTAAAAAATCAATTTTATTTGATTATAGAGTCAAATCATTTTCAATACCACCAACGGTCCACTCTGAAAATATAATTAATTTAGTCCTGATGCATGCATGTGTGAACGTGTTAATTATATATGGGTTTTTTTACCAATAGCCCTCCGAAACATAGCAAATTTCTTTCTACCCCAAAACTTAATATTTACTTTTCACCCCCAAATACTAATAAGATACATTATTTTATCCCATTTACGATTTTCGTCAACTTTTAACGGCATAACATTTGGTTTTTCTTTAAAATATCACAACCTTTCATCTACTTTGGAAATACTCAATTTTTTCCCCAAATTGAAATTATGGTTTAGACTGCTGCTGCACCTTTCTCAAAATCGACCATGAAATCAGAAGCATTTTCAACATGCTTCTTTATCTATAAAGAACTTAATGCTTCTGTGGTTTTGCTTGTTGTCTTCGGCTAAATAATAAACCATAAAATTTATGGAGAAAAGTTAAAGCTAAAGTTAACGGAGTTTTTTCGGACGGAAATCAAAAAGGGGGTAAAATGATGTATCAAGTTTTGAGTGGTTAGAAAGGAATTTGCTATGTTTTGGAGGATTACAAGTAAAATAATCCATTAAAGAGAGTCAATGTCCAAAAAAGTGTGCCTTGACAACTATATTTATACATTCATGAATATATAATTTTGGTTTCATCATCTTCATCATTATATAATTCACTTCAAGGAGGAAGCGAGATGAAATTTTGTATCATTGATTCATCGGTTCATAAAAGATGGCCAACGGAAGAAACAGAGAATGGATGAAGAAGAAGATGGCGAGGGCTAGCCAAAAAGGCCAGCAAAAGATCCGCATTTACTTTGCTGCCTGCAGACAATGGACCCGCCAACATGTTGGCTCTTCTGATTCTTACTTCATCTTTTAGATAACTTGGTCTCCTTTATCCTCTGGCTCGTGGAATCCATTATCATGGCCGCCATTATCTGCTTATTCTACTTTCGATATGGATTCCGACTCTAATGACTGGACTCCGGTACCATGTACTATTTTCTATTTCGGCAGGCTCAGGTTGGACGCATCCGATGCCCTAAATATTTTATTCTCCTGTACTAGCAGCTCTTCTGATCCTCGTGGAATTTTATTTTAGATAGTTGCAAATTGAGCTGGTTATATGCATTAATTTATTAGAAATGCATGGTTTTCCTTCGGAGTCTGAGGAAATAAATTATGCAGGTATACAGGGTGGCTACTCGGTTGCCTCGTGGCGAGGGCTTTGATCCTTAGCGTAAATGGGTAAGAAGTTACCCGCTAAGGATAGACCGAGCAGGGTAGCTGCTCAGTTATCTCTTAGCGAGGGCTTTGATCCTTAGCGTAGATGGGTAAGAAGTTACCCGCTAAGGATAGACCGAGCAGGGTAGCTGCTCAGTTTTACGAAACTCTGTCCGACCCACCGAGATGTGTGAATATCGGGAAGAGTGGCCGTCACGGGCAGCACGTGGCAGAGGCGCATAGGTGAGGCGAGGCGTCCGAGGATCCGCATCGTTCCGACTTCGATTCGCGGAGAAACACGGGATACCCGCCGCGTGGCAGTATGGTATTGGAAGAATCGAGCGAATCTTAGGATTCGCGTCCATACGCGCGCAAATTTGGGCTCTTCGGGATTCAGAGGAGGCTGTAAATAGAGGAGATGCCAACTTTTCAGCATTGCTTTTCGAGATGGCCGGGCGTATCTATGCGATCGAAGAGATCATTACTCCCGATGACATCTACATATACGATCAGCCCGTTTCCGAGGATAGGTACCGGGGAGTGGTCCAGCGCATCGAGGATCACATCGGCCGTCTTCTTCCTCGCCGATTGCCCCTCCTCTAATTGCTGATGTACGCAATTTGGAGGAGGTCCCCTGAGTTGTATAACCCCCTTGCCGAGGAACTGCTTGACGAGGCGCTCGACAAGGTGTGTAAGATCTTTTTGATCGGTCTCATCTCGAAGACCGGGCATGACCGATCCTTAGCCCTCATTTTAGAGTGTTTCCAAAAGAGACATATCGTGAGCCAGGGCTTGCCAGGTGGAGCGCCAGGTGCCTCCGTGGCGTCCTGGGTTCGCGTGCAGCATCAGCGGGAGCGGGTTGTGAAGGCCAGGGCTCGGCTGGCGGAGATCTCCTCGGAGTATCACCAGGAGTACTTCCTCGACCCCGCTCCCCCATGTTGTAATTTTTCTTTTTATATAAGGCTGAGAAGCCCATAATACCTTTTGATGAATAAATAAATCTCTCCTTTTTGCGACGTTTTATGGTTTTCCTTTTTGTCTTCTAGGTGCGTTTGAGTAATTCCGTGGAGCGAAACCCGTGAACTTTGAACCGAGGAAGGGGAAAACAAATAGGGGGAGTTTCTTCTTATTATTAAAAAAGAACTTAGAAAAATTTACATTGCTTTTGTCAAAGAGGAAATATATATTTGTAGATATTCCTTTCAAAGGTACAACTTGAGCTTCTCGGCGTTGTAAGGCCGCGGAAATTTGCGACCCATTGCATCTTGTAAGCGATAAGCCCCGCCGGGCAGGATCTCGGAGACGAGGAAAGGGCCGTCCCACTTCGGAGAAAACTTGTGCAACTTTCCCTGATCAACAAACTCATTCCACCTTAGGACCAAGTTTCCGGTCTTGAAGGCGCGATGCCTGACCCGAGCGTTGTAGTAGCGGGTTGTCTGTAGTTGGTAAGCGGCAACTTTGATTTGTGCCCGGTCCCGCTTCTCCAGCAATACGTCTAAATTAGTCCGGAGGGCCGAAGTATTTGCTACGTCGTCGAAGTGCTCGACCTTGTAACTAGGCAGCCCGATCTCTGCTGGGACCATCTCCTCGGTACCGTAGCAGAGGCTGAAGAGGGTCTCTCCGGCTGGGGTCTTCTTCGATGTGCGCAAGGCCCATAAGACCCAGGGTAATTCGTCGACTCAACTACCCTGTCGTCCTTCCAGCCGAGCTCGAAGTCCCTGAATGACGTCCCTGTTAGAGACCTCGGTTTGTCCGTTGCACTGGGAATGCGCGACTGCGGTGAACTTCATCAGTATATTGTATTCGCCGCAGAATTCTTTAACTCTTTCGTTTTCGAAATTCATCTCGTGGTCGGTGATGATACACATCGGGATCCCGAACCGGAATATTACGTTGTTCTGCAGGAACTTGATGGTCGTGGTAGCGTCCGGTTTTCTGATGGGGACGGCCTCGATCCACTTCGTAAAGTAGTCCACCGCGACGAGGATGTATTTGTGCCCGCCCGTACCTGTAGGGAGTTGGCTTATCATGTCCATTCTTCACCGGGCAAACGGCCATGGGGAGGTCAGGGTAGTCAGCTCGGTAGCAGGAAGGCGGGGTACGCTGCTGTGGAGTTGGCAACTCTTGCACCTTCTGACGAGCTTCTGAGTGTCATGACAGATGGTCGGCCAATAGTACCTTTGGAGGAGCGTCTTCTGGACTAAGGTGTGGGCCCCTTGATGTGCTCCGCCAACCCCTTCATGGACCTCACGGAGGGCATAGTCAGCTTCGTGGGGGTTGACGCATCGAATCAGGGGTTGTGTGAAGGATTTCTTGTAGAGGTTCCCATTGCTCCAGACGAAATGGCGGGATTTGGCTCAGAGGCGACGGGCCTCCCCACGATCTCTAGGGAGCGTACCCTCCTTTAGGAATTCCACAATGGGCTTCCTCCAATCTTGGTCCTCTTCCCGGGCTGTTTAAACTTGGAGCGATGTCACTCTATCTTCTACGCTGGGCCGTGGCAAGACCTCGAAGAGGATATTTCTCTTGTTGTTGGCCGTATAGGAGGAAGCTAGCTTGCTTAGGGCATCGGCCTGGGCGTTTAGGTACCGGGGGATCTGCTCCACTTGAACTTCATCGAAGTCCTTTTGCAGCCTTCTTACCTCGGCTAAGTATTTCACCATCAGGGGCTCCCGTGCTTCGAAACGGCCGGTCACTTGGCCGACGACCAGAGCGGAGTCGCTACGGATTCGGATCGTCTTCAGTCCCACTCCGGAGGCAATCTGCAGTCCGGCGAGCCGGGCCTCGTACTCCGCTGGGTTGTTTGAGCCTTTGAACCCGAGCTTCAAAGAATACTCCATCTCTGCCTCGTTCAGGCCCCGAATTATAAGGCCGGCACCATAGCCATCCTCAGTTGATGACCCGTCGACGTAAAGGATCCAATCGGGGACGGAGTCGGGCCTCTCATCGGTCGAGGGCTGAGATCCGGAGACCGGCACGGGCACTGCCTCCTTGTTAGGGATTGTGCATTCGACGATAAAATCGGCTAGGACTTGCGCCTTGATAGCTTGTGTAACACCCTAGTTCATTTATACCAATTCCAGTTCTCGTATTTTCTTTATTCGTGATATTTCTTGATTTAGCGTATCTTGGGTGCGAATGGTATTTTACACTTTATATTGCATTCGACCCGACCCGCTTGCTTGAACTTGTTTGATTCTTATTTATAAATTATCTTGACTTGTTGCATGGATTAGTACATCTCATGATTTAGTATATACTGATTTTTTGTCTAGTATCGCATCTTTTGTATATAACAATTTAAATCACGAAAAATAATTTAAAATTGCATTTCATAGCCTGCTTGATACCCCTAACCCTGTGGTAGCGTCCTTGCATCGTGTTCTCGTCCCGTTCAGTGAAACGGACGTGTTTGGATGGCTACGCGCACGTACGTGCGTCCGTTCTTGGGGGTATGCATTTCTGTTACATAATCTTTCATTTTAATTTTTGGAACTTGCTAATAATTTTCATATTTTAAATCCAAAATTTTAGACCCGACCCGGACATGTTTTGGACTAAATTTGTATTTACCAGAAAATCCAATTTTATTTCAGCTAATATCTTTATTAAAATTTAACAGTTTAAAATATTTATAACTTACAAAATCTTTTTAAATTAAAATCTAAACCTTAATAACAACCCCTTTCTCTCTCTCTCTCCTATGCATATATATATTTATATATATTTTATTTATTTATTTTTCTTTCCTTATTTAATACACAGCCTCTTCTTCTTCTTCTTCTTCTTCTTCTTCTTCTTTCTTTTTCTTGATCTTGTTTCTTAATCCCGGTGATCGCCGCCGGAGCCGTGCTCGTCACTGAAGATTCGAGTGATCCAGTGAACGTACCTAATTTGCGTGATCACCCTCGTGCGTTGTTTGGAACCGTTCCGTGTATCCTGCGCGCGTCGCGACATTACGCCGACGAAGGACGTTCCGTACATATCCGTTCTTGTTCCGTCTAGGCAAGTTAATCTTGCTACATGCTATATAATTCATTTTATACCTATTTAAATAAATACCATACCTATAGTTTAAATCTAGTACTCCATATTTAATTTTATAACGTTTCGATGTTCCGTTTGCATCCGTTTATATCATTTTAAATCTAGATCATGAAAACTTATCTTGTGACATACTAGTTTACATTATACTGCATCCATATCATTTAAAATATATATATCGTCGTAATATTTATTATTATTATTTTTAATTAGTTTATAATCTGCATTTTATAATGTTATACATTTGAAAATATTATAGTTTACGCATGAAACGTCGTTGCAAAGCGGATACGACAAATCTGAAATTTACTGTACACCTTACCTTATAAAATTCATTATAAATCATGGAAAAATCATTAGTATACGTTCTTTATTTCGTTGAGAAGCTAACTCAGAATAATATAACTCTATGAAATATTTACTTGCAAAATAAATTGTTTAAATAACGTAAAATGCAAATGAATATGTCTCTAAACTGCTGTCCAGGGAAATTCCAGCAGCAAATTTTCAACTTCGAATGTTCATAACTTTTTGTAGGGACAACCTGAGATACTTATACTTATAAAAATGAAAACCTTATTGAATTATCTTTGTTTTGGTATAAGACACGTCCCTTTTGGAGAACGTTTATTATTTTTAAGCTATTTTACAAATCAAGGTGACGCTGAATTTCTGAACGGAACTTTCTTGTGCATGGTTAATCAATACCACTTTTATAGTTATTAATCGCTTTGAATATGCTATCCATACTAATATTATTATATCAATATTTATATCACATATTGCTTAGTTGTACATCCCACATTACCATTTTATAGTTTTATAACTTTTCGGACATCCGTGTGCATCTTTAACCGGTTTTAGTTATAATTGCATCCATTGAACATATTATACATGTCACTGCATCCCTAGATTACTTAATGCTTATTAACCTGATTTTAACATCCATATTTGTCATACTGTATTCATATAATGTTGAAACCATATCTGAAAACACAAACTGATAACCGTACAGCTAAGTAGTTTAATCTGCACATATTGCTTAACCTATTACATGTGCCAATTTATTGTGTTGTTGATACCCATACTTGTTTATTTATAACCATGATTATATTAGTTGATTATGAGCACCCACATGATGTCTTTTACACCCTGACATGACTTGCTACACACATATTACTTGACCCGACATGGTACCGTACACTACTTGACCTGACCTGATGTACCATGGCTTGACCTGTTACCTGATCTTGTGCCTAATGCCAACAAACCTGACATTTAGTCCTTACGGGCCGTTCCTGTTGTCTATCCAGACAAACCTGCACCTACATGCTCCTGTGTTGGCATTAGTTCTTGATTACTTAAATACCTGACTTGAACACATATAACTTGGGGGTATGGGGAAATCAATGATGAAACCTGACTTGTAACTCGACAGTTCGATACCTGTTCTGATCAGTCTTACGGGCTAGGCCAGCCCCGGGGTGATGATGCTGACATCACTCATCTGTACATGCTACCTTTTACTGCCTAGCGGCACGTCTCAGATTCAGCCCGAGAATCTTGACCGTGGTCCCGGGCACGCACGAGATACTATTGAGTTACATCGATGATTCATCAAATTGATTTCAAAGACTTGAGAGTATTTAACCCAATAGACCAGTTTAGATTACTCACTGCACACTACCTGTCACTGCCCTGATTTATATTACTGTTACAATTGCTTTACCTTTTATGATTATACTTGCATGTCTTGCTACCCTGTTTATAAATTATTGCTTGATGTTATGACGCGCTGACGTCTGGGTTTTGCATGGCCCAGATCCTCTACCTTTGTTGCAGACTGATCGGGAGTATTGCCGCTGTTAGACCGAGCAGTGAAGATCCTATCGGTATGCAGTTTTACTTTCCAGGTGGTTCACTTATTGTATCTTTTGCTTCCGCATATTATCATTTCTTGACTCATTTATTCTGGCTCACGGACATGTACTAGATAGTTTAGTCTACTTTCCTATTCTTGATATCTCTACAGCCGTAATGTGACTGTGGAAGGATTTTTTCCTATCCACAGATAGCATGATTGGCTCTGTCACGTGCCGATCTTAGCGCACTCTGGGAAGCGGGGCATGATAGCTTGCCTCGGGCGATACTTGATGTCGAACTGGGACAACTCCTACCTCCACTTCTCCAAACGGCCAGAAGACTCGGGGGAGGCGAGAATAGCCCCTAAAGGGCGCTCGGTGAGAACGAGGACGGTGTGCGCCTGGAAATAGTGTCGTAGTTTCCTCGAGGCCACGATGAGTGCCAAGATAATCTTCTCTTTGGCGAGTACCTTTTTTCCGCGTCCTTGAAGACGTGGCTTACATAGTAGACCGACTTCTGAACTACCTCGACTTCTCGGATGAGCACCGAACCTGCAGATTGATCGGACACCGCCAGATACAGCGATAGCTCGTCTCCTTCGACTGGCCGGGTGAGTAGTGGGGGAGTCGCCAGGTGCACTTTCAATTGATCGAAGGCGATCTGACACTCATCCGACCATTCGAACCTTGGGATCTTTCTTAGAGCTTTGATGAACGGGAGGCACTTTTCCCCGGATCTTGACATGAAACGACTCAGAGCGGCTACCCGCCCTGTGAGCCGCATGATTTCGACGTTAGTCTTGGGCACGGCCATGTTTAGGATGGCGCTGATTTTCTCCGGGTTTGCCTAGATTCCTCGGTGGGTGACCATGAATTCGAGGAACTTTCCACTGGTGACTCCGAATGCGCACTTGGCGGGGTTCAGTTTCATTTTGTATTTGCGGAGGACGTCGAAGGCCTCGCCCAGATCTTTGGCGTGCTGATCTAACGAGGTCGATTTGACGAGCATGTCGTCGACGTAAAACTCCATGTTCCCCCCGATTTGATGCTTAAACATCCTGTCATGCCCCGCTTTCCAGAGTACAATAAGATAGGCACGTGACATAGCCAACCATGCTATCTGTGGATAGGAAAAATCCCTCCACAGTCACATTACGACTGTAGAGATATCAAGAACAGGAAAGTAAACTAAACTATCTAGTATATGTCCATGAGCCAGAATAAATGAGTCAAGAAATAATATAATATGCGGAAGCAAATCCAATAAATAAAACACCTGAAAAGTAAAACTGGATACCAATAGGATCCTCACCGCTCGGTCTAACAGCGGCAGTACTCCTGATCAGTCTGCAACAAAGGTAGAGGATCCGGGCCATGCGAAACCCAGAGGTCAGTGCGTCATAATATCAAGCAATACTATAAACAGGGGTAACAAGATATGCAGGTATGAGTATAAATGGTAAAACATGTATAACAGTGATATAAGTGAGGATAGTAAGGGTAATATGTAGTGAATAGTCTAAACTGGTCTATTGGGTTAACTACTCTCAAGTCTTTGAAATCAATTTGATGAATCATCGATGTAACTCAATAGTATCCCGTGCGTGCCCAAAATCACGGTGAAGATTCTCGGGCTGAAACCGAGACATGCCGCTAGGCACTAAAGGAAAAGGGGTAATGATGAATGATGTCCATGGCATCATCCCAAGGCTGGCCTAGCCTCTAAAAAGGTAATGGATAACGATGGATGATGTCAGCAGCATCATCCCAAGGCTGGCCTAGCCTCTAAAACTGGTCGGTAAAGGTAGCACTGTCGAGTTACAAGTTAGGTTTCATCATTGATTTCCCCATATCCCCAAGTTATATATGTTCAGGTCAGGTATTAAATAATCTGGAGCTAATGCCAACTCACGATCAGGCAGGTACAGGTTTGTCTGGATAGACAACAGGAACGGTCCGTAAGGACAACAGGTCAGGTTTGTTGGCATTAGACCAGGGAAGACCATGGTATATCAGGTCAAGCCAGGTAATGTATAAAGGTGTCAGGTCATGTCAAGTGGTGCACGGTACCATGTCGGGTCAGGTAGTACGTGTAACAAGTCATGTCAGGGTGTACAAGATATCATGTGGGTGCTCATAATCAACTAGCATAAGCATGGGTATACAAAACAAGCATGGGTATTAATAGCACAATAAACTGGAACATGTAATATGATATGCAAACAGGTACAGATTAAACTATATGGATATTCGGTTATCGATTAGAGTCAGGGTTATGGTTCCAACATTAAGTATCTTACACTTAAATGAATATGGAATATTAAAATCACATTAACATGTATTAAATGACCTAGGGATGCAATTATATATAAAACAGGTTAGATGGATGCAAACGGATGTCCGAAAAGTTATAAAACTATAAAATGGTAATTTGGGATGTACAACTAAGCAATATGTGATATAAATATTGATATAATAATATTAATATGGATAGCATATTCAAAGAGATTAATAACTGTAAAAGTGGTATTGATTAACCATGCACAAGAAAGTTCCGTTCAGAAATTCAGCGTCACCCTGATTTGTAAAATAGTTTAAAAATAACAAACGTTCTCCAAAAGGGACGTGTCTTATACCAAAACAAAGATAATTCAATAAAGTTTTCATTTTTATAAGTATAAGTATCTCAGGTTGTCCCTACAAAAAGCTATGAACATTCGATATTGAAAGTTTGCTGCTGGAATTTCCCTGGACAGCAGTTTAGAGACATATTCATTTGCATTTTACGTTATTTAAACAATTTATTTTGCAAGTAAATATTTCATATAGTTATAGTATTCTGAGTTAGCTTCGCAACAAACTAAAGAACGTATACTAATGATTTTTCTATGATTTATAATGGATTTTATAAGGTAAGGTGTACAGTAAATTTCAGATTTGTCGTATCCGCTTTGCGACGACGTTTCATGCGTAAACTATAATATTTTCAAATGTATAACATTATAAAATGTAGATTATAAACTAATTAAAAATAATAATAAGAAATATTACGACGATATATATTTTAAATGATATGGATGCAGTATAATGTAATATAGTATGTCACAAGATAAGTTTTCATGATCTAGATTTAAAATGATATAAACGGATGCAAACGGAACATCGAAACGTTATAAAACTAAACATGGGGTACTAGATTTAAACTATAGGTATGATATTTATTTAAATAGGTATAAAATGAATTATATAGCATGTAGCAAGATTAACTTACCTAGACGGAACAAGAACGGATGTGTACAGAACGTCATTTGTCGGCGAAATGTCGTGACGTGCGCACGGTATACGGAACGGTTCCAAACAACGCACGAGGGTGATCACGCAAGTCAGGTACATTCACTGGATCACTCGGATCATCAGCGACGAGCACGGCTCCGGCGGTGATCACCGGAATCAAGAAACAAGATCAAGAAAAAGAAAGAAGAAAGAAGAAGAAGAAGAAGAGGCTGTGTATTAAATAAGGAAAGAAAAAAATAAATAAATAAAATATATATAAATATATATATGCAGAGGGGAGAGAGAGAGAGAGAAAGGGGTTGTTATTAAGATTTAGATTTTAATTTAAAAATATTTTGTAAGTTATAAATATTTTAAACTGTTAAATTTTAATAAAGATATTAGATGAAATAAAATTGGATTTTCTGGTAAATAGAAATTTAGTCCAAAACATGCCCGGGTCGGGTCTAAAATTCAGTTTTAAAATACGAAAAATATACATGTCGACCAAAATAAAAAAATGAATATCCGGATAACGAAAAATGCATACCCCCAAGAACGGATGCACGCACGTCCGCGTAGCTATCCAAACAAGTCCGTTTCACTGAACGGGACGAGAACAAGATGCGCGGATGCTACCACGGGGTTAGGGGTATCATACAGGCCATGCTAGATATTTTTAAAATATTTTACTTGACTTTAAATGTTATATTAAAAAAATACAGATGCCAGATAAAATGCCAGTATGCAGTAAAAAATAAAAATGCACGAATCCATGTAACAGATCAGGATAAATCATAAACATGAATCAAGACAGGTTTCAAGCAAGCGGGTCGGGTAAAATGCAAATACAAATGTCAAATTACTATTCGCACCCAAAACACAGTAAACCAAGAAACTGCCATAAATAAGTAAATACTTGAACTGGAATTAGTATAAATGAACTAGGGTGTTACATTATACCCAACTACAAAAAGAATTTCGTCCTCGAAATTCCCGAGACAAGAGAAGATAACAACCAAGAAACTACAAGAATAAGTATGGAAACCTCTGTCGAATTTCATCTTCACATTCCCAAGTCGATTCTCCATGCGAGCGATTTCCCCAAAAACCAAGTACGAGAGGGATAACCTTGTTCTTAAGGACCTTTTCTTTTCGATCAACAATCGACATCGGTCGCTCCTCAAATGTCAAATCCTCTCTTACAGTCAGCTCCGAATGATCCAGCACGTGTGTTTTATCTCCAACATACTTACGGAGTTGAGATACATGAAACACGTCATGAACATTCGCCAAAGATTGCGGTTAAGCCAATCGATAAGCCACTTCTCCAACACGCTCCAAAATCTCGAAAGGCCCTACGAATCGAGAACTAAGCTTGCCTCGACTCCCAAAATGAATCACTCCTCTAGTCGGTGATATCTTCAAGAATACCAGATCACCAACAGCGAACTCTAGAGGTCTTCTCGATGTATCGGCCCAACTCTTCTGCCGATCTTGTGCTGCCTTCATAAGATTCCGGATAGTGTTAACCTTCTCAACTGTTTGCACGACCAAATCCGGTCCCAACAATCTTCGTTCTCAACATCGTCCCAACAAACAGGTGAACGACACCTGCGACCATATAAAGCTTCGAATGGAGCCATCTGAATAGTCGCCTGGAAACTGTTATTGTGAGAAAACTCCACCAAATGTAGATGATCCTCCCATTAACCCTTGAAGTCTAACATGCAAGCTCTCAACATGTCTTCAAGAGTTTGGATCATTCTCTCCGAATGGCCATCTGTCTGAGGTTGATAAGCTGTGCTAAACTTCAATCGAGTCCCCAAACTTTCCTGTAAGCTCCTCCAGAAGTGCGATAAGATCCGGGTGTCACGATCGGACACGATGCTCACCGGTACTCCATGCAATCTTACAATCTCCTGCATGCACCGTTCTGCCAAAGTTTCTGTTGATTAACCAACTCGAAAAGGGATGAAATGAGCTGCCTTAGTCAATCGATAAACAATCACCCAAACTGCATGTTGCCCTTTGGACTCCGCGGTAAAGCTGTCACGAAATCCATGTTTATGTGTTCCCACTTCCATTGAGGAATCGGAAGTGGTTGCAATAAACCAGCAACCCTTTGATGTTCAGCCTTAATTTGCTGACACAACAAGCACTTCGCTACAAAGTGGGCAATCTCCCTTTTCATTCCTTCCCACCAGAAATGCTGTCGTAGATCACGGTACATCTTTGTGCCTCCTGGATGTACGGAATATGCGGAACTGTGTGCCTCCTTCATAACTTCTTCACGAATATCTCCTTTTGGCACACACAAACGACTACCATATCGCAACGAACAATCTTCATGAACTAACAAGTCCGTTCGAAGTCCTGCTTCAACCTGTTCTCGAAACTTTTGCAACCTTGGATCCTGTGACTGCGCTGCTTTAATATTCTCGATCAATGACGGCTATACTTGCAGCTACATCAACTGTCCCGAAGAATGCGGCAGCACAATCTCTAACTCGAATATCCGAAAATCCTCGATAAGCTCCTTCTGTGCAGTCAACATCCGAATTGCTGGAAACCGACTAAGCGCATCCGACACTACATTAACTTTTCCCGGATGGTACTTAAGATCAAGATCGTAGTCAGCCATCAGCTCCAACCATCTACGCTGTCTCATGTTAAGCACTTTCTGTGTGAACACGTACTTTAGGCTTTTATGATCGGTGAATACTTCGACCCTTTCGCCCAACAAGTAATGTCACCAAATCTTCAAAGCGAAAATCACAGCTGCTAGCTCCAAGTCATGAGTTGAGTAATTCTTCTCATGGATCTTCAACTACCTCGATGCATAAGCTATAATTTTCCCATGCTGCAACAAAACACATCCCAATCCTTTCTTAGATGCGTCACTGTGAATCACCAATCCTCCGGAACTGTCTGGCACGGTCAGAATAGGAGCGGTTATCAATCTCTATTTCAACGCCTCAAAAGCTGACGCACACCTATCCGTCCACACAAATGGTACTTCCTTGCGTGTAAGCTTGGTCAGAGGCTCAGCCAAACGAGCAAAATTCTCCACGAACCTTCTGTAATACCCGGCAAGTCTAAGAAAGCTTCTGATCTCAGCAACGTTCTTCGGAATCGGCCAATCTCGAACTGCTGCAATCTTTTCGGGGTCAACAGCGATTCCATCTCCGGATACGACGTGCCCCAAAAACTTCACTTCTTCAAGCCAAAACTTGCACTTGCTCATCTTTGCATATAATCTTTCTTGCCTCAATGTCTGTAGTGCGATCTTCAAGTGTTACGCATGCTCTTCAATGCTCCTCGAGTAGACCAGACTATCATCGATGAACACCACTATAAACTGGTCCAAGATCGGTGAAAAGATTCGGTTCATCAAGTCCATAAATATCGCCGGTGCATTCGTGACTCCGAATGGCATCACTAAATACTTGTAATGTCCATACCAAGTTCGGAACACAGTCTTGCAAATATCTTCTGATTTAACTCGGACCTGATGATATCCGGACCGCAAATCCAGCTTCGAAAATACCCTCGCGCCACTAAGCTGCTCGAACAATTCGCCAATGGGAGGGATCGGGTACTTGTTCTTAATAGTCACCCGGTTTAATTATCGATAATCGATGCACATCCTCCTTATGCCATCTTTCTTCTTGACTAGAAGAACTGGAGCTCCCCAAGGTGAATTGCTGCTGCGAATTTAACCCTTCTCTAGCAATTCGGTAACCTGCTTCTTTACTTCTTCTAACTCCACTGGTGTCGTCGGATAGTACGCCTTTGAGATTGGCGCTGCACCAGGAACAAGATCGATCGCGAACTCCACATCTCGTTTTGGCGGTAAACCCGAGATGTCCTAGAACACGTCCATGAAATCTCGAACAACAGCTGGCGCTTCATCCTTATCAACTTCCATCGACGAAAGAACATTATTTGTCGGCCTAGCCCTAATCTCGACTGGCCCGACAGAACTGCTTCCTCTAGCAAAACAAATTTCGGATGTCCGGGAATCTGGAAAATCACTTTCTTTGCCCTACAATCAATGTGAGCGTGGAAAGTGCCGAGAAAATCCATTCCCAAGACAACAACAAACAAAGGGATGCACCAGAATTGAATAATTCTAATGCGGGGAAGACATGATCAAGTAGGATACCTGAAACGATTTCACATGAAGCCAAACACTGAAGAAGATAAGCACGGTAAACAGAATTCAAGCTTGCGATAAAACATGAACTGGAAAGCAAGAGAAACAAGGTAATATAACGACCATGAAATAAGGAAGTGAATCAAGACTAGGACTCCAAGTTACTTAAATAGAGTACCGCATTGTAACCATACTGCAGTTCATAGTTACAATCACATAACTCCACTCAAGTCGCCCAAATCCTAGTATCAGAATCAAGGAACAGGGAGAAATAATAGGGAACCAAAAAGGTTTCAAGTCGGGATGCAAAGTGGTTTGCATATCGTCAAGGCAAAGGATAAGAGAAAGATATGATTCAAGAATCATGATAACAATGTGGCAGGGCATGTTCCTAATCACGAGTATTCTGATTCGTGTATTGGGTCCAATACCCAACTACAAAAGAATCAAACTCGATTAACTTATATCCTATGGCTCTGATACCAAACAAACCATGTCACGCCCCGCTTCCCAGAGTACACTAAGATAGGCACGTGACATAACCAACCATGCTACCTGTGGATAGGAAAAATCCCTCCACAGTCACATTACGGCTGTAGAGATATCAAGAACAGGAAAGTAAACTAAACTATCTAGTACATGTCCATGAGCCAGAATAAATGAGTCAAGAAATAATATAATATGCAGAAGTAAAAGATCCAATAAATAAAACACCTGGAAAGTAAAAATGGATACCAATAGAATCCTCACTGCTCGGTCTAACAGCGGCAGTACTCCTGATCAGTCTGCAACAAAGGTAGAGGATCTGGGCCATGCAAAACCCAGACGTCAATGCGTCATAATATCAAGCAATACTATAAACAGGGGTAACAAGATATGCAGGTATGGGCATAAATGGTAAAACAGGTATAACAGTGATATAAGTGAGGATAGTAAGGGTAATATGTAGTGAATAGTTTAAACTGGTCTATTGGGTTAACTACTCTCAAGTCTTTGAAATCAATTTGATGAATCATCGATGTAACTCAATAGTATCCCGTGCGTGCCCGGGATCACGGTGAAGATTCTCGGGCTGAAACCGAGACATGCCGCTAGGCACTAAAGGAAAAGGGGTAATGATAAATGATGTCCATGGCATCATCCCAAGGCTAGTCTAGCCTCTAAAAAGGTAATGGATAACGATGGATGATGTCAGCAGCAGCATCCCAAGGCTGGCCTAGCCTCTAAAACTGGTCGGTAAAGGTAGCACTGTCGAGTTACAAGTCAGGTTTCATCATTGATTTTCCCATACCCCTAAGTTATATATGTTCAGGTCAGGTATTAAATAATCTGGAGCTAATGCCAACTCAGGATCAGGCAGGTACATGTTTGTCTAGATAGACAACAGGAACGGTCCGTAAGGACAACAGGTCAGGTTTGTTGGCATTAGACCAGGTAAGACCATGGTACATCAGGTCAAGCCAGGTAATGTATAAAGGTGTCAGGTCATGTCAAGTGGTGCACGGTACCATGTCGGGTCAGGTAGTAGGTGTAACAAGTCATGTCAGAGTGTACAAGATTGTTCCCCTCCGAATGGCGGCCGAGACGTGAGGATGTCTTGCTTGAGATTCGGGGCAGATGCTATTTGGTTTTATCCGTCCACCTCTCCGAAGATGCCAAGTTGATTTATGGCACCGTGTATCGGAGATTTGGACGGATGCGGCCGATGTAGCAGACTTCGTCAGATTCCCCCTCACTTGAGGGGTTTTTGATTGTGGGGACGCTTTTCCCTGCAGGCGCAAGCCCCTGCAGTTAATTACGCTACCGCATCGCGGTAACAACTTTCTCCTTCTCCAGAATTTCACTTCGTGTCGTGTGTGTTTTTTTTTGTTTGTGGTTGCCCTTGTATTGTATACACAGACTAATTTATTTCGTCGCCCGTAGGACGTGGATTAGTCCAAATCCGTATTTACTTAGATTTGGGTTTGGTGTTTTAGTTTAAGGATACGTTAGCTATATTGAGGCTAAGATCAACTTAAACGTTCGTTAAGGATACGTTAGTCCTGTTTGAGACTAAGATCAACTTAACGTGATGGTCTATTTGATATATGGCCATCGGGACTCATCACCTCTCTGACGTCGTTGAAGGATTACAACGATAGGTGTCAGAGGAGTTCAGAGATGTAGCCTCGAACCAGAGTTGATTTGGAGTTTTATAGTCCATTTGAATGTTTAAGGATACGTTAGCCGTGTTTGGGGCTAAGATCAACTTAAACGGGATCGTTTAGATCCGGCAAAAGAGCATTTGGAGGCTCCATTGTTCCAGTTTAGGGACGTGGTGGTCCATGTTCCAGTTTAGGGACGTGGTGGTCCATCACCAGTTTAGGGACGCGGTGGTCCATTATTAGTTTAAGGACGTTTCGGTCCATCAATCCCATTTTGGGACGAATATTAGTTTAAGGATGTTTCGGTCCAATATCGATGTGTGGTTGTCGGAACCCGTCACCTCTCTGACGTCGTTGAGGAATTACAACGATAGGTGTGAGAGGAGTTCGAAGATGTATCCTCGAACCGGTTGTAAATTGATTTAGGGGAGAAATCTTGCTCAGTCAATTTAATTTGAGGACTTACGGCCATGACTGGGCTAAGTCCAGTTTCAATATTCTTTTGTCTTTGGCCTATTAGACCTGTGCTAGGGCTTTGCCCATTTTTAAATAATGCATTGCATTATTATTTTTTTTGTTTGGGCTCTGCCCATAAAGGATGCAGAGCATCAATTTATTCCGGGCTCTGCTCATTTATGAATGATGCAGAGCATCAATTCTACTTGGGCTCTGTCCTTTTATTGCTTTGCAATTTATTTTGGCCTATCAGGTCTTTTTTGATTTGGGCCTGGCCCTTTAAGAAATGCATTGCATTTGTCAGGCGCTTTGCACCAAATATAGAGCGCAAGCGCTTGTGGTCTCGACACGTGTCATGCAAGCGCAGTGCGCTGCGCTAGTGCACTGTTGACACGTGGTGCGCTCTGGTGAGGTGCGCCAATTTCAGAGAGCAAAGCTCTATCTTAAAAGCGCACAGCGCAAGTGAGTCAGATGCTGACACGTGGCGCTCTCTGGTGGCTTGCGCCAACCCAGGAGCGCAACAGTGCAGTTTTGTAAGTGCAAAGCACTATTAATTTGATAATAATAATTTTTTTTTTAGAATCAATGGTTCATGACAAAGTGCAAAGCACTGCTTGATTTCTTGATCTGATTTAGATCAAAGAAAACAAGTATTTACTTGTTTCTCTTGTTGATCTCAAAGAACCAATGGTTCATAAGTGCAAAGCACTATTTTTTATTTTGTTTTTTATTAAAGATCATTGATCTTGTTCTTAGATCAATGATCTATCAGAAGAAATTCTTCTATCCTAAAGGGTTTTTTTTACCTTTCTTCTTGAAATTTCTTCAGAGTTCTCTCTGTTTGAAAATTTTGATTTCTTACAAAAAATGTTGATGCTCTTTGAGTTGAGATCTAGGGTCCTTTTTATAGTGCCCATAAATTAGTTAAATTTGTTAAAGAGATATTTCTCTGAGTGATTTGGGGAATTTTCCCCACCGTTGGTTCTTTGATCCAAGGGTTTCTGTTTTACAGAAGAAGATCTTCTTGTTTTAACAAGAACCGAAAGATTTCTTTAGAATCTTGATTCTGTTTGGCGCAAATGCCCCAGCGCGTGACACGTGTCACACAGCGCACAGCGCAGCGCAACTGCGCTGACACGTGTCGCGTAGCGCAAAGCGCAGCGCACCTACGCTGACACGTGTCGCGCAGCGCAGCGCTTGCGCAACTGAAGCGTTGCTTCCTTTAATTTTGCTTTAAATAGAGCTTTGTTCTGATAGGATGCGCTGCTTTGGGCGATGCGCTGATGTATCTGCGCCTGACACGTGGCGCGTTGCGCCCGGGATTTGAAGCGTTGCTTCAAAATTTGAATTTTGAATTTCCAACAGATCTTTGCTCTGATTGGGGGAAACAAATGCCCCCCCCACCGTTGCGCTCACGTGGCGCGCACGTGAGTGCAGCGGTGGCAAGCTCCTGACCGTTGGATCAAGGGGTGAGCTGAAGGGGCGCAAGCGCCTTATAAATAGGACCTCCGGCCCTTAAAAAATCTTCACCCTTTTTCAAGATTTTTGATTTCAACAGAGCTTTGCTCTTGCTTAAGAACTTCAGAGCTTTGCTCATTTCCAAAGTTAGAAACTTTAGGTAAAAATTAAATCAAATTAATTTAAATTAATCTTAACCAAAGAGCTTTGCTCTCACAGATCTTTTGATCTAAAGAGATCCCCATTGGGGTTTCATAAACAGAGCTTTGCTCTCAAAACTTATAGATCTGCAGAGGTCTTGTTCATGGGTTCTAACCCATGAACAGAGCTTTGCTCTTGAATCAAATGTAGATCTTTTAGATCTGAAAAATGAAGAATTTTTCATAAGTTTTTCATGGATTTTTCAAGATTCCAAAAATTTTAATTCTTTTAAGTAAATTTTTTTCTGATGGACCTTTCCATTATTACCACAGAGCTATGCTCTTTTAAAGAATCTTATTCCTTTGAGACCAGAATTTGACAAGTGTCATTCTGTGACAGAGCTTTGCTCTGAAAGAGGAGATTTTTCCTTGTCTCTAGGGATTCCCCACCGATGAGAATATTCTTTTACAGATCTTTTCTTTAACTGACAGTCTCACCTAATGATGGGGCTGTCTTATTAAATGAGACACTTTCATCCAGATTTTGTGGGTTCCCATTTGGTCCCCTACCCACTGCACTGCAGTGTGGTGTCAATAATTTTAATTTAATTAATTTTTAAATTCAGCTAATTGAAAAATTTTAAACGCCAAATGTTGGAATTGCAGCACTAACGGCTAATTTCTGTTCATTTGCAGTGATCATGTCTCTCGACACCTCGTTCCCGTTTGCTCGTTCAGAGGAGGGATTTCCCGAAGCGCCCTTGGACCGTGACGTCTTGGCTATGATTAGGGACCACGACCCGGAATATAAGAGTCTCCACCTTTGGGGGTCGTGGTATAACCAGATTATCATGGGTCGACGGAGCTTCATGTGCGCCGTACCGTCAGAACCTATCACGGCGATTCATTACGCCACCCCACCTCGGTGCAGTATGCCGTGGAGATGGTTGATTGGACCTCGAAGGGCTTTCTTCATCCCGCCATAGATGCGATTCCGGTCCAGCGTCCTATGGTTTTGGATATCCTAGGACTCCGTATCTGTCAGGGCAAGGCGCGGCCTTAGGGGCAATCATATAACATTGGTCTGATCCCCCGCCACCCGATCGGCTATCTGCCGTGGGCCCGGTACATCCTGTCGACGAAGAAGTCGCAGTTGATAAGGTTAGGATTGTACACCGCGGTCTACGTCTCTCTGTTCCAATATCCCACGCTCCCCACCTGGTGGTTCAAGGCTTTTTTGGAATAGTGGAACATTCCTACCCACACTTTCCTTGCCATGGATCTGGAAGTGTCAATTTCTTTGGAGGAGTTCACGGAAGTATCCGGCTTACCAGTCATAGGGGAACACTATGAGGAGTTGTTTCCGACAGATGAGTACGTCTTCGGTGCTAAGCCGGTGGTAAGGGGGCTCACGCCGGAGAATGCTGTTCAACACCAATTCCTAAGCTTGATTAAAGTGTTGAACATCTATGAGTCCCTTTTCATCGAACATAGGAGTCGAGGAGTTAACTTTGAGGATTTCATCGCTCGGTTCCTTCGCCCAAGCGTCCTCTCATCAGAAGCTGCCAAGTTCGCTACCCTGGATGACCCTTTCGGTCTAGGTGTGGACAACCTTCCAGAGAAAGAGATAGACCAAAAGGGTTTTTTCCTTCCGGACTTCCCGACTATGTCTTTTGCAGAAATTGCGGCCCCCGAGATGGACGAGGAGGCCTTTTTCTTAGGATTTCTCGGGTTGTGGCTGAGTTGGTTTGCGATCCCAATGCACTCTCACCGTATGCGGCCCTCTGTCTTTTACCCAGCCCACCGGATGACCATCGGGGTAAAGTTGGCCGTTGGGATTGCTGGCTTGGCACACCTATATCATGGCCTCAGTCGAGCAGCGGATGCCAATGAGCCCGGGGTACTGCACATGGTCTTCCCGATGCACTACTTTGTATCGTGGCTCGAGCTACATACGGCAGGTGTCTTCGGCATGCACAAAAGGCCCTCGTTCTTCGACAAGTGCGGTTTCCCTCGCATTATACAGCTGATCGGCGCATCAATTGTGACCCCATCACCACGGAACTCCAGGGGTTTACTCCTTCGCTCTCACACCGTTGGAGCCGGGACGTCCTTTATTGACAAGGTGTTGACTATTGGAAAGGCGTCCACCACTGCGGTGCGACCATTACAAGACTCCTTTAAGGATGGAGCCTCAGTTTTGACGGCCCGGGAGACCCTTCACTTATATTCTATTAGACCGGGTTTCCTAGTCTTCAGGCAGAATGGTGCGGCGATTTTCATAAGATATAACCCGCATCGTTTCGCCCAACAACTGGGCTACGATCAAGGGGTCCCCTTGGAAGCTTTCCTGCTGGAACCCACTGCCACTGAAGAAGGGATGGAGAACGCGCTGCATCATTTCATGCGCTTGAATACGGGTTCTCATTTTTTTATCAGTGCACCGGCTTGCGCTCCACGACTCCTCAACGTATACAAAGACTGGTACAATCATGCAACAGGAGCCGTTATAAAGGAGGAAAGGCGACTACTGGTCGACCGTAAGGGTGCGCCTCCAGGCAGCGACCGCAACGCTCCTTGGGTTCCTAGGACTCCGGTAGTTGCCCCTCTAAAAGAGGTTAGAACCGGGCCATCGCGTGCGCAAAGTCCTTCGTACGGATTGCCGCTCCCCGATGTTGCGGATGCACCTCCAGTGCCCTGTGCTCCAGTGGAGACAGTGGTTGTAGCATCGCCGGAGTCAGGAATGGGTGCGGATATCGGGACCCGCCGTCCCAAGGTAGCTGCTAAACGTAAGTCGATCCCGCCTGCACCTAGGGTTGGCGGGCAGAAGAAAAAGAAGTCGCTCTTCGCCGCAGACGTCGCGTTCGGTCAAGAACCCCACGCTCCCTATGCCGAGGGCCTGAGTGAATATGGGACTAACGAGGGGTTAGTCATGCCGGATGACACGGAATTGGAGGCCGCCCTCAAAGCTTCGGAACGGTTAGCGAGGCGTGACGCATGGCTGGCTAAGCTTGCGGCGTCAGGTAATTACTAGTCACATTTTCTATTACATCATATCTTTTATTATTGCCTTTGACTAATATTTTTCCTTCTTTTCTTCCAACAGGCATCACCACTGAGGAAGCCATCGCCGCTTCCCTGAAGACTTTCCAAGAGGAAGAACGTCTTTGAGCGTCCATGGGCCTTAGTAAGTTTCAATTCATCAAGTTTTCATTTTCCTTATGTTATGGTCGATCTAACCTCTCCCTTTTTATCGCAAGAACCTCAATGCCGCTCCCGCCAAGTGACGCAGATGTTCTACCAGCTGCCGATGTTCCTGCTTCCTCAGGGTTACCGCAGGAGGTCCTTCTCGAAGAGCCGATGAGAGATGCCTTAAAGGCTCTGGAGGCATCTCTAAACGAGGACGACGACGCCTTAATGAAGGAAGCATCAAAGAGGTCCATCGCGACAGCCCGGGAGGAGAGGAAATGGTCAAGGAGCGAAGCGAAGGCACGCCGGGCTGCTTTGGCTATGGGAGCGGGCCCCAGCACCGTCCCTCGTGCTGATACTCCCTCCGAAGAGGCCTCTGTTGCCCAATCCACTGCAGACAAGTGGCGCGCGCAGTTCGGAGCGCAAATGATAAATCCACTTCAGGTAATATTTCTCTCAGAATTTGGTTGTAAGAATTATAATGCCATTGGTTCTTATATATTTTATCTTGCAGGGCCAAGTCCGACCGAGGGGGAGGCGGAGACCGTTGAACCCAAGGAAACAGAGGAGGCGGCACCTGCCGAACCCGAGCCGACGGTGGGCAACGTCGCTGAGGCTTCGGAACTTGAGATGGAGGTTGAGGGGTCTGCAGCCGAGAAGGTCATTGATGCCGAGCCTGAAGTGGTGGCAGATGAAATGATCGTTATAACTGAGCCCAGGGTGGTGGCGGACGAGGCGCTTGAGGCCGGCGACCTTGTGGTGACGGCGGATGAGCCGATGGAGATCGCGGAGCCCGAAGGAGTGGCGGGTGAGATGAGCACGACTCTTGGGGAGGAGTCAGCCGCTCTCTCCCAAGAGTCCGGCAATGCTCCGATCATTGCCCTCCCTGCTTACGATCTTCCGCTGTCTCCTGGCCGAGCGAGCACGACGACGGTCCCCATCGAGTCGGGTGATGAGGCCACGGGCGGTGGCCTCATATCGATGGAGGAGGGAGTCGCCTCCGTTTCAGCTGGCAGCTCATCAGGTAAATCCCAAATTGTTGTCTTTATTTACCTTACAATCCTTTCTGACACGTTCACCTTTGTTCGTAATGTAGGTGCCGCTAGCGACGATGCCCCACTACTCGAGGGAGCGCCTTCAACGACTGCCTTGGCGGTGGTCACCTCTCAACCCTCTCTCATACCATCAAAGATGTTGGAAGGTATGGGTTTGCAATTTATTAATCTTATCTTTCAAACGTATAATTTGTGTACTAAAGTCGTACTGTTATGTCTTTTCAGGAGTGCTCTTTGATCATCTATATCAAGTGTTGCTCCCACACTTCTCCTTCCCATCTGAACTCGCTTCTCCCTCCGGTGGTGCTGGTGAGTATAGTTCCCGACTGATACCTTTCTTTTTCGGCGATAGAATTATTTCTAACTTTTTCTCGTCCCGACTGCAGTGTTACAAATCGAAGGGGGAGAAGAAAGATCGGTCGCGCCACCGGCCCTTCCGGCCTTGCCACCTGCTTCAACTGGTATAGTAGACTATCTTACCAATGACTTTTTCCATATTTATTGAATCGTCATCTAATCGCCTTTTGTCTTTCCAGCTATCATTCCGGTCTTGTCGCCCTTTGAGTCTCATATTATAATACCGGCAGGCCCTTCCCAGAGACGTCCGTCCTCGAAAGGTGCGGCGAATAGTCGGCGTATGTTGAGTGACTACATCGAGGAATTCGACGTCGAGGCTCCTACGTCGGCTGCGGACTTCTCTACAACGGTTAACCTGATGCTGGTGATATTTGCCAACTTCCATGACGAGGGCATCGTCGCATCTTGGGTTAATCACCGCAGAGAGATCGAGGCTCGCCTTCATCAGCTGGAGTCAATGCGTCTTGCCCTCGAGGTTTTGGCTGTGAGTACTCAACGGGGAGCATGGCTCGAGCAAAGCACTTCTCATTTCCGCCATTTGGAACAAGAAGCAGCTTTGAGGCTGAAGGAGTGCCAGGAGTCTTCAAGCGAAACTGCTCGCCTGCGTGCTGAAGTTGAGGCAACGCCGTTGAGGTAAAGGCCGTCTTCGAGGGCCTTCTGGAGCGCATCTCAAATAGGCTAAAACTGAAGCGGGCACTTGACGTTGCCGAGCGTAATGCCCAAGGCCGCGAAGTCACTCAACAGGCCGTCAGGGAGCAGCTCGCATCTCTCTTACAGCAAAGGGCTCAGGTAGAAGCTGAGATGGCGGTGGTAGCAGATCAGCAAAAGGCGTGGAAGGAAGTGCATGAACAATTAATAGAGTTATGTAAGATGCTTCCTTCCCAATAGCTGCCTTTTGTACCAACAAACTTGTAAAAAATTTCTTTTTTGAATAACATGTATCCATTCTTTATTCTTTTGTACGATTCACCATGTATTTGATTAAAGTCAATAAATAAAGATACAAATTTTTTTTCTCTGCAATGTCTTGTATACTCTTTTGCTTTCTGTCTTCTCTTATTATCAGCATGCTGTCACAATTACCAGATAATAGAGTAAGCATCTTGATTTCTTCACGAGATAGCGATGGCTTCGGCTGCAGGTTCAGATCTGCCGCCTAAGACTTTTCAACTCTATGAGCCATGAGGGTCTCATAGAGACTTTTCTCCCTACGGATCGAGAGGATCTCGTAGGTGGGTTTTCTCCTTAGGAATCGTGAGGATTCCTAAGTGTGTTTTCTCTTATAAGTCGTAAGGATCCTATAAGAGAATTCTTCCCTCTTACGAGTCGAGAGGACCTGTAAGCGGTTGTTTCCCTCCTTGTCGAAACTCGACTTTGGAGAGTGAGACCCATGAATAGTATGCAAGAGACCGTTTTAGATTGACTTGCAGGGTCCCATTGTTCAGGAAACAAGTTTTTTAATCCCTGCTGCCTGAGGCTTCATCTTGCAAGTTGAGACGAATCGGGAATTTCCCGCGGAGACACTGGTTTCTCTGCGAGCCGACGCGAATCAGGAGGCTCTCATCAAGGACGATGGTTTCCCTGAGTTGAGGTATTTGCCAGGGATTATTTGTTTCCCTGGTGTTGAAACGAATCGAGAATTTCCCATGGAGACACCGGTTGCTCTGCGAGTCGATGCGAATCAGGAGGCTCTCGTCAAGGATTGTTTGTTTCCGTGAGTTGAGGTATTTGCCAAGGATTATTTGTTTCCCTGGTGTTGAAATGAATCAAAAATTTCCCACGGAGACACTGGTTGCTCTGCGAGTCGATGCGAATCAGGAGGCTCTCGTCAAGGATTGTTTGTTTCCCTGAGTTGAGGTATTTGCCAAGGATTATTTGTTTCCTTGGTGTTGAAACGAATCGAGAATTTCCCACGGAGACACTGGTTGCTCTGCGAGTCGATGCGAATCAGGAGACTCTCATCAAGGATTGTTTGTTTCCCTGAGTTGAGGTATTTGCCAAGGATTATTTGTTTCCTTGGTGTTAAAACGAATCGAGAATTTCCCACGGAGACACTGGTTGCTCTGCGAGTCGATGCGGATCAGGAGGCTCTCGTCAAGGATTGTTTGTTTCCCTGAGTTGAGGTATTTGCCAAGGATTATTTGTTTCCCTGGTGTTGAAACGAGTCGAGAATTTCCCACGGAGGCACTGGTTGCTCTGCGAGTCGACGCGGATCAGGAGGCTCTCGTCAAGGATTGTTTGTTTCCCTGAGTTGAGGTATTTGCCAAGGATTATTTGTTTCCTTGGTGCCAAGGATTATTTGTTTCCCTGGAGTTGAAACGAGTCGAGAATTTTCCACGGAGGCACTGGTTGCTCTGCGAGTCGACGCGGATCAGGAGGCTCTCATCAAAGACGCTAGTTTCCCTGAATTGAGGTATTTGCCAAGGATTATTTGTTTCCCTGGTGTTGAAACGAGTCGAGAATTTCCCGCGGAGACACTGGTTTCTCTGCGAGTCGACGCGAATCAGGAGGCTCTCGTCAAGGATTGTTTGTTTCCCTGAGTTGAGGTATTTGCCAAGGATTATTTGTTTCCCTGCTGTTGAAACGAATTGAGAATTTCCCACGGAGGCACTGGTTGCTCTGCGAGTCGACGCGAATCAGGAGGCTCTCGTCAAGGATTGTTTGTTTCCCTGAGTCGAAGGATTTTGCCAAGGATATTTGTTTCCCTGGTGTTGAAACGGATCGAGAATTTCCCGCGGAGACACTGGTTTCTCTGCGAGTCGACGCGAATCAGGATTTTCTTCGTCAAGGACACTTGTTTCCCTGAGTCGAAGGATTTGCCGAAAACACTGGTTTCTTCGGGGTTGGGATGAACCGTCGAGATTTGGCTTCATTTTCTGGCGGAGCCTGTTGGGAATGTATGGTTCCCTCTTTGTTTGCGCCCTTGGATTGTATACAGGGATCGATGTGATCTCAACTGTAGGGCCAAAGTTTTATCATTTCTCTTTTTTTTATTTCCGCGATGCTCTATCATTTCAGCTTTTATATCGCGAAGGTCGCGATTGCCCAATCATTTCGGCTATTTTTCGTGGTGCCCAATCATTTCGGCTATTTATTTTATTTTCACTCGCTGCTTTTTATTGCGAGTTGCCCAATCATTTCGGCTGTTTATTTTATTTTCATTCGCTGCTTTTTATTGTGAGTTGCCCAATCATTTCGGCTGTTTTGCATGCATACATTTTACTTGCTGCTTTTTATTGCAAGTTGCCCTATCATTTCGGCTATTTCGTATGCATGTGCGGCCTACTGGCTTTCCGCCGTAAACCTGAAATTAGACACCGATTTCGGCATCAGCACCGCTACAACTGGGATATGGCCAGGAGCGAATCACCATCTGCCTCTGTCGATATCGAAAAAAGGTGGCTTAGCGAACAGGGTTAAGGTCCTGTCGACTAAGGCTTTTGACTTCATGAGCCGTAAGGGTCTCACAAAGTTATTTCTCCCTACAAGTCGTGAGGATCCTGTTAGTGTATATGCCCTAGAGACCATTACTGTATCATACTAGTTTGTATATTACTTAATGGAAGCTTGGGATATTCACCTTGTATAAACAATCTTGCTCAATATAGTAGTATGCTACTTGGTTTGTTTCTACTTAAATGTGTACATGTGTTTATTTTGCGATATCACCTATACACATTAGTGGAGCCCTTAGGATCTATGCTTGATTACCAGCGTTGTGATGGCAGTCACACTAGTGGGGGCTGGGTAATCTATAAGCACATCCTTATACAGGTCCCTAGTCGTAGGACTATCGAGACAGGGCATCGATACTCCGGAGTAGACTAGCGTATGCGCTTCTCATCCCAGTGTGGGAGATGGTCTGTCCCACAGCCATCAGTACGTCGTACTGGAGATAGTATACGGGTGCTCGTTAGGTTACGAGTACACCGGACAGGACTCGTCAGGAACTGACCAGTTGGTATTATACCTATCGTCAGTTATCAGTTCCCAGGTGACATGAGTACAGCTTAGTCCGCTGACTTGACACTGGCACTTCGCCTCGAGTGTGTTCCCACTGCACTTTGATCACTACCCTACCACGGCTCAAAGGAGTCGTGCAAATAGGTAGTAGTTGGGTGCAGTCCCGAAGCACTTGGAGGCAGTGACGGTTAGACAGGATTCGTCTCTCCCGGTATTGGGGGTTGACATCGCGCTGTGTCTAGGAGAGTCATTACACGAGTAGTCCCTGGCCAGGGCAAGCGAGATATACTGGTAGGCTTCCAGTGTTATCTCAGGGTGTTTTGGGCTTCACTCTGACACGACTTGTACCGCTATTAGGGGACTGACGTTTACCGCCCCCTAGGCCCACCATGCGATGTATCAGACGAACAGACCGGACTGTACGGAGAATGTCACATTCAGACTCAGTAGGAGTTCAGATGGGTTTTACCTTGTCAGTCTTCTTATCGGCATCTACCTGGGGACCGTTACGCACAGCTAGTGCCGCTTGCGGTCTGTGGTTAAACCCACTGCCAGCGTAGTGTCGAGTCTTTAGAGTCCCACACAGAGGGTATTCGCCTCTGGGCAAAACAGAGTAGAGGTCGCATGGTTTTGCAACAGGGTTCGTTCTCATCCGCGCACTTGTGCACGTTTGGAGTCCGGACGGATATTGCCAGCGGGCTCTGGTTTGAGCCGGATACTGGTATATGTTTTGGGGTTACTTTTATCTCTCAGTATTCATGTTCCTCGGAACAAGAATGCAGGTGTGTATGCACAGTTGTTTGAGGCGGAAGAAGAGGTTTTTCATTAGGGTTTCGGAACGGGTGCGCATGCACAGTTGACAGTCGTCTTTTTTTTTCCAAACCCTAATGAATTAGTGAGATATCAATTAATAATAGTAATTAAATGAAATTATGTTATGGTTGGTTTTGTTGACTTGTTGACCATGGTTGACTTGTTGACCATAGTTGAATGTTTGACCATCATCATTACTTTGCAAGGATGCTCCTTGATTCTTGCCAACATTCATTTAATGAAGTGATGATAGTGGTCATTCCAAAACAACCATCAACTATTCTCATTTGAATTATTATTATTAATTAGATAATTCTTTTTCTTTTGATATGGTTGCAAAAAGGAAAAAGATAGCTCATTCTATCATAACCATTCTCTCTCCTCACTTCATCTTCTTCCTCCTCAAGCTCAAGGAGAATCCTTCTCATGTGTTGAGAATCCCTCTCCTTGAAAAGAAAACACCCCTTAGACACTCTCTACTCACTCTAGGATCAAAGGTTTAGCAATCCGAAGATTCTAGTTCTCTCAAAGTTCGAGAAAGAGCCCGAAGGTTGAACCCTCAGGTGGATCCATCTTTGACGGAAGAAGGCAACGAGGAAAGCACCATCAACCTCTACAAAAGTTTGAAGAAGAAGGAGTTCAAGTTTAGGTATAACCATCTTTCCGAGTAGCTAACTCTCTTTAGCATGTTTGCTAGTTTTAGTTTAGGAAAAGATCCCGACTTTGTTAGTCCATGTTGCCCCATGCGCTAAAAATTTGATTTTTATACCGTTTCCGCCTCCCCGTAAGAACCGGGGGTCGCAACGTGGACTTACAGTGGTATCAGAGCCTAACTAAACTTAAACTAGCTTGGTAGCGAAGTGTATGGAAGTTCGAAACCGAAAAATCACAAAAACCGGAAATCAAAAACCCTAAGTTTCTGTTAAAATTTTTTGTGCTCTAAAAGTAAAACTTTTTACTCCTAAAATCGGCTCAGGGTTTTGTGAGAACACCCAAGAAAAACGATCCCATGAAACCTTCAAACCGCCGCGGATCCGCGGCCTCAGCTATTCTCTTCGCCGCGGATCCGCCGCCGTTTAGGCTCTTTATGTGGTCGTGTTTTGTGCAGTGTTCTTCTGGTAGGGTTTTGGGATTTTTCAAATATGTTATATGTGCCCAGATTTTCCAGAAAAGAAATTTACTTTTGGGGTCCTATAAATCCGTATTTTTTTTCGAACTTCGCTACACTTTGGCTATATTGGTTATATCTGTGATGTTTGTATGTATTGAACGTCGGCTAATCGCTATAAGTCGATTAGTCGGGGTTATACATCTCTGTGATCTGTGTTTGATATTGGAATGTGTATATGAATGTGTTGGACTGTCGCGGGTGAATAGCCGGGGTGGATGTGAGATGAGCTTTTGTTTTTCTTTCATTCATTTGTAAATGTAAATTGATGTAATAATATTATTTGTATGGCCGCACAACCGGGTCGGGGTTGTAGCCGTCATTGTATAATTCTTTTTACTGTTTTTGCTCCTAGGATAGACCCATGGAGGGGTGCACAAACTACCGGGTACTTGGCGGGTAGTTTGCCGCACCCGTAGGGGTCTTGGGTGGGGTATTTGCTATTCACCGCGACCGTGTAATCCGCTTTTCGTTGCAGGCTCGAACGGATTGCGGATTGCTAGTATATCCAATGTATTCATCTGTGATCTGTAATGCCTGTTGGGGTAAAAATTTACACCCCGGTTGACCGAGTCAAAGTCAAGGTCAACCCCCAAACTAGGTGGGCCCAAGCCCAGGTCAAGCGGGCCCATACCCAAGTCGAGCCCGCGGCCAGCCTCTCTCATGCCAACAACAAAATCATGTCATAAATAATTTTTATGTAATTTTTTATGCATGAATGTAAACAAAATGGGCATAAAGCCAATATTTTGTAAGCCCATGGCTTATGTGCAAAAATGAAATGGCACATGAGCCATGGGATGGGCAAAATGCCATTTTGTAAAGCCCCAAGGGGCTATATGTAAATATGTAAGCCTATATAAGGCAACATGATGAATAAAAAAAAAAAAACTTTTCATTCCCCCAAAAATTAGGGTTCTTTGTGCCTCCTGCTCCTTCTCCAAGGTTCTAAACCTTCTAATTTCTTTTGAATTAAATCAAGAGTTTTACTCTTTCTTTTCAAAAACTAAGAAGTCTTTCACCACAAAACCCACAAAGGGGAACTTGGATCTACCATTAGATCTCAGAAAGGAGAGATTTTTAGATCTCACATCTCTTGATCATCAAGATCCAGCCAACAGAGGAGGAAGAAGAAGAACATCTTTCACTAAACCCCCAAGAAAGAAGAAAAAAACACTCAGGAGTCCAACTCCTCTTTGATCTCTCTTCAGAGAAATCTTTTTAGGCTAAAAGCCTCTTGTCCTCTCCGGCGCGCAGCGCAAGTGCGCAAAGCGCCCGCGTGCCGACACGTGGCGCGCGCTTGCGCACCTGCGCGCTTGCGCAAGTGCGCAAAGCGCCCGCGTGCCGACACGTGGCGCGCGCGCTTGCGCATCTGCGCGCTTTCGCAAGTGCGCAAAGCGCCCGCGTGACGACACGTGGCGCGCGCGCTTGCGCACCTGCGCGCAGCGCTCTTGCGCAAAGCGCCCGCGTGCCGACACGTGGCGCGCGCGCGCTTGCGCACCTGCGCGCTTGCGCAAGTGCGCAAAGCGCCCGCGTGCCGACACGTGGCGCGCGCTCGCTTGCGCACCTGCGCGCAGCTCTCTTGCGCAAAACGCCCACATGCCGACACGTGGCGCGTGCGCTGGCGCACCTGCGCGCAGCGCTCATGCGCAAGTTGCCCACGTGGCGCGCGCGCGCCTGAGCGCACAGCACCTTAGCGCGCAGCGCTCTAGACGCTGGCCCCACGCATCCTTTGGATGTCTTTTTCCCCTTTACTTATATTTACATGTATATATATACATATGTATATAAATGTACACATACACATACTCCGCGACACTGTCCCTGTTAGAAAAAAATTTCTAACGGGGCGCTGCCCCGCACCCCGCAAGGGGGCTGCTAGCCCCCTTGACCCCCAGCCCGCTATCCGGGTAGCGGGACCCCCGTAAAAACTCTGCGTGGCTCCCGATATATCCAAAACCCCCCTTTCAAAACACAACACACGTACACTGCACATTGAGTTCGCATGACCAGTTTAACCCGTTAATCGGAGGTTCCCTCGCCCCAAAGGCGAGGGGTAATTAACGGCAGCTTAGTCCGCGGCTGCCGGAGATTCGGATCCCCACAATCAATAAACCCCGGCCTACCCTAGGCCGGGGGAATCTGTAGTGCGCCTGACAAGCGCGCGCGTATTCCCATCTCAATGGGGTGACGAAAAACACCCTACAATGCCTATCATTGCTTTATATTTAGGCATTGCTTATGTTTTACAGCCGCGCTAGCCCAGCCCCCGCTCTGTCGTTAGTTAAGTAACCTAACGGGTGATGACGGGACCCCGTGGCGAATGCGAATGGCATAAGCGTACGTCATATTTTGGTTGTTTTCTGCAATGGTAGGATTAAATGATGGGACGCATTAAAAGAACTAATGCAAGAATATCTCGCATTAAAAGAACTAATGCAAGATAATAAACCAAGTTAAAGTCGTTGGAACACTTTCGAAAAACCACTCGGTTCTTTTCAAAACTAACTTTTAAATGCGGAGCTTGAGCCACTCCTTCTAAAAGCTATCTCGTTCCATCGATTATATCAAGTTCACTACGTTCACGGTTTTACCAAAACCATTCGTAGCCCTCCGTCGTTTCGCATGAATAGGCAATAGTATTCAAGCTATGTATGTTGGCCAAAGTCAAGGCATAGTGATTGGTAGCTATTGGGTGTTCATGTGTAGCATAGATAGATGCGTTGGTTTGGGACACTCGTACTGCCATTTTGGCCAAAGTCAAGGGTAGGCACGGATGGATCCAAATTAACCTGGATAGTGACGGGCAGAACTTGACATGTGACTTATGATATTTTGGCCAAAGTCAAGGTCATAAGAGCATGGGGCAAAAATCCACATCGGGAGTTTCATAAGTACTGAAACTTGCTAGATTTGCATACCATTTGGAGTGTGATGATTCTGGTAGGATTCCTTCAGTTTCGTCACGCGATGATATTTGGATCCCGATCCTACTGTGAGTATATGCTACTCCTCGGGAAATTTCTCACTAAACGATCAATGCTATAAACCTAGTAGGTGCCTAGAAAGGTGTTAGCGGGGCTACGCCCCCAGGGAAAAGAGTTTCTTAAATTAAGGAACTTCGCGAAAGCGTTGGAAAACCTCCCTCGAAGTATCGACACTGGCCTGGCTGAACGGTTAAGCAAGTATTGTGCGGTGGGATTGATCCCGGCTAATTCTTCCTTTGTGGTTTGAGGAGGGATTCGAGAGACAGTGGGAGCCATCCTGTTTAGACAAATTAAAAACCATTCTAAACTTGCAAGAGCATCATGCTAAAGTGTTTCTTCTCTCCCCCCTGCAGCGACCAAATCGAAATGACTGGACTTAAATTACTTCTAGATAAAAACATACTGACAGGGCCAAACTACAAAGATTGGCTCAGGAATGTCAAAATGGCAATCACTTACGACAAGCTGGGGTATCTTCTTACCACCAAAGCTCCCCCCGTCCCAGGTCCCACCTCCAGCGTCGCGGATAAGGAAATCCGTAAGACTTGGGAGATTGATTGCGCGAAGGCCAGATGCCTCGTGCTTGCCTCTATGGACATGGAACATCAGAGGAGGCACGAGAATATGGACTTGGAATCCATATTTCTTCATACAAAAGAACTGTATGGAGAGCAGTCCCGTATCGCTAGATACGAAGTGTCGAAGAAGTTATTTTCGGCAAAGTTGGCCGTCGGATCATCGGTAGTGGACCACGTGCTTAAGATGATAGGCTACATTGAGGAGCTCGCAGAACTTGGGACCACGTTGGAGAGTGAGCTCTATACGGACTTAGTTCTCCAGTCCCTTCCTTCCACTTACGCCCAGTTCATACTGAATTTCAACTTGCAAGAAAAAAAAGTTGAACTTTCAGAACACTTCAACATGCTGAGGAGTGCAGAGGGCACCCTACAGAAAGGTAGGGAAACATCCACTTTGTTTGTAGGAGGATCTTCTTCTTCTAGGTCCAAGGCGAAAGCCAAGGGAAAGAAGAGGAAAGCCCCCGCCAAACCAAGGGGCGGTGTTAGTAAAGTGGATACGAAGGGAAAATCAAAGGCAACAAAGATAGCGGGGAAGCTTGTGGGTAAAGAGGAATGCTTCTATTGTCACAAGAGTGGACACTGGAAGAAAGATTGCAGGGCTTGGAAGGCCAGGATACAGGAACTGAAGCAGGTTGCGGCTTCAGCTTCAGGTGTGTATGTTATTGAAAACTGTCTTTCTATAAACTCTACTTCCTGGGTATTGGATACCGGATCAGGATCTCATATCTGTAATTCTTTGCAGGCGTTGAGAAACCGTAGGTTTTTGAAGGCAGGTGACATGACCCTCAGAGTTGCGAACGGAGCTAGCATGGATGCTAAAGCCGTGGGGGACTATCACCTGGGAATGTCAGATGGGCATGTTTTGGTTTTGCGTAATTGCTTTTTTGTACCCAACGCAACTTGTAATATCATTTCTGTATCTTTGGTTTCTAAAGAAGGTTATGCATTTGCGTTTGTAAGTAATGTTGTAAACATTCACCTTAATCAAGTTCTGATTGGGTCAGGTACATTGAGCAATGGTATATACGTATTGAACCAACCACAGATTTTCAATGTCCAGAATACACACAAAAGAAAGTCTCCGGAAATCAATCAGACTTTCTTATGGCATTGTAGACTGGGTCACATCAATGAGAGAAGGTTGACTAAGTTACATACAGAAGGGTATTTGGATCCGTTCGAATATCAATCATATGCCACTTATCAATCCTGTCTCAAAGGAAAGATGACAAAGACTCCGTTCATTGGACACGGAGTAAGAGCAAGTGAGCTCTTGGGACTCGTACACAGCGACGTGTGCGGTCCAATGTCTACACATGCGCGAAGCGGTTATTCTTACTTCATTACTTTTACGGATGACTTTTCAAGGTACGGTTATGTCTTCTTAATGAAACATAAGTCCGAAGCCTTTGAAAAGTTCCAGGAATATAAGAATGAAGTAGAAAAACAAACCGGCAAAAGTATCAAGATTCTAAGATCGGATCGAGGTGGAGAATACTTAAGTGCCGAGTTCCTGAATTATTTAAAAGAGAACGGGATTCTCTCTCAGCTTACTCCTCCATACACTCCGCAACACAACGGTGTATCGGAGAGACGGAACCGAACCCTATTGGATATGGTACGGTCCATGATGAGTAACGCTGAGTTACCGCGATCTTTCTGGGGGTATGCGTTAGAATCAGCTGCGTACCTTTTGAACCGAGTTCCTACTAAGACTGTGCCTACTACACCATATGAGATGTGGCGTGGGAAGAGGCCCCATCTCAGTCACATTAAGACTTGGGGAAGTCCAGCTTTTGCTAAAAAGCAGCATGCGGACAAGCTCGAGGCGCGCTCAGTACTGTGTAAGTTTGTGGGATATCCAAAGAATTCCAAGGGATATCTCTTCTACTACGAAGAGGAACAAAAGGTTCTTGTTTCTCGTCATGCCCACTTTCTAGAACACCAGTTCTTAGAAAAAGAATTAAGTGGGAGCGCAGTAGAACTGGAAGAAATTCCAGAACCACAGACTATTACTGAAAGCTTAGTGGAACCAGAGGGTTCAAATGAACAGGACATTCCTACGCCGCTCCGCAGGAGTAGTAGGCAGTCTCATCCACCCGAGAGATACTACGGTTTTCTCATAGACGGGGATAGAGAGGATTGCATCATAGATTATGATGAGCCTACTAGCTTCCAGCAGGCCGTTCAGAGCGCTGACTCGGTAAAATGGCTGGATGCAATGCGGACCGAAATGGAGTCCATGTACACCAACAAAGTATGGACATTGGACATTGCTCCAGATGGGGTAAAACCCGTAGGATGCAAGTGGATCTTCAAAAGGAAGATTGGTGTAGATGGACAGGTTGAGACCTATAAAGCTAGACTTGTAGCAAAGGGTTTCCGTCAAAGACCTGGCTTGGACTATGACGAAACCTTTTCTCCAGTGGCTATGCTGAAATCCATTCGGATCCTTCTTGCCATTGCTGCCTTCCACGATTATGAGATTTGGCAGATGGACGTAAAAACCGCTTTTCTAAATGGAAATTTAGAGGAGTGTGTCTATATGGATCAGCCAGCGGGTTTCATTCAGAGTGGGAGCAGCGGAAAGGTGTGCAAGTTGCTTAAGTCCATCTATGGACTAAAGCAGGCATCGCGGAGTTGGAACATCTGTTTTGATGAGACGGTCAAGGAATTTGGCTTTATCAAAAATCCAGATGAACCATGCATCTATAGTAGATTTGTAGCGAGAACTGTAGTATTCCTCGTTTTATACGTGGATGACATTCTCTTAATAGGAAATGACATTCCTATGCTACAATCTGTCAAGGGGTTCTTGTCACACAGGTTCTCCATGAAAGACCTGGATGATGCCTCATACATCCTGGGGATCCGGATCCATCGTGATAGATCCAAGAGGATATTAGGACTTTCACAGTCCAGGTACATCGACACTATACTGAAGAGATTCAGTATGGAAGATTCCAAGCGCGGTAACCTACCGGCTTGTCACGGGATCACCCTCTCTAAAGAGATGTCTCCCAAGACTGATTTGGAGAGGGATCGCATGTCTATTATACCCTACGCTTCTGCGGTAGGCTCTATAATGTATGCGATGTTGTGTACTAGACCGGATGTAGCTTATGCACTGAGTGTAGTAAGCCGGTATCAGTCAAACCCTGGGGAGAAACACTGGATAGCGGTAAAGAACATTCTCAAGTACCTGAGAAGGACTAAGGAGATGTTCTTGGTGTATGGCGGAAAAGACCTCCAGATCGAGGCCTTTGCTGACTCCAGCTTCCAGAGTGACAAGGATGATTCCAAGTCCATGTCGGGTTTTGTCTTTACCCTCAATGGAGGGGCGGTGTGTTGGAAGAGTTCCAAACAGGAAACCGTTGCAGACTCGACGATGGAAGCGGAATACATCGCTGCATCTGATGCCGCAAAAGAAGCTGTCTGGATGAGGAAGTTCTTGAAAGAACTTCAGGTGGTTCCGTCCATTGTTGACCCAATACCTCTGTATTGTGACAACAACGGGGCTATAGCTTTAGCGAAGGAACCCAGGTCCCATCAGAGATCCAAGCACATCTTGAGGCGGTATCACCTGATCAGGGAGATCGTGGATCGGAAGGAGATCGAGGTTCGGAGGGTTGCTTCAGAAGAAAACACTGCAGATCCATTCACCAAGGCCCTACCCCAGACTCAGTTCGAGCGGCTGATCGAGATGATAGGTCTTCGATACGCCAGTACATGGCCTTAGTGCAAGTGGGAGATTGTTAGTGTATATGCCCTAGAGACCATTACTGTATCATACTAGTTTGTATATTACTTAATGGAAGCTTGGGATATTCACCTTGTATAAACAATCTTGCTCAATATAGTAGTATGCTACTTGGTTTGTTTCTACTTAAATGTGTACATGTGTTTATTTTGCGATATCACCTATACACATTAGTGGAGCCCTTAGGATCTTTGCTTGATTACCAGCGTTGTGATGGCAGTCACACTAGTGGGGGCTGGGTAATCTATAAGCACATCCTTATACAGGTCCCTAGTCGCAGGACTATCGAGACAGGGCATCGATACTCCGGAGTAGACTAGCGTATGCGCTTCTCATCCCAGTGTGGGAGATGGTCTGTCCCACAGCCATCAGTACGTCGTACTGGAGATAGTATACGGGTGCTCGTTAGGTTACGAGTACACCGGACAGGACTCGTCGGGAACTGACCAGTTGGTATTATACCTATCGTCAGTTATCAGTTCCCAGGTGACATGAGTACAGCTTAGTCCGCTGACTTGACACTGACACTTCGCCTCGAGTGTGTTCCCACTGCACTTTGATCACTACCCTACCACGGCTCAAAGGAGTCGTGCAAACAGGTAGTAGTTGGGTGCAGTCCCGAAGCACTTGGAGGCAGTGACGGTTAGACAGGATTCATCTCTCCCGGTATTGGGGGTTGACATCGCGCTGTGTCTAGGAGAGCCATTACATGAGTAGTCCCTGGCCAGGGCAAGCAAGATATACTGGTAGGCTTCCAGTGTTATCTCAGGGTGTTTTGGGCTTCACTCCGACACGACTTGTACCGCTATTAGGGGACTGACGTTTACCGCCCCCTAGGCCCGCCATGCGATGTATCAGACGAACAGACCGGACTGTACGGAGAATGTCACATTCAGACTCAGTAGGAGTTCAGATGGGTTTTACCTCGTCAGTCTTCTTATCGGCATCTACCTGGGGACCGTTACGCACAGCTAGTGCCGCTTGCGGTCTGTGGTTAAACCCACTGTCAGCGTAGTGTCGAGTCTTTAGAGTCCCACACAGAGGGTATTCGCCTCTGGGCAAAACAGAGTAGAGGTCGCATGGTTTTGCGACAGGGTTCGTTCTCATCCGCGCACTTGTGCACGTTTGGAGTCCGGACGGATATTGCCAGCGGGCTCTGGTTTGAGCCGGATACTGGTATATGTTTTGGGGTTACTTTTATCTCTCAGTATTCATGTTCCTCGGAACAAGAATGCAGGTGTGTATGCACAGTTGTTTGAGGCGGAAGAAGAGCTTTTTCATTAGGGTTTCGGAACGGGTGCGCATGCACAGTTGACAGTCGTCTTTTCTTTTCCAAACCCTAATGAATTAGTGAGATATCAATTAATAATAGTAATTAAATGAAATTATGTTATGGTTGGTTTTGTTGACTTGTTGACCATGGTTGAATGTTTGACCATCATCATTACTTTGCAAGGATGCTCCTTGATTCTTGCTAACATTCATTTAATGAAGTGATGATAGTGGTCATTCCAAAACAACCATCAACTATTCTCATTTGAATTATTATTATTAATTAGATAATTCCTTTTCTTTTGATATGGTTGCAAAAAGGAAAAAGATAGCTCATTCTATCATAACCATTCTCTCTCCTCACTTCATCTTCTTCTTCCTCAAGCTCAAGGAGAATCCTTCTCATGTGTTGAGAATCCCTCTCCTTGAAAAGAAAACACCCCTTAGACACTCTCTACTCACTCTAGGATCAAAGGTTTAGCAATCCGAAGATTCTAGTTCTCTCAAAGTTCGAGAAAGAGCCCGAAGGTTGAACCCTCAGGTGGATCCATCTTTGACGGAAGAAGGCAACGAGGAAAGCACCATCAACCTCTACAAAAGTTTGAAGAAGAAGGAGTTCAAGTTTAGGTATAACCATCTTTCCGAGTAGCTAACTCTCTTTAGCATGTTTTCTAGTTTTAGTTTAGGAAAAGATCCCGACTTTGTTAGTCCATGTTGCCCCATGCGCTAAAAATTTGATTTTTATACCGTTTCCGCCTCCCCGTAAGAACCGGGGGTCGCAACGTGGACTTACAGATCCTGTAGGTATATTTTCTCCTTAGGAATTGTGAGGATTCCTAAGTGTTTGTTCCTCTGTAAGTCGTAAGGATCGTACAAGAGGATTTTCTCCTTGTAAGTCGAGAGAACTTATAAGGGTTGTTCACCATGCGAACATATCCCCAGTCTCGGATGGGACTTAATTAGGGAAATGTTTATTCGCGCCCGTGGATTGTATACAAGAGCCAGTATTGGACCACTTGTAGGGCAATATCGGAAGTTGTGGGGGGTTTGCTTAAGCACAGATTTAGGTCTCTGTAACTTAAGACTGTCAAATCTTATGAGCCGTGAGGGTCCCATAAGAGAGTTCTCCTTACGAGTCGTGAGGATCTCGCAAGTGTATTTTCTCCTTAGGAATCATGGGGATCCCTAAGTGTGTTGCTTCCTTGTGAGTCGTAAGGATCTCACGAGGGTGGTTTCTCCTTACAAGGTCGAGAGAACCCTATAAATGTCTTTTAACGAGGTTGCGCCCTTTCGGGTTTTCACAAACACTCGCCAGTAGTCCTGCTGTTTTTACTCACGGAGCCCTTTCGGGTTTTCATCCGTGCCCATTTTGCTTATGGACATACCGTTTTTTTATTCTTTTTATTTTCTTCTTCTTCATCTTTTTTTTTACGAGGTCGCGCCCTTTCTGGTGAGTTGCGCCAATTTCAGAGAGCAAAGCTCTATCTTAAAAGCGCACAGCGCAAGTGAGTCAGATGCTGACACGTGGCGCTTTCTTGTGGCTTGAGCCAACCCAGTAGCGCAACAGTGCAGTTTTGTAAGTGCAAAGCACTATTAATTTGATAATAATAATTTTTTTTTAGAACCAATGGTTCATGACAAAGTGCAAAGCACTGCTTGATTTCTTGATCTGATTTAGATCAAAGAAAACAAGTATTTACTTGTTTCTCTTATTGATCTCAAAGAACCAATGGTTCATAAGTGCAAAACACTATTTTTTATTTTGTTTTTTATTAAAGATCATTGATCTTGTTCTTAGATCAATGATCTATCAGAAGAAATTCTTCTATCCTAAAGGTTTTTTTTTTACCTTTCTTCTTGAAATTTCTTCATAGTTCTCTCTGTTTGAAAATTTTGATTTCTCACAAAAAATGTTGATGCCCTTTGAGTTGAGGTCTAGGGTCTTTTTTATAGTGCCCATAAATTAGTTAAATTTGTTAAAGAGATCTTTCTCTGAGTGATTTGGGGAATTTTCCCCACCGTTGGATCTTTGATCCAAGGGCTTCTATTTTACAGAAGAAGATCTTCTTGTTTTAACAAGAACAGAAAGATTTCTTTAGAATCTTGATTCTGTTTGGCGCAAATGCCCCAGCGCGTGACACGTGTCATGCAGCGCACAGCGCAGCGCAACTGCGCTGACACGTGTCGCGCAGCGCAAAGCGCAACGCACCTGCGCTAGCGTATCTGCGCTGACACGTGTCGCGCAGCGCAGTGCTTGCGCAACTGAAACGTTGCTTCCTTTAATTTTGCTTTAAATAGAGCTTTGCTCTGATAGGATGCGCTGCTTTGGGCGCTGCGCTGATGTATCTGTGCCTGACACGTGGCGTGTTGCGCCCGGGATTTGAAGCGTTGCTTCAAATTTGAATTTCCAACAGAGCTTTGCTCTGATTGGGGGAAACAAAGATATCATGTGGGTGCTCATAATCAACTAGCATAAGTATGGATATATAAAACAAGTATGGGTATTAATAGCACAATAAACTGGAACATGTAATATGATATGCAAACAGGTACAGATTAAACTATATGGATCTACGGTTATCGATTAGAGTCAGGGTTATGGTTCCAACATTAAGTATCTTACACTTAAATGAATATGGAATATTAAAATCACATTAACATGTATTAAATGGCCTAGGGATGCAATTATATATAAAACAGGTTAGATGGATGCAAACGGGTGTCCGAAAAGTTATAAAACTATAAAATGGTAATTTGGGATGTACAACTAAGCAATATGTGATATGAATATTGATATAATAATATTAATATAGATAGCATATTCAAAGAGATTAATAACTGTAAAAGTGGTATTGATTAACCATACACAAGAAAGTTCTGTTCAGAAATTCAGCGTCACCCTGATTTGTAAAATAGCTTAAAAATAACAAACGTTCTCCAAAAGGGACGTGTCTTATACCAAAACAAAGATAATTCAATAAGGTTTTCATTTTTATAAGTATAAGTATCTCAGGTTGTCCCTACAAAAAGGTATGAACATTCGAAATTGAAAGTTTGCTGCTGGAATTTCCTTGGACAGCAGTTTAGAGACATATTCATTTGCATTTTACGTTATTTAAAAAATTTATTTTGCAAATAAATATTTTATAGAGTTATAGTATTCTGAGTTAGCTTCGCAACGAACTAAAGAACATATACTAATGATTTTTCTATGATTTATAATGAATTTTATAAAGTAAGGTGTACAGTAAATTTTAGATTTGTCGTATCCGCTTTGCGACGACGTTTCATGCGTAAATTATAATATTTTCAAATGTATAACATTATAAAATGCAGATTATAAACTAATTAAAAATAATAATAAGAAATATTACGACGATATATATTTTAAATGATATGGATGCAGTATAATGTAATCTAGTATGTCACAAGATAAGTTTTCATGATCTAGATTTAAAATGATATAAAAGGATGCAAACGGAACATCGAAACTTTATAAAATTAAACATGGGGTATTAGATTTAAACTATAGGTATGGTATTTATTTAAATAGGTATAAAATGAATTATATAGCATGTAGCAAGATTAACTTGCCTAGACGGAACAAGAACGGATGTGTACGGAACGTCCTTCGTCGGTGAAATGTCGTGACGTACACACGGTACAGGGAACGGTTCCAAACAATGCACGATGGTGATCATGCAAGTCAGGTAGATTCACTAGATCACTCGGATCGTCAGCGACGAGCACGGCTCCGGCGATGATCACCGGAATCAAGAAACAAGATCAAGATAAAGAAAGAAGAAAGAAGAAGAAGAATAGGCTGTGTATTAAATAAGGAAAGAAAAAAATAAATAAATAAAATATATATAAATATATATATGGAGAGGAGAGAGAGAGAGAAAGGGGTTGTTATTAAGGTTTAGATTTTAATTTAAAAATATTTTGTAAGTTATAAATATTTTAAACTGTTAAATTTTAATAAAAATATTAGATGAAATAAAATTGGATTTTCTGGTAAATACAAATTTAGTCCAAAACATGCCCGGGTCGGGTCTAAAATTCAGTTTTAAAATACGAAATATATACATGTCGACCAAAAAAAAATGAATGTCCGGATAACGTAAAATGCATACCCCCAAGAACGGATGCACGCACGTGCGCGTAGCTATCCAAACAAGTCCGTTTCACTGAACGGGACGAGAACAAGATGCGCGGATGCTACCACGGGGTTAGGGGTATCATGCAGGCCGTGCTAGATATTTTTAAAATATTTTACTTGACTTTAAATGTTATATTAAAAAAATGCAGATGCCAAATAAAATGCCAGTATGCAGTAAAAAATGAAAATGCACGAATCCATGTAACAGATCAGGATAAATCATAAACATGAATCAAGACAGGTTTCAAGCAAGCGGGTCGGGTAAAATGCAAATACAAATGTCAAAATACTATTCGCACCCAAAACACAGTAAACCAAGAAACTACCATAAATAAGTAAATACTTGAACTGGAATTGGTATAAATGAATTAGGGTGTTACACATCCTGTTGACCAAGCGTTGGTACGTAGCCCCGTCGTTTTTGAGACCGAAAGGCATCACCTTATAGCAGTATACCCCCCGGTCCGTTGTGAATGCGGTGAGCTCTTCGTCTGCCAGATTCATACGGATCTGGTTGTAGCCGGAGAAGACGTCCATAAAGCTGAGTAGCTCGTGGCCTGCCGAACTGTCGACGAGCTGATCTATCCAAGGGAGGGGATAGTTTTCTTTCGAGCAAACTTTGTTGAGGTTGGTGAAGTCGACGCACATGCGCCACTTCCCACTTGCATTTTTAACCATGACCACATTCACCAACCACTCCGAGTAATCCACGTTCCGAATGAAGTTGGCTGTGAGCAGCCTGTCAACCTCGTCCTCGATTGGTCTTTGCTTGATCGGGACGAAACTTCGTTTCTTCTTCCTGACGGGTCAGATCGCCGGGTTGACCCCGAGTTTATGTGATATAATTTTAGGGTCGATCCAGAGCATGTCGGCGGGCGCCCAGGCGAACACGTCTGAGTTTCCTCTGAGGAAATGGTTTAGGTCGTCCCGCCGAGCTCCCGTTAAGAGTGACCCGATTTGGACGGTTCTCTCATTGTCCCCTTCGATGAGGGGGACTTCTGTTAGCGGCTCCACCGGGGCTCCTCGGATCTCTTTATGCGTGTCCCGAGTATCTAAAGATCCGCTGAAATCATCCGTGCTCTCAAGATCATCATTTCTTTCCTCGGGCATAGATGTCGTTGTGAAGAAAATCTTCACGGTTTGCTGGTTCCTATAGGCCTGACTTATCCCGCCTTGGTCGAGTGGAAACTTGATTGTTAGGTGGTAGGTCGATATCTGGGCCCAGAGGGAATTCAGCATTGGGCGTCCCAGAAGGATATTGTAGGCCGATTGAATTCTGGCGACGATGAACTCCACAGGCACGGTACGCGTATGGCCGGTCTCCCCGATGTTAAGCAGGAGAGTGACCACCCCTTCTGCCGGGATGGAGTGATTGTTGAATCCCGACAGGATGTGAGCGGTCGGCCTCAGGTCCGACAGGGTAAGTCCCATACGTAGGAAGCAATCGTAGAAGAGGATGTCTGTCGAGCTTCCTTAGTCGACCAGTATCCTCTGCACTTCGTAACGGTGGACCCGTGCTGTGATTACCAGAAGGTCGTTGTGAGGCAGGGATATCCCGTGGAGGTCCTTGTCGGTAAAGATGATAGGCTCAGCTGATTTGACCCTTTTCCTGGGTTGGCTGCTAGTCCCTTCGACCGGTAAGGGGCGCCGTGTCCCGTCGGCCCTGGGCGCACCCACCGCTGACACGACCATGATTTGGCCGATTGTCAACTCGCCGGGAGGGGGATGGTGCTCTTGCTCTCGGTCGGCTTGTCGCTTGTCCCGCAAGTATCTTGCTAGGTGCCCCGAGCGGATTAACTTCTCGATGTAGTCTCAGAGCTGTTTGCAGTTCTCGGTGGGGTGTCCCTGCGACCTGTGAAAAGCGCAATAGGGGCCTCGTGTCCGTTTGGCCGCCTTATGGTTGACCGAGGGGTTTGAAGAATCTATCGCCCTTTGCCTCCTCTAACAGCTCTGTCTGGAAGACGTTGAGTGGGGTATACTCCTAGAACTTTGGGGAGTAGGGCTTTGGCCGCTCAATCTTCTTTTTGTCCTCTCTTGCCCTCTTCTTCTGATCGGTCTGGTCTGTCTGAGGTAGGTTAGCGTTCACTTCGGACTCAAGCTGGATCTCTCGCTCGGTCCAAGCTTTTACCTCGGCCATGGTCTTAGCTTGCGCTAATGCAAAGGAGCGGAGCCACTCTTTGTGCCTAAGACCCGACCTAAGGGTAGTGATGACCGTCTCGTCCCGGTGCTCTGGGACTTCAAGGAGAGCGTTGTAGAAGCGGGTGACGTATCCCTTGAAGGATTCCTTATCCCCGCTCTTTATTGTGAAGAGATGATCGACGGTCCGCTTCTGTCGTCTGTTCCCGACGAAATGGCCAAGAAACTGGGTGGTCAGCTCATCGAAGGTAGAGATCAAGCGTGGCATGAGTCCTCGGAACCAGTCTTGTCCAGAGCGGATGACAGTGGCGGGGAAAGCACGGCATTGCGCGGCGTCGGAGTTGTCCTAGAAACGCATCCCTACTGTAAACGCGTCCAAATGGTCTTTCGGGTCAGATTTCCCGTCGAAGAGGGAGACCTTTGGTGGCTTGTTCCTGGAGGAGACATGGACAGCGAGAAGCTCTTCGGTGAAGGGCCTCATGAGCGAGTCGACGGCATATCTAGCCCCATCGCTTGATGGGCAACTCTCCCGATGTATACCCTCGATCTTCTTTTCAAGGGTATCGAGTCGGTCGTGGTATCCCGAGGATTCGGCATACTCGAATTTATGGCCTCTGCTGCTGGTGGCTTGCGCTTGGCCGCGGTTCCGGTTGCGTTCGATGAGGTTCCTCAGGTCCCCTGGCGAGGTCGTCTTCGAGCTATCGTGGTGAGTCCCGTCCTCGCGACCCTGACTAGGGAGGTAGCGCCGGACATGCCTGTGAACAGGCAAGCCGACCGATACCTCCTCGGGAGGGACAGGGGCGCGATAGGGCTCAGGGCGGGGTGCTCTTTCATAGGATCTTGGCGTCGAGCTGTGAGGGGCCCACCGGGTCATCGAATTGGTCGGCAGGGGGGATCTGTGGCCGCTGGAGATAGCGAGGCGGTGCTCGGATGTGCCAGTGCGGGCAGTGTCTTCTCTCTCTATGTGTCGCTCCCGAGATGGGGGAGCGGCGACTTGGGGAGCTTGTCCCGCCGTTTGGACACGGACAAGCGCATCCACGACGGACACGAGCCGATTTATTCGAGCAGACAGTGCGTGAATGGCGTTCGGGGGAGGAGGGGATCCATTCGCGCCTTCGTTGTGGGGAAGACGATGGCTAGTGCTTGGATCATCGCGATGATCACTCGCCATGAGTTCGAGATCAGAAGATCAACTTTTGTTGAGTGGAATTTTCGGGTTCCCACAGACGGCACCAACTGATAGAGCTCAGGATCTCCTTCAGATGTTGTCTTCCGTTGATCTGCTGTGAGTGGTGATGAGTGGCTGAGATTGGATTTGAGAGTTGCCTCTTGATGCGTGTGGATCTCAATGAGCTTGATTTGGAATAAAACCGAGCTACCTGCAAGGTAGTCCCGGGGTGGTTATACCACCGTGGACCCTCCGACGATCAAGTTAGTCGAGGTATTTGGGCAGAGTAGCGGCCTATTGGATAATAATTGCCTTACCTGAGTCGTCTGAGAGAGGGTATATATAGTGGCAGCCATGGGCTGGCGGGCATGAGATTTACGCCGGCCGTTACGCCCTTGGATTCGCGCCTGCGCGAATGGCGGGATCCCCATTAATGGCGAGATACGTCCGTTAACGTGGAAACGTGATGGCGTGGGACGCGGGATCGTGGGGCGGCGGATTTCTCGCATATGGCGAGATTCGCAGGGCCATGTCTGGGACGCTTATGGTATGCACTCTGGGTCAGTCGATGAGACCGAGGAAGATAAGCTCGGCGAGTGGCTCAGAGGCGAGCGGGGGGCCGATCAAGCTTGGTTCTGTGATAGCTCGGAGGCGGGTTAGGAGGGCTGAGGGAGCTCAGCGTGCGGGAGGGCTCGGAGGTGAGCCAATGGTTGTTTGCAGGACGAGCATATAAGTGTTCTGGGCGGTCATCGAGGGTCGAGAACATCCTTGGGGCGAAGGCCGGGGTATGCTTCCAATGTACCGTTCTTGCTCCTTTCTTGTAAGCTTTGAGACACGTCATCTGTCACGTGTCATGATCTGGGGAGTTCCCAGCATCGAGCATCATCAAAGAGATTCCGAAGAAGAGTTCTGAATGGGATTGTGTGTTTTCACGTCTCAGCATAGTGCCCGGTTCGAGTGAGCAATTCTACAAAGAAGCCCACAGCCATCTATATACTATAACACGTAATATATTGAAAAAACGAAGAAAACTAAAAATTTCATAATATTTATACTATAGTAAGCAAAATATTAATAAACGAAAAAAACTGAAATATTTCGGATTTAAAAATATTTCATGATTTTTCGTATGATATATAGCAAACAAATTGTTGAAAAACCAATGAAAATTTTAAATTTTTGTATTTCTAAAAACTTCAAGATGTTTGTGTGCATAGGTTACAAAATATTAATAAACCGAAGAAAACTAAAACTTTTAGGATTTTTTGAAAATTTTATAATTTTCATGTGCAATAAACAAAATATTAATAGACTGACGAAAACTGAAATTTTTGGTTTACTACAAATTTCGCGATATTCTATAATAAACAAAACTAGTATCTTGTATGTGCGATGCACGTGTTCAAATAAAAATCATGTTCAAATAACCATTCCCAAGATTAAAACTTGTGGGAATGGTTAATTTGTCTTCAAAATGATTCATAATTATTCTAGTTGTTATTTAAGATCAATAAAGATGATTGTATAGTTATGACTGATTCAGTTGATGATTGTATTTATTAAAAATTTTGTTAAGTAAAATTCTGCATTTAATTTTTTTTACTGCCGATGCGCTATTTGTGTCTACATTAGACCATCAAATTGAAATCAATTTGGGAGACCCTCAAGTTTTGTGGTTATAATAGTAGAGATATACTAGTGTATTGCATGTGTGATTCATGTATGCCTATAATTTGTATTAAGATTATATATAAAAAAATTGAAAAGAAATATAAAGAGAACATGCCTTAATCGAAAATTAATCTTTAAGAATACAGATTATCATCTTTATATCATCATGATTTCTGTAATACCCCAGGTATTATCCGGTATACCCATTTATACCAGATAAGCATGGGGACCCACTGTAAAAAAATGGGGAATCTTCGGAATACATTCTGAAAGAGGACAGACCTATACTATATATGGAATAATACTGCTCTTCAATACAGAGGCGCCTTTTAAGTGAACCGACACTACATGAACTTGAGAACTCCGTAGTTAAGCGTGCTCGAGCCAGGGAAGTTTTTGGATGGGTGACCTCCTGGGAAGTGGCCCCTGGTCGGGTCCGGTTCGTCCCGAAGGATAAAACTCTCTATATTGGAGGGTAGGGCGTGACACGACTGAATTAGAATTGAAGTCAAATTTATCATCTAAACATAAAATCTTGAAAAATAGAAATTAGAAAAAAGAACTCGTTGATGGTAATAAGAAGTATATGGTGCTCCATCGCCCTACTCTTCTTCCATTTTCTTCTTCTTCTTTTTTTCTGCAAACAATTAGTGACCGGTGAAGTTGTTTTAACCCATGATCTAAAGTTAGTTTTACTTCATGAACTTAAAAATAGTTTTTATTAGATAAGTAGTTACTATTATCAAATCATTTTTTATATTTTGTGTGATTTTGGTTTATTTTTTATTTATAATTTCAATTTCTTTTTCTATAAGAATGACATGTGGCATTCAACAAACGCTTGTTAGTCCAAATTTAAATTTAAATTAAGGACCCCAAAAGAATTGTAGTTATAATAGTAGGAATGGAGAAGACTAGTATCTTGCACATGCAATGCATGTGTTCAAATAAAAATTATGTTTAATCATTTTAATTTGAATTCGAAAAAATTAGAGATGATTAAAATTTACAGATTGTAATTTGTTTTCAAAATGATCCACAATGATTATGGTAGTTATTTAAGATAAGTATAGATGATTATATAGTTATAACTGATTCAGTTGATTATCATATTTATTAAATATTTATTATAAAAAAAATTTGCATTTAATTTTTTTGTACGGCTGGTGTTGCACTTTTTTAGGCTACATTAGACCATCATATTGCAATCAATTTGGGGACCCCAGGTATTATGGTTATAATTGTAGAGACTAGTATATTTATTTCACGTGCGATGCACGTGTTCAAATAAAAATTATGTTCAATTTTTTAAATTTGAATTAAAAAAAATAGAGAAGATTAAAAGTTACGTGGTGGGAGTGGTTAATTTTTTTTTTCAAAATGATTCACAATAATTCTAGTAGTTATTTAAGATCGGTAGAGATGACTGCATAGTTATAACTAATTCAATTGATGATTGTATTTATGAAATATATGTTAAAGAAAATTCTACATTTAATTTTTTTACTGCTGATGTGGTGATGTTAAAGGCTGCATTGGACCATCAAATTGAAATCAATTCGGGGACCCTCATGTTTTGTGGTTATAGTAGTAGAGATACTAGTATGATGTACATGTGATGCACGTGTAGATTAAAATAAGTTTATATATATATATATATATATATATATATATATATATATATATATATATATATTATCATTGGGGAGTGATCGCAAACCGATCCGCGTTTTTTAAAAACGGGAACTCTTGGTCAACGACATATTTGAACGATCTGATCCATTCAAATTTATCACCCCACCCTTAAATATAGGTATATAAAAAATCAAATGATTTAAAGACCTCTAATATATGCATCGGATGAAGTTTATGTTGGATTATCGAAAGACGATCATTTTTGCACCCATCGATGAATATATTAGAGGTCTTTAAATCTTTTGATTTTTTATACACGTATATTTGAGGGTAGGGTGATCAACTAGAACAGATCGGATCGTTCAAATATGTCATAGAGAGTTCCCATTTTTCAAAAACGCAAACCGTTTGCAATGGATCACTCCTATATTCTGATTATCTTAACTAAAAGTTTTTAAGAAATCTATTATCTTAACTAAATATCTTTAAAAATCTTTATTAATCTTTTCAACTTTTTTCCCATTTTCTATCTTAATCATATTTTGCCTAATCTAGATAGTTTGTGGTTCTATTTTAAAATTTTGTTTGTATTTTTTCTCAAATTTTTTGTTTTCAAATTTTATTAAAATTCCACATGGCATCCATATGTTTAAATGCAATTGCCCTAAGAATTGTAGTTATAATAATAGAGATATTCAAAATCCAAACAAAACTGAAAATTTTAAGATTTTAGAAAATTTCGACGTATTCCTGTACAATAGCAAGCAAATCTAGAAAAACCGAAGAAAACTGAAAATTTTATGGTTTATAAAAAATTCACGATTTTTCATGTGTTGTATCAAGAAAATATTGAGAAACCGAAGAAAACATATAGTTTCAGAACTTATTTAAATTCCATAATTATGTGTGAGCTAGTAAAATACTGAAAAACGGAAGAAAACTAAAACTGTCAATATTTCTAAAAATTTCGCTATAATCTTGTGCCGAACAAAACAAGGAATTTTATAATTTTACAGAACTTTACGATTTTTGTGTGCAATAACAAGTAAAATATTGGCAAACCGAAGAAAACTAAAAGTATTGATACTTTGTATACTATAAAAAGCAAGATACTGAAAATACGAAAAATTTGGGATTTCGAAAACTTCAAGATTTTTGTGTGTTATATAGCAAGCATAATATAGAAAAACCGAACAAAATAGAAAGTACAAGATTTTTGAATATTTCGCAGTATTCATGTATAATAACAAACAAAATATTGATAAGCCGAAAAAAAAAAATTAGAATTTTCATGTGATAACAAGCAATATATTAAAAACTGAATATTCCAGCAATCTTGGTGTCCTGTAATAAAGCATAAAATTTGATAAACAAAAGCAATATAAAATATGTAGATTTTTAAAATTCAACGATTTTTTTGTTTAATACCAACCAAAATATTGATAAACCGAAGAAAAAACTGAAATTTTTAGAAGATCTGAAAAACTTCGCGATATTCATATGCTACAAGCAAAATATTGAAAACCGATGAAAACAAAAAAAATTTGCGATTTTGCATGATATAACATGCAAAATATTGAAAAACTAAAGAAAACAGAAAATCTTCGTAGGCTATAGCAAGAAAATTTTAGACAAAACGATGAAAAAACTGAAAACTTTAGGATTTGTGAAAATTTCGCAATTTTCGTATCTAGCAAGAAAAATATTGATAAACCGAAAAAAACAGAAAATTATAGGTTTTTGAAAATTTCGCAATATTTGATGAAAATTTTAAGATTTCTAAAAATTTAACTATTTTACTCTGCTATAGCAAGGAAAATATTTAAAACCGAATAAAACAACTCGGGGACTGTGAAAATTTTCGGATATTCGTGTGTTATATAACAAATTGCAAAATCGAACAAAACCATAAATTTTGGAAAATCTGAAAGTTGCATGATATTCATGTGCTATACTAACAAAATATTGGAAAAAAAGAAAATTTCGGAATTTCTGTATGATTTTGGTGTCCTGGAGGAAGCAAAACATTAATAAACCAAACAAAAAAGAAAATTTAATGATTTTAGTGTTTTATATCAAACAAAATATTGAGAAACGAAGAAACCGAAAATTTTATTTTTTTTTGTGTTACAAAAAGCAAATTTGTAAGTCGAAGAAGACTGAAACTTTTAGGATTTTTGAAAATTTCGTAATATTCATATGTTGCAGCAAACAAAATATTGATAATCCAAAGAAAAATGAAAATTTTAGGATTTTGAAAATTTCGCGATTTTCTTTTTCTATAGAAAGCAATATAATGAAAATCTGAAGAATACTAAAAATTTCATTACATCCGCGTGCTATGATATGCAGAAAAAATAGTGATAAAGCGACGAAAACTAAAAAATTTAGTATTTAAAAAAAATTATGATTTTCTTATGCTATTGAAAATAGAATATTGATAAACCGAAGAGAACTAAAAATTTTAGGTTTTTTAAAAATTTCACGATTTTCGTGTGATGTAATAAATTAAATATTGAAAAACCAAACAACACTATAAATTTTTAGATTTTAAAAATTTTCATTATATTCTTATGTAATAGCAAACAAAATAACGAAAACTCAAAGAAAACTGAAAAGTTTAAGGTTTATACAAATTCCACCATTTTAGCAGGTAAAATTTTAAGATTTCTAAAATGTTCATTGTATTCTTATGCTTTGTTGTAAGGGAAGATCTCAATAAACCGAAAATTTTAGGATTTCAGAGAATAATACGATTTAGAGGATTTTAAGATCATAATAAACCGAAGATCTTACGAAGATTTTAGAGAATTATACAATTTTTTTGTGCTACAATTAGTAAAATATTGGGAAACCGAAGAAAACTAAAATTTTGGGATTTATGATTTTTGTATGCTATAAAATGCAAGTTATTGAAATAATAAAAAAAATATTTCAAGATTTCTAAATATTTCGTCACTGAAATATATCGTGATATTCGTGTGTTATATAATTAGTCAAATATTGAAAAACCAAAGAAAATATTGATAAGTCGAAAAGCTGAAAATTTAGAATTTCTGAAAATTTCATGATTTTTGTGTATTATGCCAATAAACATATTGAAAAACGAAGAAATCTAAAATTTTTACAATTTTAGTGTGTTACAGAAAGTAAAATATCGATAAGCCGAAGAAAAATTTAGGGTTTTTGAAAATTTTGAAATATTCATATGCTATAGCAATTAAAATATTTATAAACCCCAAAAAATTGAAAATTTTTGGATTTCTATAAGTTTCGCAATTTTTTTCTAGATCAAGCAATATATTAAAAAACCGAAGAAAACAGAAAATTTCACGATATTCGTTTGCTATAACAAGCAAAATATAGATAAACCAAAGAGAACTGAAATATTTAGGATTTTTGAAAATTTTGCAATTTTCGTATGCAAGCAAAATATTGATAAAGGAAAGAAAACACAAAATTATAGGACTTCTGAAAATTTCTAGATCTTGTGTGCACTACAGCAGGAAAAAAATTGAAAACCGAGCATAAAAAAAAATGGAAATTCTGAGATTTTCAAGATTTTCTTATGCTGTAACAAGCAAAACATTAAAAAACCAAAAAGTTTAAGATTTCTAAATATTTTGCAATATTCGTATGCTATAATAAGCAAAATATTGAATAACCAAACAAAACAAGTTTTGCGCACTTTAAAAGTTCTGCGATATTTGTATGCTATAACAAGCAAAATATTGGAAAATCGAACACAATAATAAATTTTGGGGACTCTGAAAATTTCAAGGTATCGTGCAAAATATTGATAAGCAATAGAAAACAGAAAATTTTGGGATTTCTTAAAATTTTACGATTTTGATCTGCTATAACAAGCAGAATATTGGAAGAACGAAGAAAAGTGAAAATTTTGCTTTTTTAAAATTCCGCGGTTTTCATGAGTTGTTGGAAGAAAATACCGAAAAAATTGAAAATTTCATGATTTTTCATTTGCATTAGAAAACATAATATTGAAACCCAAAGAAAACTATAAATATTTAGGATTTCAAAATTCGTGATATTCTTATGCTAGCAAGCAAAATAAACTGGAGAAAACTGAAAAATTTAAGGTTTCCTAGAAATTTCGCTATTTCCGTATGCGAAATATTAAAAAATATTCAAAAACAGAAGAAAACATAAATTTTAGGACTTCTGAATGGTTCGCGATATTCGCGTCCTATAACAAAAATTATATTGAAAACCCGATGAATGATGAAAATTTTAAGATTTCTAAAATTTTTTTGATTCCCGTGTCTTTTTGTAGTAAGAAAAACTTTGAAAAATCGACGAGAGCCAAAAAGTTTAGGATTTCTGAAAATTTTGTTACATGTGTGTGATATAGCAACCAAAATATTGATAACGTATGACGCAAGAAAATTTTAGGATTTTTAAATTTCGTCATATTCATGAGCTATAGCAAACAAGATAGCGACATAACATAAAATTTACGATATTTAAAAATTTCGTGGTTTTTGTGTATTAAAAGACAAAAGTTGAAAAACCAAAAGAATAAGATTTTTGAAAATTTTTCTATTTTCGTGTACCATTGCAAACAAAACTTTGATAAACCAAACAGAACAGAAAATTTCTGAATTTTCGAAAAAATCTGTGAGAAATTAAAAACTTCACGTTTTGCGGGTGCAATAGGAAGCAAATATTGAAAAACAAAAAGAACTAAAACTTTTAGGGTTTCTGAAAATTCTGCAATAGTCGTGTACTATATAGAAAGCAAATTATTGATAATCCAAAAAAATGAAAATTTTAGGAATTCTAAAATTTGCACGATTTTCGTGTGCTATAAAAAACATTATAAATCAAAGAAAACTTAAAATATCTTGATATTTGTGTGCTATAATATTCAAAATATTAATAAAGAAAAAAAATCTGAAAAATTTAGGATTGTTTAAAATTTCACGGTTTTTGTGTGGTATAAGGAAGCAAAATATTGATAAACCGAAAATGACTGAATATTTTAGGGGTTCTGAAAATTTCGCGATATTCGTTTGTGAAAAACCGAAGAAAACATAAAATTTTGGTAATTATGAAAATTCGCAATTCTACGAACAAAATATTGAAAAATCCAAAGAAAAAAGAAAATTTAAGGATTTATATTGAAAATCCAAAGAAAACAAAAAATACGGAGCAATACATTGAAAAACTAAAGGAAACTGAAAATTTCACAATATTCGCATGCTATAGTGAGCAAAATATGATAAACTAAAGAAAACTGAAATATTTTCTATAACAAGAAATATATTTAAAAACAAAAAAAGCTTTTAATTTTAGGGTTTCTGAAAATTTCGTGATTTTTGTGTGCTAGCTATATATAACTTATTAAAATCAAGATAAAACTCACAATATTTTATTTTTCTTAAATTTCGTGATCTTTGTGTGCTAGCTATATATAACCTATGAAAATTGTTAAAATATCAAAATTTTCTTTTCAGGTTTTTTTATTATTTGCACTCTATAAACCAAGAAATTAGTGAAGATTTGTGACTTTTCTAGTTACTTTTGTACTATTGATATTCATGTGCCACAGAAAATGAAAATCATTAAAATTTCACAATTTTCTATATTCTCGGTTTTCTAATATCTCATGTGCTAAAAAAACTAATGAAACTAATGGAAAAACATAAATTTTCTGTTTTTCCATGAACCATCAATATTTCAAGAGGATGCAAAAATCGATAAAAGTTCCAAAAAATTTTGCTTTTTCGAGTTTTTCAATATTTCTCCTAATATAAATCATTGAAATCGGATATTTTAAAATATTTCAGTTTCTCGAGTTCTAGAGATTTTACATGGAATAAATTTATAAATTAAAAATAAAACTCAAAATTTGAATTCGAGAATTGATGGAGGGTGGAATCTCCTTCAGATGTTGCTTCCCGTTGATCTGCTGATGGCGGCGATGAGTGGCTGGGATTTGATCTGGAGGCAGACTCCTGAAGCGTGTGGATCTCAATGGGTTTGAAGTTGTTGAGCCGAGCTACCTGCAAGGAAGTCCCGGGGTGATTGGACCACCGAGGACCCTCCGACGATCAAGTTAGTGGGGTAATCCGAGCAGAGTAACGGCTTAGTGGATTAGAAATGGCATACCTTGACCGTCTGAAACAGGGGTTTAAATAGTGGTGGCAGCAGGTGCAGCAGGCACGAGAATCACGCCGGCCGTTACGCTCCCGACGTTACGCCCACGTGATGAGCGGGACCTCCCATTAATGGCGAGACAGGCTCGTTAATAGGGGATCGTGGTGGCGTGGAATGTGGGATGTGGCCGGTGGAGATCTCGCGCATGGCGAGATTCGCGGGATGGCGGTTGCGCCTGTGAGCGGTGCCATTAGTCGGTCGATGGACCAAGGAAAATGACCTCGGCGGGAAAGCTCGCGGACGAGCGGGGGAGCCGAGGCATCTTGTTTCTGCGGTAGCTCAGGAACGAGCTGTGAGGCCGAGGAGGCCAATTGTGCTAAGGCTCGGAGGCGAGTCGGCCTCGTCGGTAGGACGGGCATAGGAGCAGTCCGGTCGGCCCCTATAAGTCCTTTCTTGTATGCTCTGGAACACGTCATCTGCCACGTGTCATGATCTGGGATCACCGATATCGAGCATCATCATTAGCCCCCCACTCTCGTCCCGACCAGCTGACGGGTCGAATCGAGAGTGGTCTGCTGGGTCACCCGAGGTGAGCTCTCTTCCGAAGATATCGTCGGGCGTGTCCCCAGGCAATCCGTTGTCGTTTTTTGGATGACGCCAGCGAATCAGGGCGAGATCTTCTGCATTAAAGAGGGGCGTCGGATCGTGCGCGCTTTTGACGAAGCGGCCCACATGTCGAGCGTTGGTTGGCGGACGCGACGGGCCGCAGGCCTCTGGCGTCTGATGGGATGCTGTCCAATGCGCGTGCACCCGGTGGAGCGATCTGGGTCGTCGAATGTGAAGGGTTGTTTTTGGCGGGAGTCGACGGTCCTCGTTGGATGAGGGTGCCGGAGGCTATAGGTGGAGGTGGGGTTCTCTTCAGGGCCCATCTCTCTTTATATTTTCCTCATCTTTCATCTCGTAAGCTCGTCGCTCTCATCTTAGGTCGGATATTCTGCTTTCCCGAGGGCTTCTCAATCAGGTTAGATGTCTGGCTTCTTCTTTCTTCTGCTCCTTCTCCTTCTGAATCGAACCTCTTCTCCTTTTTGGAAGGACGGATGGTTCGTTCTCAAACTCTTGGTGCCTTTGGCGCTCAGTCCCGGAGGGGGGATGGTGGTGCGGCCTTGCCTCTGGCTGACTCAAGCCCTGCGCCAGATGTGGCCCCGACGGCGGGGCCACCTGCCCCATCACGAGCTCTTGGTGATTGTTCCGGCGGCGGCCAAAGGCGTACACGGGTTCCCAATTCTCAGGCGAGGGATGCAGGAGAGGGGGAAGACGGGGTTCCTCTCAAGCGGAAAAGGACGGCCTCTCGTGCGCCGCCGGCGGAAATTCTGGAGGGGACTCCCGTGAAGGAGGAGACGTCCAGTTCGTGGTCCCGTCGGGGCTTTCCGTTGCCGCCAATCTTCTTGCTGGTATGGAGGAGTCGGCCGGGGGCCGGATGCTGCGGAGGACCTTGAGGGCTCGAATGGATGCCATCGCATAGGAGGCGGTTCAGGTATGCTCTCCCTCATGTGTTTCTTCGAGCGACCTTTTCTTAGTTCGGGTGTCCTTAGGTTTCTCTGCCGTTTTCTACCAGGTCCTTCAGCATTGTGCTCTTGTCACTTGTATGGAAGCCGGGGGGGCTATTCAGGCTGCGGGGTCAGTAGGAGAGTCTTCTTCAGAGGTCGAGGGTCTGCGGCTCGAGCTGCGTCTGGAGAGTGAGAGGTCGCTCGCCCTCAAAGCTCGGTCGGAAGTCGCAGACCTCACCGTTTCGAAGTGCCGGGAGTCCTACCGCCGCCTAAGTGAGTCCCACCGAGTCATTGAGGCGAAGTTGGTGGAACTGGCCGATCGCTTTGCAGCCCTGAGGAGGGCGAGGGATGCCAGCAGGCGAGATGCAAACGCGGCGCGTTAGGCGGCGGAGGCCGCCGAAGCCCGGGCCAGGAAGGCGGTGACGGATTACAAGGAGTCAGACCAGTTTTACGTCGACCTCGGCGAGGCGTCTGCCCTTGCATGGAACAAAGCTCTTGATGCTGTCAAAAAGCAGCTTCCGGAGTTCGCCGACGGTGAGCTCCGTGCTCGGGTCCCACTCTCGGTGGTCCCGCCTCCGGCCGATAGCGATGAAGGGAGTGAGGTCTAGGAGGGGCTTGCTGCCCGATCTTTTTGGTTTTTCTTCCTCTATCTTGTAAGCCTCCGGTGATTTGATAAGGCTGGGGGGCCACAGTACCCTTGTAAAATATTTGACTTTTTAAATAAAAAACTTTTTGTTTTTGCAGTAGTGTTTGTGCTTGCACTTCCTTTTGTTGGTAGACATTTGTATCTGCACAGTACTGCTTTATGGTCGGCATGTTCCTCGTCTAGCGATTACTCATCGACTTGACTCTGATCATTTGCCGAGTATGCGAGGACCGGTAGGAAGACGGTGTCTCCATGGCCCCGAAGTCGAAGTGTAGATCGCTACAACATTGATAGAATGGATGCCTCTTATTGAGTTCACGTCCCTTAGTTGTTGGAGGGGTGGTAATTGGCCAACTGAGGATGGTGCCGAGCAGGGTAGCTGCTCGGTGCCTCTTGGCGAGGGCTTTGGTCCTTAGCGTGGGAGGGGCTGTGAGAGGCCTGCTAAGGATTGACCGAGCAGGGTAGCTGCTCGGTGCCTCTTGGCAAGGGCTTTTATCCTTAGCGTGGGAGGGGCCGTGAGAGGCCTGCTAAGGATGGCCGAGCAAGGTAGCTGCTCGGTGCCTCTTGCTGAGGGCTTTGATCCTTAGCGCGGCTGGGGCCGTGAGAGGCCTGCTAAGGATGGCCGAGTAGGGTATCTTCTCGGTGCCTCTTGGCGAGGGCTTTGATCCTTAGCGCTGGAGGGGCCGTGAGAGGCCTGCTAAGGATGGCCGAGCAGGATAGCTGCTTGGTGCCTCTTGGCGAGGGCTTTGATCCTTAAGGATGCCCGAGCAGGGTTGCCGCCCGGTGCCTCTTGGTGAGGGCTTTGATCCCTGGTGTTCTGCCAGGGATAACCGAGCACGGATCGTTCTAAGTCGTTGCCTCTTTCGAGGGCTTTTCATCCTTAGCGCGGGAGGGGCGTATGATGCCTACTAAGGATGTCTTGGCGGGGTTGCCGCCCGATGCCTCTTGGCAAGGGCTTTGATCCCTGGTGTGTTTCCAGGGACAACCGAGCATGGTACGTGCTAAGCGGTTGCCTCTTGCGAGGGCTTTTGGGTCCTTAAGGATGGCCAAGCAGGGTTGCTATCGCCTCTTGTCGAGGGCTTTGATCCCTGGCGTTGTGGGTAGGGAAGCTAACGGCCAGGGATAGCCGAGCAGGATAGCTGCTCGGCTGCCTCTAGGTGAGGGCTTTGATCCCTGGCGTTGTGGGTAGGGAAGCTACCAGCCAGGGACAGCCGAGCAGTAGCTGCTTGGCTACCTCTAGGTGAGGGCTTAGATCCCTAGCGTCGTGGGTAGGGAAGCTACTGGCCAGCGATAGCCGAGCAGGATAGCTGCTCGGCGCCTCTTGCGAGGGCTTTGATCCTTAGCTGTTGGCGGGGCCGTAATCAGCCAACTAAGGATAGCCGAGCAGGGTAGCCGCTCGGCTGCCTCTAGGTGAGGGCTTAGACCACAAAGAGAGAACTCTCCTTTTTTGCAATGTTCTAACGTTCCCTTCTTGTTATTCGGATGAAAAGGACTTCTTTGAAAAAATTTACATTGTCTTTGTGACAGGAGTGGTGTACACTCGTAGGTAGTGAGTTCACTGGTACAGCTTGAGCTTCTCGGCATTGTAACTTGCGCCTGTCCGCGTCCTGTAAGTGGTAGGCTCCGTCGGGAAGTACCTCGGCGACGAGGAAAGGACCGTTCCATTTCGGGGAAAACTTATGCAGCCTGCCTTGATCGCCGAACTCGTTCCGCCGTAGGACCAAGTCTCCGGTCTTGAAGGAACGTGGCTTGACTCGCGCGTTGTAGTACCGGGCAGTTTGCTGCTAATAGGCGGCAGCCCTGATCTGAGCCCAGTCCCATTTTTCCAGCAATATGTCCAGGTTGGTCTACACTGCCATGATGTTCGCTTCGTCGTCGAAGTGTTCGACCCGGTGACTGGGTAGCTCGATCTCCGTCGGGACCATCGCCTCGGTCCCGTAGCAGAGGCTGAAAGGGGTTTCCCCAGTGGGGGTCTTCTTCGACGTGCGCAGGGCCCATAAGACCCGGGGCAATTCCCCAACCCAACTGCCTTGGCGTCCCTCCAAGCGGGTCCGGAGACCCCGGAGGACATCCCGATTGGCAACTTTGGCCTGCCCGTTGCATTGAGGGTGTGCGACCGCGGTGAATATCATGAGGATATGATATTCGTTGCCGAAATCTTTCACCTTCTCGTTCTCTAAGTTCGTCCCATGGTCGGTAATGATACACCTCGGGATGCGGCACCAAACTTTTGGTTGTTCTGCAGGAACTTGATTGTCGTAGAAGCGTCCGGTTTTCTGATGGGGACGGCCTTAATCCACTTCGTGAAGTAATCCACTGCGACGAGAACATATTTGTGCCCGCCCGTGCCGGTAGGGAACTGGCCTATCATGTACAATCCCCACTGGACGAACGACCACGGTGAGGTCAGTGCGGTTAGCTCAGTGGCCGGGAAGCGAGGTATGCTTCCGTGAAGTTGGCAGCTTTTGCATCTCCGGACGAGCTTCTGGGCGTCCTCGTGAATAGTGGGCCAGTAGTACCCCTGGAGCAATGCCTTCTGGATTAAGGTTCGGGCCCCTTAGTGTGCGCCGCTGACCCCTTCATGGATTTCACGGAGGACGTAGTCAGCTTCGTAGGGGTCGACGCACCGGAGCAGGGGCTAAGTGAAGGATTTCTTGTAAAGGTTCCCATTGCTCCAGACGAAGTGACGGGCTTTGGCTCGGAGACGGCGGGCTGCTTCCCGATCTTCTGGGAGCATGTCATACCGTAGGAATTCCACGAGGGGCTTCCTCCAGTCTTGGTCGCCTTGCATATACATGAAGCATCATCGCCCCGTCTTCCACGCTGGGCCGGGACAAGGTCTCGAAGAGGATAGATCGCTTGTTGTTGGCCGAGTAGGATGAAGCCAGTTTGCTCAAGGCATCGGCTTGGGTGTTTAGCTGCCTGGGTATTTGCTCTACCTGGACTTCGTCGAAGTTCTTCCGAAGTTTTCTTACCTCGGCCACGTACTTTACCATTAGAGGTTCCCGGGCCTCAAAGTGACCGGTCACTTGGCCAACAACTGGGGCTGAGTTGCTGCGGATTCGAATTGTTTTCAGACCCAGCCCGGAGGCCATGCGCAGTCCGGCCAGCAGGGCCTCGTACTCCGCCGCATTGTTTGAGGCTTTGAACCCGAGTTTTAGGGAGTACTCCATTTCTGCCTCGTTCGGGCCCCGAATGATGAGGCCAGCGCCACAGCCTTCCTCGGTTGAGGACCCGTCGACGTAAATGACCCACTCTAGGACCGAGTCGGGTTTCCCCAACATAAAAAATGTGTCTTTTGGTCTCCCCTGTACACCTGCATAATTTATTTTCTCAGACCATTTCCAGAGCTCTTTTAAAACCCTAATTACTCCAATTTTAATACATTTTAATATATTTTATCACATTTTTTCATTTTAACCTTTCACCTATCCTAACCCTAGCCTAACCCTATAAATACAACCCCTACACACTACCCCCTCACTCCAAAATTCTGAGCAAACTCTCAAGAAATTCCTAGAAACCCTAGTGTGCATTTGAAGTGAACAAAGAGGCGAAACTCCGACGAATTTTCCGGCGACAATCCTAGGAGATCCCGGCGACGAGACGACGCACCGGTGCCTCCTCCCGATCCTTCTCCCTCTCCTCTTTAAGCTAAACCCGTAAGCCCCATTTTCCCTCTTTCATATTCCTTCTAAAAACATCTTTTAATAAAACCCGACGGAATCGGAGTAAATCCGATTTCCGATTTGGTTCTTTCTAAAAACCCAACATTTTCTTAAATAGATTCATACAAAACTCTTAAATGTTGACTATTAAACATTAATAAACATGTTGATCAAGTTTCACGACAATCTAATTCATTTTGTAACTTTTACCGTATTATTTCTCTAAAATACCATATAGTTTCATTTCGACATTTAAACATCACAAACTTGCTATACCTTTAAGTAGATCACGAGATAATGACCTACCTCCTCACAACACTCATATGAAACATAGCACAATACCTCTCGGGAACATAGAATACGGGAAAACGAAACTTTTCAAATAAATACCGTGAATTAATAAAACCATTTTCTAAAGGATTAAGTATTTTACACAAATCTTTGCAACGCGCCGCTACAACCCAATTTGGGGAACCCGTTCGGGATAGTGCGGATTACCACATCCTCGGGCTTAGTAGTGCGAGATTCAGGCCTCCGCAAGGAGCATTCGGTCTCGAAAATTTAAAATACGAATATCTTAAGAAAATAAGATTTTTAGAAATATAATATATATATTAAAATTATTTTTATATAAATATATATATAAGTAACATTAAAATATCTATTTTGTAATAATATAAATATTCCAAATCTTTTCAAAAATCACAAGAATCACTTTACATTAAAATATCATGAATTCCATATAAGTTCAATATTACAATTAAATACCCTATATTATGAAATTAGGTTATTTTCACTAGAAATATCACAAATATAAAATCTACAATTATTACAACTCTAAAGACGATAATTAAATACTTGGGGTGTATTTTGAAAAGTATATAAAGTATATTTACATAAAAAACCCTCAAGTTCTATAAATTACCCTAAGGACCCCGGTAAACATAGGTTTAAGCGGGACCAATCTCTTGAGCCTCAGGGAGCCGAAGAAATGGGTGCTTGCCTATTTAAGGTAGACAACTTAACAACGGTGTTATCAACACGGTAATCATCTTTGAAAAACACACAAATCCTGCAGTCCATGTGCAGCGGTTACCTATAACATCAAAACAATCAGGACTTCAATTTCTTTTCTAATTGTTCTGACTCAGAATGAGTCTTATTATAATCCGAATTGAATATGATTCAATCTACAATCTACAATATTACAATTCAACATGAATCCATATATTCAATCTGTTCAAACTATTCAATCTATATTGACTGAACCGAACCATGGATATACTTTCATTTACATGATTCTCCAGTTACATCCATGATTCTACAGTTACATCCATTTACTGATATCATGGTTTCGGTAAGTCACCCAATTATATAATCTATACAGTTTACAATACAAGATAATACAATACAACTATACAACAAGACATCTCGGGGTTTAAGGGGTAGATTGGTATGGAAGGTGTTAGAAGTGGCATGAGACAGTAACCATAAGACACCTAACCTGAATCCATTTGCTGTTGTACCGTGGCATGAACGGTTCCTTGAGTTCCTGATACCTTAGTCTCCGGGGCAAGTGAGACTCCTCTCGTATACACTGGCATTCTTATATACCAAGCTACAAACAACAGCGTTAACACTAAATACAACATTATAACAATATAATACAACTTTAAAAGCTACTCTCTCTCCCTCTTTCGATTCTACTTCTCCCTTATCTTTGGAACATACCGAGCGATTTGTTCGCTGACGACATTCTCTTTCTTCTTCTTTGAATGTCGTCAGGTGATTCGGACCTTCTAGAGATCGAGCCTAGCACTGAAGACTTGGACCAGTTTATTGAAGATCCCGAGCTGTAGTTACACTTGTACACATTTCATTTCAATACTTTCCATTTCTGTTATACCATTGTTTAGGCATTGCTTTCATTCAGATGTATTTACTTTTCCATGCATTGTACAAAAGAATGTTAATAAATAAAGTTGTTATTTTATTACATTTGTTTCTTGTGTACATTTCTTTTATATTGCTTAGCTACGCTTAGCGTATTTACTTTTGAGTAAATACGTAGCGGCCAGTCGCGCCCTCTGCCCGTATACCGGGAAGCGGGACGTGACAACTCACCGACGCCAAGGATCAAAGCCCTCGCCAAGAGGCAACCGAGCAGCTACCCTGCTCGGTCTGTCCTTAGCGGGTAACTTCTTACCCATCTACGCTAAGGATCAAAGCCCTCACCAAGAGGCAACCGAGCAGCTGCCCTGCTCGGTCCATCCAAGGCTGGTAGTTCACTACCTACCGACGCCAAAGATCAAAGCCCTGGCCAAGAGGCAACCGAGCAGCTACCCTGCTCGGTCTACACTTAGCGAGTAACTTCTTACCCATTTACGCTAAGGATCAAAGCCCTCGCCAAGAGGCAACCGAGCAGCTACCCTACTGTAACAACCCTAAATTTCCTGTGTAATTTCCTGTACAGTTTTTTCAAAAATCCATAAAGGGGTATTTATTGCATGAGCACAAGACTTAAGTAATTAATTAGCAATTTAATTACAAGAAGGAGCTTGTAGCTCATTGATAATACCTTGCATTGTTGAACCAAGCCACCAGAGTTCAAATCCCATGCCCCACATTATTTTTAATATTTATTTTGTTTTAATTTTTTTTAGAAGTACAACAGTCAACACGTGATAACTCCCAAAAGTTCCACTACTCATAAAAAACTGAAAGTACCAGAGCCTACACCTCGAGACCCCCCACCTCCCGACATGGCGACTATGCCCGACTCGGCCGAGTCCCCAACACAAAAGTTGGGGCTTTTGGCATTCTATACCCCCCTGCATACTTTAAATTCCCAGATCGGTTCCAGAGAAGTCAGAAAGCCCCATTTACTCCAATTTTTAATACATTTTATATATTTTTTACATTTTTTCAATTAAACCCTTCATCTACCCTAACCTAGCCTAACCCTATAAATACCACCCCTACCCTCTACCCTCTCACCCCAAAACTCTGAGCCAACTCTAAAATTTCCAAGAAACTTATGTACTTTGAAAACGAGCACGAAGCGAAGCTACGGCGAAATTCCCGGCGAACTTCCGGCGATCGTTTTAGGAGCTCCCGACGACGAAGCGGTGCACCGGCGACTCCTCCCGTTCTATCTTTTTCTTCTAGTTGTCCAAAACCTGTAAGTCCCATTTCTACCTTCCTTTTCTATTCAAAAAAAATACGGATTTACAAAACCCGACGGAATCGGAACAAATCCGATTTCCGATTCGGTTTCTTCATTAAACCTCACTTCTCGTTAATACAATTGTGCTTAAACTCCCTCATGTTGACTATTAAATACTAATCAACCAAATTGATCAAGTTTCATTTCATAAAATGATGGCTATTTCAATTTATCGTATTTTTCACTTAAATACCACATTGTTTCAATTCTACATTTAACTCCATTAAACTTGCTATACCTTTAAGTAGATCACGAGGTAATGACCTACCTCCTCACACACTCATATGCAACATAATACAATACCCTCGAGAACTTAGAATACGGGAAAACAAACATTTTCATTTAAATACCATTTACTTAATAAAACTATTTCTAAAAGATTTAGTATTGATATATCTTTACAAACAAATACCACTTATTATGAAAATAGGATAAGGTTGTGGGCATTCAGTCGTTTATCTAAACTTGACTTTGTGGTGTCTAGGCTAGACAAGTGAGAAAGGTAACCTTAAAAGGCCCGTCTCACGGTGATTCGTGAGCGGATCTCTCCTTTCTTCACTTGTACTTACCTGGCCACAATTGGCGGTGAAGAGGCGATTTGAGCTATCTCACAACTTGTCGCTTGGGACCAGTTAGGAGCAGTCTAGTTGACTTAGGAAACCCTAGAACATAGAATACGGGAAAACGACACAATTTCATTTTAATACCATTTACTTAATAAAACCGTTTTCTAAAGAATTTAGTATTTATACAATTTTTGCAAAGCGCCGCTACAACCCATTTTGGGGATTCAGGATGGTGCGGATTATCGCACATCCTCGGGCTTAGTAGTGCGAGATTCAGACCTCCGCAAGGAGCATTCGGTCTCGAAAGATTTAAAATACGACATCTTAAGAAAAACGAGATTTCTAGAATATAATATATATATTAAAATTATTTTCATATAAATATATGTATATGTAACATTAAAATATTATTTTGAATTATTATAAATATTCCAACTTTTTCCAAAAATCACAAGAATCATTTTACACTAAAATACCATGAATTCCATACAAATCAATATTACAAATAAATACCATTTATTATGAAATTGGGATATTTCCACTAGAAATATCACAATATAAAATCTACATTCATTACAACTTTAAAGACGATTAATAAATACTTGGGGTGTATTTTGAAAAGTATATAAAAGTATTTTTACATAAAACCCCCTCAAGTTCTATAAAGTACCCTGAGGACCCTAGTAAACATAGGATTAAGCGGGACCAATCTCTTGAGCCTCAGGGAGCCGGAGAAGTGGGTGCTTGCCTATCTAAGGTAGACAATCAACAAACGGTGTTATCAACACGGTAATCATCTTTGAAAAAGACACAAATCCTGTCGTCCATGTGCAGCGGTTACCGATAACATCAAAACAATCAGGACTTCAATTTACTTTTTGTCTGACTCAGTTTGAGTCTCATTATAATCTGACTTGAATATGATTCAAGTACAATCTACAATTTACAATCTACAATCTATAATATTACAATTTAACATGAATCTATGAATCCAATTATTAATCTATACAACTTGACTGAACCGAACCATGGATATATATTCCATTTACATGATCTCCAGTTTACATCCATTTACATGATTCTACGGTTACATCCGTTACAGATATCATGGTTTCGGTCAGTTATCCAATTATACAATCTATACAGTTTACAATACAATACAATCAAAACACTACGGGGTTTAAGGGGTAGATTGGTACAGAAGGTGTTAGAAATGGCACGAGACGGTAAGACTTAATACACCTAACATGAATCCAATTGCCATTGTTTCGGGCCTTCTAACGGAGCCTTGTACTATACTTGCCTCTAAGCTCTGGCATATAGAGACTCCTCTCGTATACACTGGCATCCTTCTGTACCAAGCTACAAACAACAACGCTAATACAACATTACAACAATATAATACAACTTTAAAAGATATCTTCTTATTCTGTCTATTCTATTTCTCCCTTGTCTTTGGGACTTACCGAGCGACCTGTTCGCTGACGATATTCTCTTTCTTTCTTCTTTGAATGTCGTCAGGTGATCTGGACTTACCTGAGATCGAGCCCACTGCTGAAGACTTGGACCAGTTCAGTGAAGACCCCGAGCTCTAGTCATTGTACACTTTCCATTCAGTACTTTATTTTTCTGTTATGCCATTATTTAGGCATTGTTTTTATCAGATGTATTTACATTTCCATGCGTTGTACAAAAGAATAAATAAAGTTGTTGTTCAGTTCATATCTTTTGTCTCTTGTGTATTTACTTTATATTGCTTAGATACGCTTAGCGTATTTACTTCACAGTAAATACGTAGCGGTATCGTCGCGTCCTCTGCCCGTATGCTGGGAAGTAGGGCGTGACAGGTTTTGTTGGCGGCCCATACAGGTCCGAGCTGTATAGAACCATACTATGCAGTTCTGTTCTGCGTGAACAACCTAAGCAATATAAAACACAAGAACCAGTAACTAAAACATTCTTTACAATCATGTTCCTTGAATCCCATCATTTCTTATTCTTTGAATCATATACTTTGAATCTGTCCTAACCTAAATTTTTCATTCAAGGTTATGGATTCCCCAACCAACACAAGCACCAACTTCAACAACACTCCACCTCCACTACCAATCGTACCTACTGTTGCTGCTCCACCCACCGAGCAAACAGTTCTGTTTGAGGCGATCCGCAGCCTCCTTGAGGGACAGCAGCAGCTCTTGAACCGTCCCGAGACTGAAGCACCTAGGATAAAGCAATTCAGAGCTTTGCATCCCAAACATTTCTCCGGAAAGGGAAGCCCACTTGAAGCCGAGGAATTGGCACAAAGTATCGAGGATGATCTGGCAGCGGCACAAGTGCCAGAAATAGCTTGGGTCCGAGTTGCAAAGCTGCAGCTCACGGACAATGCACGGAACGGGTGAAAGGCGGAAGAAAGCCGTCTGGATCAGCCCATTGAATGGAAGACTTTCTGCGATAAGTTCGACGCGAAGTACTTCCCTGTGACTGCCAGGTTCGACATGGAACAGCAGTTCATTCATCTACAACAAGGCTCAATGTGGATCAAATCGGTAGATGAGTATGACGCTGAGTTCACCATGCTCAGTCGGTAAGATATGTCACAGTATTTCAAATTTTTGATATCATATACTAAATAGCTAACACAAGACCGTAACAGATTCGCGGCACACTTGATTCCTACGGATGAGATCAGAGCCCGTCAATTTCAACAGGGTTTGGACACGGAAATCCAGGCTGCACTAGTCATAGGGAAATTTCCGACTCATGAAGATGCTTTGGAAGCTGCCCGCAGTTATAAGGCAGTGATAAAGGTGAGGGGCAGACCCCAATCTGCCGGTTTGAAACGCCCTGCCACTCAAATAGCAGGAGGAGACTCTTCCAGGACATCGTTTGAACCCAAGAGAACTGAAGAAATTTGCCACTACTGCCATAGAAAGGGACACTTATGGAAGGACTGTAGGTGCGCAAAAGGTCTGTGTCTAATTTGTGGCGCATCCAACCATGGAATTGGGAATTATCCTTATAATAGCAAACCATCTCACACACCTACCAACTAACTGCAGCGGCCGGCTATCCAGGCTCCTGCAACTCGTCCTGCACTCCCAGCACCACCTCCACATAGAACTCCTGCACAGCCTACTCGCCAATTCCAACAAGCAATGCGGGACATGCCTCGAGGGCAGAGAAACAGGCCCCAAGGACAGAATGTGCCTCCAGCTAAAAGGAATGTACCACGGCGATAGAAATTTACGTTAGCAGCCGTAGAAGCCGAGACTGTAGGTCAAGGTAACACCGGTAAGTCTTTTTCACACTTTTTAAAACCCTTACACCACCTTGTTATTTTTTTCACACACTGTCAGTACTCCAGTCACCAAACTTTCCTTGAATTTGTTACACTTTCCTTTAACAAATTTCGAAGACGAAATTTTTATAAGGAGGGTAGAATGTAACAACCCTAAATTTCCTGTACATTTTTTCAAAAATCCATAAAGGGGTATTTATTGCCTGAGCATAAGACTTAAGTAATTAATTAGCAATTTAATTACAAGAAGGAGCTTGTAGCTCATTGGTAATACCTTGCATTGCTGAACCAAGCCACCAGAGTTCAAATCCCATGCCCCACATTATTTTTAATATTTATTTTGTTTTAAATTTTTTTAGAAGTCCAACAGTCAATACGTGATAACTCCCAAAAGTTCCACTACTCATAAAAAACTGAAAGTACCAGAGCCTACACCTCGAGACCCCCCACATCCCGACATGGCGACTAGGCCCGACTCGGCCGGCCGGAATCGGCCGGACGGCCGAGTCCCCAACACAAAAGTTGGGGCTCTTGGCATTCTATACCCCCCTGCATACTTTAAATTCCCAGATCGGATCCAGAGAAGTCAGAAAACCCCATTCACTCCAATTTTTAATACATTTATATATATTTTTACATTTTTTCAATTAAACCCTTCATCTACCCTAACCCTAACCTAACCTTATAAATACCACCCCTACCCTCTACCCTCTCACCTCAAAACTCTGAGCCAACTCTCTAAAATTTCCAAGAAACTTGTGTACTTTGAAAACGAGCACGAAGCGGAGCTACGACGAAATTCCCGGCGAACTTCCGGCGATCGTTCTAGAAACTCCCGGTGACGAAGCGGCGCACCGGCGACTCCTCCCGTTCTATCTCTTTCTTCTAGTTGTCCAAAACCCGTAAGTCTCATTTCTACCTTCCTTTTCTATTCCAAAAAAATACGGATTTACAAAACCCGGCGGAATCGGAACAAATCCGATTTCCAATTCGGTTTCTTCATAAAACTTCACTTCTCGTTAATACAATTATGCTTAAACTCCCTCATGTTGACTATTAAACACTAATCAACCAAATTGATCAAGTTTCATTTCATAAAATGATGGCTATTTCAATTTATCGTATTTTTCACTTAAATACCACATTGTTTCAATTCTACATTTAACTCCATTAAACTTGCTATACCTTTAAGTAGATCACGAGGTAATGACCTACCTCCTCACACACTCATATACAACATAATACGATACCTTCGAGAACTTAGAATACGGGAAAACAAACATTTTCATTTAAATACCATTTACTTAATAAAACCATTTCTAAAAGATTTAGTGTTGATACATCTTTACAAACAAATACAACTTATTATGAAAATAGGATAAGGTTGTGGGCATTCAGTCATTTATCTAAACCTGACTTTGTGGTGTCTAGGCTAGACAAGTGAGAAAGGTAACTTTAAAAGGCCCGTCTCACAGTAATTCGTGAGCGGATCCCTCCTTTCTTCACTTGTACTTACCTGGCCACAATTGACGGTGAAGAGGCGATTTGAGGTATCTCACAACTTGTCGCTTGGGACCAGTTAGGAGCAGTCTAGTTGACTTAAGAAACTCTAGAACATAGAATACGGGAAAACGACACAATTTCATTTTAATACCATTTACTTAACAAAACCGTTTTGTAAAGAATTTAGTATTTATACAATCTTTGCAAAGCGCCGCTACAACCCATTTTGGGGAACCCGTTCGGGATGGTGCGGATTATCGCACATCCTCGGGCTTAGTAGTGCGAGATTCAGACCTCCGCAAGGAGCATTCGGTCTCGAAAGATTTAAAATACGACATCTTAAGAAAAACGAGATTTCTAGAATATAATATATATATTAAAATTATTTTCATATAAATATATGTATATGTAACATTAAAATATTATTTTGAATTATTATAAATATTCCAACTTTTTTCAAAAATCACAAGAATCATTTTACACTAAAATACCATGAATTCCACACAAATCAATATTACAAATAAATACCATTTATTATGAAATTAGGATATTTCCACTAGAAATATCACAATATAAAATCTACATTCATTACAACTCTAAAGACGATTAATAAATATTTGGGTGTATTTTGAAAAGTATATAAAAGTATTTTTACATAAAACCCCCTCAAGTTCTATAAAGTACCCTAAGGACCCTAGTAAACATAGGATTAATCGGGATCAATCTCTTGAGTCTCAGGGAGCCGGAGAAGTGGGTGCTTGCCTATCTAAGGTAGACAATCAACAAACGGTGTTATCAACACGGTAATCATCTTTGAAAAAGACACAAATCCTGCCGTCCATGTGCAGCGGTTACCGATAACATCAAAACAATCAGGACTTCAATTTACTTTTCGTCTGACTCAGTTTGAGTCTCATTATAATCTGACTTGAATATGATTTAAGTACAATCTACAATCTACAATCTACAATTTACAATATTACAATTCAACATGAATCCATGAATCTAATTATTAGTCTATACAACTTGACTGAACCGAACCATGGATATACATTCCATTTACATGATCTCCAGTTTACATCCATTTACATGATTCTATGGTTACATCCGTTACAGATATCATGGTTTCGGTCAGTCATCCAATCATACAATCTATACAGTTTACAATACAATACAATCAAAACACTACGGGGTTTAAGGGGTAGATTGGTACGGAAGGTGTTAGAAGTGGCATGAGACGGCAAGACTTAATACACGTAACGTGAATCCAATTACCGTTGTTCCGGGCCTTCTAACGGAGCCTTGTACTATACTTGCCTCTAGTCTCTGGCACATAGAGACTACTCCCGTATACACTGGCATCCTTCTGTACCAAACTACAAACAACAGTGTTAATACAACATTACAACAATATAATACAACTTTAAAAGATACCGTCTTATTCTGTCTATTCTATTTCTCTCTTGTCTTTGGGACTTACCGAGCGACATGTTCCCTGACGACGTTCTCTTTCTTTCTTCTTTGACAGGTGATCTGGACTTACCTAAAATCGAACCCACTGCTGAAGACTTGGACCAGTTCAGTGAAGTCATTGTACACTTTCCATTCAGTACTTTCTTTTTCTGTTATGCTATTGTTTAGGCATTGTTTTCATCAGATGTATTTACATTTTCATACGTTGTACAAAAGAATGTTAATAAATAAAGTTGTTGTTCAGTTCATATCTTTTGTCTCCTGTGTATTTACTTTATATTTCTTAGATACGCTTAGCGTATTTACATCACAGTAAATACATAGCGGCCTCGTCGCGTCCTCTGTCCGTATACTGGTAAACGGGGCGTGACACCTACTCGGTCCATCCATGACCGGTAGTTCACTACCCATCGACGCCAAGGATCAAAGCCGACACCAAGAGGCAACCGAGCAACTACCCTGCTCGTTCTGTCCTTAGCGGGTAACTTCTTACCTATCCACGCTAAGGATCAAAGCCCTCGCCAAGAGGCAACCGAGCAGCTGCCCTGCTCGGTCTATCCATGGCTGGTAGTTCACTACCCACTGACGCCAAGGATCGAAGCCCTCGTCAAGAGGCCACCGAGCAGCTACTCTGCTCGGTCCATCCTTAGTGGGTAACTCCCTGCCCGTCTGTGCTAAGGGTCAGACCTTAACCTCGGCGACGCCGACCAATCTTAAAGGCGGTGGTCGCCAGTCCAACTCGATATGTCTTCAACGAGCGATCGCCACCTCGACTTCGGGGCCATAAATACGCCGACCTTACACCGGTCTTTGCACACTTGACAAATGACTGGATTTAACTCGACGCGCGATCGCCAACTAAAGGACCGGCCGCTGACCTAACGTTCATCAGGCGAGCAAAATGAAACATTACCACAAACTGGAACATTGCTACAAACACAAATTTCTGCAAATGGGCTTTTATTTACAACTCAGGAGTCTTTACAAAGGTATTGTGGGCTCCTCAGCCTTACAAAATCGCCCGAAGGCTTACAAAATTCGAAAACAAAAAACAAGAAAAAAATAAAAAGAAAGCAGGGAGACTCAGGCCTCGGGGCCGGGGAGGACCTCGACATTCTCCGTAGCAGCGCCGGAAGCCGGGGTGATGGCTCGAGGGTTGGCACTCGTAGCAGGAGCTTCGAGACTGGGAGCCGGGGTGATCGCCTTATCCCTAACGCCCCCACTAGGGGCTTTCTCCCCGGCGACACTTCCGGTGGCGTTCCCCTGTACCTCATCCTCGAGGGGATACTTGAGCCGGAGCTTACCGTTGGGAAACTCCGGCATCAGCGTCTTGATGGCGTCGAGGGCGTCATGCCAGACGAGGGCCAAGGCTTCCGCGAGGGCCGCATAGAATTGATCTGACGTCTTGTAGCTCTCCACCGCCTTCACAGCCCGGAGGTCGGCGCGCCTCATCGCCTCCTTCATCGCCTCGTTGTCCCTCTTGAGGGCGTCCCACGTCTTCTTCAGAGTGGTGGCGAGCACCCTGGCATCCTCCAACTTGGCCTCAACGGCCTTATTGGACTCCATCAAAACCCGGATGGTCTCCCGGCAATTGGAGTTCACCCGGTCCTTGGCTGCCACCTGATCTTCGAGGGCGGCGATCCTCTCCTCCGCCTCATGCAGCTCCCGGCTCAAGCCCTCCTCCCGCGAGGAAAACTTGCCAGCGATCTGCATCGCTGGGGCAATTTCCTCATGCTCCATGTTGACCACGAGGGCACGGTGCTAGAAGACCTGAGGAAAATGAAAGGAAGGGTTAAAAAGGGAACCCGATTCTGCGAACAAAAAATACTTAATAAAAACCCGAGCGGGAAGCGGACACTGACCTGCACGGCCTCCTGGGCTATGGCCGCCATCTGGGCCTTGAGGGTCCCCCGGGGGATTTTGCCCCCAGCCGACCTTTCCATTTCCGAGAGCAGGCTATCGACGACAACAAGCCCCGAGGGCACCTCGAAGCAAAGATCCCCTTCATCCATGAAGATCGGGGAAGACGGGGAACGGGGCACTGTCCTATGGTGCCTCTTGAGGAAGGGAACAGGAGGATCGACCTTGCCTCCCATCTCTAAAACCCGGGGTTCCTGCTCCCGAGCGTGTTTGTGGCTCTACGCGTGGACGGCCTCCGAGGCCCGGGGCGTGCTGGAGCGCCTGGCCGGAGCGGCCGCCGACGGAGCCGGATTCGCAGCGGGGCGTGACGGGCCGGCGCCTCCGGCCTTCCTCCCTTTCTTCTCGGCCATGGCAACCCGGAATTTAGATCGGTCCACCGGCTCTGCAAAAAAGCGAAAATACAGAAAGGAAGTTAGCAATGCCAGAAAGTATAGAAGAATACACACAAGTCTAAATAGGTCGCCTAAGCTCCTAACTTACCCGCAAACTGAGCGGGGCTGAGCCCGGCCCAACTAAGGGCATGCTCAGACAGCAACACATCGGCCCGGGGGACGGGCTCCCACTCCGACACTGCCATCGCATCGGGATCGGACGACCGCTTCACCCGTGGACAGTTGGCCTTGTGCCACTGGATAGGCACAGGCCAATACTCACCCTCGGGTGGCCCGACAAACAAGAACTTTCCCTTCTATTCATGAATAGAGGAAGGTACTGCTACGACCCCCGACCCGGCCGCCCCTCTTCTGTGTTTTCTAAAAGAAATGTATACCCAGCTAGGCTCGTCCCTACGAGTACCGGGGTGTTTTTTGTAGCAGAGGGAAGAAAGGAGAACGTTCAGGCTGAAAGGGATCTCCTGCAGTCTCAACCGGACCAGGAACCCGAGAAGAATCCTCCATGAGTTAGGCACTAGCTGGCCCGGAGCTAATTGTAAGCAATGCAACGCCGCACTCACCTCGGGGCAGAAGGGCAGACGCATTCCGGCCCAAAAGGCTTTCAAATACAAGGCAATCTCCTTGCCCCGTACCTGGTCTGCCCTCTCTCCCTCCCCGGCCAAGCGAAGCGAGTAGCCGGGGGGAATGTGGAAGCGAGCCCGGATTATGATGAGCTCGTCCACATGCCTCAAAAGAGAAGGCGCGTCGCGGACACTCCTGACACGCGCTTTGGGGACCGTCCCCGTCGCACGATCCCGGGAAGCGTGACTAACCCTAACTTCCCAGGAAGATTCCGACTCGGACGAAGAAGAGGAAAAAGCAGAAGAGGAAGCTGCAGAAAACTCCCTAGACTCTACCCGAACTATTTTTACGGATTCCTCAGAGGAAGGCATGTAACCTGAGCAAAAGAAAGGGTCCTCCGAGGAAAGAACGCAAGAAATCCGACCTAGAGAGAAGAGCGCCGAGCTAACACATGAAGGGATGATGAAATTATAGCGAGGTGTGGACCTTAGAGGGGATCCCACCTCTATTTATTGCAATCGGCGAACACATCCTACGGCGCCGATCGTCTCCCGCCAAAACAACACTTCACGTTCAATGGCCATCAACGTTCCATGTGTCGCACGGTCAGTCGGCGCGCCCCCTCAAGCGCAGAGGACACCGGCGGCCTGTCACATCAGCCAACCAGCGTCGGACGCGTGGCCTGGCGCCTCTGCAAACGTACGTTCGAATCGGCGCTTCCCATTTAATGCACGATCTCTTCTTTGTTCCGCTGATGTCATCAAGAAAATACAACTAACTGCCCGGGAATCCGCACCGACGATATCTTCAAATAAGAACTTGGCCCGGGTGATCGATCAGACCACTCTCGACCTGACCCATGAATAGGTCGATCCGAGAGTGGGAGGCTGATGATGATGCTCGGTGCTGGGAACTCCCCAGATCATGACACGTGGCAGATGACGTGTCCCAAAGCTTACGAGAAAGGAGCAAGAACGGTACATTGGAAGCATACCCTGGCCTTCGCCCTGAAGATGTTCCCGACCCTCGATGACCGCCCAGAACACTCCTATGCTATTCCTGCAAACAACCATTGGCTCACCTTCGAGCCCCCCCCCCCGCACGCTGAGCTCCCCAGCCCTCTTAGCTCACCTCCGAGCTATCACAGAACCAAGCTTGCTCGGCCCCCCGCTCGCCTCCGAGCCACTCGCCGAGCTTATCTTCCTCGGTCTCATCGACCGACCCAGAGCACATACCATAAGCGTCTCGGACATGGCCCCGCGAATCTTGCCCTACGCGAGATATCCGCCGCCCCACGATCCCGCGTCCCACACCATCACGTTCCCTCATTAACGGGCGTATCTCGCCAATAATGAGGATCCCGCCATTCGCGCAGGTGCGGATCCGAGGGCATAACGGTCGGCGTAAATCTCGCGCCCGCCAGCCTATGACTGCCACTATATATACTCTCTCTCAGACGACTTAGGTAAGGCAATTATTATCCAATAGGCCGCTACTCTGCCTAAATACCTCGACTAACTTGATCGTCGGAGGGTCCACAGTGGTACAACCACCCCGGGACTTCCTTGCAGATAGCTCGGCTTTATTCCAAATCAAGTCCATTGAGATCCACACGCATCAAGATGCAACTCTCAAATCCAATCTTAGCCACTCATCAACACTCGCAGTAGGTCAACGGAAGACAACATCTGAAGAAGATCCTGAGCTCCATCACTCTTAATGAGGATAGGGATTTTGCACCTCGGACGATTTCGGTGATGCATCTATGAAATTCTTCCGTTTTCTTTAGTTCTTCAATATTCACTACAGCATGTGAAATTTTTATGAATCCAAAATTTTTCTGTTTTCTTCAATATTTCAATATTTTACTTGTTATATTACATGAATATCGCGAAATTGCTAAAACTCCTAAAATTTTCAGTTTTCTTCGGTTTATCAATATTTTGCTTATGAAATTTTCAAACATTCTAAATATTTCAGTTTTCTTTGGTTATCTATATTTTGCTTAGCTCACGAATATCATGAAACTTTTAGTTTTTATAGGATTTTCTATATATTAATTGTTATATACAGAAAGAAAAATGCGCAATTTTCTAAAATCCTAAAATTTTCAATTGTTTCGGATTATCAATATTTTGTTTGCAGCACATGAGTATTGTGAAATTTTCAGAAATCCTAAAATTTTTATTTTTCTTTAGTTTATCAATATTTTGTTTTATATAGCACATGAAAATTTGGGTTTCTTTGTTTTTCAATATTTTGCTTGTACATGAAAGTTACGAAACATTTTGAAAATTTGAAAATTTTCATTTTTGTTCGGTTTATTAATGATTTGCTTGCTGAAGGACAACCAAATCACAAAATTTTCAGAAATCTCGAAATTTCAATTTTGGTTTGGTTTTCATTGATTTGCTTGTAGCACATGAATATCGTGAACTTTTTTGAGTTCCCGAAATTTATTGTTTTCTTCTGTTTTTCGATATGTTGTTTGTTATAGCACACAAATATTTTGAAAATTTTCAGAGTTCATTAGCTGTTTTGTTCGGTTTATAAATATTTTGCTTGGTATAGCATAAGAACATTACGAAATATTTAGAAAACCTAAAATTTTCAGTTTTCTTTAGATTTTCAATAATTTGTTAGCTAAAATCGTGAAAATTTGAGAAATCCAATTTTTTTTGGTTTTTCTCGGTTTTTCAATATAGTTTTGCCATAACACACGAAAATCACAAAATTTTCAGTACTAATTGGTTTATCGAATTATGAAATTTTCAGAAATTATGAAACTTTTGTTTCCTTTAGTTTTTAAATTATTTTGATCTTTATTGAACACGAATCACGAAATTTTCAGAAATCCTGTAATTTTTTGTTTTCTCTGGTTTATTAATATTTTGTTTATTATAGCATATGAAAATTGCTTAGTTTTCAGATATCCTAATATTTTCAGTTTCATCGGTTTATCAATATTTTACTTCCTATTGCTCATGATGATAATGAAAATTTCTGCAATCCTAAAGTAGTAAAATTTCACCGATTTTTGTGTGATATATAATCTTAAAGTAGTAAAATTTCAGCAATCCTAAAGTAGTACATGCAATATCGATGGTTTAGAAAAATAAACAAAAAATTCATAATTCTTCACTAGTTTCAAGGATTATAGAGAGAGAAATATCAGAATGTAAAAAAATTAGAAATTCTTGATTTTTACAGATTTCATATGTCATAGCATTCGAAACACTAAAACTTGATAAAATAAAATATCGTGATTTTTATTTTTATTTTTAATGTGGACTGTAGCATGTGAAATATTTAAAAGTTAAGAAAATAAAATATTGTGAGGAATTTAATTGGCTATAGCGTGAAAATATTGAAAATCTCGGAAAAAACAAAAGATAACAAATTTTCATCAATTTTTAGGTTCTATAGAACATGTCACATCAATTTGATTTTAAATAAAAATAGAGAATCGACAAATTATTCACTAGTTTCATAGGTCATACTAAATATCAGAAAAATCAAAAAAGAAAGTAAGTTATAATATTTTATTTTTAATTGAGATTGCCTGGAGATGGATACTTGGTTAGAAAATCTAGCAACTTGAGGGTAAGAAATCCCCATCTGGATTCAAGCATCAAACCGACTCATCCTCTCAACCAATGAGGAGAGATCCAAATATATGCATTGGATAATTTGCACATCCATTGATATACCAGTATAGACGGCACAGCTGGCCTGTCCGCTGATCCCGAGACCTTTGCAAAGAATCGTGAGCTGGAAGTCATCCACTGCAGATGGGCGATGCTCGGCGCTTCGGCTGCGTCTTCCCAGAACTGCTGGCCCGCAATGGGGTCAAGTTCGGAGAGGCCGTGTGGTTCAAGGCTGGTGCCCAAATCTTCAGCGAGGGCGGGTTGGACTACTTGGGCAATCCGAGTTTGGTGCATGCTCAGAGCATTCTGGCCATCTGGGCCACACAGGTGGTACTGATGGGCCCCGTCGAGGGATACCGCGTTGCAGGTGGTACTGATGTTCGGATTCTTCGTTCAGGCTATTGTCACCGGCAAGGGCCTGATAGAGAACTTGGCGGATCACCTTGCGGATCCTGTCAACAACAATGCTTGGGCATTCGCCACCAACTTTGTCCCCGGAAAGTGATGAAAGAGCTAAGAGCTATTGAGAAATTCTAATATTGTTGGTGAGGATGTAATTTATCGATATCATGTGCATTAAGCTTTTTTTTATTATCAATGTGAATTGCCTTCTCTTGCTTGCTATAGGAAAAGGGAATTGAGAATTATTTTTTTTCTGAAATCCCAAAATTTTCAGGTCTCGCCTATCAATATTTTATTTGCTATAGCACATTAATTTGTGAAATTTTCATAAATTCTAAAATTAAAATTTTGTTTTCTTCCATAGCCTTGTTAATATTTTGTTTTAAAATTTTTAGTTTTCTTCGTTTTTCAATATTTTGTTTGTTATATAACATAGAAAATAATGATCTCTTAAAATTTAGAAATTTTTTGTTTTGTTAGGTTTATTAATGATTTGCTTGCTTAATACACCAAAATGACGAAATTTTTAGAAATCTCAAAGTTTTTGGTTTTTGTTTAGTTTTCAATATTTTGCTTGCTACATATACAACACATGAATATCATGAACCTTTTAGAGTTCTCGAAATTTGTTGTTCTGTTTAGTTTTTCAATATGTTGTTTGTTATAACAAACAAATATCACGAAATTTTCAGAGTATCCGAGATGTTTTGTTTTTTAAATATTTTTTTTGTTATATCAAACCAACATGCACACAAAAATCCCAAAAAAATAATTTAGAAATCCCAAAATTTTATATTTTCCTTGGTTTTAAATTTTCAGAAATTGTAAAATTTTTAGTTTTCATCAGTTTATTAATATTTTGCTTGCTACAGAAAGATTACAAAATTTTAAGAAATCCTGAAATTTTTTGTATCCTTCGGTTTTTTAATATTTTACTCGTTATAGCACATAGAAATCACGGAATTTTCAGAACTCCCATATCTTTCTGTTTTCTTCGGTTTATTAATATATTGATTGCTTATAACACACAAAAATTGCTAAATTTCCAGAAATCCTAAAATATTCAGTTTTCATCGGTTTATAATATTTTGTTTTCTATAGCTCACGAAGATCATAGAAATATCACCAATCCTATAAAAAATTGTTTTCTTCGGTTGTTTAATATTTTTGAGAAACTCATTGGTTTATCTATATATATACTCTTTCAGAACTACTATTAGGCATTGCATCTGTTCTACATTGCTAAATAAATAAACAAAATGGAAGTGCAAAAGGGGTAAGATGCTGCCACAGGAGGGTACTGATGCCTGGAAGTCGAGGATCAACAGCAATAGATTGAGACAGGATCGTCTAAAATGAGCATGGCCAATTAACTTGGTTGCAAAATAAAAGCTGCAAAGAATGTTACTGGGTGCATAAAAGATAAGACGATAAGACTTGTAATTTCCATCCATCCTTCTCCCCTTTGAATCTCTTCTTCTCTCTGTGTTCTCCTTTGATTTCTTATTTTTTTCATTTTGTCTCTGATGTGTCAGAGTGTGTATGTATGTATGCACATTGTAGCTGGGCTGGAGGTTGTAAGCTGCTACAGTCTCTCTACTCCTTCTGTCTCTCTACTCCTTCTGTTGCCCCTTTTTCCCTTCTGGTTTCACTCCTTGTGCCCCCTCCAAGAAAACCAAAAGAACTCCCAGGAAGGGGATTACTGTTTCTTACATCAAAACTCATACTTTTAATAAATGTTACTCTCATTCTTTAAATAATATTGCTAGTTTACCTATAGAGAATATTAAAGATATTGGTTTTTCTGCTAGTATTGCTCTTACTGATGAACAATGTCATGTCATTCGATCTTCGGAAAGGGAAAGAGAATCCTTATAATCCCTTCTCTTTGCTTAGTTGTTTACTGTTTTTCATGATTATTGTAAGATGGAATGCTAGGGGTATTTCTTCTTCTGTCAAAAGGAGGCTTGTTAAAGATAATATTTTGTTTTCTAATTGTGATATTGTGGGTATTCAGAAGACCAAAGTCTCTTCCTTCTCTAAAATATTTTTATAATCTATTGGAGGCAATATTGTTGATATTTGGTTTCAATTGGATGCTTTGGGCCAGAGTGGTGGTATCTTTATTGGGCTTAAGAGTGCTAGCTTTAGCCATCAAAATGTTCTCATCGGCAAATACTCCATTTTTCTAAATATTATTTCTTTGAAGAACAATCTTAGCTTTGTGTTTGCTTCTATATTTACTCAGTAAGGACAAACCTACTTTCTATGACGAAATCAAAAATTCTAGAACTAGCTTTCCTGGTCTCTGGATTATTTCTAGGGATTTGATGAGGCTCGTCGGTGACTCTCCAGATGCTGACACGTTGCAGATGACGTGTCCCAGAATCTACAAGAAAAGATCAAGAACTTCAGTCGGGATCACACCTCGGGCATCCGGCCCGAGGAGTCTCCCAACCTACGATGGCCTTCCATACCACCCCCGGCCCGCCTCCGAGCTATCACGGAACCAAGATGCCTCGGCCTCCCGCTCGTGCCCGAGCCTCCCGTCGAGCTCATCTTGGTCGGTCCCATCCTAATCGACCCACAACACCGATCACAGGCGCCTCCGCCAGGGCTCCGCGAATCTCGTCACGCACGAAATATCTGCCGCCCACGATCCCGTGTTCCACGCCATCACGATCCTCCATTAACGAGCCTGTCTTGTCATTAATACGGGATCCCGCCTATCACGCGAGCGTGACGCCAGGGGAATAACGGCCGGCGTGATTCTCGCTCCCGCCTGCTCATTGCTGCCTCTATATAGACCCTTCTCTTAGACGATCGAGGTAAGTCATTTTTACTCCACTAGGCCGTTACTCTGCCAAAATCTCCCGTCTAACTTGATCGTCGGAGGGTCCTCGATAGCACAACCATCCCGGGACTTCTTAGCAGGTAGCTCGGTCACAACCACTCAAAACCCATTGAGATCCACACGTTTCAGGAGTCAACCCTCCAACTCAATCTCAGTCGTCCATCAGCGCTTGTAGCAGATCAACGGAAGATAACATCTGAAGGAGATCCAGAGATCCATCAGTTGGCGCCGTCTGTGGGAAACTTAGTTCCACTCAAGCAAAACTTCATCTTCCGATCTCGACTACATGGCAAGCGGTCACCGCGACAATCCAAGCACCAGTCGTCGACCTCCCACAGTAGAGACGAGGGAGAAACCCCTCCTCCACCGAACGCCATCCACACCCTATCGGCTCGAATAGATCGACTCACGTCCGTCGTGGATGCGCTCGTCCGTGTCCAAACGGCTGGGCAAGCTACCCGGGTCGTCGCTCCCCCTCCGCGGGACCGGGACATCTATAGAGGGAGAGAAGACTCTGCCCACGTTGGCACGACCGATCACCGCCTCGCTGTCTCCAACAGCCGCAGGTCCCCCGGGCCGACATATTCAATGACCCGGTGGGCGCCGCATAGCTTAACTCCGAGGTCTTACGCCAGAGCGCCTCGCCTCAAGCCCCGTCGCGCCCCTGTCCCTCCCGAGGAGGTGTCTGTCAGCTCGCCTGCACCCCGGCATGACCGACGCCCCTTCCTTCAACAGGGTCGCGCGCACGGGACTCGCCACGACAGCTCGAAAATGACCTCGCCAGGAGACCTGAGGAACGTCATCGAACGGAATCGGGGTCGTGGCCACGCAGAGGTCTCTGGAAGCAGAGGCCAAAAATCTGAATATGCCGACTCATCGGGATACCACGGCCGACTCGATGCCCTCGAAAAGAAGATCGAAGGTATGCATCGAGAAGGTCGTCACTCAAGCGACGGGGCTAAATACGCCGCCGACTCGCTCACGAAGCCCTTCACTGAAGAGCTACTCACCGTTCATGTCTCCTCCCAGAACAAGCCCCAAAGGTCTCACTCTTCGACGGGAAGTCCGACCCGAAAGACCATTTAGACGCGTTCACAGCCGGGATGAGTTTCCAGGACTGTTTCGACGCCGCCCAATGCCGCGCTTTCCCAGCCACTCTCATCCACTCCGGACGAGACTGGTTCCGAGGACTCGCGCCACGCTCAATCTCAACCTTCGATGAGCTGGCCACCCAATTCCTCAGCCACTTCATCGGGAACAGACGGCAGAAGCGGACCGTCGACCATCTCTTCACAATAAAGAGCGGGGACAAAGAAACCTTCAAAGGGTACGTCACCCGCTTCTACAACGCCCTCCTCAAACTCCCGGAACATAAGGACGAGACGGTCATTACGGCACTTAGGTTGGGTCTTAGGCACAAGGAGTGGTTATGCTCCTTTGCATTAGCGCAACCTAAGACTATGGCCGAGGTAAAGGCCTGGACCAAACAAGAGATCCAGCTTGAATCCGAGGTGAATTCCAATCTACCCCGGACAGAACAAGTCGGTCAGAAAAAAATGGGCCGCGAAGAGAAAAGGAAGGTTGAGCAGTCGAAGCCCTACTCCCCGAAGTTTCAGGAGTACACCCCGCTCAACGTCTCCCAGACAGTACTGCTGGAGGAGGCTAAGGGCGAGAGGTTCTTCAACTCCCCCCAGTCTCGCGCATGGCAGCAAAGCTCACCCGGGGCCCCTACTGCGGCTTCCATAGGTCGCAGGGCCACTCCACAAAGAACTGCAAGCAGCTCCGAGACTACATCGGGGAGCTAATCCGCTCGGGGCACCTGGCAACGTACTTGCGGGACAAGCGGTAAGCTGACCGTGAGCAAGAGCAACGTCCCCCTCCCGGTGAGTTAACAATCGGCCAAGTCATGGTCATGTCAGCGGGGGGGTACGGCGAATACCTATGAAGCTCAGCACCCCCCCCACCGATCGAGGGGCTGACGACTACCCGAGGAAGAGGGCCAAAGAAGCCGAGCCAATCGTTTTTACCGACGACGACTTCCATGGTATATCCCTGCCCCACAACGACCCGCTGGTGATCACTGCTTGGGTCCACCGCTATGAGGTGCAGAGGATACAAGTGGACTCTGGAAGCTCGGTAGACATCCTATTTTAAGCCTGCTTCCTGCGTATGGGACTCACCCCGTCGGATCTAAGGCCGACCACCCACATCCTGTCAGGGTTCACCAACCACTCCATCCCGTCAGAAGGGGTAATCACTTTCCAATTCAACATCGGAGAGGCCGGCCTTATGCGCACCGTGCCTGTGGAATTCATCGTAGCAAGAATCCCGTCGGCCTACAACATCCTCCTCGGCCGCCCAACGCTGAACTCACTTAGGGCACAGATATCGACCTACCACCTGGCGATGAAATTCCCGCTCGACCAAGGCAGGATAGGTCGGGCCTACGGAGACCAACGAACTGCGAAGGTTTGTTTCACTGCAATCTCTACGATCGAGCGACCAAAAAACGATGTTGAGGACGGGGGTGATATCAAGGGTTCTCTGGACACTCGAGACGAGCAGAAAGAGGTCCGAGGGACCCCGGTAGAGCCACTGACAGAGGTCCCCCTCATAGAAGAGGACGGCGAACTAACCGTACATATCGGGTCACTTCTAACAGGGGCTCAGCGGGACGATCTAGTTCATTTCCTCAGGAACAACTCTGACGTGTTTGCCTGGGCACCTGCTGACATGCCTGAGATCGACCCCAAAATCATATCTCACAAGCTCAAGGTAGATCCTACGGCCCGACCCGTCAGGCAGAAGAAGCAAAGCTTCGCCCCGATCAAGCAGAAGGCAATCGAGGACGAGGTAGACAGGCTCCTCGCCGCCAACTTCATTCGGAATGTGTCGTACTCCGAATGGTTGGCAAATGTGTTCATGGTCAAAAAGTCAAGCGGGAAGTAGCGAATGTGCGTCGACTTCACTGACCTCAACAAGGCCTGCCCGAAAGACAACTATCCCCTCCCTCGGATAAATCAGCTCGTCGACAGCTCGGCAGGCCATGAGCTACTTAGCTTCATGAACGCTTTTTCTGGCTACAATCAGATCCGTATGAATCCGGAAGACGAGGATCTCACCGCATTCACAACGGATCCGGGGGTATACTGCTACAAGGAGATGCCTTTCGGCATCAAAAACGCCGGAGCTACATACCAACGCTTGGTCAATCGCATGTTCAAACCGCAGATCGGCAGGGTCGACGACATGCTCGTAAAGTCGGTCTCATCGATTGACCACGCCAGGGATCTGGGCGAGGCCTTCGACGTCCTCCACAAGTTCAATATAAAACTGAACCCCGCCAAGTGCGCATTCGGGGTCACCGGGAGAAAGTTCCTCGATTTCATGGTCACCCACCGTGGAATCGAAGCTAACCCGAAGAAAATCAACGCCATCCTCAACATAGCCGCGTCCAAGACTAACGTCGAGAACATGCGACTGACAGGGCGAGTAGCCGCTTTGTCACATTTCATGTCGAGATCTGGGGAGAAGTGCCTCCCGTTTTTCAAGGCTCTAAGAAAAATTCCAAGGTTCGAGTGGTCGGAGGAGTGCCAAACCGCCTTTGACCAATTGAAGAGGCACCTTGCGACTCCACCGCTGCTCACCCGACCAGTTGAAGAGGACGGGTTGTCGCTATATCTGGCGGTATCCGACCAAGCAGCGGGCGCAGTGCTCGTCCGAGAGGTCGACGGAGTCCAGAAACCGGTGTACTATGTGAGCCACGTCTTCAAGGACGCAGAAACGAGGTACCCAGCCATAGAGAAGATCGTCTTGGAACTCATTGTGGCCTCAAGAAAGCTGTGGCACTATTTCCAGGCGCACACCATCCTTGTTCTTACCGAGCGCCCTTTGGGGGCTATCCTCACCTCACCTGAGTCCTCTGGCCGCTTGGAGAAGTGGAGGTGGGAGTTATCCTAGTTCGACGTAAAATACTGCCCGAGGCAGGCCATCAAAGCACAAGCCCTGGTCGATTTTATCGTCGAATGCACCATCCCCGGCAAGGAGCCGGAGTCAATGCCGTTCCCCGCAGCTCAAACCTCGGTCGATGGGAAGCCCGACTCCGTCCCTGATTGGATCCTTTATGTTGATGGGTCCTCGACCGATGAAGGCCGTGGTGCCGGCCTCATCATTCGGGGCCCGAACGAGGCAGAAATGGAGTATTCTCTAAAGCTCGGGTTCAAGGACTCAAATAACGCGGCGGAATACGAGGCCTTGCTATCCGGACTGCGCATAGCCTCCGGGCTGGGGCTGAAAACGATTCGGATCCGCAGCGACTCCGCCCTAGTCGTTGGCCAAGTAACCAGCAGATTCGAGGAATAGGAGCCTCTGATGGTGAAGTATTTGGCCGAGATAAGAAGACTGCAAAAGGATTTCGACGAAGTCCAGGTAGAGCAGATCCCCAGACAACTCAATGCCCAAGCCGACGTCTTGAGTAAGCTAGCTTCGTCCTACTCAGCCAACAACAAGAGGAGCATCCTCTTCGAGGACTTGCCACGGCCCAGCGTGGAAGACGGGGCAACAATACTTCAAGTGTATACAACCCGGGAAGAAGACAGGGACTGGAGAAATCCCCTCGTGGAATTCCTGAGGGAAGGTACGCTCCCGGAAGATCGGGGAGAAGCCCTCCATCTCCGAGCCAAGGCTCGCCACTTCGTCTGGAGCAATAGGAACCTATATAAGAAGTCCTTCACTCAGCCCCTGCTCCGATGCATCGACTCCCACGAAGCCGACTATGTCCTCCGTGAGATCCACGAAGGGGTCGGCGGTGCGCACCAAGGGGCCCGCACCTTAATCCAGAAGGCGTTGCTCCAGGGGTACTACTGGCCGACTATTCATCAGGACGCCCAGAAGCTGGTTAGGAGATGTAAGAGCTGCCAACTCCATGGAAGCATACCTTGCCTTCCAGCTACCGAGCTAACCGCCCTAACCTCCACGTGGCCGTTTGCCCAGTGGGGAATGGACATGATAGGCCAGTTCCCTACCGGTACGGGCGGGCACAAGTACATCCTTGTCGCAGTGGACTACTTCATGAAGTGGATCGAGGCCATTCCTATCAGGAAACCGAACGCCACCATGACTATTAAGTTCCTGCAGAACAACGTGATACTCCGGTTCGGCATCCCGAGGTGCATCATCACCGACCACGGAACAAATTTCGAAAACGAAAGAGTTAAAGAATTTTGCAGCGAGTATCACATCCTCATGAAGTTAGCCGCGGTCGCACATCCCCAATACAACGGGCAAGCCGAAGTCGCTAATCGGGACATTCTCCCAGGTATTCGGACACGCCTAGAAGGGCTCCAAGACAGTTGGGTCGAGGAATTGTCCCGGGTCTTATGGGCCCTGCGCACATCAAAGAAAACCCCCACCGAGGAAACCCTTTTCAGCCTCTGCTACGGAACCAAAGCAATGGTCCTAGCGGAGATCGGGCTCCCCAGTGACCGGATCGAGCACTTCGACGATGAAGCGAACACCTCGGCACTCCAAACTAACCTGGACATCTTGTTGGAGAAACAAGACCGGGCTCAGATCAGAGCTGCTGCCTATCAACAGCAAACCGCCCGCTACTACAACACGCGAGTCAAGTGTCGCTTCTTCAAGACCGGAGATTTAGTCTTGAGGCGGAACGAGTTCGTCGATCAAGGCAAGCTGCATAAATTTTCTCCAAAGTGGGACGGTCCTTTCCTCGTCTCCGAGGTCCTGCCCGTCGGAGCCTACCGCTTGCAAGACGCGGATGGGCGCAAGTTTCCACGGCCTTACAACGCCGAGAAGCTCAAACTGTACCAATGAAAAGAATATCTATGAGTGTGTATTTCTTCTTTTACAAAGACAATGTAAACCTTTCTAAAGTTCTTTCTATTTAAATAGTAAGGAGGGAACAGTAGGACATTGCAAAAAGAAGAGTTTTATTTATTCCAAAGGGTACTATGGGCTCCTCGGCCTTACAGAAAAATAAAGAAAAAGTTACAACAGAGGTGGAACGGGATCGAGAAAGTACTCCCGGTGATACTCAGAACGGATTTCCGCTAGCCGAGCCCTAGCCTCTGCAGCCCGCTCCCGCCGATGCTGCACGCTAACCCGGGTAGCCACGAAATCACCTGACACTCGGCCCTCTGCGCCCTGGCTTACGATGTACCTCATTTTGAAGCACTCCAGAATGAGGGCCAAGGATCGGTCATGCCTGTCCTTCGAGATAAGGCCGAGCAAACGCACCTTGTCGAGCGCCTCGTCCAGCAACTCCTCGGAGAGAGGATTGTCCAACCCCGAGGACCTCCTCCAAATTGCGTACATCACCAACTGTAGAAGGGACGACCTCCGAGGGAGAAGCCGACTGAAGTGACCCTCGAGACGCTGAACCACTCCCCGGTACCCATCCTCAACCAGTGATTGGTCATACACGGAGACGTCGTCGAAGGTAATGATCTCTTCGATCGAATACACGCGTCTGGTCATCTCGTAAAACGATGCCGAAGAAGTTGTCATCTCCTTTTCTATTTATAATCTCAAATAAAATCCTTGAGGACCCACGCATGGGCGTGAATCCCGGGATCCATCAAGATTACTCCAATGCCGCGCCCCCACGTGGCAGAACTGACGCGACTTTCTGAAACGTTACACCACCCCCAAGCTTTCCTGATGCGTGCAGCCTGCAACGGTCGCTCTTCCCAACGCTCATGCCACGAACCAGGGAGGGTCGGGCGAAACCTCACGAGGCCGAGCAGCTACCCTGCTCGGTTATCCCTTCCTGGTAGTTCCTTACCCGCCGACGCCAGAGATCTAAGCCTTCACCGAGAGGCAACCGAGCAGCTACCCTGCTCGGTTATCCCTGGCTGGTAGTTCCCTACCCCACGACGCCAGGGATCTAAGCCCTCACTAAGAGGCAACCGAGCAGCTACCCTACTTGGTTATCCCTGGCTGGTAGTTCCCTACCCCACGACGCCAGGGATCTAAGCCCTCGCCAAGAGGCAATTGGGCAACAACTCTGTCCGGTCCATCCTTAGCAGGCATCCCTATGCCCTCCCGCGCTAAGGATCAAATCCCTCGCCGAGAGACAACCGGGCAGCAACCCTGTTTGGTCCATCCTTAGCAGGCCTCCCTATGCCCTCCCACGCTAAGGATCGAAGCCCTCGCCAAGAGGCAACCGGGCAGTAACCCTGCTCGGTCCATCCTTAGCAGGCCTCCCTATGCCCTCCCGCGCTAAGGATCAAAGCCCTCGCCAAGAGGCAACCAGGCAGCAACCCTGTCCGGTCCATCCTTAGCAGGCCTCTCTATGCCTTCCCGCGCTAAGGATCAAAGCCCTTGCCAAGAGGCAATCGGGCAGCAACCCTGTCCGGTCCATCCTTAGCAGGCCTCTCTATGCCCTCCCGCGCTAAGGATCAAAGCCCTCATCAAGAGGAAACCAGGCAGTAACCCTGCTCGGTTATCCCTGGCTGGTAATTCCTTACCCCAGACGCCATGGATCAAAGCCCTCGCCAGAGGCAACCGAGCAGCTACCATGCTCAGTCCATCCTTAGCAGGCCTCTCTATATCCTCCCGCGCTAAGGATCAAAGCCCTCATCAAGAGGCAACCAGGCAGTAACCCTGCTCGGTTATCCCTGGCTGGTAATTCCTTATCCCACGACGCCAAGGTTTAAAGCCCTCGCCAGAGGCAACCGAGCAGCTACCCTGCTCGGTCCATCCTTAGCAGGCCTCTCTATGCCCTCCCGCGCTAAAGATCAAAGCCCTCACCAAGAGATAACCAGGCAGTAACCCTGCTCGGTTTATCCATGGCTGGTAATTTCTTACCAACGACGCCAAGGACCAAAGGCTTCACCAAGAGGCCACTGAGCAGCTACCCTGCTCGGTCCATCCTTGGCTGGTAATGTCTTACCTCACGACGCCAAGGATCCAAAGCCCTCATCTAGAGGCTGCCAAGCAGCTACTCTGCTCAACTACCTACACGTCTTACCAAGCGATCTCCACCTCGACTTTGGGGCCATGGAGATACCTTCCTTTCACCGGTCTTTGCACACTTGGTAAACGGTCGAATTCAACTCGACGTGCGATCGCTAGACGAAAAACCGACCTAATAAGAAAGAAGTACCGTGCAAATACAAATGTTTACCGTAAACAAAAAGGAAACACGCACGCAAAGATGCTACAAAAAGAATTTATTCATAAAGTCAAAAGTCTTTACAAGGGTATTATTGGCTCCCCGGCCTTACAAAATTCCCGGAGGCTTACAAAATTTCGGAGCGGCAAAAGAAAATAAGAAGGCGAGGGGCCTCAGGACTCAGGGCCGGGGAGAACCTTAAAGAGCCGCACGTCCACTGCGACCACCGGGGCGGCATATTTAGGGTCGGCACCCACGGCGGGAACCTCGGTGCCGGCAGCCGGGCCGACCGACTTGCCCCCCACGCTCCCACCTGGGGCCTCTTCCCCTGCATCGTTTCCAGGGGCGTTCCCCTGCGCGTCATCCTCGAGAGGGTACGCGGCCTGGATCTCGCCGTCGGGAAACTCCGGCATCTGAGTCTTGACAGCGTCGAGGGCGTCGTGCCAAATAACGTCGGCGGCTCCAGCAAGGTTGGCGTAGAACTGGTCAGACTTCTTATAGTTCTCCACTACCTTCAATGCCCGGTCCTTCGCCGCCTCGTTCTCCCTCCGGAGGGTGCTCGTCGTCTTCTTCATGGTGGCGACGAGCACTTTGGAATCCTCCAACTGGGACTTGGAGGCTCGGACGGCCTCTTGGCACCTGGCGGTCTCCCGATTTGCGGCCGTCACCCGGTCTTCAAGGACAGCGATCCTCTCCCTCGCCGCCTCCAGCTCTAGCCTTGAGCTCTCCTCCCGTGAGGATAGCTCGCCCGCGGCCCGCATCGCCGGGGCAATCTTCTCGTCCTCTATGTTGACGACGAGAGCGACGTGCTGAAGGACCTGAAGGAAAGAAAGAGGGTTAAAAAGGGAAGCGAGATACCCGATCTCGCGACCAAAAAATGCTGAATAAAAAACCAAGTGGGGTGCGAACGCTAACCTGAACGGCCTCTTGAGCTATGGCCGCCATTTGGGCCCGGAGGGTCCCCCGAGGTATTCTGCCCCCGGCCGACCTCTCCATCTCCGAGAGCAGGCTGTCGGCGACGGAAAGCCCCGAGGGCACCTCGAAGCTAAGCTCCCCATCGTCCACTTGGATCGGGAAAGCCGGGGAGTAGGGCCTCGTCCTGTGAAACTTCTTGAGGAGCGACGCGGGAGAACCGGTCTCACCTCCCACCTCGGGAGCCTGGGACTCTTGATCCCGAGCACGCTTTCGGACCGGCGCACGACTGGACTCGGAGGCCCGGGGCGCGTTTGGGCGCCTGGATGGAGCGGCCACCGATGGAGCCGGAGCCGACGATGGGCGAGAAGGGCCGGCGCCTCCGGCCTTCTTCCCCTTCTTCATGTCAACCACTGCCGTCCGAAATTTACCTAGGTCCATAGGTCCTGCATAATAAAAAAATACAAGGAGTCAACAATGCCAGAAAAATTTAAGAATGCACAAGTCTAAACAGGTCGCCTGAAAGCTCCCAACTTACCCGCGTACTCGGCGGGGCTGAGCCCGGCCCAACTGAGGGCCTGCTCAGACAGCAGTACATCAGCCCGAGGGAAGGGCTCCCACTTCGACACTGCCACCGCGTCGGGATCATTCGACCGACTCACCCGCGAACAGCTGGCCCTTTGCCACAGGGTGGGCACAGGCCAATCCTCACCCTTGGGCGGCGCAATAAAGAAAAACTTCTTCTTCCATTCATCAATGGAAGAAGGTACTACGACGATCCCCGACCCGGCAGCGTCCCCCCGTTGTTTTCTAAAGGAGATGTATACCCAGCTCGGCTCGCCCTTGCGAGCGCCGGGATGGTTTTTATAGCAAAGAGAAGAAATGAGGAGGCTCAGGCTGAAAGGGATCTCACTCAATCTCAACCGGACTAGGAACCTAAGGAGAATCCTCCAAGAGTTCGGCACTAGCTGTCCCAGGGCTAACCCAAAATAATTCAACGCCGCTATCACCTCGGGGGAGAAGGGAGGACGCATCCCGGCCCAAAAGGCTTCCAGATACAAGGTAATCTCCTTGCCCCGTACCTAGACTGTCCTCTCCCCCTCCTCGGACAGACGAAATGAATAGCTGGGAGTAATGAGGAAGCAAGTCTTGATGTTGACGAGCTCCTCCGCACGCCTCAGCATGGATCGCACGCCAAGAACACCCGCGACCTGTGCTCTGGGGACCGCCCCCATCGCACGACCCCGGGGAGCATTACTAACCCTAACTCCCCAAGGGGAATCTGACTCAAAAGCAGAAGAAGAAGCTTCGGAAGACTCCCTAGACTTTACCCGGACTACATCTACATACTCCTCGGAAGAAGACATCTAACCTGATCAAGGGGAGAGGTCCTCAGGAGCTCAAACGCAAGGAATCCAACCTGAGGGGAAGAGCGCCGAGCTAACACAACTAGGGACGAGGAAATTATGAAGAGGTATGGGCCCTGATGGGGATCCTACCTCTATTTATAGCTGCCGGCGTACGCATCCTACGACCCCGATCGCCTCCCGCCAAAACAACGTTTTGCAACCAACGGCCCACAGTGTTCCACTTGTCGCACTCACACTGGGTGCGTCCCTTCGGGCGCAGGAACGCCTGCGACACGTCTCGCCAGCCAACCAGCGCCAGACACATGATCTGTCGTTCCGACGAACGTACAAACGATCCGGCGCTTCCCCTTTAATGCGAGATCTCTCTCCCCGGAATAAGCGCCGACGATATCTTCGAGTGAGAGCTCACCCCGGGTGATCGATCAGACCACTCTCGACCCGACCCCGGAACGGGTCGAGACGAGAGTAGGGGGCTAATGATAAGGCTCGATATCGGTGACTCTCCAGATGCTGACATGTTGCAGATGACGTGTCCTAGAACCTACAAGAAAGGATCAAGAACTTCAGTCGAGATCACACCTCGGGCATCCGGCTCGAGGAGTCTCCCGACCTACGGTGGCCTTCCAGACCATGCTCGGCTCGCCTCCGAGCTATCACGGAACCAAGATGCCTCAGCCTCCCGCTCGTGCCCGAGCCTCCCGCCGAGCTCATCTTGGTCGGTCCCGTCCCGACCGACCCACAGCACCGATCACAGGCGCCTCCGCCACGGCTCCGCGAATCTCGCCACGCGCGAGATATCCGCCGCCCATGATCCCGCGTTCCACGCCATCATGATCCCCCATGAGTCCGTCTCGTCATTAATGCGGGATCCTGCCTATCACGCGGGCATGACGCCAGGAGCGTAACGGCCCGTGTGATTCTCGCGCCTGCCTGCCCATTACTGCCGCTATATAAACCCCTCTCTCAGACGATCGAGGTAAACCATTTTTACTCCACTAGGCCGTTACTCTGCCAAAATCTCCCGTATAACTTGATCGTCGGAGGGTCCTCAGTGGCACAACCATCCCGGGACTTCTTAGCAGATAGCTCGGTCACAACCACTCAAAACCCATTGAGATCCACATGTTTCAGGAGTCAACCCTCCAACTCAATCTCAGTCGTCCATCAGCGCTTGCAGCAGATCAACGGAAGATAACATCTGAAGGAGATCCAGAGATCCATTAAGATTGCAATGCTACCCTTTACCTCGCCGAAAGAATTAACAAGAGGGTACACAAGTCTAGCACATCTACTTTTTATAAATTTGTTCATGAGATGGAATTTCATGATTTGCTTTTAGCTGGTAGGAAATATACTTGGGACAATGGCACTTCTTTTGCAATATTAGATAGATTTCTGATTTCTAAAGATTGGGATACCTTATGTACACACTGTTGTCAGTATGCTTTGGTTAATTCATGTTCTGATCATTGCCCTATTGTTTTTGATACAAATGATTTTCAAGTTCAAAAGAAGATTTTTAGATTTAAAAAGATATGGTTATCTTACCTTAATTTTACTAATATGATGATCAAAGAATGGTCTGATTTCAAGTCTTATGGTAGCCCTCTTACAATTTTTGTCAAAAAATTAAGGCATCTTAGAAATTTTCTCAAAACTTGGAGCTGGCATACACTTGGCAATACTTTTCAAAAAAAGAAATCCATTTTCAAAAATATTTTTAAGTTTGATAAAATCAAAGAGCTGAGGGCTTTTACTCAAGCAGAACATGATACCATGATGTCTCTGCATAATGACTTAGCTGATATTGGATAAAAAAAGGAAATTTACTGGAAACAAAGGTCCAGATTTCAGTGTCTGCAGGAAGGTCATCAGAATACTAAATTTTTTCATTAAGTGGCTTGTTATAATAGAAAAAATAATTATATTTATGCTATTGATATTGATGGTGTTCTTAGCAATAATATTGTTGATATTCATGCTGAGTTTCATAAGTTTTATTTGCAACTGCTCGACACTCCTTCCTCTTTTAGACTTGATTGTGATTTGAAGGATGTTTATAAGGATGCTCCTCTTGTGCAACTTGATGACTTGGATAATTCTTTTGGCTTGGATGAAATCAAGAATGATGTCTTTGGTCTGGGTGCTGATAAAGCACCTCCGGCTTCTCTTTGATGTTTTACCAGCATTTTTGGGAGTTGTTGAAAAATAATCTTGTTACCATTTTTAATTCTATATATAATGGAACTTGCTCTTTAGATTGCATTAATTATGCTATTATTTGTCTTTTGCCTAAGCCTGATTGAGCTAAAAATGCTAAAGACTTTAGACCAATTAGTCTTTTAAATGGTATTTTCAAAATCTTTACTAAAGTTCTTGCTAATGGCTTGGAAATATTTTACCTATGCTTTTGAGCAAGACACAATTTGCTTTTATGAGTAATAACTCTACTTTAGACTGCTTTTCTATTGCTCATGAGCTCGTTCATGCATGCTCTAAACCAAAACTAAGTCTGTTTTGCGCAAAATTGATTTTCAAAAAGCCTTTGATTCTATTCATTGGGACTATATCATTCAAATTCTTGAAGTCAGAAGTTTTGGATGCAAATGGATTAATTGGATATCTATGATATTACATTCTTCTAGTTCTCAGGTTTTGGTCAATGGCAGTTTTGAGAAGATTATCAAATGTAAAAGGTGCCAGAAACAAAGTGATCCTTTATCTCTTCTTTTTGATTTGGCTGTTGACACTCTTGCTGGCATGTTTATGCATGCTGGGGGCATGACACTTTATCTACTCCAAATATTAAAGAAGAGATTAAATATCTTCCTTCAATCCAGTTTGCTGACGACACCATTCTTTTTTGTAAAGCAACAGAGGCTGAGATTCTTACTTTAAAATTGCTTTTATATATTTTTTAGGGCCTGGCTGAAAATTAATTTTCACAAGAGTTCACTCTTTTATCTTGGCAAAAATTTTCACATGGGTAACAAGGCTTGCTACATTACTCAAATGTAAGCTTTTTTCTATGCCCACTACTTATTTGGGGGTGCCTCTCAACTTTGGTAAAGTTCAGAAGAAAAATTGGCAGCTTCTTATTAATAAAATTCGGTCCGGGTTGTCTACTTGGAAGAGCAAATCTTTATCCATTGGGGGGAGGCTTACCCTAATTAATTCTGTCCTCTTTGCACTCCCTTCTTACTATATGCCCCTTTTTAGGTTACCTATGTAGGTTATTAAGAAAATTGATAATATTATATCTACTTTTCTTAATTTGGAGAGGCACTAATAATGTGAAAAAAAGTTACAGTCTTGTAAAATGGAGTAAAGTCTGTACTAGCAAAATTGAGGGGGTTTAGGGGTTAAAAATATTGATAAATTTAACATTTCTCTTCTTTGTAAATGGCTTTGGAAACTTTATAAAGATGGTTATTCTTGTATAGTCTTAAAGTCTATATATCATCTTAGTAATAGACTTTTTAAAACTCAAAATTCATCTGCCTTCTGGAGAGGTTTACATGATTGCAAGGGTTCCTTTTATGGAAATATCTTTTGGACTGTAGGAAACAACACTTAGATTCTTTTTTGGAAGGATAAATGGGCAGCTGATAAAGCTTTATCTGAGCTCTATCCATCCCTTTTCAATATTTGCTTGGAATCAAGATGCTTTACTATATACTCAAGAGTATTTCAGCTTTTAATAAAGTTATACCTTGTGATGATAGAACTTTTGTATATGATCTGATGGCAAGAATATCTAATTTCTTTATTACTCCTAACATGATAGTATCAGTTGGTCCTCTAGCACTGGTGTCTTCTCTGTTAAAAATGCCTACAACTCTCTTAACTGCAGTAATCAGCATTACCCTTACCATAAGGTCATTTAGCATAATTCTGCTCCTTCTAAGATCAAAATTTTCATATGGTTATTGACTCAAGACAGGATTTTGATAAAAGAAAATCTTATTAAAAGGGGATGGTATGAAAATGTTGCTTATGTTTTTTATTCTTGCATGATTGAGACTTCCACTCATCTTTTCTTCAAATGCAAGATGGCTAAACTTATTTGGAAGGATTTGCTTAGGGCCATCAATATTCATACAATGCATTCATGCTATTGATACTTGGAAGAATATCCATATTAACACTATACTTGTGAATATATGGATTCTTTTACTTTATGCTACCTGCTAGACTATAAGGAAGTGTAGAAATAACAAGATTTTTAACAATGTTGACTGCTCACACTCTTATATCATGAACACTATTCTATATCATTTTTTTAGTTGGGTAGGGAAGATTCATGATAAAAATAGAGATGCCATTCTCTCTTCTTCTGAATTTCTGAGTCTTCAAAATCTTTATACTGGTAATGTGGATGAGATTATTAGTAGGCATTGTGATCCCTTTCTTGTGCTTTAGAGGGTTCCGAGTCTTCTCCTATTCTCTTTTTTTCTCTGTATAAGGTTTCTTTCCTGGTTGCTATAACCTTTTTGGGGGGCTCTGTTTATGCATTTAGGCTAAATTTTGGGGTTGTCTCTTCCCTCTTGCTGTTTTGGCATGCCGATATTATAATTATGGTCTTTTTCTTGTTATAACCAAGATTTTTTTGTTTTGTTGATGTAGCTCATCCTTCTTGACTTGTACAGGATGCCTCATCAACCTATTTTATTTAAAAACTTTCCCGGTCTTCTGCCGCTAATTCTTGCATTCAGTATATACCTTTTGACACTATTTTGTTGTTTGACAAAACCTTCTTAGGTCTTGGTTTTTAACAAAACTTTTGTGCATCTTACAGCATTACTACTTCATCATTATGTTTTTGACATCTTTTGTTCTTTTTGAAAATAATTTTTTCTAGCAAGACTGGGTAAAGTATCTTTGCTTAAGCTATTTTCATTGTTTTCTTTCCATGGTTGTGAGGAGTGCTGAATGATTTTGGTTACCGAAATTTATTCTTTTGGTCGTGGCTAAATTTTTTTTTTGTACATGGTTATAATGTCATTAGCATCATCCTTCTTTTTGCATTTTTCCTTACAGTTGGAATGAGTGTATATTGGCTGCTTGTCCCTTCTCTTGGTACTGCTCTGTAGTCTCTTTCTTGTAGGAAGCTGCTGCAATGTGAAGTCAATATGGAAAGTCGGCTAGAGACTTCTTCTTTCAAGGATTCTGTCAGTTTGGAAAAAAGATGTTACAAGGTTTGATACTCAAATGGCAAGAATGGATGTATCTTTTATACGAAGTTTAGGCTATAAGGTATTCACATGTCTAGTGGGATGTTTGTAGTGAGAATTTCCCTTTTCTTTTTCTCTCGCCCTCCCTTTTTCTTCACTTATTTTCTATAAATGTTGCTCTCTTGTATGTTGTGGCCTATGTTTGGGTTATATCTTTTTAGTTTTATTTTTTGTAATAGTTGTAATACGTTGTAATTGTTTTTCTAGTTTTAATAAAGTTTATGGGATGGGCTCCAATCTTGGATGCCTGGTCTTCTTTCACAAAAAAACATTAAATATCGCATATCAATCAGCCATTTGAAGAAATTCCAGGAATTCAATTTCAGCCACAACCTTTTGGATTAAGGAAATGGGAGGAAAACTTCATTAACTTTTTTTCATTCATTAACTTAATTTCTTCAATTGAGATTGCATGCAGATAGATACTTGGCTAGAAAATCTTGCAACTTGAGGCTGAGAAATCTCCAGCTAGATTCAAGAATCAAGCTCACTCAACCTTTCATCCAATGAGAAGAGATCCAAATATATGCATTGGATAAGTACACATCCACCCCTTGGCTACTATAAAAGCAACCTCACTCTTTCATCCTAGTCACAACACCTACACCTTCAATCTTAGTTGTCAAAGCCATTCAAACTATCTACTATGGCTACTACAATGGCCCTCTCCTCCCCATCGTTTGCCGGAAAGGCGGTGAACCTCTCCCCCTCATCGGCCTCCGACATCCTCGGAGAGGGCAGGGTCACAATGCGCAAGACGGCCGCCAAGTCCAAGTCAGTCTCATCGGGCAGCCCATGGTATGGTCCGGACCGTGTCAAGTACCTAGGCCCATTCTCTGGAGAGGCCCCATCCTACCTCACCGGAGAATTCCCTGGTGACTACGGTTGGGACACAGCTGGTCTGTCCGCTGATCCCGAGACCTTTGCTAAGAACCGTGAGCTGGAAGTCATCCACTGCAGATGGGCGATGCTTGGCGCTCTCGGTTGCGTCTTCCCGGAACTGCTTGCCCGCAATGGGGTCAAGTTTGGAGAGGCTGTGTGGTTCAAGGCGGGTGCTCAAATCTTCAGCGAGGGCGGGTTGGACTACTTGGGCAATCCGAGTTTGGTGCATGCTCAGAGCATTCTGGCCATCTGGGCCACACAGGTATTACTGATGGGCGCCGTCGAGGGCTACCGCATTGCTGGTGGTCCGCTCGGAGAGGTGACCGACCCTCTGTATCCCGGCGGTAGCTTTGATCCACTAGGGCTTGCAGATGACCCAGAGGCTTTTGCCGAGCTGAAGGTGAAGGAGATCAAGAACGGAAGGCTGGCCATGTTCTCGATGTTCGGATTCTTCGTTCAGGCTATCGTCACCGGCAAGGGGCCAATAGAGAACTTGGCGGATCATCTCGCGGATCCTGTCAACAACAATGCTTGGGCATACGCCACCAACTTTGTCCCCGGAAAGTGAAAGAGCTAATAAGTGCTATCGAGAATCGAAGTGTATGTGCATCAATATTGCTGGGGATGTAATTTATCATGTGCATTAAGCTTTTTTTAATTATCAATGTGAATTGTATTCTTGATTAGTCATGCAATTTAATCTGATATAAACAAAAAATACAATCCTCTATAGAATTCCTGGACAGTAAACAGAGAAGAGAAAACTGGGAAATTTAAGCTATTTATAGTTTCAAAGACATGAAACTTATGGGTCTCAAACGCATATCTAAATAACTTTGTGATCGGATGAATTATTGTTAGCCCCTCATGATTTTTCTCTTCTCCCACAACACAGCAATCATGAATTAAACAGAAGTAAAGCTGCAACACACCCCTGAAAAATCATTCCAAGAAGAATAGCTGCCAGTCTTCATGTGACGGAGAAAGAAGTGGAGCTCACGTCTACAAGCACCAACACATTTCAAAGCAAATACCCTTTTAACTCCTCACATGGATGCTTCATTATGATAACCAACTTATATTTATTCCTTCAAAGGAGCTTTCCTTTGATAAGAACAGGTTATTTTTTGGTTGCTATGAAATTGGCACATGCACAGCATTTCCTTCTAAAAAACTGAGCTAAAGTACAGTGAAAATTGATATTTCAGCCAAAAACTATCAACTTCAGGTGGTAAATAATGCATAAAGCATCACAGCTTTTCTCAAAGTTCAATTTCACTGAGAAATGGCCAAAGATTAAACTTTTCAGGTTCATAAAGAAAAGCCAACAGCATTATAGCTAAAAGAAGGAAGCAAATGAAATATAAATGATCATGTTTATTTAAATCATATGAAAATTCCTAATTGAAAACAGAGAGCAGGTATCTGTACAATAAAAGAAGCAATTTGCACTTCCAATCTCTTACCTGTTAAAGAGTGGTAGGGGGAAAATAAAATATAGCAAATAAAACCCAATAACCCACAAAAACCTCTCAATGGAAAGCCTTTGAACTCGCTAGCAAAGAGACGATGCCGGTTATTACTCATCTTTGCGATGCTTCTGCTTTGTTGTCAAGATCGACTGAGCTCGAACAGTCTCTCAAGGACTCGATATCTATGCTTGCTGTCTGGCTCCTTCGATTTTTTCGTTCCTATTGAACAACAGAAACAAAAAAACTGGCTCTAATATTTGAAAAAGAAAATATAACACTGAAGGCGAATTATAGGGTTTTAAGAGTAAGCAAACCTCGCGAGATGGGCCATCTTCTGCTTCGAGCATTCTGACAACATGACCCATTCTGGGCCTCTTCTCTGAGTCAGGATCGATACATTTCAGAGAAACTATAAGAGCTCGTTTCAGAACCCGAGTAGAGGGTTTGTTCTCGAGATCGGGGTCCACCAATTCTTCAGTTCGCTTGTTTCCTACCATCAATTTAAACCATTCCACAAGATTCACCTAACAAAAAAACGAAGAAAAAAAATGAAATTGGGGGAAACAAATTCTAGGATCGAGGGAAACAAGAACATGCTAGGGGTAAAGTATATTCCATTTGACTATGGTTTTCCAATGTCAGCGAGCCCAGTTTCATCAAGCTAACAGATATGCACCAAGAATACAAGGAGAAAAGTTTACATAAAAACCGATGAAACATTCACATGCAAAGGTTTCCATTTTTCTAAAAAAAATGGTTAGTTGCATATGACAACCCTTTACTTCATTCAGCACTTATAACCCCCCCCCCCCCCCCCGCATCTGATTATTAGCACTTAAACCTTTGAGATTAGGTATCGGCTATCAAATTTTGACATGACTGCTGATTTATCCAAGTGCAATTGGATGCTAGGATTATAACTGTAAGATGAAGTATATATGATGCGTGTCATATGAAATTAGCCTTTTACCGGATATTTTTACTAAGGGTTTACATTACACAGTTCGGTTTCGGACCAAGAAAAACAAAAACAAAAACAAAACCTAACATCTAAGCTGGCATCAAAAAACTTAATGAAATCAATGAAAGCATTTGACTGTATTTCTAGTTTTTAACTAGTAGGAACGAAAAGTATGTGTTAATTTCGCCACATATTTCTGCATTCCATAAATGACAACCAGTTAAAACCCGCATTTTGCATATCAGACACAAATAAGGATTACATTGTCTATGAAATATATATAATTTAGTAATTACCTCATCATCAGGCCTATTGTAATCAACAGGGTCCCTGCCTGTTACAGCTTCCAATAGAAGTACTCCAAAACTGTAAACATCGCTCTTCTCATTTAACAATCCAGTATTTGCATACTCGGGTGCCACATATCTGAAATAATACTGAATTAATTTTAACAAGTAAATTCTTTCAAAGATACATTGCGATAATACAAGAAAATATATGGAAAGTGTACCCAAATGTCCCCATTACTCGCGTTGCGACATGGCTTTTCCCAGAGCCCAGAAGCTTGGCCAATCCAAAATCGGAAAGCTTGCCATTAAACTCATCGTCAATTAAGATGTTGCTTGATTTGATATCACGGTGCACTACTTTTGGCTCAATTGCTTCATGCAAATAAGCAAGCCTGCATATCATTCATTTGCTTGAATTGATAAAATGATTATGTTTAAAATATTTCTTTCCAATAAAATCCAGAAGTTAGAAACCGCAACTTACGCCTTTGCGATGCCTAGAATGATTTTCATGCGAGATTCCCAAGTAAGAACACCATGTTGGCGCATAGCTCCTCGAAGCCATTGCTCCAGGTTCCCGTTATTAACATATTCGTATACAAGCATCCTGACGTTAAAAAATAGAAAGAAAATGTAACAAGAAGCTACCAGATAGACAACATGAGTACAATGTGTCAATGAAAATAAGTTAACGAGCTAAGAAAATCAACCCACTTAGCGGTGGATCCTGGATCTTTGGTCAGGCAGGGCGAGGGTTTATGATAATAATAATTATGTAATGAATAGGGAAACTCTTTCTATGTAGCCAATATAATTCAATTATTGCATCTTTTAAACATTAAGCGCGTATAAATGAAAGGCATTGATTAAAACAATCAATATGGTTTTATGTGTGCGTATATTATATGAACTATTTAGCTATTGTAATTTTAAACAATTTATTTAAATTATTTTGTATTATAATCCATCTACATGAATACATTTATATATACAAAACTCTTGATTCAGGTACAGTGAACGACTAACCTTGACCCTATCAGGATCTGCCCCTGAACCTGCTAGGATAGTTACCTAATCCCCAGTGTAAGCGACATTATTACCATGCAACATCATTTAATATTTTATCTTAGGCCATGCATTATAGTATCACTCTCACCTATTGCATGAACACATCTAAATTTCTATTATGATATTGCATTCAAAATACTCAAAATATAAAAGTTGGCTAGATCCCTTAGTTGTTGTATCGTTATTTGTAGTCAAGAGTAGACCTCTTGCGAAGATATTCGGAGCATTTAAATTTTTGTTATGACCAATGAGGTTGACTTCTCCTGTCAGATACCTAAAGGTATTTTGTTTAAGGGTTCGAATTTATTGGGTACTCAGATACATAAGCGCGGAAAATATATCCAATAGTGAAAAAAAACAACCCAGCTCATGTGTTGACCATAAAAGGTAAGTTCTTACATCATGTCGTGGTTTGCTGCTTAAGTTTTGCACTGTCATATTCAAAATAAAGAAATATTAAAATTTGGCCTGTTGTCTTGAGCAATCCGAGTTCTGGTAGCAATAACTTTCATGATAGACATAGATCACTCCTATTCAAATATAATATTCATTTGATAGTGATGAACACAGCAACAGTACAGGTTTGATATAAAGTTTAAAAGGTTTACGGATTGTAAGATTCAAAATTTCAAAACTAATGGATCTCAAACACAAGTCTAGATTATATTCCGATCCGATGAATTCTATTTTATTGTTGCTTCCCTCTCATGATTTTTTTTACCTCTCACAACACAGCAATGTTGAATCCAAATATTTAAAGCTGCCAAAGCCAGAGTGTAAAGCTAAAACCTCACACCAAAACTATTCCATGAATTTAAACTGTCAGTCTTCATGTGATGGTGAAAGAAGTGGAGCTCGTGTCTCCAAGCACTAGACAGTTGGAACAATGCTCTTTTTGCTCCTCACATGGATACTTCATTATGAAAACTAAGAATTTATTCCTTAGATAGGAGCACATGTCTCTGTTAATGGAAAAGGCAGTGTTTGGTGCTATGAAGTAGTCTGTTCTCATGTCTCTTGTTAATGGAAAAGGCAGTGTTTGGTGCTATGAAGTAGTCTGTTCTCTGTGTCCACACTTGCACAGCATTTCCTTCTCAGCAGCCAAGGAGCTAAAGTACTTGAAATTAGTAATTTTTAGTAGAAATTATCACATTCAGGTGACAAACAATAAACAAAAGCTTTTCTTAATTCCAACAGACTCTATTTTCTGAGAATAAACCGAGGACTAGACCTTTTAAAGTTTATATATAGTGTTGGGGGGGGGGGGGGGGCTTGCCATGGAGACCGGTATTATTCTACCACACAATAATGGAAACAGCATTATTGCAAAAAGGAAGCAGGAGTATAAATGATCATTTTCTTCAAATATTGGAAGTGATCATGCTTTATCAAAAGCATATATCGCATTAGTACGTTAAAATATAGAAGTGAAAATGACTCATGTTTATTTGAAATCCAATGAGAATGTGACTTTAATTCTTTACAAATAATGAGAACGTGGCATGTTGAGTTGTGGCATGTTGAGTTGTGACATTCGTTCTCATTTTTGCTGCTTGCTAGTTTAGTCTGTTTATATTAGAGTAGGAAGTGTGGCAGCTTGTTTCGTTCCATGGCTTCTTAGATTGGACATAATGAAATACCACTCTCAAAAAGAAAGTAGACATTAGTTAAGAAAACAACCGATGAAGCAAATGCAGTAATCACCTGTGAATTCCTTCTACGCAGTAGCCTAAAAGCCGCACCAAGTTCTTATGCCGAACATGACCAATAGCCTCCACTTCCACTCTGAACTCCTTCTCTGCCTGCCCCCTACAAATTGCAATCCTATCTATCAGTATCCAACATTTTCGCAGTTGAAACTCTTAAAGTTCTGATCACTGCACCAAAACTCCAACGTTCTAATGATGGTTAAGAGAGATATCTTATACTCTTAACACGATTCTGCGGGTTGGACACCTTTTTTGCGGCCGAAACCTAGGATTTTGCACAATTGATATATTTTTCCTTTTTTCTCCTTTTTTTCTTTTTTGACATAACACAATTGGTACATTTTATATGAAGAATCGGGGCCTAAAGCGAAACTGTGTAGGGTGCATTCTACGGTGAAGCTAATGCGGGAATCTCTCATTCGGTGATATCCGATGTTTAAAGTTATTTGACGTCTATTTTATATTAAATAGAGGATTCACTGACGTCTATTTGATATTAAATAGCGGGTTCACTTTTTGTCGCATCACTTTATTTGATAGGCAACATCCAACGAGGTGGTGCCATATCCGCTTGAATGTAAGGTGCACCCTATAGTAATATTTTAGGCCCCATTTCCTCATTTTAATGATCCATCATTTACAATGCATGTCTGGTCATTTGCACATGAGTAGCTTTTCTACCATTTTGAAGTCACTGCCATTAGAAGAAACAAAAGGGGGGCAAAAAAGGGTTTTAGAAGGAACTTACATATTGTTAAGTAGTTTCTTGACTGCAATCTCCGTTCCATTGATCAAACGGCCCCTATAAACAACACCATATCCACCCTCACCAATCACATTATCCTTACAAAAACGACCTGTAGCATATTCAAGATCCCTTAAAGTAAACCAATGGCCCCACCCGAGATGAGAAACGCCCGGAAGTCCAACCAACGGTGAAGCCGAGACCAATCCACGTGGCGAACATGGCCTTCTTGTGGGCCCCACGGTACCATTGTCCCCTGAATGCGAACTCCCAACTTTCTCAATATGGCAAACCGAGCTACATTGACTCAGGTTATCAGCGTCGCTAGATTTACTCAGCGTCAAGTGTTCCAATGCTTTTCTAGAATCCCGGTCGCCATAGTTATCATGAGAATCTCGATCATGGAAATTCTGGGCCAAGGTTCGGCCAGTGACTCTATCAACTGTGATTTCCTTTGAGACATCGGGGATTTGATAGAGCGGGAATTTGTCGAAGGTTTTCCTGGACTTCCTTTGGAAATAAACCCATATAGACAGTAATAAGAGGATGAACAAAATCAACACGAATACTCCGATGCAAATTGCAACCCAGAGCTTAAGGCTGAGGAATGGAATTTTCTGGGATAATGCGGCATCCAGAGACTTTCTAGATGACATTTTGATTTCTGCGTCAAAAGGAGAGCCGTATCAGTTATTTAATTCGAAACTTTTGATTACAATTTTTCATGATAATGTATACATTGAAAACTAAATGAAATTATTACCATATAAGAATCAATGGCTGCATAATAACAAACATAAAAAAAAGTAATTGATGCATTCTTAGTTAAGTTGGTAACAAATGGAAATCGAATATTCGATGCCAGTGAAACAAACAGATTAATGCTTCTTTTAGGTACCAATAACTGAATGGCTTACTGCAAGTAAAAGCATTCGAGTTTAAACACTAGAAATAAACAAAAACTTTTCAAAATTGATAGAAGAAAACCCTTTGCATACCCTCCCCTCTTCGTTCCCCGTCTCTCCATAGAATAAAAGGCTCATATTGTAACCAGGGCATCCTCATAGTTGAGGAAAGCTTAAATTTTTAACATTTTAACGAATACAAAATTACTCTAGAATCTAAATGTCGTCTAACATCAAGCTGACAAATTTCACTAAAAAAGGGCAAAAATCCAATCTTCCCCAATTCGTCACCCACTATTCTCAATCAATGGAGAAAAGGGGAAGAACTAATTTGCCCAATGCATGATCATAACAGCTGAAAATTGAAATCTTTGGAGCAAAAAAGGTACCTCTTTGATGATTCAATCTCTTCCAACAAGGGGAGAAATACCCAAGATGTGAAATTGCAGCAAGATTGATTTGCAAGCTGAGATATCTCCAACAATGACCCCAAAAAAAAGCCCTTTTTGAAAAAGAAAAGAAAAACTAAATTCTTTGAGTTTTGAGGAGGAAGAGGAGGAGAAAAGGATAGTTTGGTGAGATAGTTGGTGGGTTTCTCTCCATCTCTTTGTTGGCAGGGGCCATTGGCAGAAGCTTTGTTCACAAGGGAGAGAGAGAGGGAGAGAGAGAGAGAAGGGGGGAAAAGAGAAGAAGATGGTGAGCAGTAAAGGAAAAGCAAAAGTTAGAGTGCTGGCACTTGTATTAAATAATAAGAGGAAATTATATTTATGAGTGGAATTAAATTTCAAAAAAAAAAAAACAATTTGGAAAAACAAGAAATAACAATAAATGAGAAAAATGGATAATGATGGAAGGGGGTTCATTAAAAGGTCAGCCAAAGCTACAAGGACAATGCTCCAAATCAATGAGCATGATGGGCTGGACTTTACTTCATCTACAGCTATAATTTGAAATTTACCTATTTGCCCTTCATTTTAATGGTGTTCTAGGTTTATATATGTGGTTTGATTTGTTAAATGATAAGTTAAATTTATTTATGTTTTGATATTTTTGCAAGTGCTTCATGATCTTTGTTGAAGTTGAAGTGGATTTGGAAATGTGATATTTAGGTTGAATATTAGCAATGGTGCCGTGCTTTGATATTTTCTAATGCTGCAGCATGTGATGCGGTGTTTGACGGCATTTTATAGATTTAATTACAATACTCATAAAGAATGTCGTTAATCAAATATAAAAATATATTGGTTAGTACATCACCGTTTCCACCGACCAGACATCTCTAAATTAATGAAAAGACGCGCCTTTTGTTTTTGGAGTCTGGATCTTTTATATTATCATAAGCCACGTGTTAAGTCAACTAATATCGACCTTGTAACGACTGCGAAATCCCTGTGCTTTCATTGTTTTTCCTTTCATTATAAAGGGCCATTTTCTATGAAATACTCGTACATATTTACTTTTTACTTTTGTGTGCATGGTTATTAGTTATATCACTTTGGTTAAAAGGTTGAGATGCAGTTTAGAGGTCACAAAATTGAGCCCATGATGTTGTAGCCTTTTATTTATTTAGTAAATTTTTGGTTTAAAAGGAGCTAATTTATTTTTCAGAATTTTATTTCAAATTTCAAAATAAAATTTTTACATGAATATTTCTTTTAGAATTTAAATTTTTACTTAAAGTCAGAATCCTTTTTAAGCGGTCTGATTTAAACCAATTAAATCCTAGTCTTTGATCTTTAAAACCTTAATCCCTAATTCTATATATATGAACCCCTCAAACCCTAATTTTCTCTTCTTCACCATTGCCTCTTCCATATTCTATCTGCAAACTCTTACCTAAGAAACCAAGTGAAGGAGGAAGACGATCTCAATCACGCACGAGTCTCGATCACTTCGAGGCTACCTTTACACAGTTTAAAACGATCGTTGATTGTTTTGCCTTTGTAAGCCTCTCCTCTTTCTCTTCCTATTCCTTTTCCTCATTTTTATATCTTCTTCTCTCTCGTCGTGAAACCCAAGCCACATTATTAGTCATCTAAATAAACAATCTTAAAAATATAAAGGGCTATTCAATTTGGTGGTTATTTAAATTACAGATTAATTTAAATATTACATCAATTATGAAGGAACAAAATTAATTGTCATATTTTATCGGTATGTTGGACAGTATTGCATGAAGTACATTTAGTTGTATCAGTTTGTTATTATAGTTAGCATATATTACAATTGTATCAAAATTGTGTTTGCATGAATTCTGTACTTTTAAAATCAGTACATATTTTATTGTTATATATGATATATTCAGTCATTTAATATCGCATACTGGATTAACATAGGTGAATGGCACATTATGTTCATGTTTAGAGCATTTATACTACTACAAATAAGGGTTTCCCTACGGATTGAGTGCCTTTAGCAAACTTGGCTGAATATTCTGCTTGTTATTTGTTCATATATTCATATTTGTTATCTGTTTATATTAACTCTTAAGTATTAATGTAAACTTACACGAGCTTTAAAAAGGGTTGGGGTTATTTGGTGAAGGTAGCGGAAAAGGTTTAGAAAGTCTCATTTCGTGTAGCTATGACTGCGGGCATAAACGAAAGCTAACCTACATTGTCGTGTAGCAGTATTTCGTCGGTATAAAACAAAACGCTTGCTGATCAAAAGTCCCTCACTATTCCTATCGTATAGCCGTGTTTCGTCGGCATAAAACGAAATACTCTGATCAGAAGCCACCTGTCGTGTAGTCGTGATTCCAGGCATTGAGGGAAACTAACTTATTTTTATTTTGTTGTTGTTCCGTGGGACAAACAGAATATTCTTAAGACCCAGTGTTGCTGGATTAATACGAACTTTAAATAGATTATGCCATGCAACTGTATGAGTATTCATGCTTCATGTGCCATTTCAATACACACACAAATGATGCACCTTAATCTTTTTTTAATATCCAACTTTATTCATGCATCCTTGACATGTTCACGCTCTTCTTTTTATATGATTTTTTTTCTCTTTCACTTTTAAACCCTCGTGGAGACTTATATGAGCTTCATCTCTCGAACAAATCTCTCTCTCTCTCTCTCTCTCTCTCTCTCTCTCCTGAAATGTCCGTTAGGTTTAGAAGCGAAGCAAGATGTTACTATTGAGGACTTGGAGCCACTCTCAGGCTAAGCTGAATTCATGTTCGATCCTCTCTACTGCTAAAGAACCGATATCTATATCAATGGTAAAAATTTGTGTACATATAACAGAAAGCCCACCAATTTTTGTTAAGTTGTAATTAAGGATTTCCAGTATAAGTTACTTCCGTACCAAACGACAAGAATAATTATAGCTGAGTTAGATATTACTGAGCACTAAATGGACAATATATGGATCAATTTTAAGACAAATGACTAGTGCAATATCATCCGAATTTTTAAATATCTGTTGGTATGATTATCAAAACAATAGCATGTATGCATGCATTTACCTAGAAAATGCCATCTATGTCTTCAAGTCACTGCTACAAGTACATATTGAATCAAGTGGATAAGAAATCAAACATCTTCAACCTTAATAAGTGACATAAGTATTAATATGTCTCATATATCTCAAACAACATGCCAAACCAAATAAGCCAATACAGCTGGATTTTAGAGGAAGATATTTAATTAGAGGTTGCTCCATTATGAGAAATCTTAATATCAAAATTATTAATCCGGTAGATGTAGGCAGAGATGGTCGAATCACATTTTATCTGGTAGTATGCTTCTTCTTGATGTGATTGTTGGTTTTCTATCTCGTGAACTTGATATGCTTTATGTGGTAAGGGGATCAATTTCCCTAACAAGTGGTATCAGAGCTACGATGCCTATATGATATTTGTGAAATTGCTTCGAGGATCTTTTGGTCTCTTTGGTTGCATTTGGATGATCTGCTTGGGTTCCGAGTTTACAAGTTAGCCGTGTTTGATAAAGAAGAGCTAGATCTGATGTGTTTTGTTGTTGTCCGGAGTTGATTGGTCAAGGTGGAGCTTGCCGAGGCTCGTGGTGACCGGATCTTGTTTATGGACAACGGATATTGGCCGAATCTAGAGTTGGGAAGCTGGTAGTGATGAGATTTGATCGGATTTAAACAAATTTTGATGGGATTTTGTTTAGAATCAACTGCTTAGATTGATTTGGTTGTGGATCGAACATTCAGAATCCGATTTTGTGGATTGAACATTCAGAATCCGATTTTTGGCGATCCAGGTATGCAATTGTATGTTTTGAGGTGCTCTGAATTCATTAGTGATGTTAGATTGTTTAAATTTTACCGTTTGAGGGATGATTTGGCAAAATTAGATGCGAGTTTGACAACAATAGCGGTGATCGGGTATATTGAGTTGATCGGAATCGATGGAGGCATTGTGGTGCATTATGGGAGTGGTCCTTGTGTTCATAAATACATGGTGTGTTCAGACATGGTTGGCACGTGGTGAACGCCTCATCAAGTTTGTCTCGGGGACGGTCCCGGGGTTGGACCGAAGTGGAGAGATGGTCATGAGAATCTGATGCACGGTATGTTGCCCAGTCTTGTTGTTTTTAAGGAGAGTACAATTTAGAGTGCGGTATAGTGAGCATGAGTGCTCGGAAGGAGAGTATGGTGTAGTGATCATGAGTGCTCATGAGAGATCAGAGGTTATTCATGCAGGGCATGTTGAGTTGATCATGATGCTCGAGGTGGAGACATTGATAACAGGATGAGATGTTCCGTGCAGGTGGAGCAGGGTGCACGTGCAAGTGAATGTTTGTGGAGCGGATTACGAAAACGGTGTATCTCATAGATGGTGGGCTACGGATTCGAGTCAAGATGGAGACGGTCGAGGATGTGTCTCGTATCCATTTATACGTTTATGGGCCATTTGGGACGGGTTATCAATTGGTGTGGGCTATCAATAGATAGTGTGTGTGTGTGTGTATAGCTTTTTGGGGAAGAGATGGGTTGATTTGAGAGATTAATTATGTGAGGATATTTTGTGCCTCCCCTCTTTTGTGGTGTGAGAGCAAGAGAGGGGATGCGAGAGAGAAGTTGTAGAGAGGTGTAAGCTCTTATGATCTCTTTCGTGTATTAATAAATTCTCGTATTTCGCCCCGTGAATATAGGCCGCGGTGGTCTAACCATGTTAATTCCGGTGTAATGTTTTTTTTTGGTGTGGTTGTTATTTTTCTATCTCATAAACTTGATATGCTTTATGTGGTAAGGGGATCAATTTCCCTAACATTTTCTTCGGAAAAAATTTGGTGCATCTATACTGCAATGCACCGTTTTTGTTTTTCTATCAGGTCAGCAGCTGTTGTCTCTTTGATATATAATAGACTTGCTTGGAATCGTGTTGAGACATTCACACCATTTGCATTCTACAGCATGTTGGATAATTAGTTTAAAAAAGTCTTGATTAGAGATAAATTAAGGCGGAGAGAGATTGAGAGAAGCATAGAGCTAGAGATCTTGCTTCTTGGATTAGAAACATATAGCTTTAGATTAATCTACAACAAGTAAATCAATAATACTAAATTGGGAGCTAATGGTACCACCACCACGACTCCATGTGATTAGTTTTTATATAAGTATATATATTATGTGAGTAGGCATTATTCTATAGGATAGCCTTGTTGCAATCTCTTTCTTCACTTTTTAAAAGGCCTTTTGTCATAGATACAAGAGAGTAGGTCACATGCATGATCCATTCTCTTCACCGCCTTTCCTTGTTTTGGAAGGTGATGAAATGATGCTTTGCATGAATGAGAGCACAAGATATATATAACTCCCCCTGCTCCCCCCTCCCCCTCCTTCAATGCTAGCTTTCCCTCTCCACTTTTATTTGAAATTAAATATAAACCATTCTTTTAAAACATACCAAAAATTTATATCCATGACTCGAGTGATATATGTTAATATTATAACATGTGCGGAAACGCTTATTTGTGTTTAATGTTGATGTTGAAATTATATATATATATATATATATATATATATATATATATATATATTATGCGTCTATTTAGTTCTTAAATAATAAGATGGTTAATTAGGCTATGAAGATAGAAAACAAAAAATGTTTATTATCAATGTCCTCTAGATTAAAAATGGCCATCCCATAGACATTTTATGCCATAGGAAAATTATTTATGGTACTCTCTTTTTAATCATATTATCATTAGAACTAGTTTTGCGACAATATTGTATGAACTTCCTTTTTTTGAGAGAGGGGGAGGGGAGGGGAGTTTTTTTTTTTCCCAAAGACGGTATCTATGCTAAACGTTAAATTTTTCTTCTTTTACTGTTTCGTCAAACTTCCTATTTAATGAAATGCACATGATTTTTCCAACTGCATGCTCTAATAGATAAAAGAGAAAATTCTTATTTTTAGTTGTTCAAATTATATATATGTAGACAAAACTTACGTGGACGAAAAATATAGTTAAAGGAAAACGATTATCGTTTTCTTCTAAAGGAAAGGAAAAGTATCCCTTCGGATCTAAGATACATATGAAACAAGAGAGATAACAAAAGAGGTCACCAATTCACACAATCTACCATGAAGAGTCCCAATCAAGTGAGAAATTCAATAGCACTCCAAATCTAGATTTTTTTACCTGGTATTGACTGCACAATCGATTCTAATGTTGTACCTATCTATCAAAAATTTGGTGGTCCTGTGTGCTCAAATTACATATAGGACCAGCTCTATATATGCATCTCTCTCTGTTCGTAGCATTATCAGGCTTTTTAATTTTTTCCAACCACAAGCATGGATTGGCTTTCTTGATGCACACACTTGGACCTCATGGCCTAGCTATATATAGCTCTACCCATTTTTGCCATATCAAGTTGAGTACACTATATACCTACATACATATATAGCCATTCATTGATCCAACAAAGGAAATGGTGATCATCTTTGGAGCTTTGTTTAAGTCACTTCTTCACTTTGCTATGCATTAATTCAGTCTTGCTCAGGTATTACAGTCTATCTGATATGAAGGTATGATTTGTTTGTTTTTTTCCTATATAGAGTGAAGGATGAAACGTAGATGGACATTAGAGAGTTTCATCAAATTCTTTATGATCATAAAGTATACACACATGTTAACTTTCATGCCTAAGACACTTACGTATTGCAGATAGAAAATGTGAGTATAATTAGCGACCAAGTACGATAAATTAATAAAAAGTAGAACTTTTTTTATATTTCTTTTTGCATATTATGATGACTTTTAACAATCCGATGTAAATCCTAATCATTCATTATGGTTAGTGTAATATACTTGTTGGTCTGTTTATTCTAAGGAAATTTGTCACATCACACGAAAATTCATCTTTTATTTACACAATAATTATATATAAACGTGGAACATTTCATCCATTTCTCTTGCTAGTTTTTATACGGAATCTATATTCAGGTCATGCAAGAGTTATGAACTGAACTGTATGTTTCTTGAATATACGGAAACAGAACGACTCTCGATAAGACGGATAAATCAAGTAAGAAGTTTGTTTGCTGACAAAGGAGAGGAAACGAAAGGGTTTGAACTCGAAGTTTGAACGTCGGACTTTGAACTTATGAAATTCTGCTGAAAATTTGCGCGCTGAAAACAAAAGAGGTTTTGAACTTTGAGAATGAATGAATGGAAAAGGCCGAAGGAGAGTTGCTCCTGCCATTGAAGTGAGCAAACAGTGTCAGCTGTTGTTTTTGGGGAATGTGAGGCTACTGCTGCATCCCCATGCAAAACACCATAGACATCAATGAATGAATGAATGGATGTGATGTGATGCGCTCAGAATTAAGGCCCAAAAAATAAAAATATAAAAAGGTTTTGCTATTGTTTTCAATTTGTCAGGTTTTGTTGTCCGTTTGAGTACGGATTAGAGAATCCAAGGTTGATGAGAGAGAGATTGACAGATTGGGGACCTGATATATTATTGAGGTTGAGAAGATATCCATTTACATTGCCCATTGCTTAGGAGTATATTATGTATATCATTCAAAAGGATAGCCGTTTGCATGGACACTTTTCTTTTTGGAAAGAGTGCATGGTTCGAACTTCAGTAGGGGAAGTAACCATATATTAACATTTTTGGGGCAAATTCATCGGTCTCCTGAATGTCTGTATTGTGTGCTTGTATATGTTGTGTACATGAGTGTGCTGTGTGCATAGGTCAAGGCTTACGGGCCCGCTCCCAAAAAAAGTATAAAAGAAGGAACTTTTCTAACCAGTTAAAAATCAATATCGGATCAACTTTTTGAATAATCGGTACTGCTTATTTTGATCTGTTAAGCATTGTGTATGCGTGTTGTATAGTGGTATAAATATATTATACCTTCTTTGTCAACATGATCAAAATATCCCAAGGCATATACACATAAAAATAAGAAGGTTTCGAGATTTCTTACACTTGCATAAGAGGGATAGATACAAGATTGGAGCAGTGGAGCCTCGGGTGGGATCATGGTCTTTCACAACTAGATATTTGAAACGTTTGGTACAAGGAATACTATAGGGAATCACCACGTTTCTGGGCATGTGATGCCCACGCATCTTTTTCCAAGAAATCCTGCATTAATGTGCTCGGTATATTTCAACCATCTTTGGTAATATATATGTGTGGCTGACAGTGGAGGTCGGTAATCGAGGACGACAACAGCCGATGATGGCGGCGCCGAGTGGCGGCCGACGATGAGTGATGGCGGCTGCTGAGGAGTGGCGAAAGGCAACAAAGGACAGGGAGTGGTGATGATTGAGAAATCCGGCTGCGGCCGGCAAATGGTATCGGCGGCTGACAAGCAAGCATCAGGTGATGGTTGCCGATTCTAATGGGTGATGATGGCCGACGAGGGGAAATCGACAGTTGGATGGCGACAGGAGCCGACAGTCGTGGCACATCTTGTGTTAGGTGAAAATATTTTATGGTAATTTAGGATACACTTATTTGAATGGGAATAAAATTCCCACAATTTAAGGTAATATGATGTCTCGGAAAATTCTAAATTCTCGGGAATATTATTTGTGTTAAATCAAGCATGAATACTTTTTTCTGAGAATCTAGGAATACCCCTTAGATTACCACCTCCTAGATTACACGGAACAGGCACCCTCTAGATTCATTCAATATATCATCCCAATTCTTGATCCCAATTCTTGACATGTAAACGAGAGATATAAATATGTTTCTGTATATGTATCTTATAACGGTAGACGATTCGAATACAATTAACGATAGTTATTGGAAATGAAAATCGCTATCTGTATCTAGTACAGGTCAAATATTGTTGGCTCTAAATATTTTTCTATGGTTAAATCGGTTAGCGCCCACAAGCTCATTAAATGTGTATTTAAAGCTGACACATGTCTCCCTACTTAACTAAGCAATTAACTCTAGGTTTTTTTTTGAAATATTAATAATTTAAAAATTAATTATTAAAACAGGGGGGTTAGATTTAAAATGATCAAAATAGGGCGGTTTCGTCCCCGACCCCCGCCCCAGAATAGGGGGCGGGTTCCTAGAACCCGCCCCCTTTTTTTTTAATTTCTAATTTTAATTATTAATTATATAATTATAATTATAATTATATAATTATAATTATAATTATATAATTATAAATATAATTTTAATTATAAAATTATAATTATGATTATGATTATAATTCTAATTATAATCCTAATTATAATTCTTTTAAAAAAAATTTAGAACTAAATAAACGTAAAAAATATTTAAATAAAATAATAAAATTTCATTATATCAATGTTTTTTACAGAATGAATCCGTCAAAATTTACAATACAAAAAAATGCTATCCGATTTCTATCTCGACGGTCAAATTTATAGTATCAAAATGAATCCATCAAATTTACAATATAAAAAAATCTTATCTGTTTGTAAAATGTAAATAACTATCGTTTTCCTTTTCCTTTTCCCTTATGAAATCCGAGGAGGCTTGACATAAGCCTATACCTCCTGAGATGACTGGAGGACCCACCTGTTTCTTGGGTAGATGGCGGCGGCGTCTGCTTTTCTGCTTCGGGTTCGGCTTCGGCTTCAGCTTCGTCTTCAGCAGCGTCTTGGACAGGCTGTTGATCCGCAAATCCTGAACCTGAATGTGGGACAGGTGTCGGATATGTATTGCCTCCCAACAACTGCATGTAGGACGATAAATCCGTGTCCCAACTGGGCAGTTGTAGCGAAGAGCTTGTCCCGATTTCATGCGGCTGCTGTTGCACAAAACCTTGGTCCCATGGCTGCGCAAATCCTGACCCCAAGGTTGCTGTTGTTGCGCAAAACCTGACCCCCAAGACGGTTGTCCTGCAAAATCTGACCCCCAAGACTGGTGGTGTTGCGCTTGTCCGGTATGCCAGGGTTGCTGCTGACGGTATGGTGATCCAAACCACTGATCCTGCTGCGCTGGATCTCCGTGATACTGCGGCTCCGGTGCCGGTTCATACTGCGGCTCCGGTGCCGGCTGATACTGCTGCTCTGGTGCCGGTGATAAATGCTGAGAAATATTATACGAACCGAATACACCACCAATTAATTGGTCTGCATTTGAAAATAGAGCCTGAGTTGCCGGACCAGCATCAGTCGGGTATGGTTCCTGCACCATTGTTTGTACGAGATGCAACCCACGAGCCTGTCGTTACATTAGAAATAAGAAATAAGTATTGACTCATACCGCCGGATGTTAAAAAGTAATATAATATAAAGAATTCAACTTACCAAATCTCGTTCCACGTGGCCTCTAGGCTCGTACCGCGAGATATTTGGAAAGTTGTTAGGGGGAGCATTGTTTCCTGATTTAAAATCAGGAAAGCTTCTGGGAAAAGCTTCAAAAGAGGCCACGTGCTTACACGTGACAGCAGTCACGTGTTGACACGTGACCTATAAAATACAGAAAAAGCGCACTTTGATTCGCTGATCAAGTCAAGGAAAAAAGCTTCAGAAGAGGTCACGTGCTCCCACGTGACCAGGGTCACGTGTCGACACGTGACGTTCAAAGCAGCAAACTCGCTCTCCAATTGAACCAAAGAAAGAAGTGCCAGACAAGGGTCACGTGCTCACACGTGACCAGGCGTCACGTGGTAGCACGTGATGGCTACAACAGCAACCGGAAGATAGCGCAGAAAGGAAGAGGATTCTTCATTCCAAAGAGGGTCACGTGTCTACACGTGACCATGGGTCACGTGGTCACACGTGACCGGCTTTCAAAGCCCATTTTTGACGACAGAATTAAATTCTGAAGGAAATTCGAATCTTTCCAAAGGAAAGTAATTATTTGGGACCAATCAAATTAAAGATCCAGAGATGATTAAATATCATCTATCTATGGAAAATCTCGGGTTTGGAAAGATTTCCCCCTTAAAAATCTAACCAAAATAACAAAGGAAAATCTCTGGATTTAAAATCCAATGGTGAATAAAATTCACCTGATAATCCAAAGGCCCAAAATGAATGATGGACGCAAATCAAATCTCTCAATGAAGATTCACAAAAGACTGATTGATTCGGCTGCTTCTCCTATAAATAGGAGCCAAGGGACACAAAAAAGAAGGAGATACGCAGAGAAGAAAAGAGAAAGGAGAAGAGCTTTGATATTTTGAAAAGACTCAGATCTTCTGCAAAAAACCCTAGGTAAGAAAGGGAAAGCCTTTTGGAAAGAAAAAGAATTTAATTCTCAACAGAGTTTAACTCTGAGGCATAAAACGAGAGAGCATATCTCCTCCCTCTTTGATAGAGGATCTGCAAAGTGCACATCTCCCCTTAAGGTTGAGAATTTAATTCTCAATGGGTCGAGATCCTGCCATGCAGATCCAAAACATAGAGAAGGAATGCAAGCATGAGAATTTAACTCTCATAGAACTATAGGAATTTAATTCCTCCAAAATAAAGTTAGGGTTCGACCCTGTATCATGGGAATTTAATTCCTTCAAAACAAAAAGAAACAGGGTTGAACCCTAATTAAGAACATAGTTCTGTTGAAACGGTGGGAATTTAATTCCTTTAATCATAATCCTCAGAAAAGGAGAGTTTAATTCCTTAAAAGCTTTTGTTAGGGTTTAACCCTATTCGGTTCTTCGCATAAACAAGGAATTTAATTCCCACAGAAAACTCAGATTTAAACTCTATTCCAGAATATAAGCCTTCAAAAGGAAATAGGAATTTAATTCCTCTGAAATCAAAAGTTCGAGGAATTTAATTCCTGAAAGAGGAGTAACAGATCCTCCAAAAAAAACAACATTGAGGCAGGGTCACGTGTCACCACGTGACCCCCCAAAAGCCCTACAGAAAGCCCCTTTGAGGCAGCACCCCACGTGACCCACGTGACTTTCAGCAGAAGCCTTAACACATAGGCATTTGAATGCCCGTCACGTGCTGACACGTGATGCTATCAAAGACACAGTAATTTCGGCAGAATCATTGAAGGGAAGGCACTCTCACGTGGGGCCACGTGACCGTTCTTGCTGTAGTGTTTAACACTAAGTTAAAATCCTCGAATCCAGTATTGAAATGCTATCGGGCCTTAGTGTTCAACACTAATTAAAGAATTTTGTTCGTAGTGTTCAATACTAATTGTTTTAATATTCGGCACTAATTTGAGATCCCCATTGCCAGTGTTCAACACTGAGCTGTTTTAGTGCTTATGATCATTTCAAGGCCTTATTGCTGGTGTTTAACACCAATTATTCTTCTAGTGTTAAACACTAACTTGCCAAACTCATTCCCAGTGTTCAACACTGATTGCTTTGAAGTGTTTAACACTAGTCTATAGCCCAATTGGCTAAAGGGATAGAGGCAAAGCTTCTCCCTCGATGGACTCACAAGGAATCAATATTCCAGACATGATGGGACTTAGCCCAAGCTGGCCATAAGTCCTCAATTCGTGACTAATTGGGCCAATGGGCTCATAACATAATTAATCAGTCCTGACCTCAAATTGGGCCAGGGACTGCTCAAGCCACTCCGGTTCTAGGGTACATCTCTTCACTCCTTTGATACTTGGCATTGTAATCCCTCAATGTCTTCAAAGAGGTGACGGGTCCCGACGACCACCCATGATATGGACTGTGGGGTCCTTAAACTCATACAAATTCCTGGTCACGCGGAACGTGGATAACGTCACTCTTTGACCCCACGGAAAACGTCCAGAGCGGAGCCTGGTCCTCGCTAAGCACGGCAGTAAACCCGTGTGAAGCATTCAGAGCACATACCGGACTGTGGGGTCCTTAAACCCATGGACTACGACGTCCTTAACCTTGACCGAGATGTCTTAAAACTAACAACGGACCGCAATGTCCTTAAACTACCCATGGACCGCAACGTCCCTAAACTAGAATAATAGAGCCCTTCATATGCTCTTTTGTCGGACCTAAACGGTCCCGTTTAAGTTGATCTTAGCCTCGAAGATGGCTAACGCGTCCTTAAACCCTCAAACATACTGGACTACGAATCCCCCAAATTAACTCCGGCTCAAGGGTACATCTCTGAACTCCTCTGACATCTGTCGTTGTAATCCTTCAACGTCGTCAGAGAGGTGATGGGTCCCGACAGCCATACAGACGATGGACCACTATGTCCCTAAACTGGAACATTAGAGTCCAAACACTCTTTTGTCGGATCTAAACGATCCCGTTAAGTTGATCTTGGTCACAAGGCTAGACTAACACATCCTTAACGAACGTTTGAGTTGATCTTAGCCTCGAGTATGGCTGACGTATCCTCAAACTAAACCCCCCCAAACCCAAATTTAAGATAATGCGGATTTGGACTAGTCCACGCCCTACGGGTGACGACATAACCCAGTCCCCGTAAACAATCCACGGGCAATAAAACAAACACCCACGACACGAAGTGACCATCTGGAGAAGGAGAAAGTTGTTACCGCAGCGCGGTAGTGTAATTAACTGCAGGGGCTTGTGCCTGCAGGGAAGAGCGTCCCCACAATCAAAAACCCCTCAAACGAGGGGGAATTTGACGAAGTCTGCTACATCGGACGCATCCGTCTAAACCTTCGATACACGGTGCCATAAATCAACTTGGCATCTTCGGAGAGGTGGGCGGATAGCACCAATTAGCATCTGCCCCGAACCTAACGCCTCAGACGTCCCAACGTCCCGGCCGCCGTTCGGAGGGGAACAGATTCTGGCACGCCCGGTGGGACCTTTTCCTCTTTCCACTCCACACTTCGTGTGTCGTGATTCGCGAACTAATCGCGGTTCGCTAATAGTTGCCCTCGGGTTTCAAGGTACTGAGAATTGGCATCTCGCTTATTGCAGAAAGCAAAGGATCGATGGCTTCCACCCCTGCGAAATCCTCCAACTGCTCAGACGGCAATTGCAGCCGACGCTCTGCCTCGCCAGGAGGTATAGCCTATGGACCCCAAGCTGCTTCGCTATTCACAATGCCAGTGGAACAGGTCACTCGCGACACCACAGGATTGTTCTTTGGGACTATGATCCCGCCGACAAACTTTACCGCGCCAGTGCTGACAAAGAAAACTCTCGGGAAGTCGGTCTTTGATCGTCTTACCCCTGCCGCGGCTCCTCTCAATGAGTCGCCCAACGTCGATGCCTCGGTCTTCTCTAGATTGGGCCAGGAATCCTGCGAGCTCATCACGGGGCCTACAATCTCAGAGAAGGCTGCTTTTAAGAAAGTGGCCGTTCCCGTTCCCGAAATCGCCAAGGCGACCTCTCCAGCCAAAAAGTCAGTCTTTACAAGATTGACGGCTCCGGCCTTTGCTCCCGCTTCCCAGAGGACATCGGTCTTCGATAGGCTAACGCCAACAACAACCCCCCATCCACACAGGGGGCAAGAAGGAACCATTCTTACTGCTGACCCAACGCCGCCCGCTCGACGCGCTCGACGTCGCCATTGGCGCCGAGTAAGGAAGGCTGGGGGCAACTCTCCCTCCGGGTTGACTCCAGCGGCCCCGGTGGCAGAGGTCAATGCTGCTGTTCCAACTGGGAACAGCTTTGAAATGCTAAATAAGGTGCGAAGGAATTCCCCCACGGCAGTACTGAAGAGGTCTCCTCCCTCATTGAAAAAGGTTGTGGAAACAAAACCCGAACAGCCCCGATCTCCTCAACGGCTGTCTTCCAAAATCTATAAGGCTTGGCGGCAGGCCCGAGACTCGATCATCGATCCAAACTTCTCCCGCCAGCACAAGAAGCTGAAAATCCAACCTGAAGCCGGTCACCAGGCTAAACCCCAAAAAGCTGGTGATCAACTGACTCACAAAAGGAGGAGGCCAGAGAGGACCTCACAGCATGCAGCGACGACTGAAAGCACTAAGCCCAGGCGCCCTAAGTCTGGGGGCATGGTGGTACACACTGTTTACATGGCCTTTGGGAAAGAGGAAAGCCGCACTTCTACGGGCCATCGACCCCTAACCCGATCCGTGACGAAAGCCCAGGAGCAGCAACAAAAGCTTCAAGAAATGATGAATGCTATGGCCGCGCTCACCGGACCAAAAGAAAACCCAGAAACGTCCTCAGACGCACGCCGGGAGGAAGAAACAGACGCTGAATTCCTTCGCCGAACACTGGAGAGAAGGGACAAAGAGGCTGCTGAACAAGCATCCAACATACAACGGATGGGCCTTCTCTTTCAAGACGTGATAGGAATGATGATCCAGCAGGACTCACCCGCCGAGGATCCCCCGATCGTTCTTGAAGACGACCGAGGAGAAACGTCAAATCCACCACCAGCCCTTTCAACGGCCAAGGAGGAGGCAATCTCTAAGGCTGACTTAGCTGACTACATAGCCCAGCAAATCCGAGTTCATCATGCGACTGAGGCAGCTGGTCAAGTCGTGAAAACGGGGCGGCCGTATCCGAGCTGGTACGATCAAATCAAATACCCGCAAGGCTATACGATACCGAAATTCCATGTGTATAAGGGGACCGGCAATCCCCATCAACATGTTGCCCAGTTCCGGACCCTCTGCGGTAACACCGGCGGTGACGATAAATTGTTGCTTCGCCAGTTCGTGGGCAGCTTATCAGAAACAGCGTTCGAATGGTATTCAGAACTCCCGAACGATTCCATCAAAACGTTCGCTGAAATGGAGTTGTTGTTCACTCAGCGATTTGCAAGTGCCAGCGAACGCACTCCAATAACCGCACTTATTAACGCCAGGGTAAAACCGGGCGAAACCTGGGTCCAGTACGCTATACGCTGGCGGAACTTATGGTCGAGATGTGAGCAACGCATCGAGGAAGCACCTGCGGTGGGCATGTTCGTGGGAACCCTAGACCCCCACGCAACTATCTCCCAGTTTATGATGTTCTTTAAGCCAACCACATTCCAGGCTTTAATCGACAAGTTGGCTCAGATGGACCAGATGGGTCATAGACCATCTCCCCCGAAGTCGGAACCGCGGAATGACAAGGATAAAGGAAGGGCAACCTTCGTCGCGAATGCCCAACAGCAACCTAACGCCCCGAAATCTGCGGATCAACTGGAGGAAAGACGCCGGTACTATAATGAGAAAATGAAGCGTCCCTACTCGTTCCCACGAGACAAGACGAAGCGGTTATTCGAGCTGGCGATACGCAACAGGCTTATAAACCTACCAAATCCAAGGCGACCGCCACAACCCACCGAGGTGAATGACTCCAACTACTGCCCTTACCATCAGACGGTAAGTCATCCGATTGAAGATTGCTTCGTCTTCAAAAGATGGATCGAAGATCAATACCTCCAAGGGAAGTTTGTACTGTCCGAAAAGTGGAAGGTGAACCCACCACAACCACATACTCCTAAAAAGGCCGATACACCGGGGGCAACCTGCTCCTTTATCGAAGAAGCTCCATGGGAGGTCGTGCTATCAACGAAGACCAAAAGAATGCTGAGAGACCTCCATGCATGCCCTGCGATCGAATGGAAGGACCCTCTTGAACCTCAAATTATCGAAGGGATGTTGAAGCCCCGCACCATTGCAAAGACTCGTGATAAGGGCCCAAATACTCATGCCCAACCGTCAAAATCTTCAAAGAAAAAGAAGAAGAAAGCCAAGAAGCTCGCGAAGCTTGGAGACGAGCGAACAAACTTGCAGAAGCAAATCGACGCGCTAGAAGAATACAATCAAAAGGCGCGAACTCCCGTCACACTGCAAGAGTTCCTCCGCCACATCTTCCAAGAGGACGATGATGGAGAGAGCTCGTCGGATGAATCCGAGGGATATGTGGCGAGTTGCAACGTGATCTCCCATTCGTTTACCGATGATGAGAAAACTCCTAGCGCTAGGAAGTTGGAGACGGAGCCCGAACCAGAGCATGCAAGGCTGACAACTGATATGATCAATGCCTTCCTAGACGAGATTCGTTTAAAAAGTAAAGCGGATCAAGAGCGCGAAATGGCAACGCCAACGGGAACCAGAGGCGGGCGACTGGACGAAAGAGTTGAGTTACCCCTACCAGAGCAAAAGTGTCACGCCCCGCTTCCCAGTGTACGGCGAAGGGGACGCGACGAGGTCCGCTACGTATATACTCAGAAGTACATACGCTAAGCGTATCTAAGCAATATAAAATAAATACACAAGAGACAAGAGATAAAAAGAACAGTAATTTTTATTTATTAACATTCTTTATACAATGCATGAAAGGAAATACAACTGAAATAAAAAGATGCCTAAATAGTGGCATAACAGGAAATGAAAAAAATACACAAAGGAAAAGTGTACAATGAAACTAAAGTGCAGGGTCTTCGGCAAACTGCTCCAAGTCTTCTTGAGATGGCTCGATCTCCGCCGGGTCCAAACCACCTGACGACATTCAAAGAAGAAAGAAATAGAATGTCGTCAGCGAACAGGTCGCTCGGTAAGTCCCAAAGATAAGGGAGAAATAGACAGAGAGTAAGAGAGGGAGAGTGTAGCTTTTAATGTTGTATTATAATATTGTAATGTTGTATTAACGCTGTTGTTTGTAGCCTGGTACAGAAGATGCCAGTGTATACGAGGGGAGTCCCACTTACACCGGGGACTTTGGTAACCTGTAGTACAAGGCTCCGTCGATAATACCACGGAACAACGGCATGGATGTAATTACGTCTTAAGTGACCACCTCGTGCCACCTTTAACATATTCCGTACCAGTCTACCCCTTAAACCCCGCGATGTCTTGTTTGTATTGTTATCTTGTAAAATTGTGTTGATTGTATGAGTGATTAACTGACTGACCGAAACCATGATATCAGGAAACGGCTATAACCATAGAGTCATGTAAATGGAATACTGGGAATCATGTAAAAGGAATATCCATGGTTCGGTTCAGTCAAGTTATATAGTTTGTTAACTGGATTCTGAGATTCATGTATTCATCTTGAGTTGAAATATAAAGAATATAGATTGACTTGAATTATATTCAAGTCAGAAATAGTCAGACTCTAACCCGAGTCAGACTAGAGAAGATAATTTGAAGTTCTTCATTTGTTAGGGGCCTTATTGTAATTTATAAAACTTGAGGGGGTTTATTGTAAAAAGTAATATTGTATAGTTTGCAAAATACACCTTAAGTATTTGATTATCGTCTTTATGTATATACAACAATTTAATGATCAAGATAAATATGTATACATGTTCGAATAGTATGAAATGAGTCAAGTATATTATACGAGTAACTACCAAAAACAATGCTGTAAAGAAATATTATGTACGACTAATTAATCAAGTCAAACGAATGCAAGAACATAAACAAAAATATGGGTCTAAGTGTTTTGCATGCGTGAGTTCCAGTTTCACCTAAATACGACTACCGGTTTGAGAGATATATATGTTTTCGTATCGTCGCGCAAAACAGATCAGAATCTATTCGGCACCGTCACATATTTTTAAAACGCAGTTTGAGTTAATTTCTATCGGGTTTCAGGTTACGAAGATTATTAGAAACTTTTAGGTCTTTCGATGTACTTATCGAAAACACCAAGATTCACATGATTTGGATTTCTGAAGCTCTAGTTATGATCATTTTAATATCAGCATTTAAACAGAAATTCAGATTTCTGGACAGCAACTATATATTCTATTGCAAAGCCTATATCAGGTTGTTTCATGCATTCCTAAGTAATATAATATACATAAATTTATAGTTCTATCAATGGTGCATCTAAACATCTAAATTTTGTCACAAACGGACATCGGGTGTTCGAGTTATGTCCAATTTAAAAACAGTGTGCGAATCGGAACAGATTCTGTTCAGATCCGTCACTTAATATTGTAACACAGTTTTCTATATTTTACGTCGGTTTTCAGTAAAAATATAAAACTAATAAAATCTAGTTCATTCGATGTAGATATCAAAAACACATGAGTTTGCTCAATTTGGATACCGGTATACCAAGTTATATGTCGTAGAAATTGACCGATAACTGCAGTTTTCTGTTTTACGATCAGTGAATAAATACGATGTAATTCCTAAACCGTTATGCGGATCGATCTAAAATTTTTACAGAGGGTATAAAATAATATATTCTATTATATGTAAATTTCATGAAATTTTCAGAAGTAAAAATTAATGTCAAAAAATTATTTTAAACCTAAAGGTATTGATGTGTATACTAAAATCGGCAAAAAGATTAACTAGTATTTTTATGCAAGCTTTATCCTTTCTTTTAATAACCAAACCGATTCCATGAGATATCGTAGATATATTATGGATTGAAATCTATGTTCTCACAACTTGTAATAAACATTCATAATCATGAAGAAAGAATTAAAAATACTTTAATTTGAACAAGAGATAATAAGATATTATTAAACCATATAGAATCATATATATCTAAACTTATGTATATGTATATGTATATGTTTATGTGTATCTTCTCTTATGGATTATGATATGAAAAGAATAAGGGGTTCACGATGCATGACAAGAGGAAAAAAAAAGAGATGGGGGAAAGGAGAGAGAAGGGACTTACATGCACAAGCCGGTATTGTCACCGGGCTTGTCTATCCGCCGATAGCCTCGCGTTACTAGCGAGACCTTCTTGAAGACTTCTTCATGTTCTTCTTCTTGTCATCTTGGTGAAGAGGAAGAAGTGAGAGATAGAAAAATATGAGGAAGGAAAAGATGGAGGAGGACAAATAAAGATGTTGTAATGGTGAATAATAATATATGCATTTAACATGAGAATTAAAAGAGAAATGAAAGGTCACCATTCATTTTGGAAATGAAAGGTCTCATTTGTAGGTTATGGGAAGAATAAAAAATGATAAAAAAAATAATTGCAAGAATGGGGATTTGAACATGTGACTTATGGAATAACAATGCAAAGACTTAACCAATGAGCTATAAGGTTGTTCATGCATATATTTAATTAGAATTAAATATATGATGTTGCTTAAAAAGAAAATGGGCTTTTTAGATGGGCTGTAGAGAATTAGAATAATAGATTTGGGTTAAATATTTATGAAAGGAAAAATAAGAATGAGAAGTTAAAAACTTAAATATAAGAAAATGAAATTGTACCTAGAAAAAAAATACATAATAGATTAAGGAATAAAATAATAATAAATTTAAGAGAAAACGGAAAATACCAAGTACAAATAAATACGGTATATTATTGAAGAGGGATAATACAAATGTATAAAGATTTTGGGGTCATTACATTCTACCCTCCTTAAAAATAATTTCGTCCTCGAAATTACTCAAGAAGGATGATGTAACAGAGTAAGGAAACGAGATTAGGATGATGTCTTCTTCGATCTCTGTCGATTGATACTCTAACCAATTGAGCTAATAAGTCTACAAGATACAAATAGAAAGGATGAATAAGAATTAAGGATTCAAAAGTGGAGAGATGGAGTTCAAGGAAACCGAAGGTGGAGTTCAAGATGGATTCAAGGAATATGTAATTAAAGAATGTTTTCAGTTGCTGTTTCTTGTGTTTTATTGCTTAGGTTGTACACGCAGACCAGAACTGCATGACAGGGATTCACACAGCTCAGACCTGCATGGGCCACCAACAAAACCTGTCACGCCCCGCTTCCCAGTGTACGGCGAAGGGGACGCGACGAGGTCCGCTACGTATATACTCAGAAGTACATACGCTAAGCGTATCTAAGCAATATAAAATAAATACACAAGAGACAAGAGATAAAAAGAACAGTAATTTTTATTTATTAACATTCTTTATACAATGCATGAAAGGAAATACAACTGAAATAAAAAGATGCCTAAATAGTGGCATAACAGGAAATGAAAAAAATACACAAAGGAAAAGTGTACAATGAAACTAAAGTGCAGGGTCTTCGGCAAACTGCTCCAAGTCTTCTTGAGATGGCTCGATCTCCGCCGGGTCCAAACCACCTGACGACATTCAAAGAAGAAAGAAATAGAATGTCGTCAGCGAACAGGTCGCTCGGTAAGTCCCAAAGATAAGGGAGAAATAGACAGAGAGTAAGAGAGGGAGAGTGTAGCTTTTAATGTTGTATTATAATATTGTAATGTTGTATTAACGCTGTTGTTTGTAGCCTGGTACAGAAGATGCCAGTGTATACGAGGGGAGTCCCACTTACACCGGGGACTTTGGTAACCTGTAGTACAAGGCTCCGTCGATAATACCACGGAACAACGGCATGGATGTAATTACGTCTTAAGTGACCACCTCGTGCCACCTTTAACATATTCCGTACCAGTCTACCCCTTAAACCCCGCGATGTCTTGTTTGTATTGTTATCTTGTAAAATTGTGTTGATTGTATGAGTGATTAACTGACTGACCGAAACCATGATATCAGGAAACGGCTATAACCATAGAGTCATGTAAATGGAATACTGGGAATCATGTAAAAGGAATATCCATGGTTCGGTTCAGTCAAGTTATATAGTTTGTTAACTGGATTCTGAGATTCATGTATTCATCTTGAGTTGAAATATAAAGAATATAGATTGACTTGAATTATATTCAAGTCAGAAATAGTCAGACTCTAACCCGAGTCAGACTAGAGAAGATAATTTGAAGTTCTTCATTTGTTAGGGGCCTTATTGTAATTTATAAAACTTGAGGGGGTTTATTGTAAAAAGTAATATTGTATAGTTTGCAAAATACACCTTAAGTATTTGATTATCGTCTTTATGTATATACAACAATTTAATGATCAAGATAAATATGTATACATGTTCGAATAGTATGAAATGAGTCAAGTATATTATACGAGTAACTACCAAAAACAATGCTGTAAAGAAATATTATGTACGACTAATTAATCAAGTCAAACGAATGCAAGAACATAAACAAAAATATGGGTCTAAGTGTTTTGCATGCGTGAGTTCCAGTTTCACCTAAATACGACTACCGGTTTGAGAGATATATATGTTTTCGTATCGTCGCGCAAAACAGATCAGAATCTATTCGGCACCGTCACATATTTTTAAAACGCAGTTTGAGTTAATTTCTATCGGGTTTCAGGTTACGAAGATTATTAGAAACTTTTAGGTCTTTCGATGTACTTATCGAAAACACCAAGATTCACATGATTTGGATTTCTGAAGCTCTAGTTATGATCATTTTAATATCAGCATTTAAACAGAAATTCAGATTTCTGGACAGCAACTATATATTCTATTGCAAAGCCTATATCAGGTTGTTTCATGCATTCCTAAGTAATATAATATACATAAATTTATAGTTCTATCAATGGTGCATCTACACATCTAAATTTTGTCACAAACGGACATCGGGTGTTCGAGTTATGTCCAATTTAAAAACAGTGTGCGAATCGGAACAGATTCTGTTCAGATCCGTCACTTAATATTGTAACACAGTTTTCTATATTTTACGTCGGTTTTCAGTAAAAATATAAAACTAATAAAATCTAGTTCATTCGATGTAGATATCAAAAACACATGAGTTTGCTCAATTTGGATACCGGTATACCAAGTTATATGTCGTAGAAATTGACCGATAACTGCAGTTTTCTGTTTTACGATCAGTGAATAAATACGATGTAATTCCTAAACCGTTATGCGGATCGATCTAAAATTTTTACAGAGGGTATAAAATAATATATTCTATTATATGTAAATTTCATGAAATTTTCAGAAGTAAAAATTAATGTCTAAAAATTATTTTAAACCTAAAGGTATTGATGTGTATACTAAAATCGGCAAAAAGATTAACTAGTATTTTTATGCAAGCTTTATCCTTTCTTTTAATAACCAAACCGATTCCATGAGATATCGTAGATATATTATGGATTGAAATCTATGTTCTCACAACTTGTAATAAACATTCATAATCATGAAGAAAGAATTAAAAATACTTTAATTTGAACAAGAGATAATAAGATATTATTAAACCATATAGAATCATATATATCTAAACTTATGTATATGTATATGTATATGTTTATGTGTATCTTCTCTTATGGATTATGATATGAAAAGAATAAGGGGTTCACGATGCATGACAAGAGGAAAAAAAAAGAGATGGGGGGAAAGGAGAGAGAAGGGACTTACATGCACAAGCCGGTATTGTCACCGGGCTTGTCTATCCGCCGATAGCCTCGCGTTACTAGCGAGACCTTCTTGAAGACTTCTTCATGTTCTTCTTCTTGTCATCTTGGTGAAGAGGAAGAAGTGAGAGATAGAAAAATATGAGGAAGGAAAAGATGGAGGAGGACAAATAAAGATGTTGTAATGGTGAATAATAATATATGCATTTAACATGAGAATTAAAAGAGAAATGAAAGGTCACCATTCATTTTGGAAATGAAAGGTCTCATTTGTAGGTTATGGGAAGAATAAAAAATGATAAAAAAAATAATTGCAAGAATGGGGATTTGAACATGTGACTTATGGAATAACAATGCAAAGACTTAACCAATGAGCTATAAGGTTGTTCATGCATATATTTAATTAGAATTAAATATATGATGTTGCTTAAAAAGAAAATGGGCTTTTTAGATGGGCTGTAGAGAATTAGAATAATAGATTTGGGTTAAATATTTATGAAAGGAAAAATAAGAATGAGAAGTTAAAAACTTAAATATAAGAAAATGAAATTGTACCTAGAAAAAAAAATACATAATAGATTAAGGAATAAAATAATAATAAATTTAAGAGAAAACGGAAAATACCAAGTACAAATAAATACGGTATATTATTGAAGAGGGATAATACAAATGTATAAAGATTTTGGGGTCATTACAAAAAGGCACCCGAAGTAGACAAGAAAATATTCAAGACAAGGAAAAGGTTCGCCAAAGCCATGTCAATGGGAATGAAGCTACCACATTCGGAAGGAAATAGGCACAATGGGGCAGAGAGGCACCCTGACTACTGCACATATCACCGGAAGATCTCACACCCCACGGAGGAGTGCGACGCCTTTAAAATATGGTGGCAAGGATATGTTATTCGTCAGCAACATTTTAAGCGCATGAAACGCAAGAGCCGTCGGGAGCGAAGAAGTACTGTCGGAGGGCACAACAAGACTACTGGCAGCTGTTACATGGCTGACGCCAGAGGGTCACAAGTTCTCACCTTCGGGAGCGACTCTGATGAAGAAATGGCTCTGGGCCCTCTCTTTACAGAATCCGTTCTAGGGAAAGAGGAGGAATCGGAGGCCTGCGAGAACATTCAGCTGCGCAATCGCACACTCCCAGAAAAGAATCTCGGGCCCGTCGGCCAAAAAGATAAGGGAAGGGAAAGGGTCATTGAAGATATCACTTTAGATGACCAGGTCACAAAAGAGCTAACTACCAAAGACCCTCCCAAAAAGGGTAAGGTGGACTATAACATCCTCGCGCACTTAAGGAAGCTACCCTCTCAGCTTAGCATTCTTGATGCCCTTCTATTATCAAAGGAAGCACGAGACTCACTAGTTAAGGCGTTGCAAGAGCCTGAACAATTCCAAGCCTTTCTCGCCACTGAAAGGATGAAGGATGAACTGGAGGAAGTGCACACGGCCGATGTCACTTTCGGTGATGAAGACCTCCTTCTCGGGACGTGCGACCACAACCGCCCCCTATATGTCTCTGGATACTGCCATGACATCAAGATAGGCAAGATCCTGGTGGATAATGGATCCTCCGTCAACCTCCTTAATGTTCGGGTGTTGAAGGAAATCTGCATGAGTGTGCAACACCTCGCTCGTGACAAAATTACTATCTCCGGTTTCGACTCTCAATCGTCACGGACTCTCGGATCTGTAATACTGACGTTACGCTTCGGACTTCTCGCCACAGACATCAAATTCCATGTCATTGACGCCAAGACCTGCTACAACGCCTTGCTCGGTCGTCCTTGGCTACACGAGTACAACATCATCCCTTCTACGCAACATCAGTGTATGAAGTACTTCAAGGATGGTTTCGAGTACACCGTAACAGGCGAGTTGAACCCGTTTTCTGTAAACGAAGTTCGCAAATACGAAGACGCGAAATACTTTTTGCCAGATTTCGAAGATACAGAAAGGTGTCGCGACCCAGAGGACAAAGCCGCCGCCACCATTCCCGTTTTTGGGAGCGATACCGAAGAAGAGGAGGAAATAGTGTATACAGGGCCATCCCAACGCAACAACCTGGGGGCGCCCACCCCCATACCGGTCTTCGGGAGTGATTCGGAGGACGAGGTTAACGCCGTATTCTCCAGTCGGCTGTCAATACAGGCACCCCTTTGCGAGGACCATAGTCTGCAAATCACCATGGTACCGCAAGAACACTATAAGGATCTCGACGCGCTTCAAGCTCACAGCGTGCAGGACCTGCAAACATTTTACGTCCCTCCCAGGCGAAGGGGTGAGAAGGTGATCCTATTCTACCAATCCTCAGAGTCGAAGGTGGAGAAAGAGATCTGGCACGGCGCGGATGTTACACTTGACAGGCTCCAACCCATCCGTCTGCCTAGATACTATACAAATGGATTGAAGAAGTTATTGAAGAGCCAAGGAGTACCCTTAAAACAGACGGTGCGGCAGGCTCGGTTCTACAACAGGATTTGGGATGTCCCCGGGACTCAGCGCAAATTGCCCAATGGGAAAATGGAAACACTTGGGCTTGGGTACGCGAGAACCGGAAAACGGGAGCGAGCCCACGGCAGCTACGCCATATATACCTCTGATGAAGAAGAAGGCGCCCTGTCAGGAGAGGCCAATCCCTCATCAAAACTAAACCCCGCGATCGAAGCGCCAAACCCGTTGTTTAAAGGACGAATGGGCAAGCCTACCACGAAAGCGGATCAGAAAATTCGGGAAGACCACAACCACGAAGTGGCCATCTATGAGAAGGCCAGGACGCAACGTCTATTCCAACAGACTGCACAGGCTGCAAAAGATAAAGATGTTCACCATTGTCAACCCGTCATACGAAAGGCCCGATGCGGGGACGGAAATAAATTAAGAAACGGGAAAAGAAGCCGACAACAACGACGCAGGATTAGAGGGTTACGGGTACTGCGCGGCTCGGATTCGTCCCTCGTGGAAAAGATGAGTCGAGCATACTCCTTCCCCCGAGACAAGACGGAACGGTTGCTCAAGCTCGCCCTAAAACATCAGATGATCACGCTTCCAGATTCTAGGCATCCTGAGCAAGCTAGCAAGGTCTCTCATCCGAGTTATTGCTCTTATCACCGAGCCATAGGACATCCTACCGAAGACTGCTTCACCTTCAAGAACTGGGTCGAGGACCAGTACCGACGGGGTAGATTCGCTTTATCCGACGGTTGGAAAGTAACGCCGCCGCAAAAGCACGAGCCCAAAGCCACAAGAGCAGAACCGGATCCACCTCAGTCTTGGGAGCGGGTTCGCACCTGTTATATGATTACGATATTAAAAGAAGAGCCCGAGAACGAAGATGACCTTCCCCGGTGCTTCGAGAACAGCGATGATGAGTTGATCTCGGAATTTCCGCCCGCTCCGAAAGAACTGGAAGACGGTATACATACTACCGCAGATAACCTCAAGAAGATCGAGCTGGGATCGGCAGACGACCCGCGACCGACATTTGTCAGTGAGCTGTTATCCGAGGAAAAGGTGGCCGCGTTAAAGAACGTGCTCCTACGGCATAAAGACTGCTTCGCGTAGAACTACTCCGAGATGCCAGGATTGGATCCGGAGATTGCGGTGCATAGATTAGCAATATCTCCAGATATCAAGCCAGTCAAGCAGGCGCCAAGGAGGATGCGACTTGAGCTGGAGATGAGCATCAACGCCGAAGTCAAGAAGTTGATCGATTCCGGATTTATCCAGGAAGTCCAATATCCCGACTGGATTGCCAACATCGTCCCGGTAATGAAGAAGAATGGAACGGTGCGCATATGCGTGGATTTCAGGGATCTCAATAAAGCATGCCCAAAGGACGATTTCCCGGTGCCGGTAACCGAGCTAATGATAGATAACACATCCACTCACGAGGTCTTCTCCTTTATGGATGGTTCATCAGGATACAATCAGATAAAGATGCATCCCGAAGATCAGAAGCACACCGCTTTCCGGACTCCTTTGGGCATATTCTGCTACAGGGTTATGCCCTTTGGCCTAAAGAACGCTGGCGCCACCTATCAAAGGGCCATGACAAAAATCTTCGACGATCTCATACACGACATCGTCGAATGCTATATCGATGACCTCGTAGTGAAGAGCATGTCATACGAAGAGCATTTAAAGCATCTCGAAACCGTATTTCAACGCCTTCGGCAATACAATTTGAAAATGAATCCCCTCAAGTGCGCGTTTGGAGTCTCCTCGGGTAAATTCCTGGGATTCATCGTTCGACACCGAGGTATTGAAATAGATCCGTCAAAGATTAAAGCGATTATGGAAATGCCTCCGCCAAGAACCCTCAAGCAGTTGCGGTCTCTCCAAGGGAAGCTCGCATACATCCGGCGGTTTATCGCTAATCTTTCGGGCAAATGCCGTCCTTACAGCCACCTGATGAAAAAGGGAACCCCGTTCGTTTGGAATCACAAATGTCAAGGTGCACTAGACGAGATCAAACAATACTTGCAAAATCCTCCGGTGTTGGCTGCCCCAGTGAAAGGAAAGCCTCTCATTCTTTACGCGGCCGCCCTTGAAGGTTCTTTGGGCGCATTATGGGCACAGGAGAACGATCAGGGGAAAGAAAGAGCACTTTACTACTTAAGTCGAGTGCTGCTGGGGGCAGAAAGCAATTACTCGCCCATCGAAAAACATTGCTTGGCATTAATCTTTGCAATAACGAAGCTCAGGCACTATGCGTTGGCGCATGAAGTCCGTCTCATTTCGAAGGTGGACCCCCTTAAATACCTGATGTCAAAGGCTATATTGACGGGACGACTCGCTAAATGGGCCTTGCTCTTGATGGAGTTCTCGATAACATATCAACCCCTCAAGGCAGTGAAAGGCCAGGCCATTGCCGACTTCCTCGCTGAACACCCGATACCGGCCGACTCTCCTCTGAACTGTGATTTGCCGGACGAGCATGCATTTGACGCAATTGGCGGTGGAAGCACACGATGGGAACTCTATTTCGATGGAGCGTCCTCCATAAAGAAACAGAAACAGGGTAGCCCGATCATCAAATCGGGGATAGGCCTTATCTTTGCAACTCCACAAGGAGGGATAATGAGCTTCGCCTTCTTCTTAACAGAGTCAAGGACAAACAATGAAGCCGAATACGAAGCCCTGATAGCAGGCCTCGAAATCGCCATCAACATGGGAATTGAAGACCTCCTCATATACGGGGATTCTCAGCTGGTCGTTAGCCAAGTAAATGGTGACTACCAAACGTGCAAACCAGAATTGGTGAAGTACGGCGAAAAGGTGCAACAACTGTTGGCCCAGATCCCCTTCTATATTCTAGAGAACATACCGCGCGCGGAGAACAGCAAAGCAGACGCGTTGGCCAAACTCGCTAAAGAACTGGCCGACGAGAACCTCGATGACGTCAGAATCGTGGTACAAAGCCGTCGAGTGCTCGCCCCGGCAGAAATACCTCCGGAATTGTATAAAGAAAAGGGAGCGACTGAGCAAGCGACCCTACAAATAAAAGACCGTGAGAAGGCTGAGGACTGGAGGGAAGTCTTCATAGACTACTTTAAGTCCCACCGAATGCCCGAAGAAGCGTCCTCAAGACATCAGCTTATGAAACGAGCTCTATCCTTCGCTTTCGTCAACGATACCCTGTACAAGAGATCGTTTGATTTTCTATGGCTGAGATGCTTGGGACCTGACGAAGCAGAAAGAGTCGTTCAAGAAGTTCACGACGGGCTTTGCGGTTCTCATCAAGCGGGCCCAAAGATGAAGTTAAAAATTAAACGGATGGGTTACTACTGGCCCACGATGATCCAGGACTGCCTCGAGTATGCGAAGCAATGCCACTCATGCCAGATCCATGGAGACTTCATCCACCAACATCCGAATCCACTGCACCCGACGCTGGCTAGTTGGCCATTCGAAATGTGGGGGACTGACATAGTCGGCCCCATTGAGCCAGCATCATCCCGGGGACACCTCTTTATCCTGGCGACAACTGATTACTTCTCCAAATGGGCAGAAGCAGTACCACTGAAGGAAGTGAAGACGGAGAATATCCTCCATTTCTTCAAGACGCACGTCATCTATCGGTTCGGAACTCCACGACGGATTATCTCCGATAATGGGCCGGCCTACCGAAGCCATAAGATTAGCCGCTTCGCACAGCAGCATAATATAGACTGGAGATATTCTTCAGTTTACAACCCACGAGCTAACGGTCTGGCCGAGGCTTTCAATAAGACCTTGACGAAGATCATAAAAAAGACCGTCTCCAGGAATAAGAGAGACTGGCACGAAAGGCTGCAAGAAGCCCTTTGGGCTTATCGAACTACATTCAAGACGGCCACGAACACAACGCCGTACGCGTTGGTATTTGGGACGGAAGCAGTTCTCCCCCTCGAGATAGAGTTACCCTCTCTACGAGTAGCAGTCCACCACGAGCTGACGAACGAAGAAAATGCTCACCTTCGGCTTGAGGAGCTTGATGCCCTCGACGAAACCCGGCTCATAGCGCAACAACATCTAGAGGCCTACAAAGCAAAGATGACGCGCTCGTACGAAAGATTGACCAAGCCGAGGACATTCCGCCAAGGCGAACTCGTACTAGTGGTCAAAAGACCTATGATCCCCAATCGCGCCAAGCGAGGAAAATTTGAGCCAAACTATGAAGGCTCGTACATCATAGACAAGGTCTACCAGGGTGGAGCCTATCTACTCATGGACATGCACGGTGAAAGGCCTTTCAGGCCAGTAAACGGCCGCTTCTTGAAGAAATACCATGCTTAATAAGCTGCAGCCTAGGTCAATGATAGATGACGACGACTATGTCCGCTCGCTATCTTCCCAGGCTCAGACTTTACAAGCAGCAGCCGGCCTTCCTATAACGACGGACCGAAACGTCCTTAAACTAGCGACGGACCGAAACGTCCTTAAACTATCTACGGACCGAAACGTCCTTAAACTAATGCCGGACCGAAACGTCCTTAAACTAACAACGGACCGAAACGTCCTTAAACTAACGGCGGACCGAAACGTTCTTAAACTAACGACGGACCGAAACGTCCCTAAAACTACTACCGCAGCATCTTTAGGCTGACGAAAAAAAAAAGGAAAGAGAGAAAAGGAAAAAAAATATATGAAAAAGAATAAAAAAAAACGGTATGTCCATAAGCAAAATGGGCACGGATGGAAAACCCGAAAGGGCTCCGTGAGTAAAAACAGCAGGGCTGCCGGCAAGTGTTCGTGAAAACCCGAAAGGGCGCGACCTTGTAAAAAAAAAGTGAAAAAGAATAAAAAAAAACGGTATGTCCATAAGCAAAATGGGCACGGATGAAAACCCGAAAGGGCTCCGTGAGTAAAAACAGCAGGACTACCGGCGAGTGTTTGTGAAAACCCGAAAGGGCGCAACCTCGTTAAAGGACACTTACAGAGTCCTCTCGACCTTGTAAGGAGAAACCACCTGCGTGAGATCCTTACGACTCACAAAGGAGCAGCACACTTAGGGATCCTCACGATTCCTAAGGAGAAAATACACTTACGAGATCCTCACGACTCGTAAGGAGAATTCTCTTATGGGACCCTCCCGGCTCATAAGATTTGAAAGTCTTAAGTTACAGAAACCTGAACATGTTCTTAAGCAAAATCCTCCACAACCTCCAATACTGCCCTACAAGCGGCTCTATACTGACCCTTGTATACAATCCACGGGCGCGAATAAACATTTCCCCAGCAAAGTCCAACCCTTGTAGGTCCTCTCGATCCATAAGGAGAAAGACCTCTTGTAGGATCCTTACGACTTACAGAGGAGCACACACTTAGGAATCCTCACGATCCCTAAGGAGAAAATACACCTGCAAGATCGTCACAACTTGTAGGAAGAAATACCTTTGTGAGACCCTTACGGCTCATGAAGTCAAAAGCCTTGGTCGACAGGACCCTTAACCCTGTTTGCTGAGCCACCTTTGTTCGTCATCGACAAAAGCAAATGATGATTCGCTCCTGGCAACGTTCCAGTTGTAGTGGTGCTGATGCCAAAATCGGTGCCTAAAACCCAGGCTTGTAACGAAAAGCTAGCAAGCCACACATGCCTACAAAATAGCCGAAATGATGGGGCAACTTGCAATAAAAAGCAGCAAGTAAAAATGAAGGCATGAAAAATAGCCGAAATGATGGGGCAACTCGCAATAAAAAGCAGCGAGCAGAAAATAAATAAATAGCCGAAATGATTGGGCACCGCGAAAAATAGCCGAAATGATTGGGCAATCGCGATTTTCGCGATATAAAAGCTGAAATGATAGAGCATCGCGGAAGAAGAAATAAAATAAAAATAAGATTTATGCCCTACAGGTGATATTCCATCACACCCTGTACACAATCCAAGGGCGTAAACAAAAAAGGGATCATACTTCTCCCCCAGGTTTCATCAGAAAAAGAAGCCAGGTCTCGACGGGCCACAAGCGACCTAGAGATCATCCAAACACTCGTCTCGTAACAACGGACATGACTTCAAACAAAGCAGAGCAGCGGCAGCTCCCAGTTCCATGGCTCGGTGGTATACATATCGCCAACAGTCAAGCCTCCATCCCGCGAAATGCGGATACAATCAGTACAAACTTCCTGGTCACGTGGAACGCGGATAACGTCACTCTTTGACCCCGTAGAAAACGTCCAGAGCGGATCCTGGTCCTCGCAGAGCATGGCAGTGAACCCGTGCGAAGCATCCAGAGCGGAGCCTAGTCCTCGCCTAACGCGGCAGTGAACCCGTGTGAAGCATCTAGTGCAAACTTCCTGGTCACGTGGAACGCGGATAACGTCACTCTTTGACCCCGTGGAAAACGTCCAGAGCGGATCCTGGTCCTCGCAGAGCATGGCAGTGAACCCGTGCGAAGCATCCAGAGCGGAGCCTAGTCCTCGCCTAACGCGGCAGTGAACCCGTGTGAAGCATCTAGTGCAAACTTCCTGGTCACGTGGAACGCGGATAACGTCACTCTTTGACCCCGTGGAAAACGTCCAGAGCGGATCCTGGTCCTCGCAGAGCATGGCAGTGAACCCGTGCGAGGCATCCAGAGCGGAGCCTAGTCCTCGCCTAACGCGGCAGTGAACCCGTGTGAAGCATCTAGTGCAAACTTCCTGGTCACGTGGAACGCGGATAACGTCACTCTTTGACCCCGTGGAAAACGTCCAGAGCGGATCCTGGTCCTCGCAGAGCATGGCAGTGAACCCGTGCGAAGCATCCAGAGCGGAGCCTAGTCCTCGCCTAACGCGGCAGTGAACCCGTGTGAAGTATCTAGTGCAAACTTCCTGGTCACGTGGAATGCGGATAACGTCACTCTTTGACCCCGTGGAAAACGTCCAGAGCGGATCTTGGTCCTCGCAGAGCATGGCAGTGGACCCGTGCAAAGCATCCAGAGCGGAGCCTAGTCCTCGCCTAACGCGGCAGTGAACCCGTGTGAAGCATCTAGTGCAAACTTCCTGGTCACGTGGAACGCGGATAACGTCACTCTTTGACCCCGTGGAAAACGTCCAGAGCGGATCCTGGTCCTCGCAGAGCATGGCAGTGAACCCGTGCGAAGCATCCAGAGCGGAGCCTAGTCCTCGCCTAACGCGGCAGTGAACCCGTGTGAAGCATCTAGTGCAAACTTCCTGGTTACGTGGAAAGCGGATAACGTCACTCTTTGACCCCGTGGAAAACGTCCAGAGCGGATCCTGGTCCTCGCAGAGCACGGCAGTGAACCCATGCGAAGCATCCAGAGCGGAGCCTAGTCCTCGCCTAACGCGGCAGTGAACCCGTGTGAAGCATCTAGTGCAAACTTCCTGGTTACGTGGAACGCGGATAACGTCACTCTTTGACCCCGTGGAAAACGTCCAGAGCGGAGCCTGGTCCTCGCCAAGCACGGCAGTGAACCCGTGTGAAGCATCCAGAGCAAACACCGGACTGTGGAGTCCTTAAAATCCACGGACTATGACGTCCTTAACCTCGACCGTGATGTCTTAAAACTAACGATCAACCCCCCCGATTCCCTACGGATTTCGCCTTGGTTTAAGGGTACATCTCTTCACTCCTTTGATACCTGGCGTTGTAATTCCTCAACGTCTTCAAAGAGGTGGCGGGTCCCTGCAACCAAACACCGGACTGTGGAGTCCCTAAATCCACGGACTATGAGGTCCTTAACCTTGACCGTGATGTCTTAAAACTAACATCGGACTGTGGAGTCCTTAAATCCACGGACTATGAGGTCCTTAACCTTGACCGCGACGTCTTTAAACTACGATACCTTGAGAGATCCCTAACCCCGTGAAACACGGAAAGAGGTGATCACACCCGGCACTTGCAGGCCCTCACGACCTGTAAGGAAGAAAAACTCTCTTATGAGATCCTTACGACTCTCAAGGGAAAACCCGCTTAAGGATCCTCACGATCTTTAAGAAGAACTCACACTTATGGGATCCTCTCGACCTATAGGGAGAAAGACTCCTTATGAGACCCTCGTGGCTCATAAGATGCAAAGGCCTCAGGAAACAGATCCTAACCCTGAATCCTAAGCCACGGCCGTCCTGCAAGAAGATTAAGATAGAATATCCGCAGAATGCATTCAATGAAAAGGGGACACATCACTGAGAGGAAAATTGTATCTTTTATTCATAAACCAAAATGGATGCAAAATACAATTCAAAACAAAAAAAAGGCAGATACTCTTATTCATGGGTATGTACAAAAAAAAGGGGGTTCTACACTAACGAAAAAGATCACCAAACACAGGATCAACGGCACAGGGGTTGATGAAGCAAAGGACAAGATTCTCCATCTCTCTCTCCGCTTTCTCCAGCACATCGAAGCGACGATTCTCGCGAGGAGTCGCTCCCCATCGGTTGGTGCCGTGTTCGTCCGCGAATGCAAACATAATGGCTCGCTGGGCCTTTATCTCGCTCAGTAGATGAATTGAGCAGTCCCTCAGAGCCTGAGTAATCAGGCAGGCTTCATGAAAGCCCTCGAGTTTTTCCTCCGCCGCATCAAGCATCGCCAGGGTCATCTCTGCCGGGTGAGGAGGAACATCGGTAAGCACGGCCGAGAGGATCATCCGGAGCCAGAGAGAACCCATCGGGAGGGGAGACCCCCTACGGATCGAGAGTTCATGCATGGCTAAGTCGCATTCGTCATCAGTAAGAAGTGGATCCACTAGCCGAGCGGCAAAGCGGGGGATCATCTCCTCGATGGGCACTTCCCATGGCTGCCGACGAGCGTGTGGACGGTTGCAGGCCATAACGCTCAGATACTCCTTAAATTAAATCACGTCGATATGGGAATGAATTTCTCTGTAAGGAGAAAATAGGCTATGGCCTCAAGAATATAAAGAGGTGCATTAAGTGCCATGCGCGGAAAATCTTGCATGCGAAAGATGTTTCCAAGGCTCAAAAAGGAAAGGCATCGAAAATCAAGGAGAAATAACTATTTCCAAGGCTTTTTTTTTTTATGCATCCGATACTGCGCGCTAGAAATGCGGCATGCAAAATTTTGTGAACAGTCCCCATCAAATGGTCCCACGTGCGGAACGTGTGAGACCCAAATTTGACGTGCACTAGAAAATAGAATAGCACCATGCATATTAAAGGCATCAGCAATAACAATAGTGAAATGATAAAATTCCAGGAAAAAGGCGTGCAAACATGAGAGAACACAATAAAACTCGCCACTCATACTTCAAGAGGTTCATACAAAATATCGAGGACACATTTACAATGGAAACACTTCAGATGCGGGGCATGGGTTGAGAAACTCAAAATTAACTTTATCCAAAACCTTCCAAACGTTGCGAACTTCCCGAGTATGCTTTCGCTCACGGTCATAAGCATCGGGGTCCCCACGGATGTCCTCTACCCTCCGATAGGCGCCCAGTATGGCTGATTGTTGAAAAAGCTGATGAAGAAGATCAATGAGATCATCCCGCCTCCTCTTTGAGATCAAGCCCATAAGGTACACCGAATGCACCTTATCCTCGGCAGCGTCTAAGTCCCCGAGTGGTATGCCGGCGCAAAAGAGAGGGAGGGCCTCCCGGATCGCCAGCACGATCAGCCTCAGAAGAGAAGAGCGACGGGGAAGTAGTCGATGGTTGTACTCATCAAAGCGGCTCATGATCTCGGCGCACTGGGCATCAGTGAACTCCTGGTCCTGACTGCGGCCCAGCGCACGAATGTTCCCATAGGAAATGATCTCGTCAAGACGATACAGATGGGCGTCCATGATACCTGAAATAAAAGTCACTGGCATCATTACAAAATCCCCATCGCATTAATTGCGGAAGAACAGCCTCGGGCCAAGAGACCCCAAGGAGCCTCTGTGTGAAGAGATTGAGTTCTTCATAGGAATTAAATTCCTTATTAAAAAAAAAGGGAATTAAATTCCCAGAAATAATTTTGATGGAATTAAAGTCCATGGAGTTGAAACGTTGTCATCATCTCCCCAAAGGTCACCTAAAACCTAAGAGATCTACAGTTCGAAGGCTCCCTGTTCTTATGGAGAAACGTGAAGAAAAATGGGTTCTTGGCGAAACCCTTAATATAGATTTGAAATCCAAAGAGTTCTTTTAAAGACAAAGGCGCTTTGGCCGTTTAACATTCTTACCTGAGGGAAAGGATCCGTCAACAGAGTTAAACTCTGGGAAATGATCAAGACAGAGAACTAAGTTCTGGAAGTGAGAATTAAATTCTCAAAGAAGAAATTCTCAGAGGAAGAAGACGAACAAGGTGAAGGCTCCTATGAAGAGACAGAGCTATTTATAGAAGATAGTGAAAACGTTTCATCTCCCCAGATCCCTAAAGGAATCCAACGGTCGCGAGAGGTGACAGCGTTGCACTCACGTGCTGACACGTGAGAACAACGCTGTGGGGGCATTTGTTTCCTGATTTAAAATCAGGAAAGCTTCTGGGAAAAGCTTCAAAAGAGGCCACGTGCTTACACGTGACAGCAGTCACGTGTTGACACGTGACCTATAAAATACAGAAAAAGCGCACTTTGATTCGCTGATCAAGTCAAGGAAAAGAGCTTAGGAAGAGGTCACGTGTCGACACGTGACGTTCAAAGCAGCAAACTCGCTCTCCAATTGAACCAAAGAAAGAAGTGCCAGACAAGGGTCACGTGCTCACACGTGACCAGGCGTCACGTGGTAGCACGTGATGGCTACAACAGCAACCGGAAGATAGCGCAGAAAGGAAGAGGATTCTTCATTCCAAAGAGGGTCACGTGTCTACACGTGACCATGGGTCACGTGGTCACACGTGACCGGCTTTCAAAGCCCATTTTTGACGACAGAATTAAATTCTGAAGGAAATTCGAATCTTTCCAAAGGAAAGTAATTATTTGGGACCAATCAAATTAAAGATCCAGAGATGATTAAATATCATCTATCTATGGAAAATCTCGGGTTTGGAAAGATTTCCCCCTTAAAAATCTAACCAAAATAACAAAGGAAAATCTCTGGATTTAAAATCCAATGGTGAATAAAATTCACCTGATAATCCAAAGGCCCAAAATGAATGATGGACGCAAATCAAATCTCTCAATGAAGATTCACAAAAGACTGATTGATTCGGCTGCTTCTCCTATAAATAGGAGCCAAGGGACACAAAAAAGAAGGAGATACGCAGAGAAGAAAAGAGAAAGGAGAAGAGCTTTGATATTTTGAAAAGACTCAGATCTTCTGCAAAAAACCCTAGGTAAGAAAGGGAAAGCCTTTTGGAAAGAAAAAGAATTTAATTCTCAACAGAGTTTAACTCTGAGGCATAAAACGAGAGAGCATATCTCCTCCCTCTTTGATAGAGGATCTGCAAAGTGCACATCTCCCCTTAAGGTTGAGAATTTAATTCTCAATGGGTCGAGATCCTGCCATGCAGATCCAAAACATAGAGAAGGAATGCAAGCATGAGAATTTAACTCTCATAGAACTATAGGAATTTAATTCCTCCAAAATAAAGTTAGGGTTCGACCCAGTATCATGGGAATTTAATTCCTTCAAAACAAAAAGAAACAGGGTTGAACCCTAATTAAGAACATAGTTCTGTTGAAACGGTGGGAATTTAATTCCTTTAATCATAATCCTCAGAAAAAGGGAGTTTAATTCCTTAAAAGCTTTTGTTAGGGTTTAACCCTATTCGGTTCTTCGCATAAACAAGGAATTTAATTCCCACAGAAAACTCAGATTTAAACTCTATTCCAGAATATAAGCCTTCAAAAGGAAATAGGAATTTAATTCCTCTGAAATCAAAAGTTCGAGGAATTTAATTCCTGAAAGAGGAGTAACAGATCCTCCAAAAAAAACAACATTGAGGCAGGGTCACGTTTCACCACGTGACCCCCCAAAAGCCCTACAGAAAGCCCCTTTGAGGCAGCACCCCACGTGACCCACGTGACTTTCAGCAGAAGCCTTAACACATAGGCATTTGAATGCCCGTCACGTGCTGACACGTGATGCTATCAAAGACACAGTAATTTCGGCAGAATCATTGAAGGGAAGGCACTCTCACGTGGGGCCACGTGACCGTTCTTGCTGTAGTGTTTAACACTAAGTTAAAATCCTCGAATCCAGTATTGAAATGCTATCGGGCCTTAGTGTTCAACACTAATTAAAGAATTTTGTTCGTAGTGTTCAATACTAATTGTTTTAATATTCGGCACTAATTTGAGATCCCCATTGCCAGTGTTCAACACTGAGCTGTTTTAGTGCTTATGATCATTTCAAGGCCTTGTTGCTGGTGTTTAACACCAATTATTCTTCTAGTGTTAAACACTAACTTGCCAAACTCATTCCCAGTGTTCAACACTGATTGCTTTGAAGTGTTTAACACTAGTCTATAGCCCAATTGGCTAAAGGGATAGAGGCAAAGCTTCTCCCTCGATGGACTCACAAGGAATCAATATTCCAGACATGATGGGACTTAGCCCAAGCTGACCATAAGTCCTCAATTCGTGACTAATTGGGCCAATGGGCTCATAACATAATTAATCAGTCCTGACCTCAAATTGGGCCAGGGACTGCTCAAGCCACTCCGGTTCTAGGGTACATCTCTTCACTCCTTTGATACTTGGCATTGTAATCCCTCAATGTCTTCAAAGAGGTGACGGGTCCCGACGACCACCCATGATATGGACTGTGGGGTCCTTAAACTCATACAAATTCCTGGTCACGCGGAACGTGGATAACGTCACTCTTTGACCCCACAGAAAATGTCCAGAGCGGAGCCTGGTCCTCGCTAAGCACGGCAGTGAACCCGTGTGAAGCATCCAGAGCACATACCGGACTGTGGGGTCCTTAAACCCATGGACTACGACGTCCTTAACCTTGACCGAGATGTCTTAAAACTAACAACGGACCGCAATGTCCTTAAACTACCCACGGACCGCAATGTCCTTAAACTACCCATGGACCGCAACGTCCCTAAACTAGAACAATAGAGCCCTTCATATGCTCTTTTGTCGGACCTAAACGGTCCCGTTTAAGTTGATCTTAGCCTCGAAGATGGCTAACGCGTCCTTAAACCCTCAAACATACTGGACTACGAATCCCCCAAATTAACTCCGGCTCAAGGGTACATCTCTGAACTGCTCTGACATCTGTCGTTGTAATCCTTCAACGTCGTCAGAGAGGTGATGGGTCCCGACAGCCATACAGACGATGGACCACTATGTCCCTAAACTGGAACATTAGAGTCCAAACACTCTTTTGTCGGATCTAAACGATCCCGTTAAGTTGATCTTGGTCACAAGGCTAGACTAACACATCCTTAACGAACGTTTGAGTTGATCTTAGCCTCGAGTATGGCTGACGTATCCTCAAACTAAACCCCCCCAAACCCAAATTTAAGATAATGCGGATTTGGACTAGTCCACGCCCTACGGGTGACGACATAACCCAGTCCCCGTAAACAATCCACGGGCAATAAAACAAACACCCACGACACGAAGTGACCATCTGGAGAAGGAGAAAGTTGTTACCGCAGCGCGGTAGTGTAATTAACTGCAGGGGCTTGCGCCTGCAGGGAAGAGCGTCCCCACAATCAAAAACCCCTCAAACGAGGGGGAATCTGACGAAGTCTGCTACATCGGACGCATCCGTCTAAACCTTCGATACACGGTGCCATAAATCAACTTGGCATCTTCGGAGAGGTGGGCGGATAGCACCAATTAGCATCTGCCCCGAACCTAACGCCTCAGACGTCCCAACTCCCGGCCGCCGTTCGGAGGGGAACAAGCATAAAGATATCTTATGGTGACACGCTTATACCACTGTAGATATGCTTCGGTAGCGTCGGTGGCTGTTTGGTCACCTATTTGCCGTAAGGCAATATTACGCTGCCTATCCTTCCATTTCAACAAATATTGAATGTGTGGCAGTGATGATGATGAAATCGGTGAAGGTCATCACGGGGAGGATAGCGTGGAATATGCCGCTGGATTGAATGAGGTAGCATTCTTTGATGGTACGATTGCGAATAATGATTTTGTCGAACTAAAAGATCCCGGCCTCGATCCGCTGGAAGATAATAGTTGGGTAGACTTAGCCGTGGCAGAAGTAAATAAGACACCCTATTTGGACGCGACAGCAGCAAGCGAAGATTGCGTCAGTGTCGGGGATTTGTTTCAGGAAAAAGAAGATCTTATTTGTAAGCTGAAGTCGTGGTCTATTCAGCAAAACGTTACATTTAAAACCAAAAAGTCAAATAAGATGTACTATACGGTGGTATGTACGAAAGCTCCTGAATGTAAGTGGAGATTGCGTGCATGTTGTTCCAAAAGAGCCAAAGCTTGGAAGGTCACGAAATACAACCAAGAACATACTTGCATCAATTCTATTATGTTACAAGATCACCGGAATTGCACTTCATCTTACATTTGCTCGCTAATCATGCCACTAATCCGTACAGATGTGGCGATGACTCCCCGAGAGATACGGCTCTTGGTTAGCGGAGAGCATAAAATTCAGATTTCATATGTGAAGGCATGGGATGCTCGTAGAAAGGCTTTATGCAAGATATTTGGGAACTGGGAAAGCCCGTACAACTCACTAGTCCCTTTTATGGAAGCCATGAAAGCATCAAATCCGGAGACCGTATACCGGTTAAAAACCACAGAAACAGACGTCGAAGGCTCTGTCAGGTTTCAAAGAATTTTCTGGTGCTTTGGTCCATGTGCGGCTGGTTTCACACACTGTCGGCCAGTATTGTGCGTTGATGGTACGTATCTATACGGTAAGTACAGAGGCTGCATGTTAATTGCTACAGGTGTTGATGCTAATAACGATATATTTCCATTGGGATTTTCTATTGTCGAGGGTGAAAATACATCATCCTGGTCATGGTTTTTCCGTCAACTCAAAAATATCCCATCTGTTATTGATAAAACAGATTTATGCATCATATCTGATAGACATATGGGAATACTGCCTGCAATGAGATCTGTATTTCCGACGACCCCACATAGGTTTTGCCTACGGCACTTCAGGCAAAATTTTGATAGAAAATTTAAAAATTCGGATCTACATAAGCTTATGTACAAAGCCGGTGAAACGCCTGACCCTAATGTTCACGACATATACATGACGAAAATTGGGGAGATGAGTTAAACCGCGAAAGCGTGGTTAGATGAGTATCCAGTACGAATGCGGTCACAAGCACATGATGATGGGTGCAGATATCTACTAATGACGACTAATATGTCTGAAAGCTTCAACGGGGTCCTTAAAGGCGTTAGAGGCTTACCGATCCGGGGGTTGATTGTTCGAACCTTTTTACGGATGAATACTTACTTTGTGCACAGAAGAGAAAAGTCCTTGGCGATGGAGACTCCGCTCACCCCGTATTACGAAGATATATTTCGGAAAAGAGAGCGCAGAGCACAATACTACAGATCCGAAAGGTTTGACACGGCGGAGTTTCAAGTTACGGGCAGTAATGCGAATCAATATACCGTGAACTTTAGAGATGAAGGGCTCTCTTCGTGTACATGCGGTCTTTTCCAGCAACAACATTTACCTTGTGCCCACGCAATTGCTGTTGCGAGCAACATGCATAACTCACATTACAATTTTGCTTCCCATTACTATACAGTTTCCAATTACCAAGGCGCATACGATCCAAAATTTCATTCTATACCGGACAGTCGCTATTGGCACTATTATACTGCCAACAGACAAACACCGACTGTATTACCGCCGGTAAAAAATATAAGGCCCGGAAGACCTAAGGTGCGTCGAGATCGAATGACAATGGATGCTGATCCTCAGCAAAGGCACGCCAGATATAGCCTATGCAAACAACCAGGCCATTACAGGACCAGATATCCAGGACAGTCATCAGGGGCGGGACCTTCGAGATCGTGACAAGTGCACCGGTCATATTTTTTTGTATTATAAATTTGACGGATTCATTTTGTTATTATAAATTTGACCGTCGATATAGAATTTACATTTTACAAACAGATAGGATTTTTTTATATTGTAAATTTGACGGATTCATTTTGATATTATAAATTTGACCGTCGAGATAGAAATCGGATAGGATTTTTTTGTATTGTAAATTTTGACGGATTCATTCTGTAAAAAACATTGATATAATAAAATTTTATTATTTTATTTAAATATTTTTTACGTTTATTTAGTTTTAATTTTTTTTAAAAGAATTATAATTATGATTATAATTATAATTATAATCATAATCATAATCATAATTATAATTTTATAATTAAAATTATATTTATAATTATATAATTATAATTATAATTATATAATTAATAATTAAAATTAAAATTAAAAAAAAGGGGGCGGGTTCTAGGAACCCGCCCCCTAATCTGGGGTGGGGGGGGTGGGGGGCGAAACCGCCCTATTTTGATCATTTTAAATCTGACCCTCCTATTTTAATAATTAATTTTTAAATTATTAATATTTCAAAAAAAATCCCTTAACTCTATCAGTCATCCTCTGGTGAGACCTGTCCACAAAAACTTATCACCCGCATGCCAGGAGTTTCTATGGATAAAAGTGCAAGTTATTCTAGAAAATAAGCCTAACTATAGAAAACAGCTATAATACATTTATTTATTGATTGGTAGACATTGGTCGACCCACATTGCAGCCATTTACATTCATTCACATATACGTGGGAACTAGGCTGCGACGAAATGCATGCCACGGATGTTGTCGTTCATCTACATAGGATGGGGTGGTTGATCGGCCAATGGTTCCCTATTATTGATTATTAATGCTCTGCAGTGGTCCGGATCGAGAGGGTAGTTCTCGACAAGCTACTAGTGGGATGACTCCTGGACCTTTCTCCACGCATGTCTAAAGTGCACTGGAGCCATATGCCCTGACCTGTCCAGAAACATGTCTAAACCCACCTATGATGGTTGAGATCCAAGGGCCACTGTTGACCGCCGATGACACCACTCCGAGCGAGGGCTTGAGCTCATGCCCAACTCTAATATCCTCAGGGGCCAGCGCCATGGAGTAGGTGGGTTTAGCTAACGGCGAACAAGCTTTCACTCACAGGGCCTCCAACAACACGGTCCCCTACCGCTACTGGTAAATGTACAGGACAACAGAGGATAAATGTAGTCTTGTATTTTGGTTGATTGAGGGATCTTGTTCTCTTCGTCTTCTTCTGCCTTATTTGTATTTATATTCCAAGTAGCAGCAATCATACCCTGCAACTCTCCAATACCCCTCATCATTACAGGGTGTAAACAGATTTTGGGTGTAAACAGATATGGATTTGAAATTACTAATGCAAAATTAAACTCAATAAAGGATATGGATATGGTTGGCTATAGGTCTAAACATATCTTTATTCGGTGGCTGCTGATGAATGCGGATGCCAACACGGATAGTGATTGGGGATGAAAAGAAGACACCAACGGATAGTAATTATCCCCCTTAACTTTGAACCCAAGGCCCAGATCCTAGAAACAAACAGCCCCTTAGCATTTACAGCATCCATACTAGGTACAATTCACAATCTATACGATACAAGATAAATAAATAAAATCTGAAGCCATTCCAAAATAACAAGCATTTCCACACTTTCTATTTCCCAACTAACATTTATGGAAATGTTAACATCAAACCCCAGTAACGAGTAAAAAAAAAAGACAAAAAATGGAGAAAGCTTAGTTCACTTAATAAACGATGGATGTGTGGAAATAGTTTTGCAACAAAACCAAACCCTTGCACACTAAATGTGCATTAGTTTTTATATCAATCCACAATTTTTTTTAATAAAAACCTAATAATTTAAAGATTTACACAGGTATCCATAATTTACTTCAATTTCTCTAGTTAGTCTTAATATATATAAAAACACTACTGAAAAGCAACTAAACGCCAAAAATAAAATTATTAGATTTTGTAGAGCCACAGCAATAGTGATTCCAACTTCAACAAAACTTATTCCGTCGTCAACCCCAACTTTGAACAAAACTTATTGCTTCATCCCATAGCTAGTGCACAACAGGAATCTGCAATTTAAAAAAAAAAAATAAAACAAATCAGTGTGTAACCTGAAAGAAAATAAAAATTCATGCTAGCTGTATATCTTAAATTAGATATCAAACAAACTCCATATTAGTTTTGCCGATCGATGAATGATACTACCATATATGGACCATTTTAAACAAAATACCACAAACTTGATAAAATGCATTTGATTACCATGAACTATCTCTAGCTGTTAGAATGGAATACCATACACCTCATTTTTCCAAAACTATTACTTTCGAAACAGTGGGTCAAGTGAATAAGACCCCATTTAGTGTTTCTGCGCCACTTTCATTTTGATTTTCATTATAGAGGTACTAATTTATCTTTGAATCTATTATCTGCCTCTGGTTCTACATGTATGGTTTCATTCATCTTGTATACGCCTTTCATACTCTCCCATTACTCTTATGTAGACAATATGTTTTCTTTATGACACTGGCTTTCAAAGACAACTAAATAAGTATCATTATTAGCAATATCTATAATCATGCATTCAGTAAAATAAACGGTATGTCATTTTCCTTTCCGAGTTTAAAAGGGTTAGTCTCCTGAGAATCAAACAGACATCCTCAAATATCTGAGGCCCTTTTTGGGGTTGTCTAGAGAATTCACTGCAGTTTTATACAGATTTGTTATCCCTGAAGCCGTTTTCGTGGAAAATCACATCCCTGATGTTATTTGTTCGATAGTTCCAACTTGTGTTTTTATAGAGTTGTTTGTTTCCTGCTTTATGTTATAATTTGATTCAGGATTGGTTCATCCATAGCTTTCTTCCTCTATAATAGTTTGTAACACCTAATCCTAGTTTTAATCTACGGATTATTTCTTGTCAGGTAAGTTTGGTTTTTGAGATGAGGTCGGTGTTTAAACGCATTATGAATGATTCTCGTGATCAGTAACTGGTAGAGATTTTAACTGATACCGAAGTTTTACCCTGGATAGTGTCTTGGTTGACTTTCCATCTATCTTTCCCCTTTTCTTGATTTCATTTTCCTCCAATATCCTCTTTTGTATACTCTACTTTCTTCATTTCTTGTTTACCTACTCAATTACTGATTGATATTTGTTTTTAATCTAGCTACAGTTTTTGCTAGAAATCTCATCTTTGGTTCAGGAAAGTTTTGTGGTTGTGTAGGAGTAAACTGTAGCAGAAGCTAATTTTGTATCCTTCTCTTCTGGATACTGGATGCCTTGATGTTTTGATTCTTTTTGATGTTTTGGAAGAACCTTCAGTAAATTAACTTTAAGATGGGGTGTATTTCTATGATGCTAGTCCTTTGGAGAAACACAATTCTCCAAAGACCAACTTTCGAAAGCCATATGGAAGTCATGTAGGCATCCAATGATGAGTTATCGAGAAATTCGACAGGTCTAAAAGGATGATGGAGCTCGGAAGAATTTAAAAGACAAACAGAGGATCAAACGAGTAATTGTAGTTAGTTTTTGTTGGATGAGTTTGAAAGCACATGTGGTTTTACCACTTCTAAGAAAACTAGACTCTACAGTTAATGTACAATCTGCCAAGAAATACAGAGTCAAAGAATGCTACTCTGCTCTGAAGGCAGGATGCAATATTGATACTAGACCTTATGCAGAAGGCTTGGGTGCAAAAAATTGTTACCAGATACTTCCTAATAGATGAAAAGATGTTTTTGGGAATGAGAACTCCGAGACCCTTTGCTATGTTTTGGCTTACAGAAGATGATAATTTTTGTTCTTAAAGTTCCCCTTTAATCTTCTTTTTTATCTTTCTTTTAATTTACTAGCTGATGGTGTGTTGCTGAGAGTTGCTTGTACTTCAGTTTTGATTTTTGAATTTCTATAATGCTACAATAACTTCAATATATTTGCATGAGACGGACTCTTTTGAGTCTGGTTCTTTTCGTCAACATAAAATGATTGCTTCAATGTATGAAAGTATGCAGAAAATGAGAAGGATTAAAAGAAAAGAGATGATCGGTTTTTTAAGAAGATGCAAGGATAAAAGCAATGATATATTGGTCCGATATGGTTCACTTACTTCAACACCAACGATTTTGGTATGATAGCCTATGAATGGTATTTCAATGCAATAAAGAGAGGTGGTTCATAATTGTTGAAAGTAAAAAAAACCAAATGATGGGACTTTAAAGATAACCCCACATTGAAAATAACAAAAGAAACATATGGCTATAAAATATAAATGGGTTACACCTCAACAAGGCTTGGGTCTTATTGTTGAAACACACTAATATCAAAGACCCATGTGTACCAAAGGTTTTGACCTCATATGCATTAAAGGTTTTGACCTAGCTCTGATACTATATTAAGTTTCGAGAGGGACGACTATATATTTTATTGTGAGTGTACACGAGCTTTTAATGATAAGTGGGTTCCAATAATAAGACTCAAGCCTTGTTGAGTTTTGGCCCATTTTATATTTTATACTCATGTGCCTCTTATAGTTTTCCTGATGTGGGACTATTTAATTCACATATCTTAACAATAATATAATGTGTGTGTATGTATAACCTTCCTACGTGCATTTATGTGTGTGTATGTATAACCTTCCTACGTGCATTTATGTGTGTGTATGTATAACCTTCCTACATGCATTTATGTGTGTGTGTGTATGATAGAATTACTTCTAGGCTCAATAGCATAAAATAGTAGCAAGTAATAAATCATAAATTGCACAAAAAGGCAACGACTCTAATCATTGTTTTTTATATTAACCCAACGATCCAAATCAAGCACCTAACGTCCCTTTGGCCATTAAAATCAACGAGTGTATGGTGGAAAGTCCGTAAATGAAAATATGTTTTCAACTACCGGTTAGCCAAGTAGGATCTCCATAAAAGAAACGTCTTATAAATCAACATGTCTCTAAGGATTTTACACTCATCATACAACTGTGGAGATTGAAGACAATTTGGTTCGATAAGTCAAAGTGGTATGGTTATAGTCAAGAAGCGCATCTGAACTCTGAAGGTATATATATAATCTTAACTAACGAAAGAAAATAAAGGGAGACTTTATAAGGCCCGTATAAGATTTAAAAACAGATATTTTATGGATTAGAATATCGGGCAATTGAGAAACATGTCAAAAAAATTTAGCCTAAATGAAGACCAATAACGACAAAACTGTTAACAATGGGACAACTGAGAATTAGAGATTGGCACATGGAAATAATTAAGAAAATATATTAGCTGTCAACTTACTAAATGGGATCATAACATACCTCAATGTAAGAAAAGGATTAATGTAGCCAATCTCGAAAGTACAAGATAAAGGCTTGTTTTTTTCCTCCCTTTTGGCCAAAAGAGATAAAGGCTTGTTGTTTTGATGATTTTTAATCGATAAAAGTTTCATTCATTAAAAACCTCCTTAAACAAAATTGATTCGACCTTGTTATCAGGAACCTTCTTCAAATTTTATTCCTTTGTTCCCTTTAAAAGTGACAATGTTAACTTCCTTTAATGTAAAATCAAAGCACTAACTCCATGGCAACAACAACAACGGGAATGATAGCAATATTAATAATACAAACAATAAAGGAATATTGGAAAGCAAAGAACGTCATGTACTTCTCATAAGGTCATAGTGAAAGATCTTTATATATTTTATTTTTGCCTTAGGAGCCTGCTTTTATTTATTCAGTCTTTTCTTCACATCACGAGTCGCTCTTAACTAAGAAGTCTGAAGGATAGAAATAGGGGGGAGAATAAAGGAGGTGATGCTTGTTTTCCATCTTATTTGTTCTTCTTATCCTATGAAACCCCTTCCCAAGATAACTTTAATTAGAAGAATCTAGGAACCGTTTATCGAAATACACAAATTACTTGTACATTACCACTTCAATGCCTCATATATTGTTATGGTACATGGGAACCTTAAAGGTGATTCTACCTAGCTAAGCTCAACAACAAATGAACATCTATTGTTGCCCGAATTCTACGTCAAGAAGACATTTGTATCAAATTCATGTAAGTGTCGAGCAATTGGATACCTAATGGATATTTCTGTGTCTTTTCTTCCACACATCCTAAATTTTATGTCATATTAATATGCAACGTCCATGTATTAATGACTAAGATACTAATAATGTGGACATCAAATTCAACCCAGTCTATAGATGCACTCGTTTTATTTTGCTTTCTTAAAAGAGAATTTATAAAATAATGAATATAAAATGATCAATTTGTGTCTTAATTTTTTTAATACTGAAGGACGGTTCTAGAGAAAAGAGAGAATTTACAATGTACATTTTTAAGCTATGAAAATAAAATGTATTCTTAGTTTAGATTTGTTGATCCACAAGATTATTGCACATACTCCTAAACTAATTAGGAGTTGTGTTATGACTATGGTTTGGTAAACCATGACAAGTACTTCTTGATTATCCAATAGTTGAGTTGAAAACAAGCACTCAGATAGGGAATTTGATCGGTTTGTTTCCAATTTGATAATATATGAATTAAAAAGTAGTTAATTTGTATATTGTTTTAATCTAGTCATATATGGATTAGGAGTATATTGAGGATATAAAAAGAGAGTAATGATCTTAAGGTGGTTCAAGATTTTGAATTTTGAATTTTTTGTTAGTCCGACTTAGTTTATAGGATATTAATAAAAGTCTTTTGGAGAAGTTCTTCTCTCCACTAGAATCTATTGTCTTCTACATGCATTTTATTGGATTAGGGCTTTTCAACCCATCCAAGTCGATTTGGGATTATTTGCTACAAGTATTGTATTCTTGAATGCAGATATACTATTAAAATCCGGACAAACCATATCCTAGACTATTATATAATTGAGGATCGACAAATCCAACTCAAATCATATACCATTTCTGCATCCAATCCATGCTCCCTTAGACATGCAGTCCTCCTAGATAAGAAAACAGTCAAAACATGATGGATTTAAGTCATCAACATATCTAATGTACATGCCAAGGTTTCTTGACATGGAAAATGCATAGGTCATTTCAAAGTTGCAAGAATAAGTTCAATGATGGAGGTAGCATAATAATCGTATATAAACAACAAACAAGCCGAACAACAAGAAGATGAGAAATGGAGTAATTTAAAGTAATTAATTACCTTGGAAGGAAGACGAACGATAACAATCAAACTAAAAGGAAAGTAAAGGTGTGAACGATAAATGAGGTAGCCATGTAAGCTTCTTTTGTTCCTTGGTAAGCTTGAATAGATCGATGCTTCCATCTTTCATATTATACACTCCATTGTTGCCAAAACAGTCATGAACCAAGTCATATGATCACAGAAGTAGATTGAGTCGGGTCGCGGATTGGGGAAATCCCGGGCATATACGGAAAACGTGGAATTATGCCCAACGAAGAAGATAAGGTCTCCTATGCTATCTACCTCCTTCCACTTATGCTTGAGGAACTGGATATCCCCACATGAATATCTGAAGAGCTTGAACACCTTGAAACCTGTGGTCCTATACGGTTTGGGGCATGTATCCCTAGACACCATGAAGAGGGTGTTCCCATCCGGCGTCTCCACAAACATTTAATCAACCCTCACGCTAATAGCTCTGGGCGGGGCAAAAGCTATAAAGATAGGTGTCAGTCTATTTGTGGGGTCCTTGGGGTCTAGATCGATGATTGCAAGATTACCTCGACTGTCAATGACATGGAGAAGACCTTTGTGGAACACGCAAGTAACTGAAAACATGGAAAGGGAAGCAAGGTTCTCTAAAGATGGGTGGAAAGTCACGGAAGGGGATAAGGCTCCAAGAAGAGGAAGAGGGTGGTGAAATCCAACTACATAGCACGGTTGAAGACGGGTATGTCGCGAGAAGGGGAGAGGAAGGCCTTGGCTTTGTGCATGGCATCATAATTTTCGTTGAGGATACAAACATCTTCAGGGTACTTCTAGCGCTTGGGTCTTATTTCAATTTCGCCAAACATCTGGGGCTGGAGGGTGTCAAGGGAAAGAATGTTGTGGAGGACCCGGAAGAAAGGGTTGACGACATGTATATGGTTAGGGGAGCCGTAGGTGGGGTCGGTGCAGAGGAAGTTGGGGCACCTGATGGCGACGTGGGCGATCTTAGGAGGTGGACCATGTTTGAATTCCAACGTCAGATCAGGAGGTGACCTCGAAGAAGCGAAGAGATCCACCATGGTGGAGCAACGCACCGCCGATGAGGATTTCGTAGCGGGGAAGCAGACCAATGTAGGAATCAGGCGACCGGAACTTGGTGGGAGGGGGCGACGTTGCCCGCCGCCGCCGCCAGATAAATAGTGGGCTTCATAGATGAAAATTTGTTATGAGAGAAAAGTGTGACTAGAGGGGGGAGAAATTATTAAATTATTTATTTTACCTGATTTTACCATATATTTTCAAGTACAGCGTACTTATTTTTTTATTTATTCTCAAAATACCCTATTTAGCATTGTGCAATACTTTGCCTAGAAAAATACAATGGTTGCAGGTGAAACCAATCACAAATGGACATGTGTTCGTTACAACAACTCTCTCAATCAATCGAAATCTCTGACTATAAATTTTTTAGGTAAATTGTCAAAACGCACTTTTCCCGCGGTTAAAAACCCCCCGCCCCCAAGATTATTGCCAAAACCCCCTGTCAATGATCACTATCGAAAAACCCTCATACTTTTTGATTAACGTATTTTGTATATACCTATTATGCCCTTTTAGACCCATGTGAGCAATAATAGTATAACTATGATTTGTACCAATGACAGACTGCAAGCCGAAACTGAGATATCTAAATAGTTTCATGAGATATCTATACATTTACTTGAGATATCAACTTAATTGCATGAGATATCCAGCCAGTTTTCATCAAATTAAGGGCATTTAATGATCTACCATGGCTTGTCTCTCTCCAAATGTTGGTAGTTCCTTCCAACAAACTCATTTCCATCCAAATTGTCTAATTTCAGTTGATATCTCTTATTTTCCTTCATTTGCTCTAATTTACTTGCAGTTATTTAGTCCCCTTAGCTATCATTTACTCTCCTTCATTGCTTCTCAACAACTTACTACACACATTTACTATGGCTGAATTATAGTTCCTGTTATATTTTTGTTATGTTTTGTGAGTGGAATCGATAACAAAGATACGGAATTGTCGATTTCCGAGACCACTACTTGGTCTGGATTGCTAGGGACTATCTCATATCAAATAGATATACTGTTTCTGTCAATTGATTATTTTGTTATGGTACATGAAAACCATAAAGGTGATTCTACCCAGCTAAGATCTACAACAAATGCGCAACTAATGTTGCCCGAATTCTACGTCGAGAAGACGTATTTGTATCAAATTCATATAATTGGATACTTGATGGATTTTTCTGTTACTTTTCTAACATGTCCTAAATTTAATGTCATTGTAATACCCAGTAGCCGTGATACAGTATTTTAAAATATACCTATAAATCTAAATTCGATTTTACTGTATGTATTACTACTACTGATGTCTGAAACAAGTCATCTCTAAGTTATTGCTATTTTCATGTAAAATTATATAAAATACTTTACCCTATTATACCAATATTAAAATTTTACCACTTATTGTTGTAATATATAATATATACCACCTATGTTCATTTCAAGAAAAATTAACCTATATATATAAATAACTTATTATGTTACCTTATTGCCACTACCTATATATTAGTTTTCCCAAACTAATTATATTCCTAACCTTAAACCCTAACACTCAAAAGCCCCAGCCCAGCCCAGCCACCATTTTTCCCTCTGTCATCTTTTCCACGAGCCTGGCCCAAAGCCAACACCCAGAAGCCCACGAACCAACCCCTACTCGACTCGACCCGAACCCTCTTTTCTCCTTCTTCTCCATCTTCTCGTCCTTTCCCGCCTTTTCGCAACGAGCCCCCACAACCCGTCCTACGACCACGTCCTCATCCCAACGTCCCCGCGACCTCCGCGGCCACCTCCCTCTCTCCTCTCGCTCCTCTCTCTCCCCACGTAACGGCCGCCTCCGCTTCTTCCTCGTAACCTCCGCACGTGCCCTGCGCTACTTCACCCCAACGCCCCCCGTACGACACGCCACCTCCATCATTCCTTGTCTTCCCTCTCTCCTCAACATCTAAGAACCCGAGCCCCTCTTTCCTCTATGGCCGAGCTTGAGTTTCCATCCATGGTGGCTCCTCCTCTCGCATCCAAGCTCACCCCATCGGCGACGACCCCTCTGTCACCCCAGCTCCTCCTCCTCCGACCCATCTCCTTCCTTACAACTGAGCTCGCACCCACTTCCTCCCTCAACTCCACCAAACTCCTTTTCACAACCCATACACGAGACTTTCATCGCCGTTAGCCACTGTCATTGCCGGTAACACCCTTAGCTCATCCATGTCTTCTTTACCGCCGACCGCCTCTCTCAGCCTTACAACCAACTTCTTCTTGCCCCACTGACCTTCTCAAAGTTGGCGTTGCCTCACCCTTACCCGTCAATACCACCATCCACCATCATCGTCTGCGCCAAAGCTCGACTTGATCACCGCCGCCGAAGCTCCTCGATCGTCACCCACAGTAATTGCCGTCGCCAATGATCACCGCTATCGACTCCATCTTCCGCTTCAACCTGACCCATCGAATCTCGTCGAGCCTCACTGCAAGCCTTCAGGCAGACCCCCGGCACCACCCCGCACCATCCATGACCACTCCATCACTGATAACCTCCATCATACACCACCACCAGTTGTGACAGATCACCATCGCCGATGAGCTTCCGCCGACGAACCCTGGATCACCTCTTTGCCGCTGCACCGTGCCCACCACCGTGCCAGGACCGCATCATCCCGTGCCAGCATCGCATCACCCCATAACCACTCCCGTGTCCAGCATTGTGTCACACCGTGTCGCACCGCCACCCTATTCCGCACACCTGAACTCGCCTTGCTGCATTGCGCTGCCGCCTCATGTCGCGACCATGCTATGCCAAGCCAAGCAGTGACCAGACCGCACCTTAGCACTGTGTCCTCGCTGTGCTTAGCTCCGTGCCTCATCGACGCCAAAATCGAGTTCCGTCATTTCATCGAGCACTTGCATCGATCGCCAATCGCCGCTGTTCCGATGGCCTTCATCACCGTCCAAGCCATAGCCTCAGTCTCTGAAGCCGTCACGGTTATCAATGCAGTCTCCGTCGCAACACCGCACATGTCCGTTGCAACCCGTATCGCACTTGAGCCTCACGTCGCGCCGTGCCCGTTTCCGTGACGTTCGTAACCGCCTCGTGTGTCGAGGAAAATACTCGTCATGTGGTATCGTTTCTATATCAACGGCCGAGGCAAGTGAAATCCCTATTCACCTGTTTAACATGCTATAGTAAGCATTAGCTAAGAGATTATATTATAGCTAGATATATAAATAAATATAATTGGATCGAAACCTATACTTGAATTTCGTGTAGCGAATCATCGTGCCGTCTTACATGAGTAGAGCCCGACTAGGGCTTATTACTGTGTTAGTAATGCGTGTAAATTAAATGGTTGACATCTAACTTGGTTTGTTAGAAGAAACGTTAGTTTCGATCGATGACTGAATGTTTATCTTAGGTGTTCGATGCGAACCTCATACGAAAACAAAATCTAATATGGCGGAACTCATGATATTTAGACCCTAACACTGTTAACAAACGTTGTGTATAAATTTGGTGGTACATCGATGTAGTTTTCACACATAAAGTGACGCCCTAACTTCAATACCGAAACTTGCGTTTTACCGAACACTCGATACTGTTAACTTCATAATTAATTCCAGAAAAATCCAATCGCAGCGTGCCTGGGTTCGTTGCGAAAGGTACTGCATAACCTTAAGCACGACATGTAGCTTTACTGTTAGAAATATCCTATGAACATCGAAAACAAAGAACTTACCTGACCTTGGACTGCAGTCCGGAGCAGGAACTTACCCTTGACATGCATTTGTACCCCTGAAACCTTAATGTTTAATTGTGATAGTGTGCGGAACCAATTACCTCTGCGTAGACAATTGTTTTATCTTTCCAATGGTACCGGTTTCACTAAATTCCAGTATCATTTGGTATTTAAATCACATTTTAAACGAGTGACATGTACGGCAGATTTCTGTCAATTCATCTTGCACTCTTCATCAGTAATTTGATTATAGCTCCTAAAACAGGATAACTATTGTTAATCCGTTAGTTGCGTTGGAAACATAACACAAAAATCTACATATTATTTAAATGTAGTGTCGCCTAATTATGCTCCCAACAGGAAGTAAAACGTGTTACGAAACGGACTTCCAGTTCAGAAACTGGAAGTCCAGCAGTGAACACTTAAAAGGAAATGATCATAACTCGCAAACCTGAAACCCGATTGACTCGAAACCAATTTTACGGTAGATATAATTTAATATGCTGTTTATGCTTTTTATATTGTTCCGCCAAATTATGCACGCGCGATTTTATATGATTTTTCTAGTCCAACCGACATCGGTTGCTCATATGTATTCAGCAGCGCATTTACTATATCCCCATCATGTGTGTGATTGTCATACCTCTGTAAATAGTGTTCATTTTGCATCAATAACCTAGTGACCGTGTTACATTACCTAGTGATAAATATTAGAGATTGGATTGTGGCAAGTACGTTAGTGTAAAAGCGTGAATGAACAAGTGAACTGAAGCGTACTAGTACACAATCAGCGGAACCAAATAATTATTGCATTGTCGACGCCTATGGGACATATATAAGTGTAACTATAACTGGAATGAGACGGTTATGGAAACACTTATATTAGTGTCATAGGTAAGACATCGAGTACTGTCCATTTATCTTGGATACCAGTCGAGATATGCTTGATAGAGACCCTGTCTCTAGCTCTCGCATAGACCTGTTATGGAGCAACTAATATTTTGGTTCATGGTCGGTGTTTGATGTAGACCGCGGGTGTGGGGTAGTTTGAGTGTGTGTTCGATCAACGGAATCTCAGAAGTCTCACTGCCGGCATATATAGCAATTTCGGGAGTTGTATGGATGGTATTACTGATTATTAGCGAGCGTGATTCGGGCTCATGTTCCCTTGCTCCTGGGGCCTACTCTTGGGTTGGGGATACTCCTGCGGTGGTTGACACTCATACTTGGACTGACGATAGATTTAGTGACTTGGACATTGAGACTTAGAGACTGATAGATTTAGTGACATGGACATTGCATTGATTACTGATTCGATATACCTGCTTTATTGTTTACCCGTACCGGTTACTTCATGCTCATGTCATCACTCCATATTTATTGTTTCATGTTCATCATCATTGCATGTGTTTATATATGTATTTGTATATATTGCTATTGTGTCGCTCAGACGACCTGAGTATGCATGCTCAGAGTGAGAGGACTTAGCTCGGATCAGGATCTGTCGTACCTCGAGGATATCGAGCACATCTAGATCGGCGACACCAGCACTATCTTTTCCTTGGACTCAATCTGGATAGTGTTATATTTGTTTTGATAAAATTGGTGACTGCATTTCTCATTACCTGTGCATTGATTACTGATTACCACGTAATGCTAGAAGCCGAAGTGTGACTAGGGCAGGATATTTCCTTGACCGTCGGTGCATGGCTGTCCTTGTCACCCCTCGTATTCCGTATTTTGGGAAACGGGGCGTGACAGTCATACTCATGCAACGTCCATGTATCAATCAATGTAAGATATTAATAACCTGGACATCAAATTTGATTCAATTTATAGATGCACTTGTGTTATTTTGTTTTTTAAAGAGAATATATACAAGATATTGAATATTAAATGATCGATTTGTGTCTTACTATTTTTTTTATACTGAAGGACGGTTGTAGAGAAAAGAGAAAAATTTACAATATGTATTTTTAAGCTATGAAAATAACATGTATTCTTAGTTTAGAGTAGCATTATGACAATGATTTGGTAAACCGTGACATGTACTTCGTGATTACCTAGTGGTTGAGTTGAAAACAACTACTGTGATAGGAATTTTAATTGGGTTGTTTCCAATTTGATAATTTATAAATTAAAAAGTAGTTAATTCGTATATTGTTTGTCTAGTCTTATATGAATTAGGAATATATTGAGGATATAAAAAGAGAATAATGATATTACATCAAATCAAAGAATAGAATTTTGTAATTTTAGTAGTCCAACTTCGTTTGTAGGATATTAATAAAAGTCTTTTGGAGAAGAAGCTCTTTTCTCCACCGAAATCTATTGTCTACTAGTTTTTTGCTTCTGCATAAATTAAAACCTTCAAATCTCACATCTCATCTATTGGATTAGGGCTTTCAACCCATCCCCGTCGGTTTGGGATTATTTACTACATGCATTTTATTCTTGTATGCAAATAAACTACTAAAATCCAGAAAAACCTTATCCAAGACTATTATATAATTGCGAATCAACAAATCCAACTCAGATCATATGCCATTTCTTCATCCAAATCCATGCTCCCTTAGATAAGCAATCCTCCTCGATAAGAAACCAGTCAAAACATGATGGATTGAAGTCATCAACATATCAAATGCACATGCCGTGGAAAATGCATAGGCTTTTTCATAGTTGCAAGACTTAGTTTAATGATGGAGGCAGCCTAATAATCATTTATAAACAGCAAACAAGCCGAGCAACAAGAGAAATGAGAATTGCAGTAACTTAAAAGTAATTAATTACCTTGAAACGAAATTAAAAGGAAATTGGAGGAGCGAACCATATAGGCGGTGGCCATGTAAGCTTCTTTTGTTCCTTGGTAAGCTTGAATAGATCGATGCTTCCATCTTCCATACTATACACTCCATTGTCGAGGGTTTGGACGTCTTCAGGGTACTTCCAGGGCTTGGGTCTTACATCGATTTCGCCGCATCGCTGGGTCTGGAAGGTGTCGAGGGTTGGTGGCGTGGAGGTGGTTAGGGGAGCGGCGGGTGGGGACGGTGAAGAGGAAGGAGGAGGGGCTGCCGATGGCGACGTCGTGGGCGATCTCGGGGAGGTGGGATTTGTGTTTGAGATCCAGGGTTAGATCGGCGGTGACCTCGAAGAAGAAGCGGAATTGAGGGTCGGTGGGGGAGGACATCATCAGCCATGGCTGAGGCAATCGGGATTGGGCTACGAAACCGGAGGATGACGCGGCGGCGGCTGCGGAGTGGAGAAGCGGACCGAAGACGTATGGATCAGGCGGCGGTGGCGGAGGACATCGGGGGCAGGGGCGATTTGGCACACCGCTGCCGCCGGATAAACAGAGGGCTTCATGGAGGGGAAACTTTTGTTTGATAAAAAAGACACAAGGGATGGGTAGGTGAAACCAATCACAAATCGACACGTGTCCTTTACCGCAGATCTTTGTAATTTCATTGCCGGAAGAGCAAGTGGACCGGATAAAAGAGAGAGAACTGGAACATTCTGAAGGATATATTAGTTATTGCCAGTCAAGTAAAACCGGAATTTAAAGCTCTGAATTAGGTGTTAGTCATGAATAGAACTGGAATTGGAACTAAAACAAAACAAATGTTCCAACTAGAACTTTTTTATATATAAAATGAATGTTCCATCCTTAAAAATTACCTCACCTATTTGAATGTAATAAAAATTAAAAATCTGAACTATCAAACCCTGGTCTGCCCTCTCTCCCCTCCCCTCCTCTCTCTTCCTCCCTTTTCCTCCATTTTCTTTTTGCAAGCTTTTAAATCTCTTTTGTCTCTCTTTTATCGATCAAATCCAATTATTCAACACAAATTTTCTCGATCTCCTTTAAATCCAATTAATTTTTAAAACCCAAAAATAATTAGAAAATATAAAGAAAATATACAGAAATCTCTTTTTCTATTATTAAAATAGTAAATCAGTTTTTGATCTTACAAAGTGTTTAGAAACAATTAAATATTTTCTAATTGAGTTTGTATATATATAATTTGGGCTGCTACAAACCATTTAGAAACAATTAAATATTTTCTTATTGAGCTTGTATATATAATTTGGACTCTGTAACAACTCCAATTTCAATGTACATAAAATTGTTTAAAGGTTAATGTACAATTGAGGTATTTACAATCCTGTGAATGCTATAAGAATTTGTTTTACTTTTGAATAGTAAAAAGCACTTATAGCTCATTGGTAAAGTCTTACATTGCTGAGACATAGCATCTGAGATCAAATCCTATTAGCTACATTATTTTTAGTTAAATTTCTATTAATCTTTTTAGAAGCCCAAGGGTCTACACGTGCACTACATGTAAACTGAAAAGGCACTAAATAATCAAACACGTGCACTGGAGTATATCACTCCCTCTACACTATTTATTTTCTCTGCAATTAACCAGAGAATTAAAATACCCCCTTTAATCAATTTTTTAATGCATATTTTAAATCCAATCTTTAACACACCAAACCCTAATTTCTCCTATAAATACCACACCTCATTTCACCCCTCCTCACTCACAATTCCCTGCCAAAACTTTCAAAAACTTTCAAGTCCCAATAGTGTACAAGTAGAGTTAGCGAAGGGCGAAGCTCCGACGAAGTTCTGGCGACGATACAAGGGGTTTCCGGCGACGAAACAACGCCTCGAAGCATTCCGTAGTTCCTTCTCCCTCTCCTCTTGACCCCAAGCCAGTAAGTCCCATTCCCCTTTCATTTTCTAATCTAAAAACTTCAAATTCTAAAACCCGACGAAAGCGGAGTTAATCCGACTTCCGATCCAGTTTTCCTTTAAAAATCATATTTTTCTTAAACAAAAATATACCAAACTCTTATATCACATTCAATAAACATTAACAAACACCTTAAACAAGTTTCATCACAAAATATTATTATATGCAACTTCTATTGCAGTTTTACAGTAAAATACCACATACATTCGTTTCCGACATAATCATCATAATACCTATTATACCTTTAGATAGTTCACGAGGTAATGACCTACCTCATCACAAAACACATCCCTATCATAGCACGATGAAGTTTGGAATAATAGAATATGAGAAAATACGACTTTACAAATAAATACCCTAAACTTACAAAACCGTTTTCTATAAAAAGGTGTATTAAACATTTTCATGCAATTATGCCTCTACAACCCATTTTGGGGACCCCGTTCGGGATGGTGTGGATTATCGCACGTTCTCGGGCTTAGTCGAGTGAGATGCAGACCTTCGCAAGGAGCATTCGATCTCGATAGAATTTTTATACATTTTTCTTTAGAAAATGAGATTTCTACAAGAAAATAAATAAATTATTTTCATTATATATATATATAACTATTATCAAAATATCTATTTTAATTATATAAATATTCAAAGTTTTCAAAATCAAAGGAATCATTATTACATGAAAATACCATCCAAATACAATACAAGTATAATATTTCAAGAAAATACCATATACTATGAAACTAGGTTCTATTCACTAGAAATTTCACATTTATAAAATATATATCTATGAAAATCCTAAAGACGATAATTAAATGCTTGATGTATATTTTGAAATTATGTCAAAACTATTTTTTCATAAAACCCCTCTCAAGTTATACTAATATAAAATAAGGACCCTGGTAAACACAGGTTTAAGCGGGACCAGTCTCTGAGCCTCGGGGAGTCGAAGATATGGGTGCTTGCCTATTTAAGGTAGACAATATAACAAATGGTGTTATCAACATGGTAATTGTCTTGGAAAAAGACACAAATCCTGCCGTCCATGTGCAGCAGTTACCGATAACATCAAAACTAATTCAGGATTTCAAGTTCTTTTCAAAGTGTCCGACTCAGACTGAGTCACAGACTAATCAATCTGGCTTGAATGTGATTCAAATACAAACTACAATACAACATAAATTTATGAATCCATCTATTCAATTTATATCAATCTATCTTGACCGAACCGAACCATGGATATACTCCATTTACATGTCCATCCATTATATCTGTTCCATTACTGATATCATGGTTTCGAAAAGTGTAACAACCCTAATTTTTCTATACACTTTTCTATACAATTTTTTTTCAAAATCCATAAAGGAGTATTTTAACCTGAGCACAATATATAAGTAATTATTTTGTTTTTAAATAAATCCATTTTTAGTGTACATAAAATTGTTTTAAAATTAAAGTATACTTGGTGTATTTAATGTTGCTGTTACCACTTTAAGTAATTATTTCATACCATAATTACAAGAAGGAGCTTGTAGCTCATTAGTAACACCTTGCACTGCCGAACCATTTTTTTAAAAACCTTTAGAATACCAAGAGTTTACACGTGCATATCTCACAAAAACCTAACTACACCCAAAGATGTAACACTTCCATGAGTTAGATGAACCGTTGGTGGGATCCTGGCCGCCGGACTCGGCCGGGAATTGGCCAACTCGGCCTCGACTCGGCCGACTCAGTGCTCCGACCGAGTCACGGCCGAGTCACCCCCGAGTCGGCCGATTCTGGCGACGACCCCAACATGAAAGTTGTGTCTTTTCATATTCCCCATGCGCCTGCAAAATTTCAGCCTCAGACCACTTCTAGAGCTCTTTAAAAACCCTAATTACTCCACTTTTAATACACTTTTATTACATTTTATCACATTTTTATTTTAAACTTTTCATCTACCCTAACCCTAGCCTAACCCTATAAATACCAACCCTACACACCACCCTCTCACCCCCAAAATCCTAAGCTCACTCTCTCAAAATTTTCCAAGAGTTTTGTACTTTGAAAACAAGTTCGCGGCGAAATTCCGGCGACGTTTTTTTAGGAACAACCGGCGACGAAGCAACGCCTCGGCAACCCCTTTAGCCTCCCTAGCTCCTTTGCTTAATCAAAACCCGTAAATCCCATTCCATCTCTCTTTCTTATTCTCTAAAAATACGAAATTACAAAACCCGACGGAATCAGAACAAATCCGATTTCCGATTCGGTTTTCTATAAAATTTCACTTCTCACCAATTCAATCATGCTTAAACATCTTAATGTTGACTATTAAATATTTAACAATCAATTTAAACAAGTTTCATCACATGAAATGATAGCCTTTCCAATCTATCGTATTTTTTTTCACTTAAATACCACCATTTTTCTATTTCACATTTATCCCCCTTAACCTTACTATACATTTAAAGTAGAGCACGGGGTAATAACCTACCTCCACACACACGCAAATACAACCCTAAACGATATCATCAAAACTTAGAATACGATAAAACAATACTTTCATTTAAATACCATATTCTTAATAAAATCATTTCTAAAAGTTTTAGTTTTGATACACTTTTAAATAAATACCTCTTATTAGGAAAACACGATAAGTCGTGGACATCGATCGTTTATCTAAACCTGACTTTGTGGTGTCTAGGCTAGGCAAGTGAGAAAATGTAACTTTAAAAGGCCCGTCTCACGGTGATTCGTGAGCGGATCCCTCCTTTCCTCATTTGTACTTACCTGGCCACAATTGGCGGTGAAGAGGCGATTTGAGGTTTCTAACGACTTGTCGTTTAGACCATTTAGATATAGGCTAGTTGATTTAGGAAACCCTAGAATCTAAAATACGGAAAATTTACACCTTTGCAAATAAATACCTTTTACTTTATAAAACCGTTTTCTAAAGGATTGGTATTTTAAAATCTTTGCAAAGCGCCACTACAACCCATTTTTGGGGAACCCGTTCGGGATTGTGTGGTTTATCGCGCACCCTCGAGCTTAGTAGTGTGAGATTCAGACATTCGCAAGGAGCATTCGGACTCGAAAGGTTTAAAATACGACATCTTAAGAAAATGAGATTTTTGGAATATAAAATATTTATTTAAATTATTTTTGTATCATTAAAACATTTATTTTGTTATAATATAAATATTCCACCTTTTTCTAAAAATCACAAGAATAAATTTTACACTAAAATACCATGAACTTCAAATAAATCAATATTACAGATAAATACCTTTATTATAGGATATTTTCACTAGAAATGTCACAATATAAAATCCACCCTCATTACAACTCTAAAGACGAACAATAAATACTTGAGGTGTATTTTGAAAAGTATATAAAAGTATTTTTGCATAAAACCCCCTCAAGTTTTTACAAATTACCCTAAGAACCCTAGCAATTATAAGACTTCGATTCACAGTTCTGACTGTCTGACTCGGGTTTGAGTCTGATTAATCTGACTTGAATATGATTCAAGTCAATCTATAATTTACAATAATCCAATTCAATATAAACACATGAATCCATGAATTCAATTATCAATCTATACAACTTGACTGAACCGAACCATGGATATACCTATTCCTTTTACATGATTCTCAGTTATTCCATTTACATGACTCTATGGTTACAACCGCTTACTGATATCATGGTTTTGGTCAGTCAATCAATCTTACAATCAATACAATTTACAAGATAACAATACAAACAAGATATCGTGGGATTTAAGGGGTAGATTGGTACGGAAGGTCTTAAAAGTGGCACGAGACGGTAAGATTAAGACACCTAAAATGAATCCAATTGCCGTTGTTCCGCGTTGTATAACGGAGTCTTGTACTTCCATTTGCTCTGGTCTCTAGCATACTGAGACCCCTCTCGTATACACTGGCATTCTTTTGTACCAAGCTACAAACAACAGCGTAAATACAACAATATAACAATATAATACAACTGTAAAAGCTACTCTTCTCTCTTACTCTATGTCTATTCCTCCCTTATCTTTGGGACTTACCGAGCGACCTATTCGCTGACGACATTCTATTTCTTTCTTCTTTGAATGTCGTCAGGTGATTTGGACCCGGCGGAGATCAAGCCATCTCAAGAAGACTTGGAGCAGTTTGCCGAAGACCTTGCACTTTAGTTTCATTGTACACTTTTCCTTTCTGTACTTTTCATTTCTTGTTATGCCACTGTTTAGGCATCTTTTTATTTCAGTTGTATTTCCTTTTTATGTATTGTAAAAAAGAATGTTAATAAATAAAAGTTGTTGTTCCTTTTATATCTTGTCTCTTGTGTATTTATTTTATATTGCTTAGATACGCTTAGCGTATCTACTTCTGAGTATATACGTAGCGGGCCTCGTCGCGTCCCCTTCGCCGTATACCGGGAAGCGGGGCGTGATAGCAAGTCATCCATATACAATTTACAATACAAGACAATACAGTACAAACAATATAATCAAGAAATCGCGGGGTTTATAAGGGGTAGATTGGTACGGAAGGTGTTAAAAGTGGCACGAGATTGTAACCATAATACACCTAAGCTGAATCTCCATTGCCATTGTACCGTGGCTAAACGGTTCCTTGTGCTCCGTATACCTCAGTCTCCGGAATAGTGGGACTCCTCTCGTATACACTGGCATTTTCTGTACCAAGTTACAAATAACAGCGTTAACAATATAATACAACTTTAAAAGTTACATTTTTCTTCTGTCTATTCTGTCTATAACTATTTTTTGGGACTTACCGAGCGATTGTTCGCTGACGACATTCCTTTGCTTGTTTCTTTGGAATGTTGTCAGGTGGATCGGACCTTTTGGAGATAGAGCCCACCAGCGAGGACTTGGATCAACTAGCCTTTGACCCGGAGCTCTAGTTTACTTGTACATGTCATTTTCATTTCTGTTATGCCACTGTTTAGGCATTGCTTTCATTCCATATATTTACTTTTCATTGTATCGTAAAAGCAATGTTAATAAATAAAGTTGTTGTTCATTTACATCTTGTCTCTTGTGTACATTTTATTTTATATTACTTAGATACGCTTAGCGTGTTTACTTCTGAGTAAATACGCCGCGTGACCCGTCGCGTTCTCTGCCCGTACACTGGGAAGCGGTGCGTGACAGACTCCTATAATAAAAAATAAATATTCTAATACAGTTACAATATTCAGTTCTAGTTTAGTTCTAGTAGTTCTAGAATCCTATATATAAAAGTCCTAGTTGTATAAAAGTTCTACGGAAATGTTCTAATTTCATAAGTTATATTTTTATAGAAAAGTCCCAATTGACTAACAGGCCCTTAGAAAATTGCTTTTTCTACCCGATCCATAGATTCCATACCAATTATTTCATCGGATAAAAAAAACATCTCTCTCTAAATCAATCATAATCTCTCTAAACTTAAACTTTAGGATTTTTGAAAAAATTTCGTACTATTTGTATTCTACTAAGCAAAATATTCATCAGTCGAATAAATCTGAATAATTTAGGATATCCTAAAAGCTCATGATTTTTTGTTTCCCATTGCAAGCTCTATATTGAAAAACAGAACAAAAATGAAAATTTAGCGACATTCATGGACTATAATAAACAAAATATTGATAAACCAAAAATAACCGAAATGTTTAGTATTTTAAAACATTTCGTGATTTTATTCTCGTGATTTCACAAAGTTCCGCAATATTCGTATGCCATAGCAAGTAAAATATTGAAAAACAAAAACTTTCACGATTTTCGTGTGCTATGATAAACAAGTTTTTAATAAACCAAATAAAACAGGAAATTTCAGAATTTCTCAAAAAATGTTGATTTTCATGAGTTATATCTAGTAAGATAATTAAAAAACGAAGAAAAATGAAAATTTCACGATTAAATGTTATAACAAATAAAAAAACAAAAAAAAAAACAAAACTGAAATCTTTAGAATTTCTGAAAATTTCACCATTCGTGTGTTAACAAAATATTGAAAATTTCGAGATATTTGTGTCCACATAAAAAATATTTAGAAACAAAAGAAAACTAAAATATTTAAAAAAATTATAAGATTTTTAAAATTTCGCAATTTCGTGTGTTATAGAAAACTAAATATTGCTAAAGCGAAGAAAACATAAAATTGGGCGATTCCTGAAAATTTCACGATTTTCATGTGCTATAGAAAACAAAATGTCGAAAAAACAAAGAAAATGGGATTTCTGGGAATTTCATGATTTTGCATGTTTCGCAAGCAAAAAATTAAAAAAATCAAAGAACACAAAAAATTTCTGGGAATTTTGTGATCATCATATGCTAAGCAATATATCGTAAAACAAAAAAAAAAGATGAAAATTTCATGATATTCCTGTGCATAAAAAAATTATTTAGAAGCCCAAAAAACTAAAAAATTTAAAAAATTATAGGATTTTTAAAAATTTCGCGATTTCATGTGCTATAGCAAGCAAAATATTGATAAAGCGAAACATAAATTTTTGAAATTTCGCTATTTCATGTGCGATAGTAAACAAAATGTCGAGAAAAACAAAAAAACCGAAAATTTATAGATTTCTAGGAATTTCATAATCTTCATATGCTATACCAAGCAATATACTGAAAAACAAAAAGATACTGAAAGTTTCACGATATTCATGTGCATAAACAAAATATTTGGAAACGAAAGAGTACTAAAATATTTTTAAAATTCAAGAATTTTAAAAAAATTTGTGATTTTCGTGTGCTATAGGAATTAAAATATTGATAAAGTGAAGAAAACAGAAAATTGCAGGATTCCTGAAATTTCGTGATTTTCATGTGCTATATTGCAAGTAAATTATCGAAAAATATAAAGAAAATGGAAAATTTCGGGATTTCTGGGAATTTCATGATCTCCATATGCAATATTACCAAGTAATGTATCGAAAAACAAAAACAAAACTGAAAACTTCGCGATAATCGTGTGCATAAACAAAATATCTAGAAACCAAAGAAAACTAAAATATATAAATTCTAGGATTTTTAAAACTTTCGTGTTTTTCGTGTGTAGCAAGCAAAATATTGAGAAAATTGTGGGATTCCTGAAAATTTTGCGATATTCACATACTATAGTAAGCAAAATGCCGAAAAATACAAAGAAAATGGAAAATTTCGGGAATTCTAGGAATTGCACGATCTTCATATGTTATATGAAGCAGTATATTGAAAAACAACAAAAGAAAAACAACAAGAGAATTTCGCGATATTCGTGTCCATAAACAAAATATGTAGAAACCAAAGAAAATTAAATATTTTAAAAATTTGGAATGTTAAAATTTCGCGATTTTCATGTGTATATATATCAAGCAAAATGCCGAAAAACCAAAGAAAACGGAAAATTTAGGAAAATTTCACTATTTGGCATGCTTTAGCAAACAAAATGACTGGGATCGGATTTCTTTATTTTGATGCACTTTTTTTTATTCATTTGGTAGATGTTTTCATGTAATTCAATTTGTTTTGGGCTTATTTGTAAAGTCTAAATAGCTGGTAGTTTTCTTATTATCCCGGATCTATTTGAATAATTGTAATAGGTCTCTCTTGTATAAACAGATGGGTTGATTTGATTATAGGTTTAATTCCTACAAACACAAATTTTTAGCTAAAATACGAGAAACTCTCAAATAGTTTCAAAATCATGGAATGCAGTTATGTGCTATTTATTGTTGACGCTGCACCCGATATTTGGGGGTTTTCTCGTAGTTTTTGAATGTTTTTGTTGTAGTTTCTTATGTATTTTGAAAGTTTTTGGAGGTATCTCGTATTTTAACCAACATGTTTAGGTTTTTTTGGATTTAAGTCTTGATTATATTTTGAGAAACTTATGTCGTCGTTCTTTTTGTGAAAAGTGTTGCCGCAGTGTGATTCGGTATAGGAAGCGAGACCCCGAAGAGCAATTCTTCACGTTATCTGTTCACCGACCATAGTCCACCGTCAACCGCCGTTGCATCTTTATCACACAAATTGCCCACCAAAAATCCTCCACCACTTAATGAGCGCCGGGTCACGTCTTCATCAAGCCTTCGTTATGCATCCTATCAAATCCCTTAACTGATTTTCCTTGCCATATTCATCCAATCAGTTCATGTTTGTTTTCATTAAGCCAACGACATTCAAGACATCATCTTGATCAGCAGAGCACCCTAATCACAATTTTATTTAAAAATAAACCTTGCAATCTTGCAATCAAATAAAGCCTACCTGAAGCAGGTCAAAGTTCGGGATTTAATTAGGTCTTTCCGATTTTCTTCAATCACGACAAATTATAGCAAGAGTGGATTCAATTGTGCAACACGATTTCTTTGATGTCCTGTCGCAACTTGGTCAGATTTGCTATCCGATTTGTGTTCTTGTGTGACCTCTGGGTTGATTCGCAAAGTACTTTAAGGTAAAATTGTCCGTGTGCAAATTTTTATCAGGTTTCTTCTTGTCGGATCTAACTTTAAGTCTTCAGGACACCTTCGTACCCTCTATCAGATAACCTTTCGCCTTGTCAAAGTTTTCGGACGCCTGCTCCTCAATCGAACTACCTTTCGCAATACCAGATTTCAAGTCTTTGGATGTCTAGTCACGGTCAGGCTATCTTTCGCGGATCGGACTCCAAGTCTTCGGCCGCCCAATTGTCAATAGGGACTTATGTTGAATGCAGTTATATGTATTTCCTTGTATAGAAACAAAACACCAAAAGAGAAATGGAGAAATGGACGTTGCTTTCCCAGACTTTCATTGTTGAGCACCCTAATAAGTTCCCAAAAGAAAGAAAGAAAGAAAGAAATATTTAACTTGTCATTTGGAACAACCTAATTTCTAAAAAGAGAACTGAAATAATGGCATTAATTGTGTCTGTCTAAATGACTGCTGTTTGAAAAATCTTAATGTTGTCAACTGTGGCTGAAGATTATATAAAATTAAAAAGCTCAAGCCTTATTCTTTTGGGAGAAATTAAAAAGCCAGAGCCCAAATTGATCGGGAGCTCAACAATACCTTTGAAAGAAACAGCCTACAAGCACCAAAAAAAGAGCTTCTGAGAAACCCAGCTCTACTGAAGGAAATCATATCTGAAAAGCAGCGAAAGTGGTGCATATGATCTCCGATTATTCTAATATATGAATTATAAAATACATACCTTTGAAGATCTGAAGATCTGTTAGCAAAAGAATATCTTTTGTAGCAACCACAAATATAGAAGCCTCCAATTAAGTCTACCACCTTACGTAGGAGGCAAATCAAAAACTTGGACGATAGGAACCTTTCTTTAAAGAGGAGAAGTTTTAAAATAATTCTCAATTATTTTTTCTTTTGAAATCTCTTATTTCATCATCGTTTTTTCATCATTATTTACAGTCTACAGCCATCCTTTTATAGGGTTGCGATGTAATATCTTTTTCCTAGTTTACCAATATGGGACTAAACTCCCCGACAATATAATCATAACAAATTGTGTTATAATATTTCTTCTCTTATTTGTTTTTATTTGCTCTTCTACCTTAGGGCTTTGCGGTGGGACCAATTGGGTCCCACATCGAGAACTAATTGTCAATCTCAACTAATCCGTAATTAATTAATTGACAATTTTAATTTAACAATCAAACTCCCATCAAATCAATTGTTCGTAAAACTTCTACCTAATTTGAGATAATAATTAATATTAATTTACATGCAACACCTTCCAAAATCAAGTTACTTTTCTTTAGGTCCTTCAATTGAGCGGGATCACGTAATCGCTCAAACCCAAAGTTCCAAATACTCATGAACACAATAAATTCATTTCGAAAATAAATATAATAATATAATTTTGAAAAAAACAATTTCCAAAATACCTGATCAGGATTTGACGCTCATGAGATTAAACAGTAAACTTATTCTCATCAGTATGAGAATGTTGGATCCTATCTAGACATCCATAGTTTTCCTAAACGCATTTAAGCAGCCCAATATTTCAGCTTTCTTGTTCCTATCTAAACGACAAGATTTACCATCATACCAAAGCTTACTTGTCAACAAATCGAAAACTATAATATCATCAAGTCAAAAGGATTATGTAACGGTTTGAATTCTCCATCTCTATAGATGACATATCCTAGAGAATTCAAGCACGGTCCTATACAACATATATCATTATATGTGCTCATGACATACAACTGGAGAATCTCCATTCTCGGTGATTGAGATACACCACCACATCTTACATGTCAGTGTCATACATGATAATCTGTCACAACTCTAGTTATCCTTTGCTAGTTATAGGTTAAGTACTCAATTTAAGAAATTACTAAATTAGATCATATTTTCATGCAAGTGATTCATCACAGTGCATGATCTAATAATATAATTTCTAAGAATATTATAACAATTATAAATAAATAAGAAAACCCACATTATAAATTATTATGTGCAACTATAAAACTTTATTAATATTCCACTAATATTACATGAATTGTAATGGATGTTCAAGGACATATATTACTACTCTAGCAATCTTCCACTTGTCTTCACATCCATTTAGCTACAATTTTAACTCTTATCTTGTTCAAGCGTATGTCAAAAATCTTTTGAGATAACGGTTTTGTGAATGAGCCAGCTATGTTGTCATGTGTGTTCATTTTCTGAATTTCCACATGTTACCTTTTATTAATCTCTCTAACAATATGGTATCTCCCGATGTAGACTTCTGAAATGCTCTTGGTTGCTTCACTTGAGCAATTTCTCCACTACTGTTACAAAATAGTGGAATAGGAAACATATGAGGAGGAACAACACCAAACTTACGGATAAACTTATTTATCCACACTCCCTCCTTAATAGCTTCTAATGACATAAACATATCCCAATGTAGACTTTCTATCATTGGGATCAGATTGGAAATCGGGATCTGTATCTCTCGATACTCAAATTATTTGCATTGTAAACTAAACGGTAATTTTAGTTCTACGCAAATACTTAAATACAGTTTTTACAGCAGTCCAATATTCCTCAAAAGGATTAGACTGAAAGTACTTGCAAGGCCCATTGTATAGACTATGTCGGGTCTGGTATACAACATAGCATATATCAAACTACTAACTGCCGAAGCGTATGGTATATATTTGAAGCGCTCAATCGCATTCTCAATTTTAGGAGACATTTCCTTAGAAAATGATATTCCATGTCTAACAGGAAGCATTCCCTTATTGGAATCTTGTATATTGAACCTTTTTAAGCATCTTATCCTATCACGCCCTGCTTCCCAGTAGATGGAAACGGTGACGTGGCAGGCCATAACGTATTTATTTAGAAATAAATACGTTAAGCGTAATTAAGTAATATATAAAATGTACAAGAATGACAAGAGTATTAAAAATAAACAACAACTTTATTTAAATTCATCTTTACATACAACCGTTTAAAAAGAAAAGATACAATGATAATAAGCAGTGCCTAAACAATGACATATAGGAAAATAAGTATAAGGAACTAAAAGTCAGGCTGTGTCGCGAGCTGATCCAAGTCCTCCTGGCTAGGCTCGATCTCCTGAGAGTTCGGTCTTCCTGATGAACATTCCAAAGAAACAAATAGACAGGAATGTCGTCAGCGAACTAGCGCTTGGTAAGTTCCAAAAGAAGAAAAAGAAAATAACAAATAATGCGAAATGAACATGTGAGTTGTACAAGTATATGATTGTTATTCTAACATGGTTGTTTGTACCTTGGTAAAGAAGGTATTCATGTATACGAGAGGAGTCCATCTTACCCCGTGGACTATGGTAACATGTAGTACAAGGCCTCGTCATAACCCACGGGACAACGACATGAGAATTCATGTAGGTGTCTTTTAAGTGACCTCTCGTGCCACGATATATGTTCCGTACCAATCTACCTCCTTATCCCCGCGTAATGTATTGTATAGATTTTGTTTACAAGTTTTGCCTAAACCATGGATACAATTTATTCAAGTAGTCATGTTCAGGATGCAATTAAGTAGCCAAGTAGTCAAGTCAAGTTATAACCATGGTTCGGTCAAATCAGGTCAAGTATACATGTTTGATATTGATGTTTGATTCCAGTATTCATGTTCATGTTCAAGTATTCAGGTTTTATTTTGGATTCAGGTTTGAATTAGATTCAGATTTGAGTTTGGACTCAGACTGAGTCAGACACTTATAACGGATTTAGCTCTTGAATTAGGTTCGGGAGTCATCGGTAACTGCTGCATATGGACGACAGAATTTGTGTTTTTTTCCAAGACAACTACCATTGATAACTCCGTTAAGTTGTCTACCTTAAATAGACAAGCATTCACTTTCTCCGGCTCCTTGGGGCTCAAGAGAATTGAACCTGCTTAAACTTATATTTACTAAAGTCCTTAAATATTATTTTATATATCTCCAGGAGTTTTATGAATTTTTTTTAATATAGTTAAAGAGTCTCGAGGGTGATTAGTATTATTTAGTATGAGCATGGATTTTAAGTATTGGGTATTTTAGTGATAAATACTTAGCTTTGGAAAGTTCATGGTATTTTATTGTAAAACTTGTCTTTTTGGTATCTTGATTGTACTTTATTGACATTTGTTAATCTTTTCATTTTTGAAAAATATAGGTTTATTATATTTTTAAAATATGGATTTATAATTTTATATAATTTTAATTTTAAAAAATAATTTTATTTTATTTAGAAAATTCGTATTTCTTAAAAACCGTATTTAAATCCTTTCGAGATCGAATGCTCCATGAGGAGGTCTGCATCTCACTTTACTAGCTCAAGAATGTGAGATAATCCACACCATCTATTAGCGGGTCTCCTAAAGAGAGTTGTAGATGCGTAATCGCAAAGGATATGAAATAATGCTTTAAAAGAAATCCGTTTTTTTTTTTAAAGTTATGTGGTATTTTATTGTAAATTTTTCTTCGTAAAAAATATTCATACAAAAGATGTATCATGCTATGGAACCAAGTGTGCGTGTGGGGTATGTTGTTACCCCGTGAATTTATCTAAAGGTATTGTTAAGCATATTTTGTCGAAAAGATGTGATAACAAAGTTCAAGGTATTTTAATATAAAAGTTAAATCACGATTGTTTTACATGAGATTCTTGGATAAAATTTATTCTAGACATTAGTATTAAGATTATAAGTGAAGTGGTAAAATTGGTTTGATCAAAAGGTAAAGGAAAATAGAGTTATAGGCTTTAGAAAAGGTGATATCGGTAATAACTCCACTTTTACCGATTTTGATTAAAAAGAGAACTTTAATGAAGAGCAAAGGAGTTTGGAAGGGACTTACTGTTTTGAAAGCTCAAGGAAAGGGTTAGGAATAGAGGAGGATCGTCATGGCGTCGCGGGAGCTCCGGAATTGGTTTCGATCTTCGCCGGAACCAACTTGCTTGCTAACTCCTTTTTACTTCACTTGCAATATGAACTTTTTAGAGAGTTTTGGCTAGAATTTTCAGAATGGTGCTGAGCTAAGCTAGGAGATGATATTTATAGTGGAGAATTAGGGTTTGGGAATTAAAATTGTGGATTAAAAGCATTAAAATTGTGATAAATTGTGAATCGAAACGTTTCTGTTTGATTGCAAGGAAATAAAACGGTGCAGAGGAGTTAGGGGTAGGTGAAGAGACGAGTGTGCAGAGCACGGAGCCATTTGGGCTTCATCTGACCGTCGGTGCTGGCTATATGGAGCTTTTGGCCAGTCAATCTCGAGGCATTTGCCTCGAGATTTGTGCCACTTGATCAACACAGTATTTAAACCCCTTTACACATGTTCGATTTTCTGAACTTTTCATTTCCCTGTGTATTGCACGTAGAATCTTTTAGGCTTCCAAAAAGTTAAAAAAATTCAGAAAAAAATAATGTGTCTGATGGGGATCGAACACACAGGCTACGTCACAGCAGTACAAGGCTTTACCAGCGAACTACAAGTTGTTTCTTACAGTTATTTCACAAAATTGACTTATAACTCAAACTCAAGCTGTAAAATTCATTTCTTGTATATTAACAGTAAAATTTCCGTACAAGATTTTAGAGTCGTACATATCCACATAAGTAGATTGTGACAATCATATACGTCTCTTTTTTTATCTCTATAAAGTTTGAAACCCAAGATATAGGAAGCTTAACCAAGATCTTTCATAGAGAACTTGTCTGAAAACCACAGTTTAATAGATGTCATCAAATATACATCATTCCCAATAAATAGTATGTCATCTACATAGAGTATTAGGAACACAATAAAATCATTTGATCGCCAAGACTGTACTTTACAGTAAAATGAAAGATCCAAGTTGATCTTCTTGTTGCAACAGGTATATCAACAACAATAGCTTCTAATGGTGGATCCCTATCTCCACTAGTACTTGCATCTCCCACTGAATCTGTAACAACCTAGTTCATTTATACCAATTCCAGTTCTCGTATTTTCTTAATTGCGGTATTTTCTTGATTTATCGTGTTTTGGGTGCGAATAGTATTTTATATTTTACATTGCATTCGACCCGACCCGCTTGCTTGAACTTATTTGATTCATATTTATGAATTATCCTGACTTGTTACGTAGACTGGTGCATTTCCATGTTTAGTGCATACTGGCATTTTATCTGGCATTTGCATTTTTACAATATAACATTTTAAGTTATATAAAATATTTCAAAAATACATTGCATGGCCTGCATGATACCCCTAGCCCCGTGGTAGCATCCGCGCATCTTGTTCTCGTCTCGTTCAGTGAAACGGACTTGTTTGGATGGCTACGCGCACTTGCGTGCATCCGTTCTTGGGGGTATGCATTTTTCGTTATCCGGACATTCATTTTTTTATTTTGGTCGACATGTATATTTTTTTCGTATTTTAAAACTGAATTTTAGACCCGACCCGGGCATGTTTTGGACTATATTTGTATTTACCAGAATATCAAATTTTATTTATATAATATTGATACAAATTAAAATTTAGTTAACTAATAAAAGATTTTTTAAAATTTGAATCTAAGCTAATTTCCTAACAAACTATCATATATATATTTATATATATTTTATTTATTTAATTTTTCTTTCCTTATTTAATACACAGCCTCTTCTTCTTACTTCTTCTTCTTCTTTCTTCTTTCTTTTTCTTAATCTTGTTTCTTGATTCCGGTGATCAATGCCGGAGCCGTGCTCGTCGCTGACGATCCGAGTGATCCAGTGAACGTACCTGACTTGCGTGATCACCCTCGTGCATTGTTTGGAACCGTTCCGTGTACCGTGCGCACGTCGCGACATTTCGCCGACGAAGGACGTTCTGTACACATCCGTTCTTGTTCCGTCTAGGCAAGTTAATCTTGCTACATGCTATATAACTCATTATATACCTATTTAAATAAATATCACACCTGTATTTTAAATCAAGTATCGCATGTTTCATATTACAGCCTTTCGACGTTCCGTTTACATTTGTATAGTGCATTTCAGATGTAGGGCATGCAAACCAATCTTAATTACATGCTACATTACTTTAGACGCATCTATTTTAACAATGGAATACCTGTATTTAAAATCATGCATCCCATGTTTAATTTTATAACTTTTCGATGTTCCGTTTGCATCCATTCATATCATTTCAGATCTAGGTCATGAAAACTTATCTTGTTACATACTATACTATCATATACTACATCAAATTGAATAGTTACATTTCATATTGCTTAGTTATATGTTCCGCACTTGTTAGTTTATCATTTTACGATTATGTGATACCCGTTTGCATCCATATCATTTAAAATATATATCGTCGTAATATTTCTTATTATTATCTTTAATTAGTTTAAAATCTTCATTTTATAATGTTATACATTTGAAAATATTATAGTTTACGCATGAAACGTCGTCGCAAAGCGGATACGACAAATCTGAAATTTACTGTACACCTTACCTTATAAAATTCATTATAAATCATAGAAAAATCATTATTATACGTTCTTTAGTTCGTTACGAAGCTAACTCAGAATGCTATAACTATATGAAATATTTACTTACAAAATAAATTGTTTAAATAACGTAAAATGCAAATGAAAATGTCTCTAAACTGCTGTCCAGGGAAATTCTAGCAGCAACAAACTTTCAATCTCGAATGTTCATAGCTTTTTGTAGGGACAACCTGAGATGCTTATACTTATAAAAATGAAAACCTTATTTAATTATCTTTGTTTTGGTATAAGACACGTCCCTTTTGGAGAACGTTTGTTATTTTTAAGCTATTTTACAAATCAGGATGACGCTGAATTTCTGAACGGAACTTCTTGTGCATGGTTAATCAATACCACTTTTATAGTTATTAATTGGTTTGAATATGTTATCCATGTTAATATTATTATATCAATATCTATTTAATAAATAATAGTACTTGTGTTTTAATATTCAGCAAATTTTACCGATTTACAGTTTTATAGTATCCATCTGTATCCGTACGGTTTATTACATATCTAGTTGCACACCGAGACCATATTATTTCATGTTACGGTTGTATTAGTGCACCATGCTTGATAATTGTGCATCTTACATAGTCATGATGTAACCCCTGACAAAATATTTGTGCATCCATACTTTACCGTGCATCCGTTCTTGCTACAGTTTTAGTATGAGCATCCGCTTGACACATGTGCACTACCTGTCATGACCTGATATACTACTGCTTGACTTGATACCTGATACACCACTACTTGACATGACTTGATACATGTACACTATCTGACATGACCTGATATATCACTACTTGACATGTTACCTGATCCTGTTTCTAATGCCGACAATCCCGACATGTTGTCCCGATGGACATATCCTGTTGTCTGTACAGACAAACCTGTTCCTGCTTGATCCTGTGTTGGCATTGGTCTCAGATTTATAAATACCTGACTTACACACATAACTTGGGGGTATGGGGAAATCAAGAATGTAGCTGAACGTAACTCAAAGGGCTATTATATCATTTTACCGTGGTCCCGTGGGGAATGAACGGGACATAGACTCACAGTCTATTACATCATTTTACTGTGGTCCCGTAGGGAATGAACGGGGCATAGACCGATGGGTTACGATGAGGATTACATTCATTGATTTCGAATAACTTTAGAGTAGATCACCCTATAGCACAGTTTAGACTACTCACTGCACTTCACCTGTTTATATCATGTTCACTGATTTATATTCATGTTACTGTTACTTGTTATTGATGACTTGTTACTGTTCATACTCATGCCTGCATGACTTGTTACCCCCTGATTATATTATTATTGATATTATGACGTACTGACGTCTGGGTTTTGCATGGCCCAGATGCTCTACCTTTGTCGCAGGCTGATCAAGAGTATTTCCGCCGTCAGGCCGAGCAGTGAGGATCCTGTTAGTATCCAGTTAGTTATTTCCTTACTTTCCAGATGTTATTGTTACTTGGATTTTTGCTTCCGCATATTATTTCTTGACTCGTTTATTCTGGCTCATGGACATGTACTAGATAGTTTATTTACTTTCCTGTTCTTGATATCTCTACAGCCGTAATGTGACCGTGGAGGGATTTTTCCTATCCACAGGTAGCATGGTTGGCTCTGTCATGTGCCTATCTTAGCGCAATCTGGGAAGCGGGGCGTGACAGGGTTTGTTTGGTATCAGAGCCATAGGATTTAGGTTATCGGGTTGATTCTTTTGTAGTTGGGTATTGAACCCAATACATGAAGTAGGAAACCCGTAATTAGGAACATGTCCTGCCACATTATTATCGTGATTCTTGAATCTTATCTTTCTCTTGACCCTTGTCTTGACGATATGTAAACAACTTTGCATCTCGGCTTGAAATCTTTTGGTTCCTTATTGATTATCTTTTCCTATTCCTTTGATTCTGATACTAGAATTTGGGCTACTTGGACGGAGTTATGTGATTGTAACTATGAACTGCAGCATGGTTATAATGCGGTACTCTATTTAAGTAACTTGGAATTCTGGTCTTGTTTCATTTCCTTATTTCATGGTCGTTCTATTACCTTGGTTCTCTCAATTTCATTGCTTACTAGTTCGTATTTTGCAGATTCCTTGGTGACCGATACCGGCAGTTATGAAGTTGTCTTGGAAATGGATTTTCTCGGCACTTTCCACGCTCACATTGATTGTAGGGCAAAGAAAGTGATTTTCCAGATTCTCGGACATCCGGAGTTTGTTTTAGCCGGAGGAAGCGCCAGCTGTAGTTTGAGAGTTCATGAACGTGTTCGAGGATATCTCGGGTTTATCGCCAAAACGAGATGTGGAGTTCGCGATCGATCTTGTTCCTGATGCAGCGCCAATCTCAAAGGCGTACTATCCGATGACACCAGTAGAGTTGGAAGAAGTAAAGAAGCAGGTTACCGAATTGCTAGAGATGGGTTGAATTCGCAGCAGCAATTCACCTTGGGGAGCTCCAGTTCTTCTACTAAAGAAGAAAGATGGCACAAGGAGGATGTGCATCGATTATCGAGAATTAAACCAGGTGACTATTAAGAACAAGTACCCGATCCCTCGCATTGGAGAATTGTTCGAGCAGCTTAGTGACGCGAAGGTATTCTCGAAGCTGGATTTGCGGTCCGGATATCATCAGGTCCGAGTTAAATCAGAAGATATTTGCAAGACTGCATTCCGAACTCGGTATGGACATTACAAGTATTTAGTGATGCTATTCAGAGTCACGAATGCACCGACGATATTTATGGACTTGATGAACCGAATCTTTTCACCATTCTTGGACCAGTTTATAGTGGTGTTCATCGATGATATTCTGGTCTACTCGAGGAGCATTGAAGAGCATGCGGAACACTTGAAGATCGCACTGCAGACATTGAGACAAGAAAGATTATATGCAAAGATGAGCAAGTGCAAGTTTTGGCTTGAAGAAGTGAAGTTTTTGGGGCACGTCGTATCCGGAGATGGAATCGCCGTTGATCCCGAGAAGATTGCAGCAGTTCAAAATTGGTTGATTCCGAAGAACGTAGCAGAGATCAGAAGTTTTCTTGGACTTGCCGGATATTACAGATGATTCATGGAGAATTTTGCTCGTTTGGCTGAGCCTTTGACCAAGCTTACGCGCAAGGAAGTACCATTTGTGTGGACGGATAAGTGTGCGTCAGCTTTTGAGGCGTTGAAGCAGAGATTGATAACTACTCTTATTTTGACCGTACCAGACAGTTCCGGAGGATTGGTGATTCACAGCGACGCATCTGGAAAAGGATTGGGATGTGTTTTGATGCAGCATGAGAAGATTATAGCCTACGCATCGAGACAGTTGAAGACCCATGAGAAGAATTACCCAACTCATGATTTGGAGCTAGCAGCTGTGATTTTCGCTTTAAAGATTTGGAGACACTACTTATTGGGCGAAAGGGTCGAAGTATTCACCGATCACAAAAGCCTGAAGTATGTTCACACAGAAGGAGCTTAATATGAGGCAGCGTAGATAGTTGGAGCTGATGGCTGACTACGATCTTGATCTTAAGTACCATCCGGGAAAAGTTAATGTTGTGCCGGATGCGCTTAGTCGGTTGCCGGCAATTCAGATGTTGACCGCACAGAAGGAGCTTATGGAAGACTTTCGGAGATTCGAGTTGGAGATCGTGCTACCGCATTCTTCAGGACAGTTGATGCAGCTGTAAGTACAGTCGTCATCGATCGAGAGTATTAAAGCAGCGCAGTCGAAGGACCCAAGATTGCAAAGGTTTCGAGAACAGGTTGAAGCTGGATTTCGAATGGACTTGTTAATTCATGAAGATGGTTCGTTGCGATATGGCAGCCATTTGTGTGTGCCAAAAAGGAGATATTCGCGAAGAAGTTATGAAGGAGGCACACAGTTCCGTGTATTCCGTACATCTAGGAGGCACGAAGATGTACCGTGATCTACGACAACATTTCTGGTGGGGAGGCATGAAAGGGGAGATTGCTCGTTTTGTAGCAAAGTACTTGGTGTGTCAGCAAGTTAAGGCTGAACATCAAAGGGTTGCTGGTTTATTGCAACCACTTCCGATTCCTCAATGGAAGTGGGAACATATAACCATGGATTTCGTGACAGTTTTACCGCGGAGTCCAAAGGGCAACAATGCAGTTTGGGTGATTGTTGATCGATTGACCAAGGCAGCTCACTTCATACCTTTTCGAGTTGGTCAGTCAACGGAAGCGTTAGCATAACGGTATATGCAGGAGATTGTGAGATTGCATGGAGTACCTGTGAGCATCGTGTCCGACCGTGACACCCGATTCTTATCGCACTTCTGGAGGAGTTTACAGGAAAGTTTGGGGACACGATTGAAGTTTAGCACAGCTTATCATCCTCATACAGATGGCCAGTCGCAGAGAACAATCCAAACTCTTGAAGACATGTTGAGAGCTTGCATGTTAGACTTCAAGGGTTCATGGGAGGATCATCTACACTTGGTGGAGTTTTCATACAACAACAGATTTTAGGTGACTATTCAGATGGCTCCATTCGAAGTATTGTATGGTCGCAAGTGTCGCTCACATGTTTGTTGGGACGATATTGGAGAACGAAGATTGTTGGGACTGGATTTGATCGTGCAAACTGTAGAGAAAGTTAATACTATCCGGAATCATATGAAGACAGCACAAGATCGGCAGAAGAGTTGGGCTGATACATCGAGAAGACCTCTAGAGTTCGCTGTTGGTGATATAGTATTCTTGAAGATATCACCGACTAGAGGAGTGATTCGTTTTGGGAGTCGAGGAAAGCTTAGTTCTCGATTCGTTGGGCCTTTCGAGATTTTGGAGCGTGTTGGAGAAGTGGCTTATCGATTGGCGTTACCACAATCTTTGGCGAATGTTCATGACGTGTTTCATGTATCTCAACTCCGTAAATATGTTCGAGATGAAACTCACGTGCTGGATCATTCGGAGCTGACTGTACGAGAAGATTTAACCTTTGAGGAACGACCGATGTCGATTGTGGATCGAAGAGAAAAGGTTCTTAAGAACAAGGTTATCCCTCTCGTACTTGTTTCTTGGGGAAATCGCTCACATGGAGAATCAACTTGGGAATGAAAAGATGAAATCCGGCAGAAGTTTCCACATCTATTCTTATAGTTTCTTGATTGTCTATCCTTTCTTGTTCTTGGAATTTCGAAGACGAAATTCTTTTGTAGTTGGGTATAATGTAATAACTTAGTTCATTTATACCAATTCCAGTTCTCGTATTTCCTTAATTGTGGTATTTTCCTGATTTATCGTGTTTTGGGTGCGAATAGTATTTTACATTTTACATTGCATTCGACCCGACCCGCTTGCTTGAACTTATTTGATTCATATTTATGAATTATCCTGACTTGTTATGTAGGCTGGTGCATTTTCATGTTTAGTGCATACTGGCATTTTATCTGGCATTTGCATTTTTACAATATAACATTTTAAGTCATATAAAATATTTTAAAAATACATTGAATGGCCTGCATGATACCCCTAGCCCCGTAGTAGCATCCGCGCATCTTGTTCTCGTCCCGTTCAGTGAAACGGACTTGTTTGGATATCTACGCGCACGTGCGTGCATCCGTTCTTGGGGGTATGCATTTTTCGTTATCCGGACATTCATTTTTTTATTTTGGTCGACATGTATATTTTTTTTCGTATTTTAAAACTGAATTTTAGACCCGACCCGGGCATGTTTTGGACTATGTTTGTATTTACCAGAATATCAAATTTTATTTATATAATATTAATTTTATAAATTGATACAAATTAAAATTTAGTTAACTAATAAAAGATTTTTTTAAATTTGAATCTAAACTAATTTCCTAACAAACTAACAACCCCTTTCTCTCTCTCTCTCTCCTCTGCATATATATATTTATATATATTTTATTTATTTAATTTTTCTTTCCTTATTTAATACACAGCCTCCTCTTCTTACTTCTTCTTCTTCTTTCTTCTTTCTTTTTCTTGATCTTGTTTCTTGATTCCGGTGATTACCGCCGGAGCCGTGCTCGTCGCTGACAATCCGAGTGATCCAGTGAACGTACCTGACTTGCGTGATCACCCTCATGCGTTGTTTGGAACCGTTCCGTGTACCGTGCGCACGTCGCGACATTTCGCCGACGAAGGACGTTCTGTACACATCCGTTCTTGTTCCGTCTAGGCAAGTTAATCTTGCTTCATGCTATATAACTCATTATATACCTATTTAAATAAATATCACACCTGTATTTTAAATCAAGCATCGTATGTTTCATATTACAGCCTTTCGACGTTCCGTTTACATTTGTATAGTGCATTTCAGATGTACGGCATGCAAACCAATCTTAATTACATGCTACATTACTTTAGACGCATCTATTTTAACAATGGAATACCTGTATTTAAAATCATGCACCCCATGTTTAATTTTATAACTTTTTGATGTTCCGTTTGCATCCATTCATATCATTTCAGATCTAGGTCATGAAAACTTATCTTGTTACATACTATACTATCATATACTACATCAAATTGAATAGTTACATTTCATATTGCTTAGTTATATGTTCCGCACTTGTTAGTTTATCATTTTACGATTATGTGATACCCGTTTGCATCCATATCATTTAAAATATATATCGTCGTAATATTTCTTATTATTATCTTTAATTAGTTTATAATCTGCATTTTATAATGTTATACATTTGAAAATATTATAGTTTACGCATGAAACATCGTCGCAAAGCGGATACGACAAATCTGAAATTTACTGTACACCTTACCTTATAAAATTCATTATAAATCATAGAAAAATCATTAGTATACGTTCTTTATCGTTACGAAGCTAACTCAGAATACTATAACTATATGAAATATTTACTTGCAAAATAAATTGTTTAAATAACGTAAAATGCAAATGAAAATGTCTCTAAACTGCTGTCCAGGAAAATTCTAGCAGCAACAAACTTTCAACTTCGAATGTTCATAGCATTTTGTAGGGACAACCTGAGATGCTTATACTTATAAAAATGAAAACCTTATTTAATTATCTTTGTTTTGGTATAAGACACGTCCCTTTTGGAGAACGTTTGTTATTTTTAAGCTATTTTACAAATCAGGGTGACGCTGAATTTCTGAACGGAACTTTCTTGTGCATGGTTAATCAATACCACTTTTATAGTTATTAATCGGTTTGAAGATGTTATCCATGTTAATATTATTATATCAATATCTATTTAATAAATATTAGTGCTTGTGTTTTAATATTCAGCAAATTTTACTGATTTACAGTTTTATAGTATCCGTCTGTATCCGTACGGTTTATTACATATCTAGTTGTACACCGAGACCATATTATTTCATGTTACGGTTGTATTAGTGCACCATGCTTGATAATTGTGCATCCTACATACTCATGATGTAACCCCTGACAAAATATTTGTGCATCCATGCTTTACCGTGCATCCGTACTTACTACAGTTTTAGTATGAACATCCGCTTGACACATGTGCACTACCTGTCATGACCTGATATACTACTGCTTGACTTGATACCTGATACATCACTACTTGACATGACTTGATACATGTACACTACCTGACATGACCTGATATATCACTACTTGACATGTTACCTGATCCTGTTTCTAATGCCGACAATCCCGATATGTTGTCCCGATGGACATATCCTGTTGTCTGTACAGACAAACCTGTTCCTGCTTGATCCTGTGTTGGCATTAGTCTCAGATTTATAAATACCTGACTTACACACATAACTTGGGGGTATGCGGAAATCAAGAATGTAGCTGAACGTAACTCAAAGGGCTATTATATCATTTTACCGTGGTCCCGTGGGGAATGAACGGGACATAGACTCACAGTCTATTATATCATTTTACCGTGGTCCCGTGGGGAATGAACGGGGCATAGACCGATGGGTTACGATGAGGATTACATTCATTGATTTCGAATAACTTTAGAGTAGATCACCCTATAGCACAGTTTAGACTACTCACTGCACTTCACCTGTTTATATCATGTTCACTGATTTATATTCATGTTACTGTTACTTGTTATTGATGACTTGTTACTGTTCATACTCATTCCTGCATGACTTGTTACCCCCTGATTATATTATTATTGATATTATGACGCACTGACGTATGGGTTTTGCATAGCCCAGATGCTCTACCTTTGTCGCAGACTGATCAAGAGTATTTCCGCCGCCAGGCCGAGCAGTGAGGATCCTGTTAGTATCCAGTTAGTTATTTCCTTACTTTCCAGATGTTATTGTTACTTGGATTTTTGCTTCCGCATATTATTTCTTGACTCGTTTATTCTGGCTCATGGACATGTACTAGATAGTTTATTTACTTTCCTGTTCTTGATATCTCTACAGCCGTAATGTGACTGTGGAGGAATTTTTCCTATCCACAAGTAGTATGGTTGGCTCTGTCACGTGCCTATCTTAGCGCAATCTGGGAAGAGTGGCGTGACAGAATCTGTAGAATCTCCTAACAAATTAGGATTTTCTCCTACTGGAATAAATGACTCTTTATCAAGAGATACATCTCCTTGACCAACAATTTGATTTTCCATAAAGAACACATTCTGCTTACGGTGACTATATGATCACTAAGATTATAAACATAATATCCAGTGCTATTGTAACACCCTAGCACTGTTATACTATTTATTTGGGGTATTTCAAATCTTGCGACAAATTTCTTTATTATTGTTGCATTTGGGTTGCGGATTGTGCAATTAGCAGTTATGGTTATTATTCGACCCGACCCGTATGGTTGAAACCCATCATAATTCAAGATTTCATCAAATATTTGCTAGTACAGAGCATCCGTGTAAATCTAGATATTATACACATATATAATATATTTTAGTATCCGCATATCTTTTACAATACACAATAAAGATTAAATAACATATTTTGATATCTAGCCTTGCATGTCATCACACCCCATATCATGTGGTTGCACCCATATATCATGTTCATGTCCTAATTGTTAAAAACAGACTCGTGTTGATTACTACGTATATTTACGTAGATCCGTACATGGGGGTATGCATTTTTATTGACAAGATATCACATTATGGTTTAAATTTTTACGTATATTCTCCATATTGAAAAACTAGATTTTTGAATGGTTACGGATAATATTCGGAGCAATATGATATTATTTGTACAAATCTATAATATATATATATATATATATTATAACTAATAATATATATAATACTGTTATACATATATAATATATAATATATTAAATAATTTAAATAACTAAATATCCTCTCTCTCCCCCCCTTATTCCTCATGTCCCCGTCGCGAGCACCAACCTAGAACCCTAGCCACGCCCTCATCGCCGCTCCCTCTCATCACCACTCCTCTCGTCCTCACCTCCTCCTCACTCTCTCATCATCACCACCTCCTTTTTCTCCTCCTTTCTGACGGCCTGCACCACCCTCCCCGACCCAAGAAACCCATATCTCGTCGCCGGCAACCCTCGTCGTCGAAACCCAACCACTAACGCCGACCTCCTCTTCACCTCCTCGCCTCCCCAGCACCCAAGAACACCACCACCGACCCTGCTCCAATCCCCCATTGATTGATGTGAAAAAGTGTTTGTAGAATAACCGCAATCAATAACGGTGTCGCGTGTAGCTAGCCGAGATGAGTACGGGTCATCCTCAAGGATTCGTGGAACTTTGAATCTTGCTTTAGACGTGTTGATTATAAAAGAGGAAGGAGAATAGAGAATAATGAAGAATAGATTCTAGATCTATGGTAAATACGGATGTAGAATATATATTTTTCAGATCTAGTTTAAATAAGGATATAGAATATATAAGAAGGCTTGTAGGGTTCGTTAGGATTTAGTAGTCATGGATGACTAATAAAGATGACTCCTTTTATCTTTTAATAGATTTAAAACTAGATTGATAGTGATGAATGAGAATTAGGGTTCTTGGAAGAAACTAGAGTTTCCCCACTATTAACCTTTGTCCCTTCATTGATTTCTATTCATGTCTAGCCCTTAACAAAATAATTGTTAATCTAATCTCAAATCGCGGTCAAGACTATCAATAAATTGGTAGCGTGCCCGATAAGGATGTTAACGATTCTTTTGCTAAAGTTTAGAAACTTCATAAGATGTAAAAGAAGTTAAAATATTTTCTCATCCATTGTTCTACCATATTCCTACGAACCCTAACAAGCCAGGAATTACTCACACGTGTTGTGAGAAGAAGAAGAAAGGATGGAGAATGAGATCATAATTAAAATGCAGAAAGTAAAATACAGAAATTAAATAATTTAAACAAAATGATCTATCTTTATTAATCAACTTCACAAGTACAAATCCTACGAATTTAGATTACAAGAGGAAGAAGTTGCTCTCAATCTTTGCCTCGTAGGAAGTAGACGCTCTGTCGATTTTCACGTCGCCCTATCATGTTGTGGACCTGTCGTTGATCTCTTGTTCTTTGACGGTGATTTGCTTAGTGTAAAGGTGATGAGTTTTAACTTTAGCCCTCGGTCCTTTATATAGCCCTCAAATCAGAAATCCTAGATCTCATAAGTTTAGACTTGCCATAAAGATCCACTTTCCAAGTTTTCAGATCCTACGATTTTATTGAAAGATTTTTGATCCTGACATCTTGAATATCTTGATCTCTTGACCTGAGCTAAATCTGCACAAAATCTCCATGGATAATTTTAGTAATATTTATTAAATTAGAGAGAGTATCTTAATTACTTTATATGGTAATAAATCTTTAAAAAACTTGATTAAAAATATTTGATATGCTATTCACTTTATATGGTAATAAATCTGTAAGAAACTTGATTAAGAATATTTGATATACTATGCATCTTTTAATTATTAAAATATTATATAAATATAAAATGCATTTATTTTGAAATATTATTCTAACCTTTTGTATGATATTATATCTTTTAAGAATTGTGATTAGAATATTTGATATGATATGCATATTTTAATTACCAAAATATTATATAAATATTATATGCATATATTTTCCTTCATAATGTTAATTATAAGATATAAACATATGGTAAATAGTATTTTGCAGATAAACCCAAATATGTTCTATATTTATAATAAACACCTTTAAATATTTAAGAAAAGTAAGGAAAATATTATATCAAATGTGCAATATTTTCGACTGAACAAATACCCCCAAATTTAACTTTGATCATCCCGAGCAAACTAGTTATTCAAGAGTGGGAGAAAAAAAGGAAACGAAAAACCTAAGTAGCACATTTTTGTAGGCAACATGATTGCACTGAGCACGTGCAACAAACCTTTAAATCTCTAGGTGTTCCTAGTAGGAGGAGTGTTGTCTCCTGAGGGTTTTCAGTGGATTACACCCACAAAATCCCATAATAAAAGAAAGATGGTGGAAGTTACATACAAAGATATGAACATATAAAAGAAAGAACTTGAAAAGAAGAGTTTCCAACTACACTAGCTTTTCGGTTACCACGAGCCCTATCTTAATGGTCGTGAAAAGATATTAGAAATCACATTATCCCTCAATAAAACATTGCCTTTAGTCTTCCTCCCTACCTTTTATCCAAATATCGATCATATACCCCTACGTGTGTGTAAAAGACATCCCTACACTTAGAGAATCCAATTCAAGCTATCATACTCTTGTCCATCTTCTAAAGTACTTTATAGTCGGTGAATATATTAGATGGAATTTTTCATACATTCTTCATGCGACCGTTAATACTTCTTGAGGTATTAACCAACCGATTACAAAATGTGCTCGCGCATTTAGGCGTAATTCCTCGTCTTGCAACACCTAAGGCTTAGCAGTGGCTCCTAAACCAGTTGGTTTAAGCCACTAGGTGATAAAGCACCATCGCCATATATTTTTTTATGCCGCCTTAAGTAATTACAAAATCAGTATTCATTTTTTTTCCTTCACCACTTATACCTTTTTATTTTATTTTATTTTTCATACTAAGGCTTTTAAACAAGAGCATTTCAAGGTATCCTCTACTATCCCAAGTTTCGAGATGTGTGTAAGTGCGTATAGTAGGGTATCAACGTTCAAATGTTTGGACTCAAAAATAGAGACTATTTCTCAGACTTATTTTTATGCTCAGAATAGCAATTTCATTCATCTTACAAACCTTTGGGACAACGGCTCATAACTACTTATTACTAGTTTCGTTTAAGAAAACATCTAACTTTCTTGCTTTTCTCAAACTATTCCTATCTTTCATATGTAAATTTTCACTTTCAAACTTTTATTATCAAATTTTTTTTGTGCTTATATTTATGATAATGCAAAATAATGCATGAATAAGCACAAACCTCCCCCAAACCTGTTTGCAGCAGCGTCCTTACTGATGTCATCTGTTAAGCTAAAAAAAACTGTAGGCTTGGAAGGAAAAGTTAGTAACGGGGAAATGAATAAATGACAGTGAAATCCTCCCCAAACTTATTTTTGGCTCATAATTTTGTAAAAATTTTCTTTTCGTTCAAGAGCCAAAAGATTTCCCCCCTCCAAACTTGAGTAAAATAGTAGTAGGCATTTAAAATTATGAGGGGGGTTAAAGCTATTGGTCAAAGTAAAGCCTTACAAAGACCAAAAGTCAACACCAACCATTCAAATATTTTATCGATGTAACGCACTGGTTGGTGGAAGATCAGAGATTTGAAAAAGTGGGGAGATAGGAGGCGGTATGGTTTACGTCTCGGTTGATAGAGATGAAACAGTGATGGTGAACGAAAATGAGAATGTGAACACATTCTTGTATGGGATAAGAAGAAATGGTGGTGGTTCAACTTCTTCAGATGAAGATTGATTAATCACAAAATCCGTGTTTTCTAAGAATGCGAGTTCTTCAGCGAAGATTTCTTCAAAGCTTTTATCGATATTCCGAATAATAATCTCATCGGAAAGAACGTGATGATACTCGGACTCCATAAAAGGTTCATGTTTAGCGTTAGATGTTGACCCGGACAGCTCGATAAAATGGTCCGTATGTGTATAACAAATAGCAGGGTCAAACAATAACGTACTAGCGGAGTCAAGATCAGTATCGTGAAGCTGTTCAAATTCGCTGATGTCAGAATTTATCGCTTCGACAGAATATACTTGAGCATAGGGTTCGGAGGGTTCACTTCCCAACTTGTAAATGTTAAGCTCAATTGACATCTTCCTGAAGGATAGGGTCATAAAGCCATTTCGACAATTGATTATTGCGTTGGAAGTCGCGAGAAAAGGTCGACCTAAAATCACCGGAATTTGGTTTCGTGGGTTCGCCGCAGGCTGAGTATCTATAATGATAAAGTCCATAGGGAATATAAATTCCCCGACTTTGATTATCACGTTCTCTAGCTCACCCTTAGGTTGGGTGATAGATCGATCGGCCATCTGAAGAGTGCAGTGCGCCGGTTTTAACTCTCCGATCCCTAATTGCTCATAGACAGAATATGGAAGCAAGTTAACACTAGCGTCTAAATCGAGTAGAGCACGATTGATATTTTTACCTCCAATAGAAATAGATATGGTAGGACTTCCAGGATCCTTTCGTTTCTTGGGTAGTTGTTGTGTAAAAGCAGTGCTCATGTTACTCATTAAGAATACTTTTTTCGGCACTTGAGTTTTTCTCTTTCTAGTGCACAAGTCTTTTAGAATTTTTGCATAAGATGGAACTTATTGAATAGCATCTAGGAGAGGAATGTTTATGTTAACTTGCTTAAAAATTTCCACAATCTTCTCCATTTATGGACTTGGTCTGTTGCTCCGTAACCTGTTTGGATAATATGCTTTATCAATAAGGGTTGGGTCCAACATTGGAGAGGATTGTGGGGATGGAATGGATCCCAGAATTAGAGTGGGGATCATTTTAGGTTGACTCGAAGAAGTGGGCGGAGGGTTCGAGCTTTGGGGAAAACGGAGAATAGGCTCAGAAGATGGTGGACTAGACAAAATAGGAGAAGAAGTAGAAGCTGGAGTATCATTAATATCATCAACGTCATCAACGTGTTCACCCATTTGGTTATTCAGCACTCTTCTCGATCTCAATGTGGTAATGACACTCACATTATAACTTTGTGAGTGGCCAGGATTAGGTATAGGTTGAGATGGAAGTTTCCCTTTCTCTCTTGCACTCATCGCGGTATTTAACTGTGCAAGTTGTGCTTCTATCGATTTTATAATTTCATCTTGGGAAGCGGTATTCTGCATTAACGTTTGGATAGAATATGTTAAAATATCAGTCGTTTTCATGGAATGTTTAATGAACGTGTCGAGTGCAGAGGGTTTATCGGTACCGGCAAAAGAATTATTATAAGGATCAAAGTTGTTGGCTGGGTTTTGCAAAGGTTTCGGTTGAAAGGGGTGCTGACTCGGTTATGGTGGTTGCTGTTGATGTGGAGGAAGTCTGTGATAATTGCTTTGGAAATGGTTTTGATTTTGGGTTTGGTTTTGGTTGCAAGCAAAATTAGGATGATTCCTCCATTCCTGATTATATGTGGAAGAATAAGGATCGTTTCTAGGTCGCTGCTGAAAAGTAGCATTAATTTGTTCTTGACCTTGAAACGGTGGATTCAAAGGACATCTTCCGTCAAACGTGATGGGTTGGAACAGCAACCACACACGGTTTTGGGGAGCGTAAATTGGTTTAGGGAGGCTGAAGAGACTTTGTTTTCTATAGCATCGAGTTTTCTTTGTATCGCGACCATTTCGGCTTTCACTACGATGGAAATATCGAGATGATGGACACCTCCCCTAGACGATGTAGGTCTAACGCTTTTCCACTGTAAAGTTTGTTCAGCGAGATCATCCAGAAATTGCCAAGCTTCACCATCATCTTTAGACAGGAAATGGCATTGACACATGGTTTCAAGCATCTATTTTGTTGCAGGATCAACACCTTCATATATAATGCGAAAAAGGTCCAATCTATTGATTCCGTGATGAGGGCATTGTAGAAGAAGATCCTTAAACCGTTCAAAACATTTCTAAAATGGTTTATTGGGAAGTTGGGTAAACTGGTTAATCCCGCTTCGAACGCGGGCGGTCTTATGATTGGGATAAAGTTTCTTAAGAAATGCCACAATGAATTCATCCCATTTGGCAATAGAATGTGTGGCAGTGTTATAAAACCATTTTTCTTCTAGATCGCACAAAGTAAAAAGGAGAAGACGTAATCTCATAGCATCCACAGAAAGTTGTGACGTGCCCATTATTGCACACACGTTTTCGAATTTGTTTATAAAAACGTATCCGTCTTCGGATTCAAGCCCGTGAAATTTGGGCAACAGTTTGACGAGATGGGGTTTAATTTTAAAATTATCCCTATTGGCTGGTGGAATAGATAGACAGGTAGGAAGGGGTCCACGCACGGGTAGCATCTTTCTTGGAGAGAGATACGCGGTGGATTCTGCGCACCTACCGGTGGTGGCAATGTGGTGTTATAATCTGATGGAGAACCGTCCATCTCGGTAGATGTGGTGGGTGGAGGGAAAAAGAAGATGAAGAAATACCGACTTCGGAGTCGATAGCAGAAACACGGACAAGACGGGCACTAGAATCCCGTGTCCAGCCGAGCATGCACTAAGAGGGTTTAGCGCACGTGGCAGTGTGTGTGAGAACTTAAAATTGGTTTGTTTTGAAAATTGTCAGACTTGAGACAAATCACACAAAAATTACACAAACAACTCTAGAACTAAGGTTGCCTAGGTCAAGTCATTAGACCGCTCCTAGACTTCCAAAGGACAAGCCGCATGATCAATCCTCTACCGCCTCTTTATTACTCTTGTGGTCAGGTAAGTGCCAAGTAAGAGGGAGGTATCCGCTATACGAATCACCGAAATAACGGGCCTAATTAAGTAACCACTTGCCTTAGTCACACTTACCTAGACACCACAAAACTGATGTGGATAAGCGATAGATTACCCATGACCTTCCTCTGTCCTTATTGAGCGCGATGGTCCTTAGAGTCTTGGTCTAGATATTTTTTAATTAATGTAGGATGATGTGGATGCTCGTTTTGTGATTTGTAGGGCTCAGGAAGGGTGATGAAATCCCCACCTAATATGAATTGTGGTCCTGCCCCTTAAAGTCCTTATTGAAATATGCATAAACCAAATACAAAATACGCAAAAAGATTTTTGAGCGGAGAGCCTTTTGCAAAGAATCCTGCAGAAAAATATATTATTGGATTTTTCAGAGGAGAGAGAAAGAGATAGAAAAGTTACCAGAGAAATTTGAATGCAGAATTCCCTAACTCCGCCGTCCAATCGCCGCAAAATGCACCATTTTGCCGCAGTTTCGCCGCTATTTATGGGGTTTTTTGTTTCATTTTTTCACTGTGGCCTCCGTTTCTCCTCTGGGTCTTGATGAATGTCTCTGAATCTTTATCTCCTCGCTCAAATGACTCCAGTTCCCCTCGCAAAAATCGCACACTAATCATTAAATACACAATTTGTTATTTTGTTTTATTTTTATGATATGAATCGAATAAGAATTCACCGCGAATAGCAAAAAAATTACGCACGTATCCTCGGCAACGGCGCCATTTGATTGATGTGAAAAGGTGTTTGTAGAATAACCACAATCAATAACGGTGTCGTGTGTAGCTAGCCGAGATGAGTACGGGTCATCCTCAGGGATTCGTGGAACTTTTAATCTTGCTTTAGACGTGTTGATTAGAAAAGAGAAAGGAGAATAGAGAATAGTGAAGAATAGATTCTAGATCTATGGTAAATACGGATGTAGAATATATATTTTTCAGATCTAGTTTAAATAAGGATATAGAATATATAAGAAGAAGGCTTGTAGGGTTCGTTAGGATTTAGTAGTCATGGATGAATAATAAAGATGGCTCCTTTTATCTTTTGATAGATTTAAAACTAGATTGATAGTGATGAATGAGAATTAGGGTTCTTGGAAGAAACTAGGGTTTCCCCACTATTGACCTTTGTCCCTTTATTGATCTCTATTCAAGTCTAGCCCTTAACAAAACAATTGTTAATCTAATCTCAAATCGCGGTTGAGACTATCAATAAATTGGTAGCGCGCCCGATAAGGATGTTAACGATTCTTTTACTAAAGTTTATAAACTTCATAAGATGTAAAAGAGGTTAAAATATTTTCTCATTCATTGTTCTACCCTAATCCTACGAACCCTAGCAAGCTAGGAATTACTCACGCGTGTTGTGAGAAGAAGAAGAAAGGATAGAGAATGGGATCATAATTAAAATGCCGAAAGTAAAATACATAAATTAAATAATTTAAACAAAATGATCTACCTTTATTAATCAACTTCACAAGTACAAATCCTACGAATTTAGATTACAAGAGAAAGAAGTTGCTCTCGATCTCTGCCTCGTAGGAAGTAGATGCTCCGTCGATTTTCACGCCGCCCTATCACGTCGAATCGTGGACCTGTCGTGGATCTCTTGTTCTTTGATGGTGATTTGCTTAGTGTAAAGGTGATGAGTTTTAATTTTAGCTTTCGGTCCTTTATATAGCTCTCAAATCAGAAATCCTAGATCTCATAAATTTAGACTTTCCATAAAGATCCACTTTCCAAGTTTTCAGATCCTACGATTTTATTGGCAGATTTTTGATCATGACATCTTGAATATCTTGATCTCTTGACCCGAGATAAAAAAATCTCCATGAATAATATTAGCAATATTTATTAAATTAGAGAGAGTATCTTAATTACTTTATATGGTAATAAATTTTTAAGAAACTTAATTAAGAATATTTGATATGCTATTCACTTTATATGGTAATAAATCTGTAAGAAACTTGATTAAGAATATTTGATATGCTATTCATCTTTTAATTATTAAAATATTATATAAATATAAAATGCATATATTTTGTATTCTAACCATTTGTATGATATTATATTTTTTAAGAATTGTGATTAGAATATTTGATATGATATGCATATTTTAATTACCAAAATATTATATAAATATTATATGCATATATTTTCCTTCATAATGTTAATTATAATATATAAATATACGGTAAACAGTATTTTCCAGATAAACCCAAATATGTTCTATATTTATAATAAACAACATTAAATATTTAAGAAAAGTAAGAAAAATGTTATATCAAATGTGCAATATTTTCGACTGAACACCCATCACCTTCAAACCTCACAACGACCTCACCACATCGCTGACGACAGCCCCTCGTCTCTGTCACCTCGCCGTCGCCACCTTTGCCATCACCACTTACCAGAAACCCCACAACAACTTCTTCTTCTTCTCTCTTGTTATTTTCTTATTCTTTTCTTGATTTCCCTCCGTCTCACCGGAGTTGCGCATGTCGCCGACGATCCAGACGACCCATCCACCATCGTCGTCCGGCCCAGTCACCACGTCACGCAGTTGCTCAACCAGGTGTTCCCGCCAAAAAATTTCTGCGCAAAAGAGCCTAAGGTATCAAATGGCAGCGATACGTTTAAGAAAATGGGAGCCAATATTTTCCGGGCTGCATTTTGACAAACTCCCGAATGAGAAACAGCTAAATTATGATGTTATCGAAAGTGACTTAAAAATACCTTCGATTTGATATATTATGGGCCTCATAATTCATCCGGGATCAAAAGTTATGGGGCATCACGTGCCCACACGTGACCGGGCATCACGTGCCCACACGTGACCATTTACAGGCAAAGCCTGTAGACACTGAATAAAATAAAATAATTAAATGGGGCAACACGTGCCCACACGTGACAGGGGTCACGTGCCGACATGTGATAGGTTCCTAAGATCTCTGAACTAATAGAATTAAATTCTAATTAAATGGTCAATCAGTGGGGTCACGTGCTAGCACGTGATATGCTCTTAAACCCTCTAAACTAATAGAATTAAATTCTAATTAAATGGTCAATCAATGGGGTCACGTGCCAACACGTGATAGGCTCTTAAACCTTCTGAACTAATAGAATTAAATTCTAATTAAGGGAAATAAAAAACCCTAATATTTCTCTAGATCTTTCCAAACAAAAAGATTGTGCTATGTAAAGTGGAGCACCGTTGGATTAAAAATCCAATGGTGATTAATAATCACCAATTTATAGAAAGATTCTATACAAGGAAAGATTTCCCTGAAATTTACCAGGAATAACAGATAAAACATCTTTTGGATTAAAAATCCAATGGTGAATAAAATTCACTAAGTGATCTAAAAGATCATGTTGGTTACAAAATCAATTAAAATCTTTCAATAAAAGATTGACTAAACAAACTGATTCTTTTCTTTCTCCTATAAATAGGAGCTAAGGAGAGAAGAAAAGGGGAGACAAGAACAAAGGAGAGAGAGAAAAAAGAAGAGAATTTAATTCTCCGGAGAGAAAGAAAGCCTCTTGAGAAAAGAAAGAGATCCTAGGTGAGAGATCATCCTATAAGCTCTCACAAAATAAAAAAGAGAATTTAATTCTCAATCTAAGAGATTAACTCTTCTGAATAAGAACTTAGTTCTTTCTCTGGTTGAAGATCTGCAGAAGCATATCTGCCCATAAGTTAAGAATTTAATTCTCATCGGGGAGATTCTGTCATGCAGATCCAAAACTTAGAGGGAGAATTGAGTTTAAGGAATTTAATTCCTCCAAATACTTAGGAATTTAATTCCTCCAACAGAGACAGGGTTTAACCCTTAAAACAAGAACTTAGTTCTTTTTCATGGTTGAAGATCTGCAGAAGCAGATCTCCCCATAAATTGAGAATTTAATTCTCATCGGGGAGATGCTGCCATGCATATCCAAAACTTAGAGGGAGAGTTGGGTTTAAAGAATTTAATTCTTTCAAATACATAGGAATTTAATTCCTCTAAATAAAATTAGGGTTCAACCCTACAAAAGAATTTAATTCTTAAACAAGGGATTTAACTCTCCATGCTCGTAAACAGATCAGTGCCCAACCTGGTCACGTGGTAATACGTGACCCTCATCCTCAATGAGTAGAAAAGAACGAACAAGACTGATGTCACGTGCCCCCACGTGACCCTTAAACAGACTCCTCAAAATGAGAAAGAAGAAGCTTGGAGGCAATGCCTCACGTGCTCACACGCGACCATTAAAACTAAAGGGAGTAAAGCCAAAGGCAATACTGATTTAGGGCGCCTCACGTGTCCCCACGTGACCCATGACTAACACCTTTTTAAAAGGGAAAATGAGGGAAAACAGAAGGATTAATACCCAATACATGGGCACTATCACGTGCCCATACATGATGATTACAAAGATTAAGTGCTTAACACTTATTGGCAGATTTTGAGAGTAAAATAAAGGAGGTTTGGCCCAATTCTCTGGCGCCTCACGTGACCCTACGTAACCACCTCATTTCTAGTGTTTAACACTACTTTAAGTGCTTCATCCCTAGTGTTTAACACTATCTTAAGCGCATCACGTGGGAACATGTGACCCCCAAATATCCTCTAGTGTTTAACACTATTTTAAAACCAAGCTTAGCCTAAATCGGCTAAGTTTTCCCAGAAACAAAGTCTCCCCTTTGATTGAACCCCAACTACATTCTTCCAAACTTGGTCATTTCATATGATATTCAAAATAAAACCTCAGAGCCATGATGAATGGTCTGTGCCCAGTAAAAGACAAAATGTTGTCAGAGCCCCAAACCCATGTTTAGTATTACTAAATAATGGGGGGCTGAACCCAGACAAATGATTCAACAGTCCAAACAAAGGTCCAACATTTCGAACCTAATTGGACTTAGCCCAAGTTGGCCATAAGTCCTCAATTCAGACTTAACTGAGCCAATGTGCTCATAATCTAATTAATTGATTTTAGTTCCAAATTGGACCACAGATTTCCCAATCAACTTTGGTTTAAGGGTACATCTCTTCACTCCTTTGATATTTATCATTGTAATTCTTCAACGTCTTCAGAGAGGTGACGGGTCCCGATAACCAATCATTCTACGGACTGTGGGGTCTTTAAACCCATGGACTATGATGTCCTTAACCTCGGATTGTGGGGTCCTTAAGCCCATGGACTATGATGTCCTTAACCTCGGACTGTGGGGTCCCTTTAAACCCACGGACTATGATGTCCTTAACCTTGGACCACCATGTCTTTAAACTGGTAATGGACCGCAATGTCCCTAAACTAAAACAATAGAGCCCAAATGCTCTTTTGTTGGATCTAAATGATCCTGTTAAGTAGATCTTAGTCTAAAAATTAGGCTAACGTATTCTTAACAAACGTTTAAGTTGATCTTAGTCTCAAACGAGATTAATGATCCTTAAACCCAACTCAAATCCAAATCTAAGAAAATACGGATTTCGACCAATCCCCGCCCCACGGGCGACAACACAAATTAGTCTCCGTATACAATCCACGGGCAACCAAAAATAAAACAAACACACACGGCACGAAGTGACCATCTGGAGAAGGAGAAAGTTGTTGCCGCGATGCGGTAGCGTAATTAACTGCAGAGGCTTGCGCCTGCAGGGAAGAGCGTCCCCACAATAAAACCCCCTCAAACGAGGGGGAATCTGACGAAGTCTGCTACAACGGCCGCATCCGTCTAAACATACGATATACGGTGCCATAAATCAAGTTGGTATCTTCGGAGAGGTGGACGGATAAAACCAAATAGCATATGCCCTCCAAAATTTAGGCCGGAAGTCCCAACGTCCCGGTCGCGTCTTTCGGCAGAGAACAGATTCTGGCACGCCCGGTGGGACCTTTTCCTCTTTCCACTCCACACTTCGTGTGTTGTGTTTGCGAACGAATCGCGGTTTGCTATGGTTGCTCCTGGATTCGAGGTACTAAGATTTGGTGTCTTGCTCCGTGCAGAAAAAAGAAGATCAAATGGCTTTCAACTGCACAAGCTGCAACAATGGCAATAACTCTCACTCCGTCCCCACAGGAGGAGTGACCTACGGGCCTCAGGAGGCTTCGGTTTTTACCATGCCGGTGTACCAGGTGACTCAGGCCACCACTGGGCTATTCTTCGGGACCATGCTCCCACCCATGAACTTCAATGCCCCGCTGCCGTTGCGGGAAACCCCAAAGAAGTCGGTCTTTGATTGACTTACCACTACTGTGACCCCTCTCAACGGGTCGTCCATCTCCAACGCCTCAGTCTTTGACAGACTGGGCCAAAGCTCATTTGGGTCCATGAAGAAGCCCGCGATACCGGAAAAAGTTATCCCTAAGCGAATAGCCATTCCTGCTGATGAAGTCGTCAAGGCGGCTTCTCCTGCCAAAGGGTTGGTCTTCAATGGACCGACTGTGCCGGTTCCCACTCCAGGCGAAGTCCTCAAAGCTGCTTCCCCTTCCCAGAGGTCTGTCTTTGACAGATTGGATATTGCTTCTCCACGGACATCGGTCTTCAAGAGGCTGATGCCGGCGACAACCCTTCGCCAAAACAGGGGGCATGAGGAAGTCACCTCTACAGCCGAGACAATCCCAACGGCTCGACACGTTCGACGTCGCCACTGGCGCCGAGTAAGGAAGGCTGGGGGCAACTCTCCTTCTGGACTGACTCCGCCGGCTCCAATGGTGGAAATTGATGCTGCTGTTCCAACTGGGAACAGTTTCGAACCGCTAAGGGGGTGCACAAAAACTCTCCGACTGCCATGCTGAAGAGATCTCCTCCACCTGTGGAGAATGCTACAGAGAAGAAACCGGAGCAGCTACAAAGTCTGGCGACAGGTCCAGGAATCGGTGATTGACCAGGACTACTCTCGCCGACCAAAGAAAATTAAAGCTTGGCCAGAAGATAGCCATCCCGTGGTACCACAGAAGATGTCATCTGTCTGGGTGCCCGCTGCAACGGCTCCCTCAACTTCAACCGCTCACAAGAGAAGGAGGCCGGAGAAAGCATCCGTGACCGTGGCAAACCGCAAGGACGTTGAATCTAAACGCCCCAAGTCTGGGGGCATGGTAACACATACCGTTTATATGGATTCCGGAAAAGAGGAAAGCCGTGCTTCTACGGGTCATCGACCGCTTACTCGATCGATAACAAAGGCTCAGAAGCAACAATAACAAAAACTTCAGGAGATAGTGACTGCAATGGCTGCACTCACTGGGCCGAAAGAAAATCCAGGGACCTCAGAGCAGTGTTAGGAACAAGAGACTGATGCTGAATTCCTCCGAAGAATGCTCGAGAGGAAAGAAAAAGAGACCGCGGAACATGCGGCCAACATAAAACGAATGGCTCTTTTGTTCCATGACATGGCCGGGATGATGTTACACCCGGAACCTCCAGCTGAAGACCCCCCGATTATCATTGAAGATGACAGAGGAGAGACATCGAACCCTCTTCCGGCTCTTTCAGCAGCCAAGGAGGAGACCATCTCCAAGGCCGCTCTGGATGATTACATTGCTCAGCAAATACGAGCTCACCAGGCGAATGAAGCGGCTGGGCAGATCATTAAGACTGGACGACCCTATCCGGGTTGTTACGACCAGATAAAGTACCCGCCGGGATACACGATCCACAAATTCCACGTATATAAGGGGACGGGAAATCCACACAAGCACGACGCTCAATTTAGGGCTCTGTGCGGCAACACCGGAGGTGATGATAAGCTACTGCTTCGCCAATTCGTTGGCAGCTTCTCAGAGACGGCATTTGAGTGGTATTCCGAACTCCCGAATGACTCCGTTAAGACGTTTGTAGAGATGGAGCTGCTATTCACCCAGCGTTTTTCCAGCGCTAGCGAACGCACCCCAATCACGGCGTTGATCAATGCCAGGGTGAAATCAGGTGAAACATGGGTTCAGTATGCGATACGGTGGTGCAACCTATGGTCTAAGTGCGAACAGTACATAGAAGAGGCTCCTGCAGTATGCATGTTTATGGGAACCCTTCATCCGTAGGCGACCATATCCCAATTCATGATGTTCTTCAAGACGACCACCTTCCAGGCCTTGATCGACAAGCTGGCCCAAATGGACCAGATGGGCCATAGACCGTCCTCTTCAAAGACGGAGCCTCGGAATGAAAAGGGCAAAGGGAAAGCGACCTTTGTCGCCAACGCTCAACAACAACCGAGTGGCCCGAGACCGGTTGTTCGCCAAAGCAACAAGCGGCGATCCCTCGATGAGAAGTTGAGACGTCCCTATTCGTTTCCCCGGAATAAAACAAGGAGACTGTTCGAACTAGCAGTGCGCAACGGGCTCATCACTCTACCGGAGCCGAGAAACCCATTACAACCAAACGATGTCAACGATCCCAATTACTACCCCTACCACCGAGTATTGGGCCATCCGATCGAAGACTGCTACGTCTTCAAAAATTGGGTTGAAGACCAGTATCAACAGGGCAAGTTCGCGCTGTCCGAAAACTGGAAGGTAAACCCGCCACAACAGCACACCCCTAAAAGGGTGGACACACTGAGGGCATCATGCTCATTTGTAGAGGAAGCTCCATGGGAAGTCGTTTTTTCGGCAAAAGCTAAAAGAATGCTGAAAGATCTTCAAGTATGTCCGGCGATCAGGCGGAAAAGCCCGCTAGAGCCGGAGATCATCGAGGGGATGCTGAAACCATGCCCAACATCGGGAATTAATAGCAATGGGCAAAACACCCAGGCCCAGCCGTCAAAGTCTTCGAAGAAAAAGAAGAAGACCAAAAAGCCCGCGTAGTCTGACGACAAGCGCATGGGTCTGCAAAAGCATATTGACGCGCTGGAGGAATATAACCAGAAGGCGCGAACCCCGGTCATACTCCAAGAATTTCTCAACAATATCCTTGAGAGCGGAGATAACGACAATAACGACGGGGATGACTCGTCAGAAGAATCTGAGGACTATGTGGTAAGTTGCCACATGATCTCTCACTCGGCGTTAACTAACGAAGAAGCTCACTCGGCGATAGAGGACAACATAAAAGAGCTGGGGGCAGGATTGAAGCCAAAACCCTTGGAACCTTCTGACGAGATGATCGATTTTCTACTGAACGAAGCCCGTCAGAAAAGCAAAGCCAATCGAGAGCGCGAACTGGCTATATTCGAAAAAGCCAAACGCCGACGACTGGATGAAAAGGTCGAGGCACCCCAACCGGATCGAAGTATCCCTATCGCCAGCAAAAGCAAGCTTAAAGTAAGGAAACAATTCGCTAAGGCCCTGTCAATAGGAATGAAGTTGCTCTCTTTCAGAGGAAATTCTCCTGGCGGTACACATCTTGATAAAGCGGACATACATCCTAACTTCTGCTTATACCATCAGAGGATTGCACACCCTATCGAGAAGTGCATAGCCTTTAAAAACTGGTGGCAGGGATATGTTGTCCACTGACAACACGTTCAACGAGTGAAGCGCAAGGCTCGTCGGGAACAGAAAAGCATGACAGATAAGCGCAAAAGAGCTGCTGGCAACTGTCACATAGTCGACACCAAGGGATCGCAAGTTATTATCTTTAGAAGCGACTCTGACGAAGAAATCGACCCCAGCCCTCTCTTCAAGGAATCCACCTCCGACACAAAAGATGCGAAGATTTGTGAGAAAATCTAGCTGCGTAATCGTACGTTGCCCGAAAAATCTCGGACCTATGACCGAAACGTCGTTAAACTACTGCCAACCCGCGCCGTCCCCAAACTGATGTGGTGTTAAAAAAAAGGGTACGTCCACCAGCGAAATGGGCACGGATGAAAACCCGAAAGGGCTCCGTGAGTAAAAACAGCAGGACTACCAGTGAGTTTGTGAAAATCTGAAAGGGCACAACCTCGTTAAAAGACACTTGCAAGGTCCCTTCGACCTTGTGAAGAGAAAATACCTGCGTGAGATCCTTACGACTCACAAGGGAGCAACACACTTAGGGATCCCCACGATTCCTAAGGAGAAATTACACTTATGAGATCCTCACGACTCGTAAGGAGAATTCCCCTTTGAGACCCTCACGGTTCATAGGATTCAAAAGCCTTAAGCTACAGGGATCTGAACCTGTTCTTAAGCTATCATAATCTCCATTGCTGCCTGTCACGACCCAAAGTTTGGCCCGTGACCGGCACTTAACCACGTAATGTCTACAGGCGTAACGCGACTAAGTGAACCGAAAACCCAGAAATCAAACCAGTAAAAGTATAGAGTGTTATAAGTTTAAAATGAAAGCACTTACTAACGTGTTAAGAAATCTAAGTAAACAATCACCAAGATAGCAATATACGACGCCATAGCGAAGATCAAGATCTACAAGTAGGAACATCACAGATAGAATAAACTACAAGTACAGCCGGCTCACAACGAGCGCGACACCAGAATACAAATAATATACACCATCGTCCTCACACTGTCTCTAAGTCAAATACATACATGGTAGATGGAGAATACTAGATACAACAATGTACATAACTGAAAGATAAACAGATACCCCACAAAACCCACCTATCAGCAAAAGAGCTAGTACACCAACTATGGGGGTATCTGTGTCAAAAGATGCAAAACGCAGCCTGCCGCGACTACTCCGAAGGACAACCTGCAAACACTGTGGCACAACGGGGGTGAGTTGCCAACTCGTGAATAGAGATAACATATAAAGGTAATCGCGAGCATGCACGTACTGCGCTACTCTATCATATGCCAACAGATGATATCAATATGTGATAAGTAGTATGTGCAATAATCATGCAAGTGCTCTATCAGGTAATATAACTACAGGATGAGGTACAATAATAAATGCTGAGCATGGGCAATATAACATCTATACGGAATGTCAACGTGGAATATATAATCGGTGTCCATCAATGCACCCAGATCCCCCAAATAGCTCAGGCGCCGGCACTCTCATCGGCCCTCAAATCCTGTAAATCTCTGAGAATCCCGAGTGCCCAACATCGGCACCCAAATATCATAAATACTCGTGTCCAGCATCGACACGCAAATCCTCATCCATCGGGCCTCGTCAGTCCGGGTCAGCCCACGGTCTCCGTCTGCGGTATCGGCCCTTGGCCCCGGCAGTACGGATCACCCCACATCCATCTATCGACTCTGATCAGTATCTTCCGGATAACTGTCAGGTCCAACCAATCACCGGTAGGTAGTAATCCCTCTGCCAGGCTCACCGTCTACTACACAGCGAAACCGTTCTCGTCCCGGGGTACCATACCGGGTCCACCATGTATCCGTAATCGGCCTCAACCAGCTCCTCGATTCGGGTTCACATATATTACTCTAGCACCGAGGAAACACATGGTGGACGCACCGAAATATCATATCAAGGGAACCGGGTTTTTAAATGATTACATATTTGAAATAGCCACGGTTCCCAAATCCAGAAATCACATGTAATCCAAACCAATATGCAAGTCAATGATCCGATATGATATGTGCATCAAATATGAATATCATGTCAAGTCACATGTAGATGAGCTACAATATAATGATCCGATGTGATATATGCATCAAGTATGAATATCATGTCAAGTCACATATAGATGAGCTACAATATAATGATCCGATGGAAATTCTACAGTGTGAGTATCATGGCAATTACTAACGGTGTGTGTGTAACATGCAGGATAGTGCTCGTGCAACATGGACCGTTAGTAATGGTGCGGTGTTCTATCAATTCTAGTTTATATCCATATAGCAAGGAATGCAGTATGTACTAAATAGTAACCATAAACAGTCAATGTATATAAATATAGCTATAAGGTCCTATCAGCCCTGACGTAGAACGCCATACGGGCGATATCCCCGTAGATGTTAAATCTACTCATCGTAGTCTCTCGCTAGGTATAGCCAACAACTTGTTTCCCCTTCTGCGCGGCGTCCGCCGTGCTCTCCTGCGAACCTAGAATTACACAATACATCATACATAAGCTTGAAGTCACACAAACACGACATTAAGGCCGAACTAGTAACTCGTGTCGTGAACCAAGCGCGCGTGTGCGCGATACGCTAAAACGTGTGATTACGCGCCTGAAGCCACTCCGACGCGTCGTGATACGCAGAAACCCAAAACCCATACACACGTATCACGCGTGTCGCGAAAGATTGAAAATACGGGAAATAGGGTATTCTACTCCAGATTTTGATACAGAAATGATAATGTAAAACTATATATACCAAAATAACTCACATAGCAGCAGACACCATCACCCCAAACCCCAACCCAAAACACCCCCATCTGGCCGCAAATTGCGGCCAGAATGCTTATTTCGGCGGCCTGGGTAGGGAATTGGGCTCCCAGGTTTGGTGTGTGCACTCTATACCCCTCATACATGGTACAGTAATCTCTACTTTCACTCTGAAATATCTCGGGTAGCAGCAGATCCTACAGAGCCCTATTTCTAGTTAAAATCCACACTTTGCACTAAAATCAAACTTTATGGTATTTTAGTGCAAACTGAAACAAACCTGGCCTAAAAATAGTTCTAATAACCCATAAAAGAGCTAACTCAACTAACAAAACCCTAATCTAACATGTGAATCACAAATATCCTTTAATATCACTAAAAATGCGTAAAAATGAGATTTTTACTAAAGAATACTACAAGTTTAAAGAAAAGGAGTGCTAACATGAGTTAATACCTTCAAAAGACCCTAGGAAACACCAAAAGCTCCAGATCTAGGCTCAAGTATGCAGTCTTGCCACAAAACACCTCAAATGAGCCATTAAACCAAGGTTTTGTGAAGGAAAAAGGTTAGATTTGTGTAGGGTTTGAATGAGGAACTAAAGAGAAGTGAAAAGAGAAGAAAATATGGAGAAAAATGGGGGTTTGTGCTGGAATTTTCTGCAGAATTTCAGAATGAGGGAAAGAGAGAGAAGAGGAAAAGAAAAGAGGTCAAAAGTCAATTTTTTCTACCTAACACCATGCCTTCATTTTCTATTGGATTTGAATTATAAAATGGGGTTTTGTTTTGGATAAAAGGGTGGGGAAAATAACAACCATGCATGAAAGAAAATGGTTAACATGTTACACCAAAAACCCTAAGTCACAAAAATGGCTAAGTGTGCAAGTGTACACTACAAAGGAAAATTTTTCCAATTTGCTAACACGACTAAATATAACTAATAAACCCGACTAAAATAACTAATAATCCTAGATACACATATACAATAACACGTACAATTACTAATTATCACGAAAAACATTCTAACGGAAATTCAAAGTGTTACACTGCCCTACAAGCGGTTTAATATTGAACCTTGTATACAATCCACGGGCACGAATAAACATTTCCCTAACAAAGTCCCACCCGCGACTAGGGATATGTTCACACGGTGGACAACCCTTGTAAGTTCTCTCGACTTATAAGGAGAAAACACTCTTGTAAGATCCTTACGACTTACAAGAGAACACAAACTTAGGAATCTTCACGATTCTTAAGGAGAAAACGCATTTACGGGATCTTCACGACTCGTAGGGAGAAATACCTTCATGAGACCCTTACGGCTCATGAAGTTAAAAGCCTTAGTCGACAGGATCCTAACCCTGTTCACTAAGCCACCTTTGTTCGACATCGACAGAGGCAAATGATGATTCGCTCCTGGCAATTGTTTCCTGATTAAAAAATCAGGAATTACCTCAATGAGGTATCACGTGTTCACACGTGACCAATGGTCACGTGATGACACGTGATGGTTAAGACTTCATCAAACAGAAACGAAAACAAACTGCTAAAAAATGACTCAATTGGGGGTCACGTGCTAGCACGTGACAGGCTTTGAAAGCCTTACAGCTTAATAGAATTTAATTCTAAAAATCAGAAAATACTTCAACGAGGTATCACGTGCTCACACGTGACCAACGGTCACGTGTTGACACGTGATGGTTAAAACGGCAACATAAACAAGCGGCTGTTAAAGGGCTCAATTAGGGGTCACGTGCTCACACGTGACCAAGGGTCACGTGCCAGCACGTGACATGCTTCGAAAGCCTTACAGCTTAAAAGAATTTAATTCTAAAAATTAAGAAATACCCCAACGAGGGTCACGTGCTCACACGTGACCAAAGGTCACGTGCCAGCACGTGCCAGGCTTTGAAAGCCTTACGGTTTAATTGAATTAAAATTCTAAATTTCTCTAAAACTTTCCAAATGGGAAAGGATTAAGGAGAACCGTTGGATTAAAAATCTAGGGGTGATTAAATATCACCAATTCATGGAAAAAATTTTGACAAGGAAAGATTTCCCTAAATCTCACCAGAAATAACAAACAGAATATCTTTGGATTGAAAATCCAACGGTGAATAAAATTCACTGAATGATCTAAAGGCTCATATTAATTATGAAAACAAACAAAATCTTTCAATGAAAGATTTGCTAAAAAAATTGATTCTTTTCTTTCTCCTATAAATAGGAGCCAAGAGAAGAGAAGGGAGAGAGAATTTTTGGAGGGATAGAGCTTTGGAATCTTGAAATTCCAGAGAGAAAAGAAAGGAGAATTTAATTCTCTACAAAGAAAAACCCTAGGTGAGAAAAGAAAGGGAATCAAAACTTCAAACAGAGAATTTAATTCTCAAATCTAAGAGTTTAACTCTTCTGCACAAAAGAACTTAGTTCTTCTTCTGGTTGAAGATCTGCACAGAGCACATCTCCTCATAGGATGAGAATTTAATTCTCATCGGGTTGGGATCCTGCAATGCAGATCCAAAACTTAGAGGGGGAATTGAGTTTAGAGAATTTAATTCTCCCAAAACAAAGTTAGGGTTTAACCTTATATGAGAATTTAATTCTCCCAAAGTTATAGGAATTTAATTCCTTCAAGATGAAACTAGGGTTTAACCCTATATGAGAATTCAATTCTCCAAAAATTACAGGAATTTAATTCCTTCAAGACAGAACTAGGGTTTAACCTTAATTGAGAATTTAATTCTCTCAAATTCACAGGAATTCAATTCCTCTTAAAAAAAATGAAATTAGGGTTTCACCCTATGCAAGAATTTAATTCTTTTACATATATAGGAATTTAATTCCTCCAAGATGAAATTAGGGTTTAACCCTGCATAAGAATTTAATTCTTTCATAATAGGGATTTAATTCCCCCAGAATCATAATTAGGGTTTAACCCTACAAAGAATTTAATTCTTAAAGATAAAGAGATCTTCAAGCATGCAAAGAACCAAGGTCACGTGTCCCCACGTGTCCCCTGAAAAGATCCCCACAAATGAGAAGGAAAGAGCTCTGAGGCAACGCCTCACGTGCTCCACGTGACCCCCGAAACACAGAAAGAAAAAGCAAAAGAAATAGAGGCTCTGGGCGCTCTCACGTGTTACCACGTGACCCCTTGGCAAAAGCTTTAACAGTCAACACATAAATCCCCGTCACGTGCCAACACGTGATGCTCAAAATAAAATATAAAAAGTGTTTAATACTTATTTGCAGAGCAAAGTAGAAGGGATCTGGTCCCATCTCTGGGTGCCCTCACGTGGCCCCACGTGACTCATTCCTATTTAGTGTTTAACACTAATTTAAAGAACTTACTTCCAGTGTTTAACACTGATTATTTTCTAGTGCTTAACACTACTTTGGGTATTTTACTTTCAGTGTTTAACACTGTTATCTTTTAGTGTTTAAACACTAATTTGACAATTTCATTTCCAGTGTTCAACACTGTCATTTTCTAGTGTTTAACACTAAATTGAGAATTTTATTTCAGTGTTTAACACTAATTGTTCAAAAGTGTTTAACACTATTTTCAGCCAAATTGGCTAATTTCCCTGAGGCAAAAGCCCCCCTTCAACTGAATCTCAAAATTGAGGAAATCAGAGATAAAAATGTTCTAAAAGCCTTCAAACTCTTGTTAGCACTGCTAAATAATGTGGGCTGAAACCAAACAAATGTCTAATGGTTCAACAAAGGGCCAACATGCCAAACTTAATTGGACTTAGCCCAAGTTGGCCATAAGTCCTCAATCCAGACTCAACTGAGCCAACGTGCTCATAATATAATTAACTGACTTTAGTTCCAAATTGGACTACAGATCACTTAATCCACCTTGGTTCAAGGGTACATCTCTTCACTCCTTTGATATTTGTCATTGTAATTCCTCAACGTCTTCAAAGAGGTGACGGGTCCCGACAACCACACATTTCATGGACTGTGGGGTCCTTAAACTCATGGACTATGATGTCCTTAACCTCGACCGCGATGTATTTAAACTAACATTGGACTGTGGGGTCCTTAAGCCCACGGACTATGATGTCCTTAACCTTGACCGTGATGTCTTTAAACTAACATCGGACTGTGAGGTCCTTAAACTCACAGACTATGATGTCCTTAAGCTCGACCGTGATGTCTTTAAACTAACATTGGACTGTGGGGTCCTTAAACCCATGGACTATGATGTCCTTAACCTCGACCGCGATGTCTTTAAACTAACAATGGACCGAGATGTCCTTAAACTAACAATGGACCGTAATGTCCTTAAACTAATCGACCGCAATGTCACTAAACTAAACAATAGAGCCCCCAATTGCTCTTTTGTCGGATCTAAACGATCCCGTTAACTTGATTGTTAGAGGTTCTGCATGTTCAAGTTTTAGTTAAATACCGCAATCAAGACGGTTTCGCTCGTAGTTAGCCGGTTGAGTACGGGTCGTCCGCAGGGAGATGGGAATCTTTTTCTATGTGCTTTAACGAGTTAAGTCCAGTTTTTCAGATTTTGTTGTGATTAATTAAGCGGTAAAATGATATGTAAAGAGAGCTTGTTAGGGTTGGGATTAGGTTAGTTTGAGTTAGGAGTCTCCCACATCTTTCATTGCCCCTCTTAATATCGGTGTTACGGTAATCGGCAACAACGGGGATTAGCACGACTAGGAAGGAACTTGCGAGTATAAGCTAGGCTTTCCAACGCATAAGTTCTTCCTTTTGGTGCTTGTACGTCCGTTCTTGGCTCTTAGCCATAACCTCCGGTTAATTCAACCACAACCGGTCTCACTACGGAATCACCGCTATCATGTAGGATAGGGTGCCGTAAGGAGCGGATTGTGGTTCAATTAACGGGAGTTGAATTAAGCTGTTGGGCAAGGAAAGAGTAAGAGAGATTTCCTTCTCTCAAACTTCCCTTATCCTACCCTAACAAGTATTAAACTACTCACACATCATGATACGGAAAAATAAAACAAAACAAAAGAGGAAGATAGAAAGAAAGAGGTTAGAAGATAACGACTAGCTATTTGCGACCTCACCTTGGCGAGGATCGAGCGTAAGCATCATGGTCGTATTAAGGATAAAGAAAAAGAGAGAAGAAAGAAACAACAAGAAATAACAACAACTAGTTAACAAATTAAAATTACAACAATTATAGAAAAAGCAAGACAAGCATGATAATAAAATGATCTTCTTTATTCACCATTCTTCACTCACCAAGCTCATTACAAGTTTTAATGGAGAAGAGATGAGAAGAGAAAGAAGAAACATAACTAAACCTTACAAAAGAGAATACAAGATTATGGACCCTCTCCTTCTCAAAGTTCTGGGCTATTTATAGGCTGGAGAATGGAAATCTAGGGCAACCACCAGAACACATATGCAAAGACCAAAATACCCGTGGAAAAGTTTTGTCTGCCGCCACTATACGGCCGCTGATCCGCGGCCTAATAGAGGAGTTGGGCCTAGGGCTTTTTGGTGGTACCCTGGTTTGATGTACCCTTTAATCTGGTATATGTGTTTTCTCATAATTTCTTCACGAATTTTCCAGAATTTCTGTTGAGGGAAAGGTGGACTTTTTGTGGATGTTTTTGTCATGATTGCCTCGAGCTCCGCGTAGATTTCTTGGATCTTGTGCTGCCATTGAGCCTTGTGCATGAAAACGACATTGATTTGACATTTTGTCTCTTAAACTGGTATCTGGCAACATACGGATGAAGAGCGGAGACCGTGTTTTCTCAGTGGTTGGCAGGAACCCGGATTTTGTCGTGTTTTCCATGAGTTTCACCGTTTTAGAACCGAGAACCTGTATCCTGCATTTTGCTAGCAACCACGGCTCAAGAGTATCTACCGATAAGCAATGTGATAAAAATTGGGCGGTATGAAAATGCAAAAATCTGATATGAACAAATACCCCCAAACTTATCATTTGCTCGTCCCGAGCAAAGCCAATTTATTCACAAAAAATTTCCTAACCTCACTTTCGCAGGGAACGCGATTGCACTGAGCATGTGCAACAAGCCGTTTAACCTCTAGGTGTCCCTAGTAGGAGGAGTGTTGTCTCCTGAGGGTTTTCAGCGGATACTACCCACAAAATCCGGTCAAGTTGGTTTTGTAAAATAACTAAGATTCAAACCCTAAAGTTTTTGTTTCAGAAAATAACAATTCTATAATCCTAAGTCTAGACTATCGAACCTTTATTTTTCACACCTCGCTTCTTATTTAACTACAGATTTTATATGTCTTTACGTGCAGTGCAAATAGTGTCGTTAAGTTCCCGAAAGGTCGAATAAAGTCATCATGTCGCACAATAAAGTCCAGATAACAATTTTAAAAGGATCACATAAGTTTTATAGAGAGTTAAGCATTTTTCAAGTTTCGTTTTCCAGTAAGGTTTCAACTTCAGAATTTCTATCTTCCTTAACAGGAAACTAAGTCGTATTTTTCACTCCACCTTTTTCTTGTTTTCATTTCATACACACCTCTGTGAACGTGCAATAGTCTTTATCATAGAATAAAACCTTCATATCTCCGTTAAAATTTTTATAAAAGCCTGTCTTTTTATCAAGATTATTCTCACACAAAGAACCGTTAGGAATTTTAACTCGGAGAGAACACTTGCTTGACTTTGTTTTAATCTAGACTTTCTAGGCTTCTTAGCGAACTTTGGGCCAATGCACCCAAACCAGTTGGTTTTAGGGCATTAGGTGTAGAAACACCCCAGCGGACTTAATTACTCAAGTTACCTAGGTCCAAAAACAAAAGACAGTTTGGCGTGAAAATCAGATGATTTAATACGAACGGAGATATAACCGGTAGTTCAATTATTTTTTTGGATAAAAGACGTGTTTAGTGGGTTCGGTGTGTAATCATTCCAATCAAGTTTCAGATGGGTTATTTTTCAGATTTAGTTCCAATTACGGCATCAATAATATTCCTTCATATTCGCTTTACTTCATAAACTTTTCTTGACATTACTTATTTCAGAACAAACCTATTTGATCCTCAGAAAATCATTTATCTGTTTAAAAGTTTTTAAACATAAAAGACTTGTCATCTAATTCCCAAAAACTCACGACACGTGTAGTGTGATGTAAAGACGTATATCAGCTATAGTTAACTTCAAAGGAGAGTTATCTTTCAGGTTTTCAAAATCTAAACATAAGATTTAGTTATTCCTATTTTTTCAAACAAAACTGTCGAAATGTTGAATCAGAGTTCTTCCACAAACTAACTTGACAGAAAAGTTTTTTATATTTTTTAGAAAATTTTCAGATTTTTATGGATTTTATGGATTTTAATATGCAGATGTGAAATATACATATGAATGCGAAGGTAAGAAATGCGTACCGAGCGTACCCCCAAACTTAAACTGGACAGTGTCCTCACTGTCGTTGCATGAAGAGATCATTTGAAGGGTCAAAATTGTCGGTTAGCGATACACAATTTTTTTTTTTTGTTTTGGAAGAAAAGAAAAAGAAAAAGAATATACACAAATATATACAAAATGGTTTATACATACCCCCAAACTTATTTGGAACAGTGTCCACTGTTCTTGGCTGGATAACCGAAGTTTGGAGGTAGGCAGAGGAAGATCATTCAGGGTAAACCGGCTCCTGTAAGAACAGGAGCTCCTCTGTTGGTTCGGCGCTAAGGTACGGTTTGCATCGGTGTCCGTTCACTTTGAAAAGTGAACCGTCCTTTGGATTTTCCAAATCTACAGCGCCCTGCGGATACACATTCCGCACAAAATACGGCCCTTTTCAGCGAGATCTGAGCTTTCCTGGATGGAAGTGAAGTCGGGTGTCGTAAAGCAGTACCTGCTGACCAGGTACGGAGGTTTTGCGCAAAAGGTGTTTAACGTGAAACACCTTCGTTCGGTTCTTAACGACAACCGCGTTATCGTAAGCCTCATCCCTAAGCTCGGTCAGTTCGTTCAACTGCAGCTTCCGATGGCTGCCCGCATCCTCGAGAGACAGATTCAGCTCCTTTATCGCCCAAAATGCGCGATGCTCTATTTCGACAGGTAGGTGGCAGGCTTTTCCGTACACAAGCCGATAGGGAGACATGCCAAGGTCGGTCTTATAAGCGGTTCGAAATGCCCAAAGGGCATCAGTGAGTTTCAACGACCAATCCTTACGGTTCTTGGAAACCGTCTTCTCCAGTATCTGCTTGATTTGCCAATTTGAAACTTCGGCCTGCCCGCAGGTTTGAGGGTGATAGGGCGTAGAGAGCTTATGATTAATGGAGTATTTCCGCATCAAGGCTTCGAAGGTTTTGTTGCAGAACTGACTTCCATTGTCGCTAATGATCGCTCGGGGGTGCCCAAACCGGGAGAAAATGTTTTCTTTAAGGAACCGAACAACAACCTTGTTGTCGTTAGTCCGGCTGGGCACAGCCTCGACCCATTTAGAGACGTAATCAACAGCTAGAAGGATGTACAAGTTCCCGAAAGAGCTGGGAAACGGCCCCATGAAATCTATCCCCCAAACATCGAAAATCTCCACAACCAAGATCGGTTGGAGCGGCATCTCGTTCCTCCGGGATATCCGGCCCATGTGTTGGCACCGGGAGCAAGTCTTGCAGTAGTCATGAGCGTCTTTGAAGAGTTGTGGCCAGTAGAAACCACATTGCAAGATCTTCTCAGCTGTCTTTCTGGGCCCAAAATGCCCGCCACATGCTTGATCGTGGTAAAATGACAGCACACTCTTGAATTCCTCATCAGGGACACACCGACGAATAATCTGGTCGGGACAGTATTTGAACAGATAGGGTTCGTCCCAGTAAACGTGTTTTACTTGGGATAAGAAGCGAAGTCTGTCCTGACTTGACCATTCGGTCGGTAGTAATCCCGTGGCCAAATAGTTCACAATATCTGCGAACCAGGGTTCGCAAGATACTGTCAAGAGCTGTTCATCCGGGAAAACGTCGTTGATCGGAATTGGAAGCGAAGGCGAAGAAGGAAGTCGTGAGAGATGGTCGGCAACCACGTTTTCACATCCTCGTTTGTCCTTAATGACAAGGTCAAACTCTTGAAGCAAGAGGATCCAACGGATTAACCGAGATTTTGCATCTTTCTTCGCAAAAAGATGGCGCAGAGCAGAATGGTCTGTGTAGACAATGACTGGAGAGCCGATGAGGTAAGGCATGAACTTTTCTAAAGCAAATACAACAGCCAAGAATTCCTTCTCAGTTGTTGTATAATTGATTTGGGCGTCGTTCAGGGTTCGGCTCGCATAATAGATTACGTACGGCATCTTGTTGATGTGTTGTCCAAGGACAGCACCAATGGCAAAGTCGGATGCATCGCACATAATCTCGAATGGGTGCGTCCAGTCAGGTGAAGAAAGAACGGGAGCAGAAGTGAGTGAGCGTTTTAGTGACTCGAAGACAGTCACACAGCTCGAGTTGAAGTCGAATGGCGTGTCCTTGGCCAGCAAAAGAGTCAAGGGCCTAGCAATCTTGCTAAAGTCCTTGATAAACCGTCTATAGAAACCGGCGTGGCCAAGAAAGGCTCGGATATCTCTGACGCATCGCGGAGGAGGTAGATTGGAAATGACCTCAATCTTTGCTTTGTCAACCTCTATGCCATTTTGCGAGATGATATGTCCTAAGACAATACCTTCGCGCACCATGAAGTGGCATTTCTCCCAATTCAAAGTGAGATTCTTGTCCTTACATCGGGTAAGGACAGCGTCAAGATGCAGCAAACACTCGTTGAAGGAATCGCCGAAGATGGAGAAATCATCCATGAAAATCTCCAGAAATTTTTCCACCATGTCTGAGAAGATACCCATCATACACCGCTGGAAGGTAGCGGGCGCATTACATAACCCAAAGGGCATGCGTCGATATGCAAACGTGCCGAAAGGACAAGTGAATGTGGTCTTGTCCTGGTCTTTTTCGGCGATGGGAATTTGATTATAGCCGGAGTAGCCATCAAGAAAGCAGTAGTACTCGTGTCCGGCCAATCGTTCAAGCATCTGGTCAATGAAAGGTAGCAGAAAGTGGTCTTTCCGCGTTGCGGCGTTAAGTTTTCTGTAATCGATGCATACTCGCCACCCAGTTTGGGTGCGAGTAGGGATTAACTCGTTCGCCTCGTTAGTGATGACCGTGGTGCCTGACTTCTTGGGGACAACGTGAATGGGGCTAACCCACTGGCTATCAGAGATAGGGTAAATGATACCACTATCTAGACATTTTACGATCTCCTTCTTCACAGCCTCCTTCATGACTGGATTGAGACGTCTTTGTAGATCCCGGGCTGGTTTGGCATCATCCATCAGATGAATGTGATGCTCAACGATCAGGGGACTAATCCCCTTGATGTCCGCCATGGACCAGCCAAAAGCTTGCCTATTGCTGTGCAAGACCGTGAGAAGGGCTTTCTCTTGCTCTGGAGCTAGAGAAGCCGAGATGATGACAGGGAGGGTCTCGTTCTCACCTAAGTAAGCGTACTTAAGGTGAGAAGGCAAAGGCTTGAGTTCGAGCGTTGGAGGTGAAACGATGGAAGGCAAGATTGGTGCAAAGGTCTCGAACTCAAAGGATTCCAGCAAAGGTTCAAAACGAGTGTAGGCAACCGAGTTGGATGGTTCAGGTAACTCATCCGGAAAGTCGAAGGATTCAAACTCGGGTTGTGTGCGGCTAAGATCGTTCGAGAACGTGAAACACTCGTAGTCGTTGTCGGGCACAGAAACAGCAGCAGGTTCGAAGAGAAACGCACTAGTGGCGTCAAGATTATCGTGATCAAACAGAAACTCCTCGAATTCACACTCTTCTGGGGTGATCTCCTGGATCGAGCAGACGTCCAGTATATGAGCATTAGGTTCGGCGGGCTGATTCCCCAACCTAAAAATGTTGAGTTCAATCGTCATATTTCCAAAAGAGAGGTTCATCGAACCATTGCGACAATTGATCACAGCATTTGAGGTTGCGAGAAATGGGCGACCGAGTATCACCGGAATTTGATTCCAGGGGTTAGCTACAGGCTGTGTATCTAATACAATGAAGTCAACGGGGAATATGAAGTCCCCGACTTTTATTAATACATCTTCTAGCTCACCCCTAGGATGGGTGATCGATCGGTCGGCCATTTGGAGAGTGCAGTGCGTGGGTTTCAGCTCTCCGACGCCTAATTGCTCGTATACTGAATACGGAAGAAGGTTAACACTGGCACCAAGATCTAATAGTGCACGGTTGATGTTCTTATCCCCAATGGTAATTGAAATCGTAGGACAGCCAGGGTCCTTCCGTTTTTGTGGTAAAGATTGGGTAAGAGCATCACTCACAGCACTAGCCAAGAAAACTTTCTTTGGTACCTGAGATTTCCTCTTTTTCATGCACAAGTCCTTTAAGATTTTCGCGTAAGACGGGACTTGTTGGACAGCATCTAAAAGAGGAATGTTAATGTTAACCTGCTTGAATAACTCCAGAATCTTCTCCATTTGAGGATTTTGTTTATTAGACCTCAACCGGTTTGGAAATGGAACATTTTGAAAATTGGTTGAGTCTAATGCTGGAGGAGGAGATTGTGGAGTTGGAACGGATCCCAGAACAGGTGTTTTCGTGGAGTGAGAAGTGGGTCCGTTCAGAGCAGAAGAAGAGGAAGGTGAGCTTTGTGAAGAACGGAGAATAGGCTCAGAAGAAGAAGAAGAAGAAGAAGAAGAAGCGGCCGGGGTGTCATCGTTGATCCGTTTGCCAATGTTGTTTTGCAGCATCCTTCCCGATCTCAGTGTGGTCACGGTACTCACATTATGGTTCTGTTGTTCAAGAGCAACATGTGCATTATGTGGGTGACCGGGATTTGGGAGTGGCTGGGACGGGAGCTTCCCCTTCTCTCGCTCGCTTAAGGCCGCGTTCAGCTGTGCAATCTGGGCCTCGATGGTCTTGATGCTTTGCCCGTGTGCGGCAGTGTGTTGCACTAAGGATTGAATGGAAGACTGGATGTTGGCGGTGGACTGAGTCGACTGTTTAACGAACGCCTCCAGACTTCGTTCGAGCGAGGAAACCTTATCGTTGTTTGACGGAACAAAGTTGTTTGGTGGAAAAGAATTGTTGGGTGCAAAGTTGTTCGTCTGATTCTGAAAAGGTTGGGGTTGGAAAGGCTGCTGATATTGATGTTGAGTTTGTTGTTGCGCTTGTTGTTGCGGTGGAGGGGACCTTTGGAAATTGTTGCCCTGGAATTGATTCTGATTATGATTCCAGGCGAAATTGGGGTGGTTCCTCCAACCGGGATTGTAGGTGGAAGAGTATGGATCATTCCTCGGTCTTTGCTGGAATGCAGCATTAACCTGATCCTGTCCTTGCGAGGGTGGATTGTAAGGACACTCTTCGGTCAAGTGGGAAGGATCGGAACAACAAGCGCAAATGGTACGAAGGGGGAGAACAGGGGCAGGAGCAGGAGAAGAAAATTTGCTCTCTATCGCTTCAAGCTTTCTTGTTATTGCAGCCATTTCAGCTTTCATCGCAATAGAGACATCAAGTTGGTGAATTCCTACCCTAGACTGACCGGTAGAAGTGGAGGTAGAAGAAGAAGACGTCGGTCTGGTGCTCTCCCATTATAGCGTTTGCTCCGCAAGGTCGTCAAAGAACTGCCACGCTTCCTCGTCAGATTTCGATAGGAAGTGGCCCCGACAGATGGTTTCCAACAACTGCTTCGTTGCTGGGTTCAGTCCCTCGTATAAGGGTTGGCAAAGTTGCCATTTCTCTATACCGTAGTGAGGACACTGAACAAGAAGGTCTTTGTATCGGTCAAAGCACTTCCAGAAGGGTTCAGAAGGAAGTTGAGAGAATTGGTTGATTTCATTTCGAATCCTTGCGGTTTTATGATTCGGATAAAATTTCTTTAGGAACACTTTAACAAACTCGTCCCAGCTGGTGATTGAGTGGGAAGCGGTGCTATACAGCCATTTTTCAGCAAGATCGCATAGAGTGAACGGAATGACCCGTAGACGTATAGCATCGTCCGGCAGCTGGGTGGTTTTCATCATGGCACAGACGTTTTGAAATTTGTTGATGAAGATATAGGCATCTTCAGATTCAAGCCCATGAAAACGTGGAAGCATGTTGATGAAGTGGGGCTTAATTTCAAAGTTGTCCCCATTGGCCGGAGGAAGAGAAAGGCAGGTGGGAAGTGCAGAACGGGTGGGATAGAAACGATCCTGGAGCGTGATTCGCTGCGGCGCTACAACAGGCGGTGGTGGTGGGATATTGGTCTCCGTAGGAGGTGGAGCCAATCCAGGGGTGGTCAAAGAGATGTTCGGATTAAATCCCGAAATCGCGGAAGAAGAGGTTGGTGAAGGTGAAGGTGAAGATGTATGAACAGAATTCCGGTCAACGTCGGAGTTGGCTGGCAAAGGAAGGGGTGAAAGAGGAGTGGACGGAGTATCGACTTCGGAGTCGATCGCGTAGTCGGTAGCGACTAACGTAACGCGGACTAGACGGGCGCTAGTGTCCCGAGTCCAAGCGGACATACACTAAACGAGTTTAGTATAGTCAAAGCGGAGAAGGTGAGGGTAAGAAAACATCAATGGAGAAAGGTGATGGGTGGTGGGTGAAAAATGGATTTGGCGACAAAGGGCAAGTTTTTATAAAAGTTTTTGATTTTTTTTCTTTTTTTTTGTTTTGTTTTTAGAAAGAGATTTACAGAAGTATGTACGGAAATACGGCTTAAGTAATCACAAACAAGATATGCACAATCACACCTAGATCTAGGGTAACCTAGGTCTACTAGACCTGCTCCTGAACTTGATTGTCGAAGTTAAACAGTGTCGAGAAACGGGCTTAAAAATACACTGATCATGAGGCCAGGTAAGTGCAGAGATAAGGGGAGGTTGTCCAACGCTTTCGCGAAGTTCCTTAATTAAATAACCCTTTCTCTTTTGGCGGTTGCGCCGTTAACACTTTCCTAGACACCCCGTAAACAATATACCGTTAAGCGAGGTTCTAAACACGGTTTATCTTCTCCTAATGAGCGCGAAGTCCTTAGGGCTGAAGTCTAGTATTTTTTAATTTACAATGGACAATGCATATGCTTTTGTGATTTTTGGGGTCCTGGGAAGGGTGATGAAATCCCCACCCAATCTGGATTGGTTTCAAGCCCCTTAAGTCCGTATTAAAGAATGCAAAGCGGTAACAAATCAACTGCAAACAATTTTTATTTGCGGCGCAAAGAATCCTGCACAAGAACAGTTTATTGGAAGGGGGAGAAGAGTTTGCGCAAAGAAATCTGCAGAAAACACAGTTTATTGGAGTCCAGAGGAGTGGAGAAGGAGAGAGAGACTTACAGAGAGATTTTGGGGCTCTGAAGCCACCAAGTGGCCGCGGATCCGCGGCCAAACACCACCTTATGCCGCGGTTCCGCGGCTATGTGGTGGAATTGGAGCTTCAAAATTTTTGTGTGGGCTTCTGTGCTTGTTCTCTGCTTGTCTGGATTTGCTGAATCTTTAGTTGCTCACTGGAACTGCTCCAGAATCTTACAGTAGACCATTTGCTTCATTTTGATTCGTCGCGGTGGGGCCGCGAAGTGTGGGTCTATCTTCCCACGTCTTTGGCACTGTACTTGAACTCCGTATTTTCAACGTCTTGGCCACTGAACTCGAACTTTGTATTTTCCTGCACACTTGCACAAAAACTAATCAAGAATAACAAGATGGTTTCTTTTACAAAGTATATTTTTTTGTTTTGTTTTTTGGTTATATTCACAAGTTAACCCGAAATTACACAAGGAAATAAACTACCGTCTCCCCGGCAACGGCGCCATTTGATTGTTAGAGGTTCTGCGTGTTCAAGTTTTAGTTAAATACCGCAATCAAGACGGTTTCGCTCGTAGCTAGCCGGTTGAGTACGGGTCGTCCGCAGGGAGATGGGAATCTTTTTCTATGTGCTTTAACGAGTTAAGTCCAGTTTTTCAGATTTTGTTGTGATTAATTAAGCGGTAAAATGATATGTAAAGAGAGCTTGTTAGGGTTGGGATTAGGTTAGTTTGAGTTAGGAGTCTCCCACATCTTTCATTGCCCCTCTTAATATCGGTGTTACGGTAATCGGCAACAACGGGGATTAGCACGACTAGGAAGGAACTTGCGAGTATAAGCTAGGCTTTCCAACGCATAAGTTCTTCCTTTTGGTGCTTGTACGTCCGTTCTTGGCTCTTAGCCATAACCTCCGGTTAATTCAACCACAACCGGTCTCACTACGGAATCACCGCTATCATGTAGGATAGGGTGCCGTAAGGAGCGGATTGTGGTTCAATTAACGGGAGTTGAATTAAGCTGTTGGGCAAGGAAAGAGTAAGAGAGATTTCCTTCTCTCAAACTTCCCTTATCCTACCCTAACAAGTATTAAACTACTCACACATCATGATACGGAAAAATAAAACAAAACAAAAGAGGAAGATAGAAAGAAAGAGGTTAGAAGATAACGACTAGCTATTTGCGACCTCACCTTGGCGAGGATCGAGCGTAAGCATCATGGTCGTATTAAGGATAAAGAAAAAGAGAGAAGAAAGAAACAACAAGAAATAACAACAACTAGTTAACAAATTAAAATTACAACAATTATAGAAAAAGCAAGACAAGCATGATAATAAAATGATCTTCTTTATTCACCATTCTTCACTCACCAAGCTCATTACAAGTTTTAATGGAGAAGAGATGAGAAGAGAAAGAAGAAACATAACTAAACCTTACAAAAGAGAATACAAGATTATGGACCCTCTCCTTCTCAAAGTTCTGGGCTATTTATAGGCTGGAGAATGGAAATCTAGGGCAACCACCAGAACACATATGCAAAGACCAAAATACCCGTGGAAAAGTTTTGTCTGCCGCCACTATACGGCCGCGGATCCGCGGCTTAAGCATGCTTAGGCCGCGGTTCCGCGGCCTAATAGAGGAGTTGGGCCTAGGGCTTTTTGGTGGTACCCTGGTTTGATGTACCCTTTAATCTGGTATATGTGTTTTCTCATAATTTCTTCACGAATTTTCCAGAATTTCTGTTGAGGGAAAGGTGGACTTTTTGTGGATGTTTTTGTCATGATTGCCTCGAGCTCCGCGTAGATTTCTTGGATCTTGTGCTGCCATTGAGCCTTGTGCATGAAAACGACATTGATTTGATATTTTGTCTCTTAAACTGGTATCTGGCAACATACGGATGAAGAGCGGAGACCGTGTTTTCTCAGTGGTTGGCAGGAACCCGGATTTTGTCGTGTTTTCCATGAGTTTCACCATTTTAGAACCGAGAACCTGTATCCTACATTTTGCTAGCAAACACGGCTCAAGAGTATCTACCGATAAGCAATGTGATAAAAATTGGGCGGTATGAAAATGCAAAAATCTGATATGAACATAACTCGATCTTAGTTTTAAATTAGACTAACGTATCCTTAACTGACGTTTAAGTTGATCTTAGTCTCAAAGGAGGCTAACGTATCCTTAAACCCAAACCCCCAAACCCAAATCTAAGAAAGATACGGATTTGGACTAGTCCACGTCCTACGGGCGACAACATAACTTAGTTTCCGTATACAATCCACGGGCAACCAAACACAAAACAAACACCCACGACACGAAGTGACCATATGGAGAAGGAGAAAGTTGTTACCGCGATGCGGTAGCTTAATTAACTGCAGGGGCTTGCGCCTGCAGGGAAGAGCATCCTCACAATCAAAAACCCCTCAAACGAGGGGGAATCTGACGAAGTCTGCTACATCGGCCGCATCCGTTTAAACCTTCGATAAATGGTGCCATAAATCAACTTGGCATCTTCGAAGAGGTGGACGGATAGCACCAATTAGCATCTGCCCCGAAATTCAGGCTAGATGTTTATCGCGTCTCCGTCGCGTCTTTCGGAGGGGAACAACAATATCTCAGTTATAGCGATGCTAATGCCTAAATCGGTATCAAATACAAAACTCGCAGCGAAAGGTCAGCGAGCCACAAATGCATATGAAATAGACGAAATGATGGGGCAACTTGCAACAAAATCAGCAAGTAAAAATGTATGCATACGAAATAGCCGAAATGATTGGGCAACTCGCAATAAAAAGCAGCGAGTAAATAAAACAAATAGCCGAAATGATTGGGCACCGCGAAAAACAGCCGAAATGATTGGGCAATCGCGACTTTCGCGATACAAAAGCTGAAATGATAGAATATCGCGGAAAGAAAAATATATAAAATAAAAAATTTTGCCCTGCAGGTGAGGTCACATTGACCCTTGTATAAAATCCATGGGCACAAACAAGAAGGGAACTATATTGTCCCACCAGGCTTCGTCGAAGCGAAGCCAAATCTCGATGGTTCATAGACAACCTAAAGACAATCTCGACATTCGTCGCAATATTGCAGACACAATGTCAACAAACGAAGTGAAGGAAGATCCCTAGCTTCAGGGTCTCGACGTTAACATTGACAACTTAGAGATCAACACCGGCGTTCTTCCTCCCTCCAATCGGATGCAGACGCAACATCAACAAATGGAACCATGGCAAAGTCCCCTAGTTTCAAATCTCGACGGTTCACAGACAGCCTAGAGACTACCCCGGAACCATGGCAAAGTCCACTAGTTCCAAATCTTGACGGTTCACAGACAGCCTAGAGATCACTAACGGCGTTTCTCCTTACTCAAACAGGATGCAGATACGACGTCAAAAAACGACCCCAGGGTCAAAACAACGGAACCATGGCAAAGTCCCCTAGTTTCAAATCTCGACGGTCACAGACAGCCTAGAGATCACCAACGGCGTTTCTCCTCACTCCAACCAGATGCAGACGTGACGTCAACAACCGACCTCAGAGTCGCAACGAAGCGGAGCCATGGCAAAGTCCCTAGTTCCAAATCTCAATGGCCACATCTATGGCCCGAAGACCAACAACGGTGTGCCTCCTCATTCCAGCAGGACACAGATGCTGCACCATAAATCGGAGCCATGACAAAGTTGTAGGGTTCCTAGGCACACTAAGGAGGTCTCACAAGGCATCAACCATGCCAATTTCAAAATTTTCCGATGCCGAGAAACCCTAATAAGGATCGTTAACTAGAGAATAGGCGAAACGATAAGCTAGTAAACAATTTTACACTAAAGTGGATGGAAATACAACCTTTGTAGATCCGGTCCTCCACCTCCATAGCTCCGTGATGAAGTCCCTCCGCTGTACCCATCGGATCTCGGACTCTCGCGGTGGTTTCATCGAAGAAATGATCGGGCTAGGTCGTCGACCTCGATGTCGAAGATGATCTACGTCGAGGCAACACAAGATCAAGCTCCAACTTCACCAAGTCATGAAACTTGTGAAGAAAACACCCTATACTACTTGGCAAGTGGTAGAGGATGAAGAAATAGGAAGTGGGTTCACTTTAGAATTGGATTTCTCACTCTTTTTCTCAAGTTGCCATTAATGGAGGCAAGGTTTTCTTCTTGTTTATGAAGAAGAAGAAGAAGAAAAAGAATATGATAAGTCTATTAAAAATAGGAAATAAAATCATACTTATCATATACACAACCATGGTCAAGTGTAGAGAATTAACTAAGGTTAGGTGAATGGTTAGGTTTAGGAAAAGAACAAGAATGGTCAAAGCTTCTTGAAACATCTAAGAAAAGAACAAAAGAAGCAACCATATCATTTTCTTTTCCTAAAATAAAGAATAAATAAATAAACTAAATAATCAAGAGAAGATGATAAAACCCTAAACATTCACTTAACCAAGGTTTAAGTCTTACACAAACCCAAGTTAGCAAGTATCATCAAACATGATACAAACAAGTGCACAAAAGTATATCACATATACAACTTGTGTACTTCAAGTGAGAAAATCCATTTAAAGTGAACCAATACTAGTTAATGCAAAGTAATATATCAAATATATAATTATGCATTAAATCATTAAATCAACACTTGATTTAACGATCCGGTCATATCGCATGTGACCGACTAATATCCAATGTATCGGCTTATCGAATCAATCCTCGATTCGATAACTAAGTTATATCGCATACAACCAATCGATACATTCATCGCGGGAATAGAATACGGTATCACATACACGCATTATTCTCGGTCCCGCACATATCTCATATGCGCTCCTATTTTGTTTCGCTTGAGCCAGGAAACCTCTGTGTAGGACTCTAAAGACTCGTCAATACGCCTGCAGCAGGTGATGATCATATCAAACACCCACAAGCCGCAAGCGGTCTGCTAAACGTAACGGCCACCCGGGTATTGAGCGATCAGAAGATCGACGAGCAAGCCTGCTCACACTCCTGTGAATCCAACCGGTAACACTTACCGTACAGTCCGGTCTCCTCGTCTGATATGTCGCATATCTCGCCTAGGGGTGGTAAACGTCAGACCCCAATAGCTCGATAAGTCGTGTCGATATGAGGTCTATAACAGTTCGAGAAACTATAGGTAACACTTACCAGTAAATCTCAGCAACCCTGGCCAGGGATTTCCGGTTATAGCCAATCGAACACAGCGCAACATCAACTCCCTATACCGGGAGAGACGAATCCCCTTCTATCGCTCATTGCCTCCATGTGATTCGGGACTGTACCCAAAAACCACCATTTTGCATGCCCTCTTGGACGTGGTAAGGTGGAAATCAAAGCACAGTGGGAACCACACAAGACTCTATGACGATCTCGGGTCAACAGACTACTCTGTACCAGTGTCACCAGAGAACTGCCATCTGACGTAAGGTATAATACCATCTGGGAGTTCTCGGCGAGTCCGTCCAGTGTACCCAGTCTCCACTGAGCACCCGTATATCATCTCTGATGTTAAACACCAATGGATATGGGATCATCCATCGCCCATCTGTATGGGTCGAGAAGGTATACGCTAGTCTACTCTAGTATATCGATGCCCCGTCTCGATACACCTATGACTAGGGACCTTGAAGGATGTACTTATGGACTACCCTGTCCCCACTAGTATGATCCGCATCATAGTCCAGGTAGTCAAGTACACATCCTAAGGGCTTTACCAACATGTAACAGAGAGACAATCAGTATACACGTTAAGGTAAAGAGCAACCAGATAGCATACTATCATGTCGAGCAAGAAAGTCCTCCCTATATATGTCCAAGCATCCACTGCAATATACATCCTATGTATAGTAATGGCCTCTAGGGCATACATATAACTAACAATCTCCCACTTGCACTAGGGCCATCTGTAGCAGTGGTTGCAGTATCTCATACTCAACCATCCCATAAAAGTCTCTCTCTGGGAAAAGGCCTTTGTGAGTGGATCCGCCGTGTTGTCCTCTGAGTCTACTCTCCTAACCTTGATCCCCTGGGGATCAACCATCTCCATGATCAGGTGATACTGCCTTAGAATATGTCTGGATCACAGATGGGACGGGCGTTCTTAGGCATAAGCCACAACTCCATTGTCACACAATGGGAGGAACTAAGTTCATCTCATGAACTAATATACACCCAGACAGCCTCTTTGGTAGCATCTTAAGTAGCGATGTATCCTGCTTTTATCGTCTAGTAAGCCACGGTATTTAGCTTGGAACTCTTCCAACATACCGTCCCTCCACTGAGGGTAAAGACAATGCCTGTGACTGACATTCAGTCATCCTTATCACCGTGGAACACTTCCAGTGATTCTCCGCAGGATCAATTGATACCATCTCACTTCAACTAGTGAGAATCCTAACATCCATTTAGATCTATCTCATAGATCCAAAACCCAGGATTTAGTAGGTATCACTTTGATCCTATGTGGAGAATCATTGTGATAAGCGGAGATTGACTGAGCGTAGCATAGGAAACTCCTTCCCTATCAAGAGTATGTCATCCACGTACTCTACGAGGATCGTCACCATACTCCCTACTACCTTTTTGTATATACAAGGTTCATCTACCATTTTGATGAAGTCAAACTATTTGACTACTACATCAAAACAGTTGTTCCAACTCCGCGATGCCTGCTTTATCACATAAAACATCTTGCACATGTTTCCGCTGCTCCCACTGTCTACGAAGCCCTCTGACTGTATACTTACAGACTCTCTTTTCTGAAACATCATTTTAGAAAAGCAGTCATGACACCCAACCACCAGATATCGTAGTCATGGTATGTAGCCGTGGCAAGTAGGATTTGGATGGACTTAAGCATAGCCACTGGAAAAAGTTGCATCATTATCCATGCCTGGTCGATGACGAAAACCTTTAACAAGTCTTGCTTTGAAAGTCTCAACTTTTCCATGTACACCAAGTAATCTTCTCAAGATATACTTGCTCCTGATGGGGATTTAACCCTTCAGATAAAGCAACCAAAGTCCATACTTTATTGGTGTATAAGGATTCCATCTCAGATCACTAAGCATCCAGCCATTCTTATAGAGTCTTACTCCTGATGGCCAGCTCGAAACTAGTTGGGTCATCATCTCATGATGCAATCCTTGCTCCCACTGTCATAGAGAAACCGAAGTATCTCTCAGGTGGGTGAGGAACCCTACTAGATCGACGGAGAGGCTGAGGTTTGTTGGTAACTATTGAATCCTTTGGTTCTATCAAATCATCTGCTGTAGTTTGTATAGCTGGAACCTTTCCAGTTCCACATTATAGACTTCGCCTCGAGCTTGTCCGGATTTTGCTTTTAGACATAGGCCGGTCAACCCCAAATCTTAACTAGCTTAAGACATGGGCTCTTCCCATACCATATCTCATAAGGAGCGGTAGGCTGTGATCTGATTCGAACCTAATTCAATAGGTATGCAGCTTCTCAAGTGCATAACCCCCAAAAGGAAACAGGTAACTCAGTAGTACTCATCATAGAGCGCACCATATCGAATAGGGTGCAATTGCTCCGTCCCGATATACTATCGTTTTGTGGTTTATAGCGAAGGAGTAATGCTGAGAGAGAATCTCATTCTCCTTTAGAAAAGTCCAAGAATTCCATGCTCAAGTATTCTCCTCCTTGATCACATCAAAGGACATAATACTTATACCCGTTTTGGTTCTCTACTTCTTACTTATATTCTGTGAATATCTCAAAAGGGTCAGACTTGTGTTTCAACAGGAACATATGTCTGAATCTTGAGAGATTATCAGAGAATGTAATGAAATACAAAGAACCGGTCTTGGCATGTGTAGACAGGGGACCTACATACATCAACATGTATCATCCCAAGAGTTCACTAACTCTTTCTCTGTTTCCAGTAAACAGAGCTATGGTCATCGTATCTTTGTGACATGACCGGCAAGTTTCACAAGATGTAAATTCAAACTAATTTAAATATGCATCTAAATGTAACTTCAGCCAGTCGGGTCGCATTGATATGACCTAGTCTACAATGCCTCAAGAAGGATTCGTTCATTTCTGAACTCTTCCTCTTGTGTGTGTTCTGTATACTAAGAACTGTAATTTGATTTAGAACATCAATGCTTTTAGATAACGTGCCTGAACCAATCAACTTTTGATATAGGAAATGTTCAAAACATTATCCAACAATACAAAATTTTATCATTTCTTTACTAATAAAGAGACTGATATGATTTTGTATATCAGGTTCGGTATCTAATAACATTCGTTCAAAATTAATGTATTTGGAATACAGGGTGACAGTGACCAACAGACTTGGTTGCAACACTTGCACCGTTTTCTGTCTCATGAAACTTATCACCCGTTCTCAGTTCTCTACCTTTCTGTAGCCTATGTAACATATTACATATGCGGGATCCTGATCCGGTATCACATACTCAGGACGTAAAGGATACTGAGAAACAGTTCTAAGTAACGAACACACCCGAAGAAGATGCATCAGCATGCACTTTCTTCGTTTGGGCGGCACGGGAATTCTGGTAATCCCCAATTTCCTGCTCGGTCTTATAACAATTATAAGTTGGAGCGGGACCAACATTCCCCAGCTCAGTATAACAAGTGGGTTCGGTCAAAACATCCGTATTATTATCTTGATTAAGGCGTGATATGGTCGCTACCTGGAGAGAGAGAGAAGAAAACACTCAGCGTGCGCTCTTGCAAGATCAGATTGGTTATTATTTTATCTAATCAGGATGGCTCCCACTATTTTTATCAAATCTTCCTTCAAACCCTAAAAGGAAAGACTAGCCGGGATTAATTACACACTACAAGTTCGCCAATCTTTCAGCCAGGCCAGTGTCGGTACTTTGAGGGAGGTCCCCCGTGCTTTCGCACGAACCTAATTAATGTAAACCTCGTTTTTCCAGAGGCATAACCTCATTAACACCTTTCTAGACACCTACTTGATCGGCTAATTGTAATGTGTAAAACTCTCCCAGGAGTAACTCTTACTCGCAGCGGGTATCGGGATCCAACTATCTCATAGAAGGTATGCAATCTCATTGCAAATTTCAACACTTGAAATTCCCGATAATTTTGCCCCTAACACCCTATGACCTTGACGGAGGTCAACAAACCATAGGCTTCTAGTCAAGTTCAACCCGTCATTTCTTGATTGAATCAAACCCACCCGCACGATCCTTGACGGAGGTCAACAAGGCCGTACGACTACCCTAACCCAATCTGCATCATATGCATAAGCAGATAAATACTAGTTAGCTACCGCACACTACGCCTTGACGGAGGTCAACAAACGTAGCACGAATACTAAGTAGGACTTATCTGAAATGACGGAGGGCTACGACAGGTTTTTCTAAAAACCTATTGCGTAATGAACTTGATATCGTTGTAGGATCGAATGAATTTTGAAATGGAGTGTTTTTGAGGCTTTTCTAGTTTTGCTAAAGGGGTCACTCCCGATGAAGGGATCGTCGGCCCTTTCCTCGTCGAACGAGGTGCGGGATATATCATATATATCACTGTGCAAAGCAGAAACTATAGAAGCAATCAAAAGACAAACCGAGTGTGTAGCATCTGCCAGTTATTGCTAAAGGGGTCACTTCCGGTGAAGGGATCGTCGGCCCTTTCCTCATCGAATAAGGTGCAGGATATATCATATATACCGCTGTGCAAAGCAAGAACTGTAGCTACCTGTTTTATTTTTGAAATTCGATTCTACAATATCTTTAGGTTTCTTTTACTTTCATTAATCATATTAATGAAGTCCCATCATTAAAGTACCTAAACATCACAGATAAATACGACGTACACTTATGCCATCCGCATTCGCCTCGATGTCCCCTCGCGCACCGTTAGGTTAGGTAACTAAAGGCAGAGCGGGGCAGGGCTAGCGCGGGTGTAAAACATAAGTAACGTCTATATAATATATCGTATATACTATATACAGTATTTATCACAGAACATATCACATGATCACATCACAGATAACGCAGCAGAAAATATCATATGAAATATTGGATATACTAAGACGTCCGTGTTTTTAATACGAGCCAGTATAAAACACGGATTCCACGGTCGTGATGAATAGCCAATCCCACACCCCTAGACCCCTACGAGAGCGGCAAGCAACCCTACCAATTCTAGAGTTAGGAGACCCGGACTCGTCTCCTCGAGTTGGTCTCCCACTGAACTCCAGAACCCGGTTACTTGTGCCCCCCTCCTTGGGTCTATCCTAGTGCGGAAAAGTAAATAATATACAAAAGGTGACATCTTCCGCAACCTGGAAGTGCCCCAATAAAAGAATATTACATACAAGTTTTTACATGAATGAAAATGAAAAACACTCATCTCACATAAAAACCCCCGGCTATTCAAACACGACGATCCAATATAACATATCCAGCAACACATAACATCACATGTCATCAACGTAAGTAAATATGCGCATCCCAATTGTCGTTGACATATAGCAACGAAACCGGCGATATCATATTACACTTACGGTGACAGAAAAGAAAGTGTAAAACTACAACAGTTGGAATCCGCAACCTCTTTAGACATTGCATGCCTAATTAAATGAATTACTTAGACATCGCATGCCTAACATTTATAAACCCCGCATTTTAGTCTCATTATCGAAAACTCTTTTCAATACCAAGTCGGGCAATTCAACAAGATTCCCGACATCCTGATCGAATGCTCGTCGCAAAATTTAGTAGGCGGCTGCACCCCTGATGCCGTCGACGAAGTGCACCAAGGCGGAACACCGCTGCCGCGAGCACCCGTACGGATGCTTTCGGCAACGGGGTTCTCCTACAGTCACTTGGTCGGGGCTATGGGGTGTAGCAGTCTATTAAGTTTACCCGGCGAGTATCCGCATATGCAACGTGATTGCGACGGACTTCTGATCACATCAAAATTCCGTGGCAACCGATCAAGTGAGACTAAACTGCTAGATTTATAACATTCATTCAGTTATCTCATAACTACTTGTGACTTCCAATTATTGTATCACATTCCGGATAAATAGAAAATGTTAAACTTTCCGATCGAACATTCGAACACCCAAGTTTTCCCGAAACGGCTCAACACATGAAATAAGTTTAAAAACATTCACTTCGTGCCTCAGTACCAACGGTCCAGCCGTAGAAGGGTCAAGCCAACGCCTCACATGTGGCACGCCGTACTGCCCCAAACCCTAAGGTTCAAAGGGCAGTTCAAGACGGTCACATAATCGAGTTAAGGTTTGTTGTCTTCTAGAGGGACCATCGCGTTACTTGCACTACTTAGAATATCATTAAACTACGGAAAAGTCCAACAATTGGAAATTTCCCGGCAGGGGAAAAAGTGGGTATTTATATCCGGTCGAACTTTTTAACATATTCTAAAATTTCCGGAAAACACACAGACAAAGTTTGATAATCCGATCGAATCTACGAACTCCCAAAACAACCCAGAAAACTCAACTCTTGAGTGAAAATTAAAAAATCCCAGAAAACTCAGCACCTCAAGAAACAAATTACTGTGCAAAAATTGAAGGCTGACGTCATCAGATGGCCGCGGAACCGCCGCAGAAGCCAGGCTTCTGCAGCGGTTCCGCCGCGGTTTAGACGTATCTTTTGGTAATTTTTGCACCATAATTCTTAGAACTTCCTGCTGAATTTTTTAAGAATTTTTAATCTGGAAAAAACCCAGTTTTTAAAAAATGTCCAGAGAGTAGGGTTTCGGTTCGATCGGACTTCTAACTCCGTCTACGCATCGCCTAAGGCTCTAGCTAGGCTCTGATACCACTGTAGGGTTCCTAGGCACACTAAAGAGGTCTCACAAGGCATCAACCATGCCAATTTCAAAATTTTCCGGTGCCGAGAAACCCTAATACGGATCGTTAACTAGAGAATAGGCGAAACGATAAGCTAGTAAACAACTTTACACTAAAGTGAATGGAAATACAACCTTTGTAGATCCGGTCCTCCACCTCCATAGCTCCGTGATGAAGTCCCTCCGCTGTACCCATTGGATCTCGGACTCTCGCGGTGGTTTCATAGAAGAAATGATCGGGCTAGGTCGTCGACTTCGATGCCGAAGATGATCTATGTCGAGGCAACACAAGATCAAGCTCCAACTTCACCAAGTCATGAAACTTGTGAAGAAAACACCCTATACTACTTGGCAAGTGGTAGAGGATGAAGAAATAGGAAGTGGGTTCACTTTAGAATTGGATTTCTCACTCTTTTTCTCAAGTTGCCATTAATGGAGGCAAGGTTTTCTTCTTGTTTATGAAGAAGAAGAAGAAGAAAAAGAATATGATAAGTCTATTAACAATAGGAAATAAAATCATACTTATCATATACACAACCATGGTCAAGTATAGAGAATTAACTAAGGTTAGGTGAATGGTTAGGTTTAGGAAAAGAACAAGAATGGTCAAAGCTTCTTGAAACATCTAAGAAAAGAACAAAAGAAGCAACCATATCATTTTCTTTTCCTAAAATAAAGAATAAATAAATAAACTAAATAATCAAGAGAAGATGATAAAACCTTAAACATTCACTTAACCAAGGTTTAAGTCTTACACAAACCCAAGTTAGCAAGTATCATCAAACATGATACAAACAAGTGCACAAAAGTATATCACATATACAACTTGTGTACTTCAAGTGAGAAAATCCATTTAAAGTGAACCAATACTAGTTAATGCAAAGTAATATATCAAATATATAATTATGCATTAAATCATTAAATCAACACTTGATTTAACGATCCGGTCATATCGCATGTGACCGACTAATATCCAATGTATCGGCTTATCGAATCAATCCTCGATTCGATAACTAGGTTATATCGCATACAACCAATCGATACACTCATCGCGAGAATAGAATACGGTATCACATACACGCATTATTCTCGGTCTCGCACATATCTCATATACGCTCCTATTTCGTTTCGCTTGAGCCAGGAAACCTCTGTGTAGGACTCTAAAGACTCGTCAATACGCCGGCAGCAGGTGATGATCATATCAAACACCCACAAGCCGCAAGCGGTCTGCTAAACGTAACGGCCACCCGGGTATTGAGCGATCAAAAGATCGACGAGCAAGCCCTCTCACACTCCTGTGAATCCAACCAGTAACACTTTCCGTACAGTCCGGTCTCGTCGTCTGATATGTCGCATATCTCGCCTAGGGGTGGTAAACGTCAGACCCCAATAGCTCGATAAGTCGTGTCGATATGAGGTCTATAACAGTTCGAGAAACTACAGGTAACACTTACCAGTAAATCTCAGCAACCCTGGCCAGGGATTTCCGGTTATAGCCAATCGAACACAGCGCAACATCAACTCCCTATACCGGGAGAGACGAATCCCCTCCTATCGCTCATTGCCTCCATGTGATTCGGGACTGTACCCAAAAACCACCGTTTTGCATGCCCTCTTGGACGTGGTAAGGTAAAAATCAAAGCACAGTGGGAACCACACAAGACTCTATGACGATCTCGAGTCAACAGACTACTCTGTACCAGTGTCACCAGAGAACTGCCATCTGACGTAAGGTATAATACCATCTGGGAGTTCTCGGCGAGTCCGTCCAGTGTACCCAGTCTCCACTGAGCACCCGTATATCATCTCTGATGTCAAACACCAATGGATATGGGATCATCCATCGCCCATCTGTATGGGTCGAGAAGGTATACGCTAGTCTACTCTGGTATATCGATGCCCCGTCTCGATACACTTACGACTAGGGACCTTGAAGGATGTACTTATGGACTACCCTGTCCCCACTAGTATGATCCGCATCATAGTCCAGGTAGTCAAGTACACATCCTAAGGGTTTTACCAACATGTAACAGAGAGACAATCAGTATACACGTTAAGGTAAAGAGCAACCAGATAGCATAATATCATGTCGAGCAAGAAAGTCCTCCTTATATATGTCCAAGAGTCAAGATTTGAGTCAATGATAAATGACGACGCTTGTGTCCGCTCGTTATCTTCTCAGATCAAGATCCTGAAAATTATATACCAACCCAAAACCGGTCATACGCTGTGAATTACTCTGCACTACTTCACCCACATATACACTTACGTGGGCAAAGTAGTGAGGGGCATTTGTTCCCGCCAAAAAATTTCTGCGCAAAAGAGCCTAAGGTATCAAATGGCAGCGATACGTTTAAGAAAATGAGAACCAGTATTTTCCGGGCTACATTTTGACAAACTCCCAAATGATAAATAGCTAAATTCTGATGGTATCTAAAGTGTCTAGAAAAAACCTTCGATTTGATATATTATGGGCCTCATAATTCATCCGGGATCAAAAGTTATGGGGCATCACATGCTCACAAGTGACCGGGCATCACGTGCCCACACGTGACCGGGCATCACGTGCCCACACGTGACCATTTACAGGCAAAGCCTGTAGGCACAGAATAAAATAAAATAATTAAATAGGGCATCACGTGCCCACACGTGACAGGGGGTTACGTGCCAACAAGTGATGGGTTCCTAAGATTTCTGAACTAATAGAATTAAATTCTAATTAAATGATCAATCAGTGGGGTCACGTGCCAACACGTGATAGGCTTTTAAACCCTCTGAACTAATAGAATTAAATTCTAATTAAATGGTCAATCAGTGGGGTCACGTGCCAACACGTGATAGGCTCTTAAACCTTCTGAACTAATAGAATTAAACTCTAATTAAGGGAAATCAAAAACCCTAATATTGTGCTCTATAAAGTGGAGCATCGTTGGATTAAAAATCCAATAATGATTAAAAATCACCAATTTATAGAAAGATTCTATACAAGGAAAGATTTCCCTGAAATTTGCCAGGAATAACAGATAAAACATCTTTTGGATTAAAAATCCAATGGTGAATAAAATTCACTGAGTGATCTAAAAGATCATGTTGGTTATAAAATCAATTAAAATCTTTCAATAAAAGATTGACTAAACAAACTAATTCTTTTCTTTCTCGTATAAATAGAAGCCAAGGAGAGAAGAAAAGGGGAGACAAGAACAAAGGAGAGAGAAAAAAGAAGAGAATTTAATTCTCCAGAGAGAAAGAAGGTCTCTCGAGAAAAGAAAGAGATCCGAGGTGAGAGATCATCCTATAAGCTCTCACAAAATAAAAAAGAGAATTTAATTCTCAATCTAAGAGTTTAAGTCTTCTGAATAAGAACTTAGTTCTTTCTCTGGTTGAAGATCTGCAGAAGCAGATCTGCCCATAAGTTGAGAATTTAATTCTCATCGGGGAGATTCTGTCATGCAGATCCAAAACTTAGAGAGAGAATTGAGTTTAAGGAATTTAATTCCTCCAAATACTTAGAAATTTAATTCCTCCAACAGAGACATGGTTTAACCCTTAAAACAAAAACTCAGTTCTTCTTCATGGTTGAAGATCTGCAGAAGCAGATCTCCGCATAAGTTGAGAATTTAATTCTCATCGGGGAGATGCTGCCATATATATCCAAAACTTAGAGGGAGAGTTGGGTTTAAAGAATTTAATTCTTCTAAATACATAGGAATTTAATTCCTCTAAATAAAATTAGGGTTCAACCCTACAAAAGAATTTAATTCTTAAACAAGGGATTTAACTCTTTATGCACGTAAAGAGATCAGTGCCCAACCTGGTCACGTGGTAACACGTGACCCTCATCCTCAATGAGTAGAAAAGAACGAACAAAACTGATGTCACGTGACCCCACGTGACCCTTAAACAGACTCCTCAAAATGAGAAAGAAGAAGCTTGGAGGCAATGCCTCACGTGCTCACACGTGACCCTTAAAACTAAAGGGAGTAAAGCCAAAGGCAATACTGATATAGGGCGCCTTACGTGTCCCCACGTGACCCCTGACTAACACCTTTTTAAAAGGGAAAATAAGGGAAAATAGAAGGATTAATACCCAATACATGGGCACTATCACATGCCCACACGTGATAATTACAAAGATTAAGTGTTTAACAATTATTGGCAGATTTTGAGAGTAAAATAAAGGAGGTTTGGCCCAATTCTCTGGCGCCTCACGTGACCCCACGTGACCACCTCATTTCTAGTGTTTAACACTACTTTAAGTGCTTCGTCCCTAGTGTTTAACACTATCTTAAGCGCATCACGTGGGAACACATGACCGCCAAATATCCTCTAGTGTTTAACACTATTTTAAAACCAAGCTTAGCCCAAATCGGCTAAGTTTTCCTAGAAACAAAGTCTCCCCTTTGATTGAACCCCAACTACATTCTTCCAAACTTGATCATTTCAAATGATATTCAAAATAAAACCTCAGAGCCATGATGAATGGTCAGTGCCCAGTAAAAGACAAAATATTGTCAGAGCCCCAAACCCATGTTTAGCATTGCTAAATAATGGGGGGCTGAACCCAAACAAATGATTCAACAATCCAAACAAAGGTCCAATATTTCGAACCTAATTGGACTTACCCCAAGTTGGCCATAAGTCCTCAATTCAGACTTAACTGAGCCAATGTGCTCATAATCTAATTAATTGATCTTAGTTCCAAATTGGACCATAGATTTCCCAATCAACTTTGGTTCAAGGGTACATCTCTTCACTCCTTTGATATTTATCGTTGTAATCCTTCAACGTCTTCAGAGAGGTGACGGGTCCCGATAACTAATCATTCCACGGACTGTGGGGTCCTTAAAACCATGGACTATGATGTCCTTAACCTCGGACAATGGGGTCCTTAAGCCCATGGACTATGATGTCCTTAACCTCGGAATGTGGGGTCCCTTTAAACCCATGGACTATGATGTCCTTAACCTTGGACCACCATATCCTTAAACTGGTAATGGACCGCAATGTCCCTAAACTAAAACAATAGAGCCCAAATAATCTTTTGTTGGATCTAAATGATCATGTTAAGTAGATCTTAGTCTAAAAATTAGACTAACGTATCTTAACAAATATTTAAGTTGATATTAGTCTCAAACGAGATTAACGATCCTTAAACCCAACTCAAACCCAAATCTAACAAAATACGGATTTCGACTAATCCCCGCCCTACGGGCGACAACACAAATTAGTCTCCGTATACAATCCACGGACAACCAAAAATAAAACAAACACACACGACACGAAGTGACCATCTGGAGAAGGAGAAAGTTGTTGCCATGATGTGGTAGCATAATTAACTGCAGGGGCTTGCGCCTGCAGGGAAGAGCGTCCCCACAATCAAAAACCCCTCAAACGAGGGAGAATCTGACGAAGTCTGCTACAACGGCCGCATCGTCTAAACCTCCGATATACGGTGCCATAAATCAACTTGGCATTTTCGGAGAGGTGGACGGATAAAACAAATAGCATCTGCCCCCCAAAATTCAGGCCGGACGTCGCAACGTCCCGGTCGCGTCTTTCGGCGGAGAACACCAGGTCCAGTCTTGCGTGCGTAAGTTTGCGTCGTAACGTTATTCCGACATCGAAAAGTGACATCCGTATCTCGACATGAGATCCGATTAGGCAAGTTCTAAACTTGCAATATGCTATGTTACTATATCAATATTTATTTAATAAATGATAGTGCATGTGTTTTACTATTCTGCAGAAATTACCGATTTACCGTTTTTCAGTATCCGTCTGTATCCGTACTGATAATAGTTTATTTAGTTGCATGGCGGAACGTCACAACGTTATCATACTACTATATTAGTTCAATATGTTATCTATATTGTATCATACATGGTAATGGACATATAATGGTTATTGCAGATAGATACATATGCATCTTGGCATTAATTGTGTTTACCATGTTTCGATATTGACTACAGTTTTACATTTGGCATCTATTTTGGTTAATATATAGTATGTGACATGTTCACAACACATTATTATACTTGTTACTTGGATCTTATTACTAATGCTAACAATCCTGATTTATTGTCCTGATGAACGTAACTTGTTGTCTATATAGACAAGACCCGTTTCTGCTTGATCATATGTTGGCATCAGTTTTATATCATCAATACCCGACTTGAACACAAAACCTGGGGAGTAAGAGGAAATCAATAATGAAACCTGACTTGTAACTCAACAGTTCGATATTTATACTGATCAGTCTTTACGGGCTCGGCCAGTGTAACACCCTAGTGCATTTATACCATATTTTATTTGGGGCATTTCAGATCTTGCGATAATTTTCTTGTTTATTCTTGTTTTTGGGGCTGGATAGTGCTTTTGGTATATGTGGTTAGTATCCGTCCCAACCCGCATGATCGAAACCCATCGTGGTTCTAGATTACATCACATATTCGCTAGTACAGAGAATCTATGCACATTTAGATTCTATATACATGTATAATATATTTGGTATCCGCATATCTTTTAATAATAGTCGGATAATATATTTTAATATCTAGCTTGGTATGTTATCATACCCCATATCATATGGTTGCATCAATACATCGTGTTCATGTCCAAATTGATAAAACAGACTTGGTTGGATCACTACGTGTATTTACGTATATCCGTTCTTGAGGGTATGCATTTTTATTAACCGGACATCGCATTATGATTTTAGCCGATACATATATTATCCATATTTTAAAACTAGATTTTTAGAAGAGACCCGGATATTTTTCGGAGTATTTTGTTATTACTATATAATCCTATAAAATATATTATAATATTCTTTTCAAAACCTATATATATTAACACTTTATAATATATATATATATATTAATATAATATCTCTCTCTTTCCTATCCCTCTCTCTGCCTCTTATATATATATATATAATTATATTTTATATAACCTAATTATTCGTTTCTCTCTCTCCTCTCGCGCGCATGCACACACACTCTCTCTATCCCATGTCTCTTTCTCTCTCTCTCTCTAATATATATATTGATATAATAAACCTCATAATAATTACCCTCACCTCTTTCCTTCCTCTCTTCGTTTCCTCGCCGTGAAAAACTTAACCCAAACCCTATCCCTCACCTCGCCTTCGCCGCCGACCTCCCCACGACCTCATCTCCTTGCCCTCACCTTCTCCTTTTCCTCCGCTCCTCCTCTCTTCTCCCGAGCACCCAACGCCACCACCAACACCCGACAACCATCCCTGCAACCCAAACCACGACAACCCAAGAACCCCTCACTTCGCTGCCGATCACCTCGACCTCATCCCCCTCGTCTCCTTGACCTCGCCGTCATTATCCTCACCTTCCTCTCCATCCTTGAGAGCACCCTGCACATCCAACCCGAGAACCCAACAACCCCGACGCCTCCTATCAGAAACCCCGACCCCATCGCCGGAGACCTCACCGTCGCCAACCTCATCTCCGCCTTCACTTCCTCGTCCCTCTCCGATCCCCAACACCACAAACCACCACCACTATCACCATCGGCTGCAGCAACAACCCAACGCCAACTCAAGAAACCCACTGCCCCTCGCCGTTAGACCTCGCCGACGGCAACCCATCGTCGCCGACATCTTCTCCTCGGTCCAATCAATATAATTTGGTCTAATCAGTTTATAATCATTAAGTAATTTTCCAAACGAACTATACTTAGTAATCTACACATAAAGGAGGACAACATTATTAGTAACTTAATTCATATATTTATAGTTGCACAATCATTACTAGGGTTTATTATAAGTAATGTTTTCACTATCAGTGCTTCTCTCATGCATCTATTAGTGAACAGAAAATCCAAGTTTATTCGTAGTTTTCCAAATTGTCAAGATAAAGCAAGAACAAATAAGGTATGATACTATATATCCAATTATCTATATAACTTTCCTTTTATATTCGGCTTATTGATGTGTACATTGCTCCACTATTGTAGCGAGATTACTACATCATCAAACAAGTGGACCCGTCATATCGACTTCGTATATAAAATAGGCTGCACTTCCTATTGTAACCAAGTGGGCCTACTAAACATGATGAATCTAACATCTTTATACAAGATATATGTAAAGAAAGTGCTTTAACAAATTATATCCTGTCCGACTTCGAATAAATTAAAATACCTATGCTAAATACATCTCTATGATGGAAAGCCTTTAGATTTAAATTTCATAAATTATAAATCTATCTACACTTGTATACAACTATTACAAAATTAATTGAGAGAACATTTAATTTATAAATTTAATAAAAGAATTTTAATTGTTATTATGACATCATCATTCTAATTCGTAATTAAACACATGATAATCCATATAATAATCCATAACAATTTATGAAGTTTTATAAACACAATTTATCAAATATAAATTTTATGAAACCGATGCAATATTATATAAAGTATCATACCAAACTAATTACAAAATTATTTCACACCTTTTTCATTAAAAACCACATATAAATCTAATTTATATCATATAAAGTGACTCGCATGTAATTTCAGAAAATTATAGGGGCTTTCAGATAATTATCTAAGACATCATTCACATAATAAAGGTCTTAAAACAGTTTAATAATTATCCAGAGGCCTCTATAACATTTAAACATATTAATAAAAGGTTCTGAAACCCAATATATATATTTCAGGGACCTAGAAATAATTTTCCAGAAACTATTGATAAAAGGGCCAGAAACTATTTAATAGTTTCCTAGGGACCTGAAAATAATTTTCCAGATCCCATGTAGAGTCATGCGATTTAAAACTGAAAGGGGGAAGAAACAAATTTTCTAAAATTCCAGGGCCTGAAAATAATTTTCCAGGCCAATCACATGGAGCGGCAAGTAGTTGCAGTCACGAGGCTTAAATAGACTAATTAGTTATTACTTAATACATGTTGGCCCACACATATACATATGCATATAATATTTGATACACATCAAATGTATAACAATATTATCTTAATTACACACACACATATTCATAATATAATTAATATATATAGGCATGCATTATTTACTCATTTAATATCACATATGATCTTGAGTAGCACGTCAAATTGTATTCGACAATTTTACCCTTATTTAATTAACAGTACATCAAATATACTTATTTAATTAAATCCCTTTTGTATATCAACCATATACTTTCTCTTCTTTAATAATTCTATGTTTGGCAAGTAGGAGTTCACCTATGTGTGACTCCGGAGGCTCGGCATTTACTCAGCAGTGGATAATTAATTCGAACAATTCAAATTAATTCTGTAAGCAGTAAAATTCACAAGTCCATAAGAACGATAGCTACGTATTTAGACTACCTGGGTAAAGTATCGATGACTGTATTGGAATAGAAAGATGCTATCCAAGCAAATCAATACCTATCAGTGGCAACTACCGTACAGTCTGGTCTCTTCGTCTCCTTGTGCTCCTTATTTGGTTTAGGGCTTGGTAGTACTGTCAAAACCTAATAACTCGAATAACTGTTGTGTTGATATTATCATGTAACCGTAAGATCAAACTGATAACTACTTATCATTTGATTTCTAGTGTTCTGGCCAGAGATTTTAGGCCACTGATATAGCACACTGCAGAACACTGTTCTTCATATACCGGAGAGACGAATCCTATGTTAACTCCTCACAACCTTCACATGTATTCGATCATACCCAACCATAACCGTTATGCAGGGTTGCCTAGCACGGCAACAAGGTTTCGGGAGGCATCTTCGATGCCAAATTAAAATTTTAGCCGTTCTAGCTGATCCTAACATAGAATCGTATACTAGAAAAAGCGACGAATCGATATACAAACATCTTTGCAACTAAAGTGAACAAGGAATACAACCTTTGTAGACCGGTCCTTCACTTCAATAGCTCCGTGTAGTAGTCCCTTCGCTGCGATCATGAACTCCCGGACTCTAGAGAGGCTCCCATGAAGAAATGAACAAGTTTGCATCGAAGTCTTCGAGGCCGAAGATGATCTACGCCGAGGAGACACTAACCCAAGCTATCTCTTCACTAATTGTGAAATTTGTGAAGAAAACACCCTATACTAAATGACAAATAGTAGAGGATGATAAAGTAGGAATTTTGCTCATATTAGAAATGATTTACTCACATATTTTCTCCATTTTCCATTGAAGCTAGAAAGCTTGAGAGGAAGAAGAAGAAGAAAGCTCTTATGATAATTATCCAAAGGATAATGGCAACCATGGGTAAGTTAAGCATCGTATGCTAACCCTTGTAGAGACATCACCATGGTTAGGATAATTGGTTGGGTTAATAAATATCTTAGGTAAAACAAAATAGTGGACTAAGTCAAATGGTCTACAAGCTTCTACAAGCTTAAGGCCTTGACAAAATTCAACTTATTTTGAATTACCAAAATAATTAAAAACCCCTAACATTATCATAACTATGGTGTAAGTCACATACACACCCATGAAGGATGTATCATCAAGCATGATACAAAACATGTACACTAATATATATCACATATATACTTTGTGCACAATCAAGTGAGAAAAGAAATCTTAATGTGAGCTAATACTAGTTAATGTAAATTAATATATCAAATATATAATTATACATTAGATTATCAAATCAACTATTGATTTAATAATCGGCTATATCATATATAACCGATTAATATCATATGTAACAACTTATCGAATCAACTCTTGATTCGATAACCCGGCTATATCACATATAACCGACCGATGTCACATATCGTGAGAATAGAATACGGTATCACATATCGTATTAATCTCGGTCCCACACATATCACATATGTGCTTCTACTCCGTTTCGCTTGAGCCAGGAAAGCTCTGTGTAGGACTTTAAAGACTCGTCAATACGCCGGCAGTAGGTGATGATCATATAAACACCCACAAGCCGCAAGCGGTCTGCTAAACATAACGACCACCCGGGTATTGAGCGATCAGAAGATCAACAAGCATGCCTGCTCATACTCCTGCGAATCCAATCAGTAACACTACCGTACAGTCCGGTCTCTTCGTATGATATGTCTCATATCTCGTCTAGGGGTGGTAAACGTCAGACCCTAGTAACTTGATAAGTCATGCCGATGTGAGGCTCATAATGGGTCGAGAAACTACTGATAACATTTACCAGTATATCTCTGAAGCAGCCATGGCCAGAGACTTCCTGTTGTAGCCAATCGAGCACAGCGCAACATCAACCCCCAATACAGGGAGAGACGAAACCCCTCATATCGCTCATTGCCTCCATGTGATTCGGGACTGTACCCAAAAGCCACCGTTTTGCACGTTCTCTTGAACGTGGTAAGGTGGAAATCAAAGCACAGTGGGAATCACACAAGACTCTTATACGATCTTGGATCTACAGACTAACCTGTACCAGTGTTACCAGAGAACTGCTATCTGACGATAGGTATAATACCATCTAGGAATTCTCGGCGAGTCCGTTCAGTGTACCCAGTCTCCACTGAGCACCCGTATACCATTTCTGATGCCAAACACCAATGGATATGGGATCATCCATCGCCCATCTACATGGGTCGAGAAGCTATACGCTAGTCTATTCTGGTATATCGATGCTCTGTCTCGATACACCTATGATAAGGAACATTTGAAGGATGTACTTGCCGACTACCCTGTCCCCACTAGTATGATCTGCATCATAATCCTGGTAGTCAATTACTCATCTTAAGGGCTTTATCAACATGTAACATAAAGAAAATCAATGTACATGTTAACATAAAGAGCAACAAGATAGCATACTATCATATCGAGCAAGAATGTCCTCCCTATATATGTCCAAGCATCCACTACAATATACATCGTATGTACAGTAATGGCCTCTAGGGCATACATATAACTAACAAGTTATACACAATATAAATGGATCTGTGGTTGGGTAGTAACTAAAGTAATCTCTAGCACATGCAAGATACTATGGCGAGTCTCAGGTCTGGAGACTAAGTCGTACCAGTTGTTAATATATAAATTTCCATCTGACAGCTATGTATAATTATCAACTGGAAATTCAAAATGAGTCGTTCGGTGTACTTATCATCTATAAGCACCTGCATACGATACTCTGATGTCACTGTTCCCTGATTAAAAATCAGGAATTACCTCAATGAAGTATCACGTGCTCACACGTGACCAATGGTCACGTGTTGACACGTGATGGTTAAATTCTCATCAAACAGAAATGAAAACAAACGGCTGAAGGAGGACCCAATTGGGGGTCACGTGCTCACACGTGACCAAGGGTCACATGCCAGCACGTGACAGACTTTGAAAGCCTTATAACTTAATAGAATTAAATTCTAAATTTCTCTAAATCTTTCCAAACGAAAAGGATTATGAGGAACCGTTGGATTAAAAATCCAAGGGTGATTAAAAATCACCAATTTATGGAAAGATTTTAGATAAGGAAAGATTTCCCTAAATCTCACCAAAAATAACAAACAGAATATCTTTTGGATTAAAAATCCAAAAGATATTAAAATTCACTGAGTGATCTAAAAGATCATATTAATTATGAAAACAAACAAAATTTTTCAATGAAAGATTTACTAAACAGAATGATTCTTTTCCTTCTCCTATAAATAGGAGCCAAGGGGAGAGTTTTGGAGAGAGAGAATTCTGAGATCTTGAAATTTCCTAAAGGCAAATAGTAGAGAGAAAAGAAAGGAGAATTTAATTCTCAAGAAAGGAAACCCTAGGTGAGAAAAGGGGAAAAGATCAAACTTCAAAAAGAGAATTTAATTCTCAAATCAAAGAGTTTAACTCTTCTGCAAAAAGAACTTAGTTCTTCCTATGGTTGAAGATCTGTAGAAGCAAGTCTTCCCATAGGTTGAGAATTTAATTCTTATCGGGTTGAGACTTTGCCATGCAGATCCAAGGCTTAGGGGAGAATTGAGTTTAGAGAATTTAATTCTCCCAAATTCATAGGAATTTAATTCCTCTAAGATGAAATTGGGGTTTAACCCCATATGAGAATTTAATTCTCTCAAAACTCACAGGAATTCAATTCCTTCATGATAAAACTAGGGTTTAACCCTATATGAGAATTTAATTCTCCTAAAATTATAAGAATTTAATTCCTTCAAGATGGACAAAACTAGGGTTTAACCCTAATCGAGAATTTAATTCTCTCAAATTCACAGGAACTTAATTCCCCCTAAAATGAAATTAGGGTTTCACCCTATATAAGAATTTAGTTCTTTTACATATATGGAAATTTAATTCCCTTAAAAAGAAATTAGGGTTTAACCCAACATAAGAATTTAATTCTTTCACAATAGGAATTTAATTCCTCCAAAATCATAATTAGGGTTTAACCCTACAGAGAATTTAATTCTTAAAAAAATAACAGAAAACTCAAAAGATCTCCATCACGTGTCCCCACGTGACCCCTAAACAGATCCCCTAAAAATGAGAAGAAAAATTGTTGAGGCAATGCCTCACGTGCTTCCACGTGACCTCCAAAACACAGAAAATAAAAGCAAAGGAAATGTAGGCTTTGGGCGCTCTCACGTGTTACCACGTGACCCCTTAGCAAATGCTTTAATGATCAGCGCACAGATATCCATCACGTGCCAACACGTGATGGCCAAAAGAACAAAAAGTGTTTAACACTTATTTGCAGAACGAAGTAAAGGGAATCTGGTCCAACCTTTGGGTGCCCTTACGTGGCCCCACGTGACCCATTCCAATTTAGTGTTTAACACTGATTTAAAGGACTTATTTCCTAGTGTTTAACACTGTTGTTTTCTAGTGTTTAACACTAATCTGAAAGTTTTATTCCTAGTGTTTAACACTGTTGTCTTCTGGTGTTTAACACTAATTCGAGAATTCTATTTCTAGTGTTTGACACTAATTTAAGAATTTTATTTCCAGTGTTTAACAATGCTACCCTCTAGTGTTTAACACTATTTTTAGTCAAATTGGCTAATTCTCCAGAGGCAGAAGTCTCCCCTTTAATTGAATCTCAAAATTGAGTAAAATTCAGAGCTATAATGTCCCATGCTCAGTCAAAGATAAAAATGTATCAGAGCCCTCAAATTCCTGTTTAGCATTGCTAAGTGATGAGGGGCCGAACCTAGACAAATGTCTAATGGTCCAACAAAGGGCCAATATCTCAAACCTAATTGGACTTAGCCCAAGTTGGCCATAAGTCCTCAATTCAGATTTAACTGAGCCAATGTGCTCATAATCTAATTAATGGATCTTAGTTCCAAATTGGACTACAGATCACTTAATTCACTTTGGTTCAAGGGTACATCTCTGCACTCCTTTGATATTTGTCGTTGTAATTCCTCAACGTCTTCAAAGAGGTGACGGGTCCCGACAACCACACATTTCATAGACTATGACGTCTCTAAACTACGGACTGTGGGGTCCTTAAACCCATGGACTATGATGTCCTTAACCTCGACCGTGATGTCTTTAAACTAACAACGGACTGTGGGGTCCTTAAACTCATAGACTATGATGTCCTTAACCTCGACTGTGATGTCTTTAAACTAACATTGGACTGTGGGGTCCTTAAACCCATGGACTATGATGTCCTTAACCTCGACCGCGATGTCTTTAAACTATCAATGGACCGTAATGTCCTTAAACTAACAATGGACCGTAATGTCCTTAAACAAATCGACTGCAATGTCACTAAACTAAACAATGGAGCCCAATTGCTCTCTTGTTGGATCTAAATGATCCCTTTAAGTCGATCTTAGTCTAAAATGAGACTAACGTATCCTTAACAAACGCTTAAGTTGATCTTAGTCTCAAATGAGGCTAACGTATCCTTAAACCTAAACCCCCAAACCCAAATTTAAGAAAGATACGGATTTTCACTAGTCCACGCCCTACGTGAGACAACATAAATTAGTCTCCGTATACAATCCACGGGCAACCAAACACAAAACAAACACCCACGACACGAAGTGACCATCTGGAGAAAGAGAAAGTTGTTACCGCGATGCGGTAGCGTAATTAACTGCAGGTCTTGCGCCTACAGGGAAGAGCGTCCCCACAATCAAAAACCCCTCAAACGAGGGGAAATTTGACGAAGTCTGCTTCATCGGCCGCATCCGTTTAGACCTTCGATACACGGTGCCATAAATCAACTTGGCATCTTCGGAGAGGTGGACGGATAGCACCAATTAGCATTTGCCCCGAATTTCAGGCAAGCCGAACCTACGCAGTCGCGTCTCTGTATTCGGCGGGGAACAGATTCTGGCACGCCCGGTGGGACCTTTTCCTCTTTCCACTCCACACTTCGTGTGTCGTGTTCGCGAACAAATCGCGGTTTGCTAATGGTTGCCCTTGGGTTCGAGGTACTAAGATTTGGCGTTTTGCTTGGTGCAGAAAACGAAGGATCAATGGCGTCCACTTGCACAAAGCGTTCCAACTGCAATTGCAACCTACGCTCCGCCTCATCTGGAGGCATAGCTTACAGGCCTCAAGCGACTTCCCTGTTCACGATGCTAGTGGAACAGGTCACTTAGGCCACCACAGGATTGTTTTTCGGGACCATGCTCCCGCCAACGAGCTTCAGCGCTCCTGTGCCAGCACTAGAAGCTCCTAAGAAGTCGGTCTTTGATCGGCTCACAACTACTGCGGCCCCTCTCAACGGGTCGCCCAGCTCCAGCGCTTCGGTCTTCGTCAGACTGGGCCAAAATTCCCGTGGGCCCATGATGAAGCCTGCAATTCAAGAAAAGGTTATTCCGAAGAGAGTAGTCATCCCCGCTCCCGAAGTTGTTAAGGCGGCTTCTCCTGCCAAAGGGTCGGTCTTTACAAGACTGACTGTTCCGGCTCCCACTCCGGCTCCCGTTCCTGCTCAAAAGTCTGTCTTTGATAGACTAGATACCACTACTCAACGGACGCCAGTCTTCAAGAGGCTGGTACTGTCAGTTATGTATATGCTCTAGAGGCCATTATTTTACATAAGATGTATATTATAGTGGATGCTTGGATATATATAGAGAGGACTTTCTTGCTCGACATGATAGTATGTTATTTGGTTTCTCTTTATCTTAACATGTTGACTTGTATTTGTTTACTGTCTTGCTCTCACATGTTGATAAAGCCCTTAGGATATGTACTCGACTCCTGGGACTATGATGAGATCATACTAGTGGGGCTAGGGTAGTCAACGAGTACATCCTATAACTGTTCCTAGTCGAGAGTGTGTCGAGACAGGGCATCGATACACCAGAGTAGACTACCGTATACGCATCTTGACCCATATGATGGGCGATGGATGATCCCATATCCATCGGCGTTTGACATCAAAGATGGTGTACGGGTGCTCAGTGGAGACTGGGTACACTGAACGGACTCGCCGAGAACTCCCAGATGGTATTATATTTCACGTCAGATGGCAGTTCTCTGGTGACACCGGTACAGGTTAGTCTGTAAACCCGAGATCGTCATAGAGTCTTGTGTGATTCCCACTGTGCTTTGATTTCCACCTTACCACGTCCAAGAGGGCGCGCAAAACGGTGGCTTTTGGGTACAGTCCCGAATCACATGGAGGCAATGAGCAATGGGAGGGGATTCGTCTCTCCCGGTATAGGGAGTTGATATTGTGCTGTGTTTGATTGGCTATAACTGGAAGTCCCTGGCCAGGGCTGATATGGAGTGCTACTGATAAGTGTTATCAGTAGTTTCTCGACCTGTTATGAGCCTCACATCGACACGACTTATCGGTTATTGGGGTCTGACGTTTACCACCCCTAGACTAGATATGCGACATATCAGACGAAGAGACCGGACTGTACGGTAGTGTTACTGATTGGATTCACAGGAGAATGTACAGGCTTGCTTGTTGATCTTCTGATCGCTCAATACCTGGGTGGCTGTTACGTTTAGCTGACCGCTTGCAGCTTGTGGGTGTTTGATGTGATCATCACCCACTGCCGGCGTATTGACGATTCTTTAGAGTCCTACAGAGAGGTTTTTTGGCTCAGGCAAAACGGAGTAGGAGCACATATGTGATATGTGCATGACCGAGGATAATAGGATATGAGATACCGTATTCTATTCTCGCGATATATGATATCGGCCGGGTATATGTGACATAGCCGGGTCATCGGATCAAGTGTTGATTCGATGAATCGGTACATGATATATTAGTCGGTTATATGCGATATAGCCGGATTGTCGGATCAAGTGTTGATTCGATAATTTAATGTATAATTATATATGTGATATATTACATTACATTATTTAATCTTAGCTCGCTTTATTGATTCATTTTCTCACCGGATAATACATTGATATATATACGATATATGTTAATTGTATTATTTTCTTTTGTTACAAAAATATATTATATATGTGATATATAATATTGTAACAAGTTATGATTACAAATGCAACATGATTTGTGTAGATTAAACATGGTTAGGGTTTGATTTGGGTTAGCTTTTTCTTGAAGCTTCTAGAAACTTTATTTTTGTTTTAAGCAAAGATATTTTATGTTGATATTTTGGAGATATTATTTAACCCAACCCAAACCCTTAACCCTAGTCAATTCTCTACATGAGTTAATACTTGATATTATTAACTCAAGATTGTTTTGTAACCATAGTAACAATTTCATTATTCATCACAAAAGGTTTCATCTTCTTCTTCCTCCTTGAAAAGCTTTCTAGCTTTTGGTTTAGTGATGATTTAGTGTGAGAATTTGAAAATAAAAGGGAGCTAAATTCCTATTTCATCATTCTCATCTATTCTAGCCACTTAGATTAGGGTGTTCACTTCTCTAATACTTGATTAGAGAAGTGAGAGATTGAGTTAAAGATTCTTCAAGGTAGATCATCTTCGAAAAAGAAGACTTCTAGCAAGCATGGATAGTTTGGCTTGTGAAGACTCTCTTGAGTCCGGGAGATCATGGATCGCGGCGAAGGGACTACTACTCGGAGCTTATGAAGAGAAGGAGCGGACTACAAAGGTTGTAATCCCTCTCTCTTAGATGTAATGTTGTTTACATGCTATGTTAACCCTAAAACTCTAGCAAAGATCCTCGCTTTAGGTTGTTCGGCACTTGGAAAAATTTAGATTTGGCATGGTTGATGCCTTATGAGCCTTGTGATAGTGCCTAGTAACCCTACAAGTACCGGCGGCGCCATACCTGAACAGGGGCCAAGACAAAGCCATCCCCATCACCGAACCAACCCCATCGGTTCGACACGCTCGACGTCGCCACTGACACCGAGTAAGGAAGGCTGGGGGCAATTCCCCCTCTGGGCTAACTCCACCAGCCCCAACGGTGGAAGTCAATGCTGTTGTTCCAACCAGGAACAGTTTTGAACTGCTAAACAAGGTGCACAGGAACTCTCCTACCGTTGTACTGAAAAAATCTCCTCCACCGGTGGACACTGTTACAGAAATGAAGCCGGAGCAGTCCCCTCAGCGGCTGTCCTAAAAAACTTACAAAGTCTGGCGACGAGTCCAGGAGTCGGTGATTGATCAAGACTGTCCTCGCCGACAGAAGAAGCTGAAGGTTCAGCAGGAAGAGAACCGTCGTGGCAAGCCATGAAAGACAACAACCACCTGGGTGCCCGCTGCAACGGCCCCCTCAACGTCAACTGCTCAAAAGAGAAGGAGGCCAGAGAAAGCCCCTGTGACTGCGGCAGGCCACAAAGACGCTGACCCCAAACGCCCCAAGTCTGGGGGCATAACGGTGGATACTGTTTACATGGCTTCCGGAAAAGAGGAAAGCCACACTTCGACGGGCCACCGACCGCTCACCCGATCGATAACAAGGGCTCAGGAACAACAACAACAGAAGCTTCAGGAGATACTGACTGCAATGGCCGCACTCACCGGACCAAAAGAGAGCCCGGAGGCGTCATCGGAGCAGCGTCACGAACAAGAAACTGACGCTGACTTCCTTCGCAGAGTCCTCGAAAAGAAGGACAGAGAAGCGGCAGAACAAACGGCTAATATAAAACGAATGGCGCTTCTCTTCCAAGACATGGTCGGGATGATATTACAGCCAGAACCTCTAGCTGAAGACCCCCCAATCATCATCGAAGACGACAGAAGGGAGACATCGAATCCACCTCCGGTTCTTTCAGCAACCAAGGAGGAAAATATTTCCAAGGCCGCCCTGGATGACTATATTGCTCAGCAAATACGAGTTCACAAGGCAAATGAGGCGGCCGGCCAAGTCGTCAAAACTGGGCGACCGTATCCAGGCTGGTATGATCAGATAAAGTACCCGCCGAGCTACACGATCCCCAAATTCCATGTGTACAAGGGGACAAGCAATCCCCATCAACATGTCGCTCAGTTCAGGGCTTTTTGTGGCAACACCGGTGGCGATGATAAGCTTTTGCTCCATCAATTCGTCGGCAACTTGTCGGAGACGGCGTTTGAGAGGTACTCCGAACTTCCAAACGACTCCGTCAAGACTTTCACAGAAATGGAGTTGTTATTCACCCAGCGATTCGCGAGTGCTAGTGAACGCACCCCAATAACGACATTGATCAATGCCAGGGTGAATCCAGGCGAGACGTGGGTTCAATACGCGATCCGATGGCGGAATCTGTGGTCAAAATGCGAACAGCGCATCGAAGAAGCACCAGCGGTGGGCATGTTCGTAGGCACCCTAGACCCTCATGTGACTATTTCACAATTCATGATGTTCTTCAAACCGACCACGTTCCAAGCTTTAATCGACAAGCTGGCCCAGATGGACCAGATGGGTCATAGACCGTCTCCTCCGAAGCCGGAACCACGGAATGAAAAAGGTAAAGGGAAGGCGACCTTCGTTGTGAATACCCAACAACAGCCCAGTGCTCCAAAACTAGCGGATCAACTGGAAGAGAGACGGCGATACTACAATGAGAAAATGAAGCATCCTTACTCATTCCCTCGGGACAAAACGAAGAGACTATTCGAATTGGAGATGCGCAACAGGCTTATCAATCTGCCGAATCCAAAGCGACCACTGCAACCCGGCGAAGCTAATAGTCCCAATTATTGCCCTTACCACCAAACGGTAAGCCATCCAATAGAAAATTGCTTCGTCTTTAAGGGATGGATTGAAGATCAGTACCAACAAGGCAAATTTGCGCTGTCTGAGAAGTGGAAAGTAAACCCACCACAACCACACACTCCTAAGAAGACGGACACACCGAGGGCATCGTGCTCTTTTGTTAAAGAAGCTCCATGGGAGGTCTTTCTTTCAGCCAAGACCAAAAGAATGCTAAATGATCTCCAGACATGCCCAGCGATCAGGTGGAAGAATCCGTTGGAACCTGAGATCATCGAGGGGATGCTGAAACCACGCCCGACTGCAAAGATTGGTAGTGATAGCCAAAGCATTCACACCCAGTCGTCGAAATCTTTGAAAAAGAAGAAGAAATCCAAAAAGCCCGTGAAGCCTGGCGACAAGCACACAGACCTGCAGAAACAGATCGACGCGCTGGAAGAATATAACCAGAAGGCGCGGACTTCAATCACGCTCCAGGAGTTTCTCCTCCACGTCCTTGAGGACGAAGATGATGGAGAAGACTCGTCAGATGAATCTGAAGATCACATGGCAAGTTGCCATGTGATCTCTCACTCATCGATAAATAATGAAGAAGCTCCTTGCACCGAGAAACTGGGGGTAAATTCTGAACCGGAACTTCCAGTGCCATCAGACGAAATGATCGACGCATTCCTAAACGAAGCTCTTCTGAAAAGTAAAGCTGATCGGGAGCGTGAGATGGCCATATTTGAAAAGGCCAAACGCCGGCGACTGGACGAAAGAGTCGAGACACTCCCGTCGAATCAAAGAACATCCGTCACGAATAAAAACAAGTTCAAGATGAGGAAAAGGTTTGCTAAAACCATAACAATGGGGATGAAGCTACCACCCTCCGAAGGAAACATTCTCGGTGAAGCAGAGATGCATCCTAACTACTGCCTATATCATCGAAAGATGGCGCACCCCACAGATGAGTGCAACGCTTTTAATAGATGGTGGCGGGGATATGTGGCCCACCGGCAACATTTTAAGCGAATGAGACGCAAAACTCGTCGGGAGCGAAAAAGTACGACCGAGGAGCTTAGAAGAACTACCGGCAACTGTCGCATACTTAACGCCGGAGGATCATAGGTTCTCACATTCGGGAGTGACTCTGACGAAGAAATGACCCTTGGCCCTCTCTTCAAAGAATCTACCTCGGGAAAAGAGGAAGAGCCGAAGACCTGTGAAAATATTCAGCTGCGCAATCGTACGCTGCCCGAAAAGAATTTCGGACCCACAAATAGAAAAGATAAGGGAAAAGAAAATGTCTCTGAGGATATCGCCTTAGACGACCAAGTCATGAAAGAGCTGACCGCCAAGGACCCGCCAAAGAAAAGCAAGGTGGATTACAACATTCTGGCACACTTGAGGAAGTTACCTTCACAACTCAGCTTTCTCGACGCTCTTTTACTATCAAAAGAAGCAAGAGATTCATTGATCAAGGCGCTACAAGAGCCAAAACGATTCCAAACTTTCCTCGCCGAAGAAAAGATGAAGGATGAGCTGGAAGAAGTGCACACATCCGATATCACCTTCGGCGATGAAGATCTCCTCCTTGGGACGTGTGAGCACAACCGTCCCCTTTATGTCTCCGGATACTGTCACGATATCAAGATAGGCAAAATCCTGGTCGACAATGGGTCTTCCGTCAATCTCCTCAACGTACAAGTGTTGAAGGAAATCTGCATGAGCGTTCAGCACCTCGCTCGTGATAAAATCACCATCTCCGGTTTCGACTCCCGGTCATCACGGACTCTTGGGTCTATGATACTGACACTGCGCTTCGGGCTACTTGTCATGGATATTAAATTTCACGTCATTGACGCCAAGACTTGCTACAATGCTTTGCTCGGCCGGCCTTGGTTACACGAGTACAATATCATCCCTTCTACACAACATCAGTGTATGAAATACTTTAAGGATGGTCTCGAGTATACCGTGACGGGGGAGTTGAACCCATTCTCCATGAATGAAGTTCGAAAGTATGAAGATGCAAAATACTTCTTACCAGATTTCGAGGACACGGAGAGATGTCACAAACCGAAGGACAAAGCTATCACCACTATTCCAGTCTTTGGGAGTGACACCGAGGAGGAAGAAGAGATAGTTTATTCGGGGCCGCCCCAATGCAACAACTCGTGACCGTCCGCCCCCATGTTGATATTCGGCAGCAACTCGGAAGATGAGGTCAATGCTATATTTGCCGCTCGGCCATCAATACAATCCTTCGCGGGCGATAATCAGAGTCTGCAAATCACCATGGTTCCACAAGAGCATTACAAAGATCTCGATGCACTTGAAGCTTATAGTGTGCAAGAGCTGCAGACGTTTTACGTCCTTCCCAGGCGAAAAGGTGAACAGGCGATCCTATTCTACCGATCCGGGGAAACCAAAGTGGAGAAGGAAATCTGGCACGGCGCCGATTCTACACTCGACAGGCTCCAGCCCATCCGTCTGCCTAGATATTATACGGAAGGCTTGAAAAGGCTATTGAAGCGCCAAGGGGTACCCTTTAGACAGACTACTTGACAAGCTCGATTCTACAACAGGATTTGGGATGTCCTCGGGACTCAGCGCAAGTTGCCCAACGGGAGAATGGAAACGATCGGGCTTAAGTATGTTCAATCCAGAAAACGAGAGCGAGTCCATGGCAGCTACTTCATACACGACTTCGATGAAGAGGGAGACATTCTGTTAGAAGACGCTGATCTTAAACCAAAACAAGGTCCTGTCATCAAAGCGCCGAGTCCGTCATTTGAAGAACGAATGGACAAGCTAGTAAGGGAAGCAGGTCAAAAGATCCTGGATGACCATAACCGCGAGATGGCCATTTACGAAAAAGCCAGGACACAGTGCCTCCTTCAACAGGCCGCGGAGACTGACAATGCTCTTCCTTATCAACCCGTTATACAAAAGACCCGACGCAGAGGTAAAAATAATTCAAAGAACGGGAAAAGCGTTCGAAAGCGAGAAAGCGTGACCAAGAAGCCACGCGATCGGGAATCGAGCAATCCGGATTCGTCTTTTATAAAGAAGATGGGTCGAGCATACTCTTTTTCTCAGAACAAAATACGGAAGATACTTGACCTTGCCATAAAATATCAAATGATTACACTTCCGGAGTCTAAACACCCTGAGCAAGCGAACGAGATTTCCCACCCAGACTATTGCTCCTATCATCGAGCAGTGGGACATCCTCTCGAGGACTGCTTCACCTTCAAGAACTGGGTTGAAGACCAATATCAGCTTGGCAAGTTCGCTCTATCCAGCAGTTGGAAGATAACTCCGCCGCAGAAGCACGAACCAAAAGCCGCACATACAGCGAGAGTAGAACCAGATCAACATCAGTCTTGGAAGCGAGCTTGTACCTGCCGTGTTATTACGCTGTCAAAAGAAGAGCCCGAGAATATGGATGACCTCCCTTGGTGCTTCGAAAACAACGATGACGAGGTGATCTCAGAGTTCCCACCGGCGCCGAAAGAGTTGGAAGATGGAATACATACCACTGCAGATGATCTCAAGAAAATTGATTTGGGGACGACAAGCGACCCGCGGCCGACATTCGTCAGTGAGTTGCTGTATGAAGAAAGGGTAGCTACACTAAAACATGTGCTTATGCAGCATAAGGATTGTTTTGCATGGAACTATTCCGAGATGCCAGGACTAGATCCGGACATTACTGTCCACAAACTGGCAATATCCCCGTACGTCAAGCCAATTAAACAAGCACCGAGAAGAATGCGGCTCGAGCTTGAGATGAGCATCAACGCCGAGGTCAAGAAGCTGATCGACTCTGGCCTCATCCAAGAGGTTCAGTATCCTGACTGGATCGCCAACATCGTCCCGGTGATGAAGAAAAATGGGACAGTGCGCATATGTGTGGACTTTTGGGATCTCAATAAAGCCTGCCCGAAAGACGACTTCCCAGTACCGGTCACCGAGCTAATGATAGACAATACGTCCACTCACGAGGTTTTCTCCTTCATGGATGGATCATCAGGATACAATCAGATAAAGATGCATCCCGAAGACCAGAAGCATACTGCTTTCCGGACCCCTTTGGGTATATTCTGCTACAAGGTGATGCCCTTCGGTCTAAAGAATGCTGGTGCCACCTATCAGAGGGCCATGACGAAGATCTTCGATGACCTCATACATGAAATCGTCGAATGCTATATCGACAACCTTGTGGTGAAAAGCAAATCATACGAGGAATATTTAGAGCATCTGAAGATCGTATTTCAACGCCTCCGGCAATACAACTTGAAGATGAACCCTCTCAAATGCGCGTTCGGAGTTTCCTCCGGCAAATTCCTAGGATTCATCGTCCGACATCGAGTTATCGAGATAGATCCGTCAAAGATCAAGGCGATTATGGAAATGCCTCCGCCAAGGACTCTCAAGCAATTGCGATCTCTCCAAGGGAAGCTCGCGTATATTCAGCGATTTATAGCCAATCTCTCAGGTAAGTGTCGTCCTTACAGCTACCTGATGAAGAAAGGAACCCCTTTCGTCTGGGACCGTAAATGCCAAAGCGCGCTGGACGAAATCAAGCAATACCTGCAGAACCCGCCAATGCTGGCTGCTCCGGTCAAGGGAAAACCTCTCATTCTGTATACAACCGCCCTTGAAGGTTCCTTAGGCGCATTATGGGCACATGAGAACGGCCAAGGGAAGGAGAGAGCCCTCTACTATTTGAGTCAAGTTCTACTGGGGGCAGAAAGCAATTATTCTCCCATCGAAAAACACTGCCTGGCATTGATCTTCGCAATAACGAAGCGCAGGCACTATGCGTTAGCGCATGAAGTCCGTCTCATATCAAAGGTGGATCCTCTCAAGTATTTGATGTCAAAAGCCATATTGACGGGGCGGCTCGCTAAATGGGCCTTGCTCTTGATGGAGTTCTCGATAACTTATCAGCCTCTTAAGGCAGTGAAAGGCCAGGCCATCGCCGACTTCCTCGCTGAGCATCCGATACCTGCCGATTCTCCTTTGAATTGCGAACTGCCAGACGAACATGCGTTTGACACGATCGACGGAGGTGATACCCGGTAGGAACTTTATTTCGATGGAGCATCTTCCATAAAGAAGCGTAAACAAAGCACCCCCATAATCAAATCAGGGGTAGGCCTCATCTTCGCGACTCCACAAGGAGGGATAATACACTTTGCCTTCTCCTTAATAGAGCCGAGGACAAACAATGAAGCCGAGTATGAAGCTTTGATAGCAGGTCTCGAGATCGCCATCGACATGGGGATTGAAAACTTCCTCATATATGGAGACTTCCAACTGGTCGTTAGTCAAGTAAACGGCGACTATCAAACGTGCCAACCTGAGTTGGTGAAATACGGCGAGAGAGTGCAGCAATTACTGACTCAAATTCCTTCCTACACCTTGGAAAGCATACCGCGTGCAGAAAATAGCAAGGCGGATGCTTAGCCAAGCTCGCTAAGGAACTGCCTGACGAGAACCTCGATGACGTGAGGATCGTTGTACAAAACCGTCGGGTCCTCGCACCGGCAGAAATATTTCCAGAGTCGTCCGAGAAAAAGGGAACGACCAAGCAAACGACTTTACAAATAAAAGACCAGGAAAAGGTTGGGGATTGGAGAGAAGTCTTTATAGACTACATCAAATCCCATTGAACGCCCAAAGATGCATCCTCAAAACACCAGCTCATGAAGCGAGCTCTATCTTTTGCCTTCGTAAATGATACCCTGTATAAAGGTCATTTGATTCATTATGGCTAAGATGCCTGGGACCTGAAGAAGCAAAATGAGTCATCCAAGAAACTCATGATGGACTCTGCGGTTCTCACCAAGCCGGGCCAAAAATGAAGTTGAAGATTAAAAGGATGGGTTATTATTGGCCCACGATGATCCAAGACTGCCTCAAATACGCAAAGCAGTGCCATTCGTGCCAGATTCACGGGGATTTTATCCATCAGCATCCGAATCCACTATATCTGACGGTGGCTAGCTGGCCCTTCGAAATGTGGGGGACCGACATAATCGGCCCCATCGAACCAGGATCGTCCAGAGGACATCGGATCATTTTGGCAACAACTGATTACTTCTCCAAGTGGGCAGAAGAAGTACCATTGAGGGAAGTGAAGACGGAGAATATCCTCCATTTCTATAAAACACACGTCATTTATCGGTTTGGGACTCCGAGACGAATCATCTCCGATAATGGGCCAGCCTACAGAAGCTACAAGATCAGTCGCTTCGCATAACAGCATAACATAGACTGGAGATACTCCTCAGTCTATAACCCCCGAGCTAACGGTCTAGCTGAGGCTTTCAACAGGACCTTGACGAAGATCGTAAAAAAGACGGTGACCCGAAATAAGAAGGACTGGCACGAGAGACTACATGAAGCTCTCTGGGCGTATCGGACGACGTTCAAAACAGCCACGAACACAACACCGTACGTATTGGTATTCGGTACAGAGGTGGCACTTCCCCTCGAGATAGAACTACCCTCTCTACGAGTCGCAGTTCACTATGAGCTAACGGACGAAGAGAATCTCATCTTCGGCTTGAAGAGCTTGATGCCCTTGATGAAAACCGGCTCAAAGCGCAACAAAATCTAGAAGCTTAGAAAGCAAAGATGACGCGCTCATACGAAAGATTGACTAGGCCGAGAACATTCCGCCAAGGCGAACTCGTGCTAGTGATCAAAAGACCTATGATCCCCAATCGTGCCAAACGGGGGAAATTCGAACCGAACTATGAAGGCCCGTATATCATAGACAAGGTCTACCAGGGTGGGGCTTATCTACTCATGGACATGCATGGTGAAAGACCTTTCAGGCCAATAAGCGGTCGCTTCCTGAAGAAGTACTACGCTTAACGAGTCACGGTCTAGGTCAATGATAGATGACGACGACTATGTCCACTCGCTATCTTTCTAAGCCCAAACTCTATAAGTAGTAATCAGCTTCCTTTACAACGGACCGAAACGTCCTTAAACTAACAACGGACCAAAATGTCCTTAAACTAACAACGGACCACTATATCCTAAAACTAGCCGTTGACCGAGATGTCGATAAACTACGGTGGATTGCAGCATCCCAAAGCTGATACAAAAAAGGGGAATAAAAAAAACGGTATGTCCATAAGCAAAATGGGCACGGATGAAAACCCGAAAGGGCTCCGTGAGTAAAAACAGCAAGGCTACCGGTAGGGGTGTAAACGAGCCGAACTCGAGCCAGCCAAGCTCGGCTCGAGTTCGGCTCGTGGTTCTTTTTGTCGGCCCAAGTCCGGCTCGTTTAGTTAATCGAGCTAGAGATGCTCGGCTCGAGTCCGACTCGATTAAACATGCCCAGCTCGTGTTCGGTTCATTTGTGGCCCATTAACTAAACGAGCCGAGTTCACGAGCCGAGCTCAACTGAGCTCGTTTAGAGCTCGTTTGTGAGCTCGGCTCGTTTTCAGCTCATTTACTCATATTAATAGTATCTTCCAAGAAAAACACATAATTAACAATAATGCTTAAAACTCAGGGTTTTGAGATATGGAAAAATTAAAAAACATTAACATCTAGGGCATTGAATGGGTGTAAGTGCTGGGTTTTATATTTATCTCTGTACACTTTATATACTGTTATTTAATTGAATTAAGTGTTCTGAGAGTTGTATAGAATCTGCTATATATTACATATTACTGTTTTTTTTCAAATTGTGTAACCCAGCCGAACCCGAGTCAATACCGAACGAGCCTGGCTGAGCTCGAGTCCGGCTCGTTTAATAAACGAGCCAGGCTTTCTGGCTCATGTCCGGTTCGTTAATAAATGAACCGAATTTGAACGAGCTGATACCGAGCCGAACCTTAATCGAACCCGAGCTGGCTCGTTCAATTACCACCCCTAGCTACCGGCGAGTTTTGTGAAAACCCGAAAGGGCGCAATCTCGTTAGAATAAGAAAAAGAAGAAAAAAAATGGTATGTCCATAAGCGAAATGGGCACGGATGAAAACCCGAAAGGGCTCCGTGAGTAAAAACAGCAGGGCTACCGGCGAGTTTTGTGAAAAGCAGAAAGGGCGCAATCTCGTTAAAAGACACTTGCAAGGTCCTCTCAACTTTGTAAGGAGAAACCACGTGAGATCCTTACGACTCATAATAGAGCAACACACTTAGGGATCCCCACGATCCGTAGGGAGAAATTACACTTGGGAGATCCTCACGACTCGTAAGGAGAACCCTCTTATGAGACCCTCACGGCTCATAAGATTCAAAAGTCTTAAGCTACATGGATTTGAACCTGTTCTTAAGCAGCCCCCACAACCTCCGATACTGCCCTACAAGCGTCTCAATGTTGACCCTTGTATACAATCCACGGGCGCGAATAAATATTTCCCTGACAAAGTCCCATCCGTTACTAGGGATATGTCGATACGGTGAACAACCCTTGTAAGTCCTCTCGACTTAGAAGGAGAAAATACTCTTGTAAGATCCTTACGACTTATAAGAGACCATACACTTAGGAATCCTCACGATTCTTAAGGAGAAAACACACCTACGAGATCCTCATGACTCACAGGGAGAAATACCTTTATGAGACCCTTACGGCTCATGAAGTCAAAAGCCTTAGTCGATAGGATCCTAACCCTGTTCGCTAAGCCACCTTTGTTCGACATCAACAGAGGCAAATGATGATTCACTCCTGGCTATATCCCAGTTGTAGCCGGTTGTTCTGTAGTGCTGATGCCGAAATCGGTGTCTAATTCCAAGCTTGCAGAAAGAAGCTAGCGAGCCACAGATGCATACGAAATAGCCGAAATGATGGGGCAACTTGCAACAAAATCAGTAAGTAAAAATGCATGCATGCAAAATTGCCGAAATGATTGGGCAACTCGGAATAAAAAGCAGCGAGTAAAAAAAATTAAAAAAATAAAACAAATAGCCGAAATGATTGGGCACCGCGAAAGATAGCCGAAATGATTGGGCAATCGCGACCTTCGCGATAAAAGCTGAAATGATAGAGCATCACGGAAATAAAAAAAATTGAACTTTTGCCCTACAGGTGATATCACATCAATCCCTGTATACAATCGAGGGGCGCAAACAAAGAGGGAATCACACCTTTCCTCCTCAGGTCTCATCAGAAGAAGAAACCAAATCCCAACGGTTCACAGATAACCTGGAGATCATCTCAACGTTCGTCTCATTACAATGGACACAACATAGAGCAAAGCAGAACAGCGGGAACCCCCAGTTCCATGACTCGGCGGTGTACAGATGACCGGGAGTCAAACCCCGACTCCGTGAAATGCGGATAAAGTTAACTTTTCCTGGTTACGTGGAACGCGGCTTATGTCAATCCTGACCCCGTGGGAAACATCCAGAGCGGATCCTGGTCCTTGCAGAGCACGGCAATGACCCTATGTGAAGCATCCAGAGCGGAGCCTGGTCCTCGCCGAACACGGCAGTGAACTCGTGGGAAGCATCCAGAGCAAAATTCTTGACTACGTGGAAAGCGATTTATGTCAATCCTGACCCCGTGGGAAACGTCCAGAGCGGATCCTGGTCCTCGTAGAGCACGGCAATGACCCCGTGTGAAGCATCCAGAGCGGAGCCTGGTCCTCTCCGAACACGGCAGTGAACCCGTAGGAAGCATCCAGAGAAAAATTCCTGGCTACGTGGAACGCGGCTTATGTCAATCCTGACCCCGTGGGAAACCTCCAGAGCGGATCCTGGTCCTCGCAGAGCACGACAATGACCCTGTGTGAAGCATCCAGAGTAGAGCCTGGTCCTCGCTGAACACGGTAGTGAACCCGTGGGAAGCATCCAGAGCAAAATTCCTGGCTACGTAGAACGCGACTTATGTCAATCCTGACCCCGTGGGAAACGTCCAGAGCGGATCCTGGTCCTCGCAGGGCACGGCAATGACCCCGTGTGAAGCATCCAGAGCGGACCCTGGTCCTCGCCGAACACGGCAGTGAACCCGTGGGAAGCATCCAGAGAAAAATTCCTGGCTATATGGAACGCGGCTTATGTCAATCCTGACCGCGTGGGAAACGTCCAGAATGGATCCTAGTCCTCGCAGAGCACGGCAATGACCCCGTGTGAAGCATCCAGAGCAGAGCCCAGTCCTCGCCGAACACGGCAGTGAACCCGTGGGAAGCATCCAGAGCAAAATTCCTGGTTACGTGGAACGCGGCTTATGTCAATCCTGACCCCGTGGGAAACGTACAGAGCGGATCCTGGTCCTCGCAGAGTACGGCAATGACCCTGTGTGAAGCATCCAGAGCGGAGCCTGGTCCTCGCCGAACACGGCAGTGAACCCGTGGGAAGCATCCAGAGCAAAATTCTTGGCTACGTGGAACGCGACTTATGTCAATCCTGACCCCGTGGGAAACGTCCAGAGTGGATCCTGGTCCTCGTAGAGCACGGCAATGACCCCGTGTGAAGCATCCAGAGAAAAATTCTTGGCTACGTGGAACGCGGTATATGTCAATCCTGACCCCGTGGGAAACGTCCAAAGTGGATCCTGGTCCTCGCAGAGCACGACAATGATCCCGTGTGAAGCATCCAGAGTGGAGCCTGGTCCTCGCCGAACACGGCAGTGAACCCGTAGGAAGCATCCAGAGCAAAATTCCTGGCTACGTGGAACGCGGCTTATGTCAATCCTGACCCCGTGGGAAACATCCAGAGCGGATCCTGGTCCTCGCAGAGCACGACAATGACCCTTTGTGAAGCATCCAGAGCGGAGCCTGGTCCTCGCCGAACACGGCAGTGAACCTGTGGGAAGCATCCAGAGCAAAATTCCTAGCTATGTGGAACGCGACTTATGTCAATCCTGACCCCATGGGAAACGTCCAGAGTGGATCCTAGTCCTCGCAGAGCACAGCAATGACCCCGTGTGAAGCATCCAGAGTAGAGCCCGGTCCTCGCCGAACACGGCAGTGAACCCGTGGGAAGCATCCAGAGCAAAATTCCTGGGTACGTGGAACGCGGCTTATGTCAATCCTGGCCCCGTGGGAAACGTCCAGAGCGGATCCCGGTCCTCGCAGAGCATGGCAATGACCCCGTGTGAAGCATCCAGAGCAGAGCCCGGTCCTCGCAGAACACGGCAGTGAACCCGTGGGAAGCATCCAAAGCAAAATTTCTGGTTATGTGGAACGCGGCTTATGTCAGTCCTGAACCTGTGGGAAACGTCCAAAGCGGATCCTGGTCCTCGCAGAGCATGGCAATGACCCCGTGTGAAGCATCTAGAGCGGAGCCTGGTCCTCGCAAAACACGGCAGTGAACCTGTGGGAAGCATCCAGAACAAAATTCCTGGTTATGTCAATCCTGACCCCATGGGAAACGTCCAGAGCGGATCCTGGTCCTCGCAGAGCACGACAATGACCCTGTGTGAAGCATCCAGAGCGGAGCCTGGTCCTCGCAGAACACGGCAGTGAACCCGTGGGAAGCATCCAGAGCAAAATTCTTGGTCATGTGGAACGTGGATAATGTCAACTCTGACCCCGTGGGAAATGTCCAGAGTAGAGCCTGGTCCTCGCAGAACACGGCAGTGAACCCATGGGAAGCATCTATAGCAACTTCTGATTCCATGAAATGTGGATGATGATAACCTCACCCATCACTTACGGGTCCTCACGACTCGTAAGGGAGCAAACTCTCTTGTGAGATCCTTACAACTTGTAAGAGAAAACACACTAAGGAATCCTCACGATTCTTAAGGAGAAATTACACCTACGGGATCCTCTCGACCGGTAGGGAGAAAATTCTTTATGAGACCCTCACGGCTCATAAAGTTGAAAAGTCTTAAGAGGCAGATCTTAACCCTGAATCCTAAGTTGTCGTTGTCCTGCAAAGAGATCGAGATAGACTATCCACAGAATACATTCAATAAAAAAGGACACGCCATTGAGAAGAAAAATATGCCTTTTATTTATGAATCAAAATGAATACAAGGTACAATTCGTGAAAGAAACAAAAAAAATATACTCTTATTCAGGAGTATGTACAAAGAAAGAATGAAAAAATATATCTGCAATTCTTCAAGTCGGTGGGCGATTCAGCAGATTTGCCAGTTCATCCCTTTTTCGCTGAGCCTCGCCTTCGTGATTCAGTATCGCCAAAAGACCTTTATGAGTAAAAAAATATGCCAGTTCATCCCTTCATGATTCGTTCCGCAGGAACCACGGGCTCCTCTGGCTTATCGGCCTGAGCGGGCTCTTCATCACTTAGATCGAGCCGATGCTGGGTAGCGTCAATCATATCATCACCATGGCTGTGAAGAAGAGGAGGATTCGTTTCTTCATATCCGACCATGTAGATAGTGCGAACCACGTACCCAGCCATCTCTTTATCTTTGGCGGCTGATTTCGCGAAGCGGTCCGGACCTTGAAAATTCATAAATTTTAACATGGACAGAGCCTTAGCCATTTTGTTGGCTCTGTATCTGAGCCGCTTCTGCCTCAGCTTCTCTGCCTTGAGCGCTTGGCAGGCTTCTGCTCTTCGGGAAGCCGCCGTAGGCTGAGTGATGGGGAGGCTTGAGAAAACACCCAATTGAGCAGTTGTCAGAGGCGCCGCTGGAGCTTGCTCGAGATGCCTTGTTGCTTTGTTGGTGTTGATGGCCTTGCCCCCAGCTGGGGCCAAGGAAAGTCGTTCAAACACCGACTTGCGTTTGAGTTGGGGCATCTTCAAGACCACCACATTTGGCATCTTGCCTTTCGAGACCAGTTTGTCTATCACCGGGGCTTGAGGAGCTGGGATGGCGTTAGCTTACATGAACAAGATAGAGCCGAATGGTAGCGGCGGCTCTTCCCATTGTCGCCCGAGACTGGCCGGAAGGACCGTCCTGACGTCCATCTTCATCGTGTAGGAGATGGGAGCTGTGTCGAGAGCTGAGCTTATCCCTGGAGACATTATTGAGAAGCGATTGCTTGAAAACCTGCATGAAAGATCATTATTTTAGTATAAATATAGATATGTATATTGATTGAGTTCGCATGAACGTTTAACCCGAAATATGGGAGGAGAGATGGTCCCACCGGGCGTGCCGGAATCTGTAGGGTGTTTTTCGTCACCACATTGAGATGGGAATACGCGCGCGCTTGTCAGGCGTACTACAGATTCCCCCTGCCTAGGATAGGCGGGGGTTTATTGATTGTGGGGATCCGAATCTCCGGCAGCCGCGGACTAAGCTGCCGTTAATTACCCCTCGCCTTTGGAGCGAGGGAACCTCCAATTAACGGATCAAAACAGGTCATGCGAACTCAATGTGCAGTATACGTGTGTTTTGTTCTGGAGGGGGTTTGGATATATCGGGAGCCACGCAAAGTTTTTATGGGGGTCCCGCTACCCGGATAGCGGGCTGGGGGTCAAGGGGGCTAGCAGCCTCCTTACGGGGTGCGGGGCAGCGCCCCGGCCCAAAAAAATTTTTAGGATGGACAGTGTTGTAGAGTATGTGTGTGTGTGTGCGCGTATATATACATATACATATATATATAAAGAAAGGGAAAGGGCATCCAAAGGATGCATGGGAAAAGCGCCAGCGCTCCACCTGTCAGCACGTGGGCGCTCGGGCACTTGCGCTTTGGGCGCTAGTGCTCTAAGCGCAAGAGCGCTAGCACTTTGGGCGCTAACGCTCCACGTGTTAGCACGTGGGCGCTCGGGCGCTAGCGCTATGAGCGCAAGAGCGCTAGCGCTTTGAGCGCTAGCGCTCCACGTATCAGCACGTAGACGCTCGGGCGCTAGCACTTTGGGCGCTAGCGCTCTGAGCGCAAGAGCGCTAGCGCTCCACGTGTCAGCACGTGGGCACTCGGGCGCTAGCGCTTTGGGCGCTAGCGTCCCACGTGTCAGCACGTGGGCGCTCGGGCTCTAGCGCTTTGGGCGCTAGCACTCTGAGTGCAAGAGCGCTAGCGCTTCACGTGTCAGCACGTGGGCGCTCGCGCGCTAAAAGGGACTTGGTCCCTGCAATGGGAGTTGTACTCCCAGAAAAGAGCACTTATTATTTTGTGTGTGTGTGTGTGTCTATATATATATATATATATATATATATATATATATATATAGAGAGAGAGAGAGAGAGAGAATAATGGAGAAAAGAGGCCATAGGAGGAAATTTCCTCCTATGGCGTGGAAAAAATACAACCTCCACCAATTTTTTTGATGATCGGGCCCCATCATCTTCATCGTTATCATCGAAGATGTGGATACACCAAATTTCATGTGATTCTACAACTTTTTCACCGTTGATTTAGCAATGTAAAAATTTCTATTGTCGGTAAACCGTTAATTTTGAACCCACTAAATCAACGGTGAAAAAGTTGTGGAATCACATGAAATTTGGTGTACGCACGTCTTAGATGATAACGATGATGATGATGGGTGCCGATTGTCGGAAAAAATGGTGGAGGTTGTATTTTTTCCACGCCATAGGAGGAAATCCCCTCCTATGGCCTCTTTCCTCCATTAATCTCATATATATATATATATATATATATATATATATATATATATATATATATATATATATATATATATGAGGAGTTAAACTCTAAGGATGTTTTGAAGCTAATGAAGGGGCTTCTCCCCTTGAGCCCTGGTTCTTTCCCCAAAGTGGGGTTTCTGAAGATGGTCTCCTTATTTCTCCTCTATTGGCAGGATCTTGAAGATCAAAATTTGTGAGATTTTAAAAATCTCTTCTTTTTTAGATCTAATGGTAGATCCAAGTTCCCCTTTGTGGGTTTTCTGGTGAAAACTATTTAGTTTTAGAAAAGGAAAAGTAAAATTCTTGATTTAATTCAAAAGAAAGAAGAAGGTTTGAAACCTTCAGAACGGGGAAAGAGGCACAAACCCTAGGTTTTTTGAGGGGAATGAAAAGTATATGCTTTATTCATCATCATATTGCCTTATATAGGCTTACATATTTACATATAGCCCCTTGGGCTTTACAAAATAGCATTTTGCCCATCGTATGGTTCATTTGCCATTTCTTTTTGCACATAAGCCATGGGCTTACAAAAAATTGGCTTTATGCCTATGCATACATTCATGCACAAAAAAAAATTACATCAAAATTATTCGTTACATGATTTTTATTTTGGTATGGCGGAAGGCCGGACGCTTCGTGTTCGGGATCGACCCTGGCATTGGCCCACTTGCTTGGGCTTGGGCCCACCTGGCTTGGGATTGACCTCGACTTTGACTTGGTCAACCGGGGTGCAAATTTTGACCCCAACAGTTGGACCATTAGACATTTGTCTAGGTTCGGCCCCTCATCACTTAGCAATGCTAAACAAGAATTTGAGGGCTCTGATATATTTTTATCTTTGACTGAGCATGGGACATTATAGCTCTGAATTTTACTCAATTTTGAGATTCAATTAAATGGGAGACTTCTGCCTCTGGAGAATTAGCCAATTTGGCTAAAAATAGTGTTAAACACTAGAGAGTAGCAGTATTAAACACTGGAAATAAAATTCTTAAATTAATGTCAAACACTAGAAATAGAATTCTCGAATTAGTGTTAAACACCAGAAGACAACAGTGTTAAACACTGGGAATAAAACTTTCAGATTAGTGTTAAACACTAAAAAACAACAGTGTTAAACACTGGGAAATAAGTCCTTTAAATCAGTGTTAAACACTAAATAGGAATGGGTCACGTGAAGGCACCCAAAGGTGGGACCAGATCCCCTTTACTTCATTCTGCAAGTAAGTGTTAAACACTTTTTGTTCTTTTGGCCATCACGTGTTCGCACGTGATGGATATCTGTGCGCTGATCATTAAAGCATTTGCTAAGGGGTCACGTGGTAACACGTGAGAGCGCCCAAAGCCTACATTTCCTTTGCTTTTATTTTCTGTGTTTTGGAGGTCACGTGGAAGCACGTGAGGCATTGCCTCAACAATTTTTCTTCTCATTTTTAGGGGATCTGTTTAGGGGTCACGTAGGGACACGTGATTGAGATCTTTTGAGTTTTCTGTTATTTTTTTAAGAATTAAATTCTCTGTAGGGTAAACCCTAATTATGATTTTGGAGGAATTAAATTCCTATTGTGAAAGAATTAAATTCTTATATAGGGTTAAACCCTAATTTCTTTTTAAGGGAATTAAATTCCCATATATGTAAAAGAATTAAATTCTTATATAGGGTGAAACCCTAATTTCATTTTAGGAGGAATTAAGTTCCTGTGAATTTGAGAGATTTAAATTCTCGATTAGGATTAACCCTAGTTTTGTCCATCTTGAAGGAATTAAATTCCTATAATTTTAAGAGAATTAAATTCTCATATAGGGTTAAACCCTAGTTTTATCATGAAGGAATTGAATTCCTGTGAGTTTTGAGAGAATTAAATTCTCATATGGGGTTAAACCCCAATTTCATCTTAGAGGAATTAAATTCCTGTGAATTTGGGAGAATTAAATTCTCTAAACTCAATTCTCCCCCTAAGTCTTGGATCTGCATGGCAAAGTCTCAACCCGATGAGAATTAAATTCTCAACCTATGGGAAGACTTGCTTCTGCAGATCTTGAACCAGAGGAAGAACTAAGTTCTTTTTGTAGAAGAGTTAAACTCTTAGATTTGAGAATTAAATTCTCTTTTTGAAATTTGATCTTTTCCCCTTTTCTCACCTAGGGTTTCCTTTCTTGAGAATTAAATTCTCCTTTCTTTTCTCTCTGCTATTTGCCTTTAGGAAATTTCAAGATCTCAGAATTCTCTCTCTCCAAAACTCTCCCCTTGGCTCCTATTTATAGGAGAAGGAAAAGAATCAGTCTGTTTAGTAAATCACTCATTGAAAGATTTTGTTTGTTTTCATAATTAATATGATCCTTTAGATCACTCAGTGAATTTTATTCACCGTTGGATTTTTAATCCAAAAGATATTCTGTTTTTTATTTTTGGTGAGATTTAGGGAAATCTTTCCTTGTCTAAAATCTTTTCATAAATTGGTGATTTTTAATTACCCTTGGATTTTTAATCCAACGGTTCCTCATAATCCTTTTCGTTTGGAAAGATTTAGAGAAATTTAGAATTTAATTCTATTAAGTTATAAGGCTTTCAAAGTCTGTCACGTGCTGGCACGTGATCCTCAATTGGGTCCTCCTTCAACCGTTTGTTTTCATTTCTGTTTGATGAGAATTTAACCATCACGTGTCAACACGTGACCATTGGTCACGTGTGAGCACGTGATACTTCATTGAGCTAATTCCTGATTTTTAATTAAGGAACAAATGCCCCCACAGCGTTGCTCTCACGTGTTTGCACGTGAGTGCAACGCTGTCACTTTTGTGACCGTTGAATCTGTCTAGGGAATAAGGGAGATGAAACGTTTTCCATCACATCCTATAAATGCAGGGGTCTCTTCAGAAGCGCCTCCACTCTTTCATCTTCTTTCTCGCTAATTTTTCCTTTTGAGAATTTAATTCTCGTTCTCAGAGCTTAGTTCTCTGTTCTAAAAATCTTCAGAGTTTAACTCTGTTCAAGAAAGACCTATCTCTTCAGGTAGTGGCTTTGAACGATCGAAGAACTCCCATTCACATAAACTCTTTGGATTTTAAATCCACACCGAGGGTTTTCCCTTTAAACAAGAACCTATTTTTAAGTTTTTTAAAAAAACAGAAAACCATTCAATCTTTAAACAATAGATCTCTTAGGGTTTCTCTGATCTTCAGGGATTGATGGCGATGCTTGTCTTTTCCATGGAATTTAATTCCATCCCAAAGAGCTTTGTCTCTGAAAAATGTCTCTGGGAATTTAATTCCTTTTTTCAAAAGGAATTTAATTCCTATGAAGAACTTAGTTCTTCCCAGATAACTCCTTGGGATTTTTCTTGCCCTGAATTGTTTCTCTGCAATCAAGAGGAAGAAGAAAGGGTTTGCAATGGTGTTTTCTGGGAATTTAATTCCCTAGCTTCTGTTTGATTTGTTACAGAGTCCAAGATAGATTTCCTTTTGGGGAATGTGTAGGGCCATTTGAAATCCGCTGTTCATTTATTAAGAATTTTCTTTTTGTCTCATTGTAATTGCTTTGCCTCATCATTAGCCAGCCGCCATCTTGATTTTGTGGGACCCATGTGTTTTGTAACCAGTGGTCCCATAAAAATGAGTCCGCTGTCGTCTTCTTCCACTGTCTTTCTATATATATATATATATATATATATATATATATAATCATATATATATGTATACACTGTTGGCTTCGCTTTAACAGTTTCCCCTTATTTCATTTCAGGTACAATGATTTCTGTTCCGTATTTCCCTTTCACTCGCTCGGAGGCCGCTTTTCCTCAGTCGCCATCTGACGAGGAAGTGATGGCGATGATCAGGGCTCATGACCTGAACTGCACCAACTTGCTTTTGTGGGGGACCTAGTATGGACACATCATCCGTGGTCGCCGAAGTTTCCTTTGCGAGATACCGACGGAGCCTACCTATCTGTTACTGCCGATGGATCCTCCAAGGACAGTCTTTGCTGTGGAGAAACCGAATTGGACCCCTATGGGGCGGCTTGAGCCTTCGACGACTGGTATTCCGAACCATCCGGTCCCGGCCATAGATATTCTGGGACGCCGCATTTGCCAGGGCGAGGCCCAACCATGGAGGCAGATTTACAAAATAGGGCTTACCCCCCGACACTCCACGGGCTACCTTCTTTGGGCTCGCTATATCTTGTCTGCCCATCGCGCGCGATTGCAGAGGGTTGGGCTTTATTAGGCGATATATGCGTCCCTCTTCCACTACCAATCTCCTCACGTCTGGTGGGTTAAGGCTTTCTTGAACCAGTGGAATCTCCCCACCAACACTTTCCTCCTAGGGGACCGTGAAGTTTCGATTTCTTTGGAAGAATTTCGCGAGATCTCGGGACTACCGATCAGGGGGACACTTTACGAAGAGCTGCTGCCTCCCGACGAGTACGTCTTTGAAACCGAGCCTGCAATGCTCGACGGCCTGTCTACCGAGAACGCCGTCCGCTACAAGCGCCCGAGCTTGATCAAGGCCCTGGGCATCTTTGACAAACTGTTCACAGAATCAGAGGAGCAGGGCGTCACTTTTAAGAGCTTCATCGCTTGCTTCCTTCGCGAGGGTGTCATATCAAAGACGGCTCCGAAGTTTGCGAACATTAATGACCCCTTTGGGTTTGGTTTGAACAGGCGGCCAACTAAGGAAGAGAACTTGCCGCAATATTACATTCCTATCATGTCGGCGGTATCTTTCGAATCGATTGCATCCCCCGGCATGGATGAGGAGACTTTCTTTGTAGGCTTCATTAGCGTCTGGCTGAGCTGGTTCGTCATCCCCATGCATCGCCGTTTCATGAGGGCCTCGGCCATCTATCCTGCTCATCGCATTGCTGAGGGAACACGGCTGGCCGTAGGCATCCCGGCGCTGGCGCATCTTTATCATGGGTTAGGCGCCGCTGCTAATACCTCAACTCCAGGTGTGGACGTAGTAAACTTTTCTCTCCATTACTTCACATCTTGGATTGAAATGCATGTGTTGGAGGCCTTTGCTGCATACCAAAGACCCAAATTTTATGACGCCTACACTTTTCCACGACTCATGCGGCTGGTGGGTGCTTCTGCTCCTGACCCAACTCAATCCGGGGCCATTTGCGTGTTGATCGCTCCTTATGCTAGTATGGGCGGATTGGCCTTCGTTGATCTGGTTCTATTTGCTCCTTCAGGTCCAATTCAACAACTCTGCGACCTGTCTAAAGAGGAGGTACCTTCTCTGAAGCCCCGGGAGGCCACGCACCTATACACGATCAGACCAGGTTATCTGGTATTTCTTCAGAACAGTGCGGCCCTTTTTATGCGGTATAACCCTCACCGCTTCGCCCAGCAGCTTGGATATGATCAGGGCGTCCCCTTCGAGGCTTTTACAGTTGCGCCAGTCCCTTCACCTGAAGATGTTCGTGACGCTGCTCACCATTTTGTGAGGCTAAACACTGGTTCTCGCTTCATGATTCCTGAAGATGACCATATTCCCTGATGTGTGGGATCCTTCACGGGCTGGTACCTTCACCGGGTCAGCCCAATTATTGCTGAGGAGAAGAGGGTGTTTCTTGGACACGGTGCTCTTATTCCGGTTCAGGCCATGGGAGTTCCGCCGCGACCGCACGCACCGGTCCGTTTTCCCCTGAGGGACACCAGCGTTGCACTTATTCCGGGGGCGGCGGAGGTGGACCTCACTCCCACAGTTGGTATGCCATTGGGTACCCGGGCTTAGTCGAGGGGTAAAAGGGCGCCAGTAGCAGTACCATCGCCCGCGGCATCGACAATGGCCGTGTTGACCTCGGTCGCAGCGCCAAGCGAGGGCGTTGGGAGCGAGGGCGTTGAAGGTGAAATGGGTCAGCGTCGTGCCAAAGCTCCACGGGGGAGGAAACGGTCGTCTTCGGCGACTGGTTCTGGGTCCAAGAGGCAGAGGAAGACGGCTACAAATCTGCTCGACTCTTTAATAGAGTCTGAGCCTATTATTCAAGATGAGCTGTTGGCTATGCAAGAATCGGATGGTGGCCTACTCTTCCCGAGTTCAACTGCTGAGGAAGCCGCACAATTGGCTGAGGCTATAAGACGTTCGCAAGATGAGTCGGAGAACGTAAGGATTCCGAAGAAGCCCTATCCCGCCGTAATCTTTTACGAAGACCCTCCGTGGATCCGGCGACGATTCATCGGCCCTTTGGAAGAATGGGGCGAAAGGGCCCTTAAACAGGCTGTTTCGGCCGACGCCGAGGACGCGCTTTCACTGTGGACCAGTGGCCAAGAGTCCACCCTCGGACCTCGGTGAGCACACCTCCTTAGGAAGGAGCGCCGGCTTGAACAAGTCATACTGGAAGCTCCCTTGCGCATTGGTATGTTCCTGTATTTCTTTGTAATATTTCATATTGCTTGCATACGTATATATATGTATCCTTATCTTTGTACGACCTTTGCAGGGACTTCGGCAGCGGCGGAGGCTCTAAGTCGTGTTTTGGCCATAGAGTCTGCTGATATCCCCAGTGAAGCACCAATCAGTGTGGAGGGGGTTGATGAAACTGTTGCTCTTGCGATAGAGTCTCCTGCGGTGGTTCTTGCTCCCAAAGCACTTGCTCCCTCGGGGGAGGCACCTTTGGCAATCGCCGTCCCAATGGATCTCCCTGAGGGCGACCTAGAGGCTAGGGTAGAGGTGGTCGAGGCTACCATCCTTTCATTGGAGCCTGCAGCGGCAGCCGCTGCTCCTTCCTCAGAGGCCGCTACACCATCCCGCATTCCCGATGATGTGTCCGAGGCCATGGCGGAGGCCGTTGAAGAGGCTATCCCTCCAAATCAGAATGGGAGGAGCGTCGAAGGTAACCTTCTGCATTTTGAATTAGTAATCTTTCCATTATCTAAACCCTTTTGTCTTTTCAGAATTGCGTGGATTGGCGGCCTCTACTGCTGATCTGTCTCCCAGACAGTCTTTCCAGCGCTTGTTGGAGATGGCTGCCCCGCAAGCAATACCTCCTCAGCGCATCGTCCTCTCTTCTGGGCAAGGTTAGTGTTGTTTACCCTCTTTTCACAGCATTGCTATTATTTCACAAAATGACATTGATGTCTTTTACAGTCATGGAGGCCGATGATGAGATTGAGATTCTCGAAGGGCCTGGGGAGCCTTCAAATCCCTCTTACATGACTGTGGGTAAGTAAAGTCTCAACGTCGTTCCATTTGTTCTTTGCTTACAAGTTTCGCTGACTGTTTATAAATCTGAACAGCCCTGCCGGTTCTCACCGCGCTGGAGTCACGCATCGCTATGTCACCTAGCCCCTATACTCTGCGTGCCTCGGAACGTTTGGCAAAATTAAGCCTCGCCTCTCTGTCATCCTTGATCGAGGAACTTCGCGCTGGCAGCGTAATTACGGCCGAAGCGTTTGCTGCTGAAGCTAACGGCTCTCTTCCCTTCTTACCACCTACCATAGTGAAGCAGTGGTGCAAGTCTGGGTTGAGTTTTGTCGGCAGGTGGAGGCTTGCTTGCATGTGCTCGAATGTACCTGCTTTTCTTCGGAGGCTGTGGCTGCAAAGGCAAGCTTACAGGGCCTAATTGAGCGGCGTGCGGCGAATATGGTGTCGTGCGAGAAGAGGCTCAGCCACAAGTTTTCAGAGAGGGAGCTGGCTTCTAAGGCGCTGACGGAGCTTCAAGCCAACCTTACGGCCAAGGCCAATAAAGCGTATGAACTTTGGCGAGTGCTTCAAGAGGCCATCAAGGAGGTGGTAGCCATCGACAAAGACGCCGTGTTCACTCGTGAAAGGGTTGAGGCTCATAAGACTACTGAGAAAGAGCTTGAAGGCTGGCTTGCCTCATACCAGGCCCAGCAAGCTCAGGAGGAGGCCTGTCTTTTGGCGATACTGAATCACGAAGGCGAGTCTCAGTGAAAAAAGGATGAACTGGCAAATCTGCTGAATCGCCCGGCGACTTGAAGAATTGCAGATATATTTTTTCATTCTTTCTTTGTACATACTCCTGAATAAGAGTATATTTTTTTTGTTTCTTTCATGAATTATACCTTGTATTCATTTTGATTCATAAATAAAAGGCATATTTTTCTTCTCAATGGCGTGTCCTTTTTTATTGAATGTATTCTGTGCATAGTCTATCTCGATCTCTTTGCAGGACAACGACGACTTAGGATTCAGGGTTAAGATCTGCCTCTTAAGACTTTTCAACTTTATGAGCCGTGAGCGTCTCATAAAGAATTTTCTCCCTACCGGTCGAGAGGATCCCGTAGGTGTAATTTCTCCTTAAGAATCGTGAGGATTCCTAAGTGTGTTTTCTCTTGCAAGTTGTAAGGATCTCACAAGAGAGTTTGCTCCCTTACGAGTCGTGAGGACCCGTAAGTGATGGGTGAGGTTATCATCATCCGCATTTCATGGAATCAGAAGTTGCTCTGGATGCTTCCCACGGGTTCACTGCCTGTTCTGCGAGGACCAGGCTCCGCTCTGGACATTTCCCACAGGGTCAGAGTTGACATTATCCGCGTTCCACGTGACCAAGAATTTTGCTCTGGATGCTTCCCACGGTCGTGTTCTGCGAGGACCAGGCTCCTCTCTGGATGCTTCACACAGGGTCATTGCCGTGCTTTACGAGGACCAGGATCCGCTCTGGACGTTTCCCACGGGGTCAGGATTGACATAAGCCGCGTTCCACGTAACCAGGAATTTTGCTCTGGATGCTTCCTACGGGTTCACTGCCGTGTTTTGCGAGGACCAGGCTCCGCTCTAGATGCTTCACACGGGGTCATTGCCGTGCTCTGCGAGGTCCAAGATCCGCTCTGGACGTTTCCCACGGGGTCAGGACTGACATAAGCCGCGTTCCACATAACCAGAAATTTTGCTCTGGATGCTTCCCATGGGTTCACTGCCATGTTCTGCGAGGACCGGGCTCCGCTCTGGATGCTTCACACGGGGTCATTGCCGTGCTCTGCGAGGACCGGGATCCGCTCTGGACGTCTCCCACGGGGTCAGTATTGACATAAGCCGCGTTCCATGTAGCCAGGAATTTTTCTCTGGATGCTTCCCACGGGTTCACTGCCGTGTTCGGCGAGGATCGGGCTCTGCTCTGGATGCTTCACACGGGGTCATTGCCGTGCTCTGTGAGGACTAGGATCCGCTCTGGACGTTTCCCACGGGGTCAGGATTGACATAAGCCGCGTTCCACATAGCCAGGAATTTTTCTCTGGATGCTTCCCATGGGTTCACAGCCGTGTTCGGCGAGGACCAAGCTCCGCTCTGGATGCTTCACACGGGGTCATTGCCGTGCTCTGCGAGGACCAGGATCCGCTCTGGACGTTTCCCACGGGGTCAGGATTGACATAAGCCGCGTTCCACGTAGCCAGGAATTTTGCTCTGGATGCTTCCCATGGGTTCACTGCCGTGTTCGGCGAGGACCAGGCTCCGCTCTGGATGCTTCACACGGGGTCATTGTCGTGCTCTGCGAGGACCAGGATCTGCTCTGGACGTTTCCCACGGGGTCAGGATTGACATAAGCCGCGTTCCACGTAACCAGGAATTTTTCTCTGGATGCTTCCCACGGGTTCACTGCCGTGTTCGGCGAGGACCAGGCTCCGCTCTGGATGCTTCACATGGGGTCATTGCCGTGCTGTACGAGGACCAGGATCCGCTGCGGACGTTTCCCACGGGGTCAGGATTGACATAAGTCGCGTTCCACGTAGCCAAGAATTTTGCTCTGGATGCTTCCCACGGATTCACTGCCGTGTTCGGCGAGGACCAGGCTCCGCTCTGGATGCTTCACATAGGGTCATTGCCGTGCTCTGCGAGGACCAGAATCCGCTCTGGACGTTTCCCACGGGGTCAGGATTGACATAAGCCGTGTTCCACGTAACCAGGAATTTTGCTCTGGATGCTTCCCACGGGTTCACTGCCGTGTTCGGCGAGGACTGGGCTCTGCTCTGGATGCTTCACACGGGGTCATTGCCGTGCTCTGCGAGGACTAGGATCCGCTCTGGACGTTTCCCACGCGGTCAGGATTGACATAAGCCGCGTTCCACATCGCCAGGAATTTTGCTCTGGATGCTTCCCATGGGTTCACTGCCGTGTTCGGCGAGGACCAGGCTCCACTCTGGATGCTTCACACGGGGTCATTGTCGTACTCTGCGAGGACCAGGATCCGCTCTGAACGTTTCCCACGGGGTCAGGATTGACATAAGCCGCGTTCCACGTAGCCAGGAATTTTTCTCTAGATGCTTCCCACGGGTTCACTGCCATGTTCGGCGAGGACCAGGCTACGCTCTGGATGCTTCACACGAGGTCATTGCCGTGCTCTGCGAGGACCAGGATCCGCTCTGGACGTTTCCCACGGGGTCAGGATTGACATAAGTCGCGTTCCACATAGCCAGGAATTTTTCTCTGGATGCTTCCCACTGGTTCACTGCCGTGTTCGGCGAGGACCAGACTCCGCTCTGGATGCTTCACACAGGGTCATTGCCGTGCTCTGTGAGGACCAGGATCCGCTCTGGACGTTTCCCACGGGGTCAGGATTGACATAAGCCGCGTTCCACGTAGCCTGGAATTTTTCTCTGGATGCTTCCCACGGGTTCACTGCCGTGTTCGGCGAGGACCAGGAAAAGTTGACTTTATCCGCATTTCACGGAGTCGGGGTTTGACTCCCGGTCATCTGTACACCGCCGAGTCATGGAACTGGGGGTTCCCGCTGTTCTGCTTTTCTTTATGTTGTGTCCGTTATAATGAGACGAACGTTGAGATGATCTCCAGGTTATCTGTGAACCGTTGGGATTTGGCTTCTTCTTCTAATGAGACCTGAGGAGGAAAGGTGTGATTCCCTCTTTGTTTGCGCCCCTGGATTGTTTACAGGGATTGATGTGATATCACCTGTAGGGCAAAAGTTCCATTTTTTTTATTTTCGTGATGCTTTATCATTTCAGCTTTTATATCGCGAAGGTCGCGATTGCCCAATCATTTCGGCTATCTTTCACGGTGCCCAATCATTTCGGCTATCTTTCGCAGTGCCCAATCATTTCGGCTATTTGTTTTATTTTTTTAATTTTTTTTACTCGCTGCTTTTTATTGTGAGTTACCCAATCATTTCGGCAATTTTGCATGTATGCATTTTTACTTGCTGATTTTGTTGCAAATTGCCCCATCATTTCGGCTATTTCGTATGCATGTGTGGCTCGCTAGCTTCTTACTGCAAGCTTGGAATTAGACACCGATTTCGGCATCAGCACTACAAAAGGGCTAAGGCTCAGGCAATAAAGATGACCCGGTTGTCATAGCCGGAACTACAGAACAAGCGTTATTCCGATGGCCTCAGAGGCAGCTTCAGGGCAGGGATGAGAAGTTAGCCAAGGTCCAGTCCAAGGTCGACGAATTGGAAAACGTCGCGGCAGATCTCGCGACCCAAGTTGCCCGATTGCAATTACAGCAGAATCAAATCTTGGTTCATGAACCAGGGATTGATACCCGAAGGCAGCCAATTGATATCCCTTTCAACCTAAGAGCGGAGCGCCTTTGCGAAAAACTGCCGCAATCAGCCTCCAGTCCCTCCGATACATACGCCGGGGGGGGGGAATCGCCTCTGAAAGAGAAACTGGAAAAGGTCTATTCCTTCAAAAGGGAAAAAGTCCACAAGATATTCAGGGATGCCCTAAGAAACGGTCTAAAACTGCCAAAATCAAAGAGACTGCAAGAAGCGAATATGACCGACGACCCAAAATATTGCCCCTATCACAGGGTGATAGGTCATGCCATTAAGGACTGCTTCGTCTTCAAAGATTGGGTCGAAAGGCAATACAAGACGGGAGAGATAGAACTGTCTAAAGGCGTGTTAGTAAACAGTCAAGCTACGACCGCCGATATCATACAAATGGAGACCGAAGCCTTTCGGGAACCTAATCCTCCCAGACATGTGCAGGGCGAACCAAAAACTGATCGGCCTCAGGGACCGACATCAGTGAGGGCACCTACTCTAATGGAGAGAAAGAAGAAGGTGTACTCCTTCAGGAGGGATGAGGTCCGCAATATATTCGAGGAAGCCTTGAACAATGGTCTACAATTGCCTATTCCAAAGAGGCCACACGAAATGAATATGACCGGCAATCCCGTATACTGCCCATACCATAGAGTGGTGAGTCATACCATTGAAGACTGTTGTGTTTTCAAAGATTGGGCAGAGGACCAATACAAGCTTGGGAAAACCTCACAATCCTCGAATATATCGGCAACCCACAGAGCTACGGTCATCAATACAGCTCCGCCAAGATCAAAATTCAAGGAGCTGGGATAAGCAAAGGTGACCACCACGTCGTTAAACTGGAAACAGTCGACCACCATGTCATTAAACTAGGAACAGATGAACACCACGTCATTAAACTGGGAATGATAGACCTTTAAGTCTATAAACTGGGAACCGCTGACCACCACGTCGTTAAACTGGGAACACCAGCTAACCACTACGTCGTTAAACTGGGAATGATCGACCACCACATCATTAAACTGGGAATAATCGACCTCTAAGTCGTTAAACTGGGAATGTAAAAAAATATATATGTAAATAAACAAAAAAAATGTGTGAATAAAAGAAAAAATAATAAAAAGCCAAAATGATGGGGCAACTCGCAATAAAAATCAGCGAGTAAAATAAAGATGAAAAATAAAGCCAAAATGATAGGGCAACCGCGAATAAAAGCCGAAATGATAGGGCAATCGTGACCTTTGCGATAAGAAAAGCTGAAATGATAGAGCAATCGCGGTAAAACGAAAACAAAATAAACGAAACAAAGGCGAATGATGAGTCGTTCCTAATACCATATTCCAGTGCAGTGATGCAGACGCCAACCAAAATTCAAATTCCTAAAATTTTTCCGGCTCTACGGTTAGTCCCCAAATTCACTACCGTATACAATCCACGGGCTCAAATAATTCTCATCACACTCATGCCCTACTGCAATCACCAGTCCAGCGGCTGGTCTCCGCCCATGGAATTATGGTCCATTGGAAAGACCCACTCATGTGTCCTCACGATACATGAGGAGAACAAACCTTTGTAGGATCCTTACGACTCACGAAGAAAAAACACACTTGGGAGTCCCCACGACTCCTAATGAGAAAATGCACCAGCGGGATCCTTACGACTCGTAGGGAGAAAATGCTTTTATAGGACCCTCACGGCCCATAAAATTGAAAAGCCTTAGGCGATAGGGATCTAAACCTGTCTCCTAAGCCATCGCTCCCCAATCCCCAAGTGGCGAATGATGAGTCGCTCCTGGTACCATATTCCAGTGTAGCGATGCAGACGCCAACCAAATTCCAAATCCCAATCCCTAAATGGCGAATGATGAGTCGCTCCTGGTACTATATTCCAGTGCAGCGATGCAGACGCCGACCAAATTCCAAATTCTAATTCCCAAGTGGCGAATGATGAGTTGCTCCTGGTACCATATTCCAGTGCAGCGATGCAGACGCCAACCAAGTTCCAAATCCCATACCCCAACGGTGAATGATGAGTCGCTCCTGGTACCATATTCCAGTGCAGCGATGCAGACGCCGACAAAGTCCCGAAATTTTTCCGGCCCTACGGTCTGGATCATACATCCTGCAAAATCGTATACAATCCACGAGCATAAAACAACCCCAGTCTCTCCCAAATCTTACCGGTGAGACCATATTCAAAGTCCCACCAAAAATAAAAAAATAAAAATAAAAAAAAGGTATGTCCACAAGCAAAACGGGCACGGATGAAAACCCGAAAGGGCTCCGTGAGTAAAAACAGCAGGACTGCCGGCGAGTTTGTGAAAACCCGAAAGGGCGCAAACTCATGAAAAAGAGATGAAATGCACTCGCAAAGTCCTCTCAACTTTGTGAGGAGAAAATTCCTGCGTGAGATCCTTACAACTCACAAAGGAGCAATGCACTTGGGAGTCCCCACGACTCCTAAGGAGAAAATACACTTACGGGATCCTTACGACCCGTAGGGAGAAAATGCTTTGTGAGACCCTTACGGGTCATAAAATTGAAAAGTCTTAGGTGATAGGGACCTAAAACCTGTCTCCTAAGCCATCGCTTCCTAATAAGCAAACGCAAATGATGATTCGCTCTTGGTACCATATTCTAGTGTAGCGATACTGATGCCAAGCAGAAAACCAATTCCCAAATCCTCCCCGGGCAAATGATGGGTTGCTCCTGGCATTATTCCAATGCAGCAATGCAGATGCCAAACCAAAACCAAATTCCCAAATCCTCTCATGATAGATGATGATTTGCTCCTGGTACCATATTCTAGTATAGCGATGCTGATGTCAACCCAAATCATAATCAACAAGTCAACTTCAACCCCGACACCGTAGAAAGCGGAGCAAGTCAGAATCCAATCTCGACACCGCAAGAAGCGGAGCAACTCAAGTTCACCCCTGACACTGCAGGAAGCAGAGCAAGTCAAATAGAGCGTCGACCGTCCACGTCGCAAAAAGGGCAGTGTAGGCTTCCCACAAATCGGGAACCAAATCGCTCTGGATCAGAGCGTCGACCGTCCATGTCGCAAAAAGGGCAGTGCAGGCTTCCCACAAATCGGGAACCAAATCGCTCTGGATCAGAGCGTCGACCGTCCATGTCGCAAAAAGGGCAGTGCAGGCTTCCCACAAATCGGGAACCAAATTGCTCCGGATCAGAGCGTCGACCGTCCATGTCGCAAAAAGGGCAGTGCAGGCTTCTACAAATTGGGAACCAAATCGCTCCGGATCAGAGCGTCAACCGTCCATGTCGCAAAAAGGGCAGTGCAGGGTTCCCACAATTCGGGAACCAGATCACTCCGGGCCAGGGAAAAGTCTACCACGGACACTCCGTCTCGAAGACGCGTCAAGCGTCGACCGTCCATGTCGTAAAAAGGGCAGTGCAGGCTTCCCACAAATCAGGAACCAAATTGCTCCGGATCAAAGCGTCGACCGTCCATGTCTCAAAAAGGGCAGTGCAGGCTTCCTACATAGCAGGAACCAGATCAGTCCAGGCCAGGGAAAAGTCTACCACGGACACTCCGTCTCGGAAACGCGTCAAGCGTCGACCGTCCAAGTCGCAAAAAGGGCAGTGCAGGCTTCCCACAAATCGGGAACCAAATCGCTCCGAATCAGAGCGTCGACCGTTCATGTCGCAAAAAGGGCAGTGCAGACTTCCCACAAATCGGGAACCAAATCGATCCGGATCAGAGCATCGACCGTCCATGTCGCAAAAAGGGAAGTGCAGTCTTCCCACAAATCGGGAACCAAATCGCTCCGGATCAGAGCGTCGACCGTCCAAGTCGGAAAACGGGCAGTGCAGGTGTCCCACAAATCGGGAACCAAATCGCTCCGGATCAGAGCGTCGACCGTCCAAGTCGGAAAACGGGCAGTGCAGGTGTCCCACAAATCGGGAACCAAATCGCTCCGGATCAGAGCGTCGACCGTCCATGTCGCAAAAAGGGCAGTGCAGGCGTCCCACAAATCGGGAACCAAATCGCTCCGGATCAGAGCGTCGACCGTCCATGTCGCAAAAAGGGCAGTGCATGCATCCCACAAATCGGGAACCAAATCGCTCCGGATCAGAGCGTCGACCGTCCATGTCGCAAAAAGGGCAGTGCAGGCTTCCCATAAATCGGGAACCAAATCGCTCCGGATCAGAGCGTCGACCGTCCAAGTCGCAAAACGGGCAGTGCAGGCGTCCCACAAATCGGGAACCAAATCACTCCGGATCAGAGCGTCGACCGTCCATGTCGCAAAAAGGGAAGTGCAGGCTTCCCACAAATCGGGAACCAAATCGCTGCGGATCAGAGCGTCGACCGTCCATGTCGCAAAAAGAGCAGTGCAGGCGTCCCACAAATCGGGAACCAAATCGCTCCGGATCAGAGCGTCGACTGTCCATGTCGCAAAAAGGGCAGTGCAGGCTTCCCACAAATCGGGAACCAAATCGCTCCGGATCAGAGCGTCGACCGTCCATGTCGCAAAAAGGGCAGTACAGGCTTCCTACATAGCAGGAACCAGATCACTCCGGGCCAGGGAAACGTCTACCACGGACACTCTGTCTCGGAGACGCGTCAAGCGTCGACCGTCCACGTCGTAAAAAGGGCAGTGCATCCTAAAAAGTGGGAACCAAAGCAAGTCGCCTCCACGCAAAAGAAGATCCATCAATTTCATGCACACGACTCACATATGTGGTGTGCATTTATTGATGGGGGGAACTTTGTAGGGGTCAAAATTTGCACCCCGGTTGACCAAGTCAAAGTCGAGGTCAACCCCAAGCCAAGTGGGCCCAAGCCCAAGAAAGTGGGCCAATGCCCGGGTCGAGCCCGAACACGAAGCGTCCGGCCTTCCGCCATACCAAAATAAAAATCATGTAACGAATAATTTTGATGTAATTTTTTTTTTTTGTGCATGAATGTATGCAAAATGGGCATAAAGCCAATTTTTTGTAAGCCCATGGCTTATGTGCAAAAAAAAATGGCACATGAACTATGCGATGGACAAAATGCCATTTTATAAAGCCCAAGGGGCTATATGTAAATATGTAAGCCTATATAAGGCAACATGATGATGAATAAAGCATATACTTTTCATTCCCCTCAAAAAACCTAAGATTTGTGCCTCTTTTCCCTTTCTGAAGGTTCCAAACCTTCTTCTTTCTTTCGAATTAAATCAAGAGTTTTACTCTTCCTTTTCCAAAACTAAATAGTTTTTCACCACAAAACCCACAAAGGGGAATTTGGATCTACCATTAGATCTCAAAAAGAAGAGATTTTTAAAATCTTACATCTTTTGATCTTCAAGATCCTGCCAACAGAGGAGAAAGAAGGAGACCCATCTCCAGAAACCCCACTTTGGGGAAAGAACCAGGGCTCAAGGGAAGAAGCCCCTTCATCAGCTTCAAAACATCCTTCGAGTTTAACTCCTCATATATATATATATATACACACACACACAAAAAAAAAAATAATAAGTGCTCTTTTCTGGGAGTACAACTCTCATTGCAGGGACCAAGTCCCTTTTAGCGCGCGAGCGCCCACGTGCTGACACGTAGAGCGCTAGCGCTCTTGCGCTCAGAGCGCTAGCGCCCGAGCGCCCACGTGCTGACACGTGGGGCGCTAGCGCTCAAAACGCTAGCGCCCAAAGCGCTAGTGCCCGAGCGCCCACGTGCTGACACGTGGAGCGCTAGCGCACAGAGCGCTAGCGCCCAAAGCGCTAGCGCCCGAGCGTCCACGTGCTGACACGTGGAGCGCTAGCGCTCAAAGTCATAGCGCTCTTGCGCTCAGAGCACTAGCGCTTTAGCGCTAGCGCCCGAGCGCCCACGTGCTGATACGTGGAGCGCTAGCGCTCTTGCGCTCAGAGCACTAGCGTCCAAAGCGCTAGCGCCCGAGCGCCCACGTGCTGACACGTGGAGCGCTGGCGCTTTTTCCCACGCATCTTTTGGATGCCCTTTCCCTTTCTTTATATATATATATATATATATATATATATATATATATATATATATACGCACACACACACATACTCTACAACACTATCCCTCCCAAAAAAAATTTGGGCCGGGACGCTGCCCCGCACCCCGCAAGGAGGCTGCTAGCCCCCTTGACCCCCAGACCGCTATCCGGGTAGCGGGACCCCCGTAAAAACTTTGCATGGCTCCCGATATATCCAAACCCCCTCTAGAAGAAAACACACGTACACTGCACATTGAGTTCGCATGACCTGTTTTGACCCGTTAATCGTAGGTTCCCTCACTCCAAAGGCGAGGGGTAATTAACGGCAGCTTAGTCCGCGGCTGCCGGAAATTCGGATCCCCACAATCAATAAACCCCCGCCTACCGTAGGCAGGGGGAATCTGTAGTACGCCTGACAAGCGCCCGCGTATTCCCATCTCAATAGGGTGACGAAAAACACCCTACACCAACAAAGGGCCAATATTTCAAACCTAATTGGACTTAGCCCAAGTTGGCCATAAGTCATCAATTCAGATTTAACTGAGCCAATGTGCTCATAATCTAATTAATGGATCTTAGTTCCAAATTGGACTACAGATCACTTAATTCACTTTGTTTCAAGGGTACATCTCTTCACTCCTTTGATATTTGTCGTTGTAATTCCTCAACGTCTTCAAAGAGGTGACGGGTCCCGACAACCACACATTTCATAGACTATGACGTCTTTAAACTACGGACTATAAGGTCCTTAAACCCATGGACTATGATGTCCTTAATCTCGACCGTGATATTTTTAAACTAACAACGGACTGTGGGGTCCTTAAACTCATGGACTATGATGTCCTTAACCTCGACTGTGATGTCTTTAAACTAATATTGGACTGTGGGGTCCTTAAACCCATGGACTATGATGTCCTTAACCTCGACCGCGATGTCTTTAAACTATCAATGGACCATAATGTTCTTAAACTAACAATGGACCGTAATGTCCTTAAGCTAATCGACCGCAATGTCACTAAACTAAACAATGGAGCCCAATTGCTCTCTTGTTGGATCTAAACGATCCCGTTAAGTCGATCTTAGTCTAAAATTGGACTAACGTATCCTTAACAAACGTTTAAGTTGATCGTAGTCTCAAATGAGGTTAATGTATCCTTAAACCCAAACCCCCAAACCCAAATTTAAGAAAGATACGGATTTGGACTAGTCTACGCCCTACGGACGACAACATAAATTAGTCTCCGTATACAATCCACGGGCAACCAAACACAAAACGAACACCCACGACACAAAGTGACCATCTGGAGAAGGAGAAAGTTGTTACCACGATGCGGTAGCGTAAGTAACTGCAGGGGCTTGCGCCTGCAGGGAAGAGCGTCCCCACAATCTAAAACCCCTCAAACGAGGGGGAATCTGACGAAGTCTGCTACATCGGCCGCATCCGTTTAGACCTTCGATACACGGTGCCATAAATCAACTTGGCATCTTCGGAGAGGTGGACGGATAGCACCAATTAGCATCTGCCCCGAATTTCAGGCAAGACGAACCTACGCGGTCGCATCTCTGTATTCGGCGGGGAACAGTCACCACACCAGATGACTATGAGAACAGTCATTACTCTCTCTGATGAGTAAGTATAATATACACCAGTCTTCCGAAGTATCGATATCCTGTCTCGATCTTCTACGACTACGAACATTTAAGAATATACTTATCGACTAATCAGGTCTCATTATTGTGATCTACATCACAATTCTGTAGTCTGGTATTATTCTACGGACTTTATTAGTAATCAATAATAAACAGAGTAAGAAAAGATATACCAATAAAGAAAAAACCAAATAGCATTTTATTATTACGAACGAGAAAGTTTTATACAAGTCACAATTACAACTAATTGTCTCTAAGGGCACCTACATCTAACACCATCAAGCCAATTGTTCATAAAAATTCTACCTAATGTGAGATAATAATAATTATTAATTTACATGCAGCCTCTTCCAATATCAAGTTACTTTTCTTTAGGTCCTTTAACTGAGCGGGATAAAATCACATAATCGCTCAAACCCAAAACTTCAATTGCCCATGAACACAATAAATTCATTTTGAAAATAAATATAATAATATAATTTTGAAAAAAATAATTTCCAAATACCTGATCAGGATTTGACGCTTTTATGAGATTGAACAATAAACTTATTCTCATCAGTATGAGAATGTTGGATCCTATCTAGACATGCATAGTTTTTCTAAATGCATTCAAGCAACCCAATATTTCAGGTTTCTTGTTCCCGTCTAAACGACAAGATTTACCATCTTATCTGCCAACAAATCGAAAAGTACAATATCATCAAGTTAAATGGATTATGTAACAGTTTGAATTCTCCATCTTTATAGGTGACATATACTAGAATATTCAAATATGGTCATGTATTACACATATCATTATATGCGCTCATGACATACATCTGGAGAATCTCCATTCTTGGTGATTGAGACACACCACCACATCTCATATGTCAATGTCATGCATGATAACCTATCTCAACTCTAGCCGTCCTTTGCTAATTGTAGATTAATTACTCAATTTAAGAAATTATTAAATTAGATCGTATTTTCATGCAAGATCTAATAATATAATTTCTAAGAATATTATAACAATTATAAATAAATAAAAATACCCACATTATAAATTATTAAGTGCAACTATAAAACTTTATTAATATTCCAGTAATATTACATGAATTGTAATGGATGTTAAAGGACATATATTACTACTCTGGCATTTACAAGTGTTGGACTTTCCACGTAACAACCATACCAGAAAAGTGATGGTTTCACGTGAGGGGGAGCATTGAGATGTGTGAATTAAAAATATAATTGCCTCTCTCAACTTTTAATAATCAAAATTCTATCTTTAATACTTAGTCCATTCCCATAATAAATTCCAAGTATATGTATTTTATGATGGGTTCATATTAAAGGTCAGGACCACCTGCTATTTTGATTGGCTTACTATTTTGATTGGATGATTACAATCATATTGTGTATAGCCTCATCTTTTATGTTGTCGGGATTTAGACGGAATAAATATGTTGAGCGAATATATATGCCATCCATCATATCTGGTAGTCATAACTAGATGGCTCTTTTACAGCAAAAGCTCATAGATGGCTGTATTTACGGAAAACTTCCCAAAATGGCTGTATTTACATAACACCCCAAAAATAGCTGGATTTACAGAAATCTTCCCAAAATGGTTGTATTTACATAAAACACCTCATAAATGGCTGTATTTACATAAAAGACCCGTTAAATGACTGTATTTATAGAAACATCACATAAATTTCTATATTAACCGAAAATATAAAAACCCATAGATGGCTATATTTACAGAAAACTCCCCAAAGATGATTGTATTTATATAAAACGCCTCAAAAATGGTTGTATGTAAAGACTTCCAAAAATGTCTGTATTTATATAAAACATCTCATAAATAGTAGTATTTACTATAACCCCCCAGAAATGGAGGGGAGAACGCTATAAATTGTTATATTTATAGAAAACACTCCATAAATTGCTATATTTAAAAAATGTCTAATAAATGTGTTTTTTACTGAAAACAAACCAAATATAGCTGTGTTTATAAAAAAAATCCCATAAATGACCGTTTTTACAGAAAACACTCTCAGTACAGTAGTATTTTGAGAAAGCACCCCATGAATGGTTGTATTTACAGAAAACATCCCCAAAATGAATGTATTTATAGAAAACATCCAAAAATTGTCTTATTTACAGAAAACAGCCTAAAATAGTCGTATTTACAGAAAATATCTCATAAATGGCCTTGTTTACAAAAAACACCCCAAAAGCATTATTTTCATGTAAACGCCTTTATGGCTGTATGTACAAGAAACGTCTTGAAAATTGCTTTATTTACAGAAAACATATAGAAACATATAAAAAATGATTGTATTTTCAAAAAAAATCCATAAATGGCTATATTACAGATAATATCCCAAAAATGGCTTTATTTACAGAAAACGATAAAAGTTTGTTTTTACAGAAAATACCCAAAATATTGGCTGTACTTACAAAAAATACCCAAAAATGTATGTATTGCAGAAAACACCACATAAATTGCTATATTTACATAAATCATCTAATAAATGGCTGTATTTACAGAAAATATCACAAAAATAATTGTATTTACAAAAAACAATACAAAAATATCTGTATTTACATAAAACACCCCAAATGGTCGTATTTACATAAACACTCCATAGATGGATGTATTTACAGAAAACACCCTATAAATGATTGTATTTATAGAAATTACCCCAAAAATGGCTGTATTTGCGGAAAACTTCCCAAAAATGGTTGTAGTTACATAAATCACCCCATAAATGAATGTATTTATAGAAAACACCGCATACAAGGTTGTATTTTCTTAAAACACCCGTTAAATGATTGTATTTACGAAAAACACCATATAAATGGCTGTATTTACAGAAAAATAGAAGAAAAAACCTATAAATTGTTGTATTTACAGAAAACAATCCATAAATGGTTGCAGAAAACGCTTCAGAAATGGCTGTATTTACAGAAAACTCCTAAAAATGGCCGTATTTACATAAATCACCCCATAAACGGCTATATTTACAGAAAACGCCATAAACAAGGATGTATTTTCTAAAAACGTCTGTTTAATGATTGTATTTATAGAAAGCACCCCATAAATCGCTGTATTTAAAGAAAACACTCCTCCATAAATGGCTGTATTTACGGAAAATAACCAAAAAATGGTTGTATTTACAAAAAATAACCCATAAATGGATGTACTTTAGAAAACGCCCCAAGAATAGCAGTATTTTCATAGAACACACTATAAATTCAGTCATTCACAACCACTGATGAAGGATTGCTCGAAAAGTCTAGAATTAGAAATTGTTTTTCGAAATTGAATGGATCGGGTCTTATACATACGCGAGTAAGCTAATCAAAAAAAAGAAAGAAGATGGGTTTTTAATCTTCCTTTATAGAACAATATAGCTGCGGATTTTCAGTTTTCAACATTCCGCATGCTATAGCGAATGAAAAATCTGGATTTTCGGTTTTCTAAAGTTTTCAATATTTCCAATTCAGTAGCTCACGAATTTCACGACCTATCAGTGATATCGATTTTTTTTCAACATTTCATATATTATAATCCACAAAACTGGCGGATTTTCAATTTTCTTTAACATTTTTGTTTTTTCGAGTTTGTCAACATTTCATATGACGTAAAATCGCGGATTTTGGTTTTCTCGAGTTTTTTAAAGTTTCGCATGATATATAACCCACGAATATCATAGAATTTTAGATTTCTCGATTCTTCAACATTTCGCACCCATGAATATAACGAATTATCAGTTATTTGGATTGTTTCAACATTTCGCACGCTATAACTTATAAGAATAAGCGATTTTCCTTCTTCACAAGTTTTTCTATATTTTTGAATACTATAACGCACAAAAATCGCAAATTGTCAGCTTTCTCGAGTTTTATTATATCTCACAGCACCAAAAATTGCAGATTTTCCCTTCTTTTTTAAGCTTTCATACTATAACACTTCGCATGTCAGTCCACAAATATTTCGCATGAAATAACACATATCGAGTTTTTCAACAATTCGCATGCTAGCTCATAAATATTGCGAATTTTTAGTATTTTTGGGGTTCTCAACATTTTCACATGCTATATCGCACAAAATTTATGGGGTCAGAATTCTCGAGCTTCCTATATTTCACATGCTATAACCTACAGAAATTGTGAATTTTCAGTCTTCTCGAATTTTCATCATTTGGCATGTATAACAAACGAAAATGGCGAATTTTCCATGTTTACAGGTTCTCTTTTACCCTCCTTAATTGATGAAGACAATTGAAATTTATAGAATAATAATAAAAAAAAGAAAATAATAATTCAATGAAAAATGTAACAAAGCTTTATTTCTAGGAGTGAATATAAAATGAGCAAGGTATAATTCCTGACAATCTGCTGTTAGAATCAAGAAGAGAATTCTGCCTCCCTTGACAATGCTAAGCATCTGTGTAAGCTTTAAGATTATGAATACAATTTAAGAAATATAAGGCATGATTAACTCTCTAATCAAAATCTCATGCAGATGCCATACATGAGCTAAAAGAAACATAACTTGATACCATAATTAAAGAATAAGAATAAACCGATTTCATTGTTTTTTCTTGCCTACTTTATTTACTTTAGAGTTTTCTTGATGGACAGAAAACAAACTTAATTCACAAAGTGTATGTTATGTGTAGACAAGAGACTCGCTTTTATAATCCTTTCCATCAAAAGAGTTATTGTAGTTTCCATAACTATATGGTGGTTCAATGATAATCACTCAAAACAAAATATGCTTACATGAGAATATAACCATCCCAAACTTTAAACTTTGAAAATTATTGGAAAAGTTTATGAGTTTTCAAAGGCAAATCGACTTTCGATCATTATAATGCTATATTCTCATATATTAATAGGATATATGAGTTATATAATGTAACATTTTTAAAAAATGAAATATTATTTTTAGGAATTTTTATAATTTAATATTATTTTAATGAATATTTTAATATTTCGGTATAATTAAATACCGATAAATGGGAAAAAATTTGGGAAAATTATGGAAAATTATAAAATAGGGTATTTTATGAAATTATGACATTTTAAAGGTTTTATGATTAGTTATATGCTAATTTAGTGCTAATCGCGATTAAAAATCGCTAATCGGATTTTTAGCATTTTTGTGCAAAACATGCACATATCATTTTTTCCACACTTGCTACATTTTCTTACTTGTTTTAGGTGCATGAGTTGTTTTGGGTTTACTATTGTGAGGAGAAGGAAAAGAAAAGAAAAGGAAAAGTGAAAGAATGATTAGGAGAGAGAAAGAGTAGGTATGGGGTCAAACCCTTGTTGTGAGCCATCCCCCCCCCCATCATTTCTTCTTCTCATTTTCTCTCCCCTCACCCTAGGAGCTGCTGTTGCTGCCTCTTTTCTCTTCCTCCTCCATCTTCAATCCCCCAAAACACCATGAATACAACTCCAAAACCCTATTCCCATTTCACAAAAAATGTTCACAAGCTCGAGAGGAACACATTGGACCAAGAAAGAGAGGATTTTGAGAACTTTGAGCAACTCAATAAAATTCTTGAGTTGCCAAAGATGGTAATTTCTGCACCCTTAGAGTAGTATTTCGATTCCTTATGCATCCATACTTGTTTCATGTCGATATTGTGTGTTTTGATGAACTTTGGGAATTCCAAGTTAGGGTTTAGGGTTTAAATTGAAATCAAAAGTGAATTGAGGTGTAATTAGAGAATACAACCCCTGTTGTGATATTATATTGGACTAAACCAGAGACTAAAACCTGGAATACGGATTTAGAGAAACGATATCGGGAAAAACTATGATTCTGTGAGTGTATTTGGAAATTTGCTAACACCCGAGCTACTTGAAAATTATTTTGGATTGAAAGTGAGATGTGCAGGCACCCAGGAAGATACTACCAAAACCCTAGCCCCTACCCCCTCTTCAAGGCCACCAATTAATCCTTTTTGGCCGCAATTTGCGGCCAGAGCATGGGTTCTGGGATCCGTTTTTGTTCTGTAGCTTTATACCCTATAAACTAGACCCTTGGCATATGCAACTTTGACTGATTTCACATAGGGTAGAATCTGGGGTAATTTTCTTATGTTGGTGCGTTGTTTTACGACTTGTTTTAGCATGGATTTTGGTATTTGATGATTCGTTTCTGTCGGGTGGCGTTTGAACGTCAACGGCAGAGGGTTATTGGTCGTGTTTGCATGCAAGACTATAAGTTTTTACCTATGAGAGTAGCGTGTGCCGTTTTAGTTTTCCGATGTGATTTTCATGTGCTTTTGCGATTGTGTTATCTTTGTAGGTACCCTACGTGATGTCGAGGCGTTGAAGATGAAGATGGCGACATCGGCATCGGCACACAAGAAGTAAGGTGAGTAGATTTATATCTACGGGGAGAAGTCGGGTGGATGGTGTATAGCACCCCCGCAGTTCGTGGTGATGTATACAAATACGTATACACACATATATTTATCATATGTTGATTTAGGTTATTGATGATAAAGATGGATTTGTGGTGTTCTTGGATGGGTTTAGTGTTAGTTGCGAAACCCTAGAGTAGGGGTTGCACCCGCATACACACGCACACACATACATGCATACATTCTTTCTTTCGCATGTGCGTATATAGGAATATATATTTATGTGTTCACATGGGTATGAGACTATGTGTTCATATACTGGATTTGAGGATAGTACTTGGGAATTGGGATGAGTCGATGAGATTTGATTTGAGGCCGTGAGATCGGTGATATGGCAGGGTTAGTATTTGAGATACGCCATGGTGTTATAACGGATCTTTGGACGACGATACCATGTGAATAGTGTTATCTATAGAATAGTTGAGTGGTGATCGAGATATGAGATAAGATATGTTAAGATATTTATAATAGGTCGCATTGGGCGATGTATACTTCTTTATGATGATATGTGTGATGATATCGGTTTGTACGAGGCTGTAGATCAGTAGTCAGATCATGAATATATTGATGATATCAGTATTGTACTAGACGTAGATCAGCATCCCGGATTATGACCTTTGAAAAAGAGGATACCAGATGAATAATGTGATGAATGTGATATTGACCCGTACCCAGATTTGGGATGCCGTACGACGGATTTACGTACGAGCTATATATTGATGATAGATCCGCGCTCTTGACTTGGGAATGTCTGATTATAGATATGGTATCGGATGTGATATTATTGAGGCGGGATCACCGACTAATATATATATATATATGTGTGTGTGTGTGTGTGTGTGTGTGTGTCGACTCAGATGTTAGGCGGTTTCCTTACCTTTAGTTCAGCTTGTTAGCTCAGCCGTATAGTTTAGTGTAGTTGTTAGACTAGATTAGATTCCTACTTATTTCAAAAACTAACGAATCGTGGGTATTTTTAAAAACAGGCCAAGGGATTCTACGGATATTTCAAAGGACGTATCTTTTCTTAAAAATACCGTAGCCCTTATTTTCAAAGCACCGTGATTCGTGTTATTTCAAAAGGCACTACTGTATGATTTATATTTATATTAAATACAGATTAGTTATCGTTGTGTCTAGTATTCAGCTCCCGCACATTATTGCTGTTCGCTCCGCATCGCATACTTATATTGTGATTTCATATACCATTATTGATATCATGTTGTTAGGACACCAGCACCATTACCGATGATGCTTATGTACCACGTATACTTACTTGCCGGCTCACACACATCATCATCGGTGATTTCCATGTCACGTATGTTTCCACCAATCAGAGCAAAGCTCTGCTGAAAATTCAAAAATTCAAATTATGAAGCAACGCTTCAAATCCCGGGCGCAACGCGCCACGTGTCAGGCGCTGATACGTCAGCGCAGCGCCCGAGAAGGCGCACCCAATCAGAGCAAAGCTCTATTAAAGGAAGCAACGCTTCAATTGCGCAAGCACTGCGCAGATGTGCTAGTGCAGTTGCGCTGCGCTGTGCGCTGCGTGACACATGTCACGCGCCGGGGCATCTGCGCCAAACAGAATTAAATTTCTAAGAAATCTTTTCTGTTCTTGTTAAAACAAGAAGATTTTCCTCTGCAAAGCAGAAGCCCTTGGATCAAAGATCCAACGGTGGGGAAAATTCCCCAAATCACTCAGAGAAAAATCTCTTTAACAAATTTAACTAATTTATGGGCACTATAAAAAGGACCCCAGACCCCAATTCAAAAGTATCAACATCTTTCTAAAAGAAAAAAAAAAGAAGAGAACTCTTGAGAACTCCTCAAGAACAATAGAAGGTAAAAACCTTTAGGAAAAAGAGAAAATTCTCTTATGGACAGATTATTGATCTAAGAACAAGATCAATAATCTTAAATAAAAAGAAAAATAAGTAATAATAGTGCTTTGCACTTTCTTATGAACCATTGGTTCTTTGAAAACAAAAGAAAACTTGTTTTCTTTGATTTAAAATCGATCAAAATATAAAACAGTGCTTTGCACTTGAAAAATTGCGCTGTTGCGCTCCTTTGCAACAGAGCGCGCCACGTGTCAGCAGCGCAACAGCACAGCGCACTAGCGCAGCGCACTGCGCTGTTGCGCTTGCGCTCACCAGAGCATGACACGTGTCCTCACCACAAGTGCTTGCGCTCAGTAATTGGCGCAAAGCGCCTGGCAAATGCAATGCATTTCTCTCCTGAAGGGCCAGGCCCAATTAAAAGACTAAACAGGCCTAATTAAATTGATGCTCTGCATCATTTATAAATGGGCAGAGCCCAAACGAAATAATAAAAATGCTATGCATTTATAAAGGGGGCAAAGCCCAGACAAAACAGATGCCTTGCATCATTTATAAATGAGCAGAGCCCAGGATAAATTGATGCTCTGCATTTTTATGGGCAAATCCCAAACAAAAAAAATGGAAGAAATGTAATGCATAAAAATGTCGAACATTTTCAACTGGACTTAGCCCAATTCTGGCCATAAGTCCATAAATTAAAGTGAATTGGGCACAAATGCCCCCCTTCAAATCAATTTATATCCGGTTCGAGGGTACATCTCCGAGCTCCTCTGACACTTCTCGTTGTAATCCTTCAACGACGTCAGAGAGGCGACGGGTCCCAACGACCACACATGAATATGGACTGCGGGGTCCTTAAACTCGTGGACCGGAACGTCCTTAAACTAATATCGGACCGGAATGTCCTTAAACTAATATCGGACCGGAACGTCCTTAAACTAATATCGGACCGGAACGTCCTTAAACTAATAATGGACCACCACGCCCGTAAACTGGAATATGGACCACCACGTCCGTAAACTGGAATATGGACCATCACGTCCCTAAACTGGAGCATAGACCGCAACGTCCCTAAACTACCTATGGACCACTACGTCCCTAAACTGGCAATGGACCCCCATGTCCCTAAACTGGAACACGGACCACTACGTCCCTAAACTGGAACAATAGAGCCTTCAAATACTCTTTTGTCCGATCTAAACGATCCCGTTTAAGTTGATCTTAGCCCCAAACACGGCTAACGTATTCTTAAACATTCAAACGGACTATAAAACTCCAAATCAACCTTGGTTCAAGGGTACATCTCTGAACTCCTCTGACATCTGCCGTTGTAATCCTTCAACGACGTTAGAGAGGTGACGAGTCCCAATGGCCAGATATTAAATGGATTATCCCGTTAAGTTGATCTTAGTCCCAAAACAGGACTAACGTATCCTTAACGAATGTTTAAGTTGATCTTAGCCGCAACGCGACTAATTCATCCTTAAACTAAAAACACCAAACTCAAATCTAAGTAAATACGGATTTGGACTAGTCCACGTCCTACGGACGACGGCATTACTCAGTCTCCGTATACAATCCACGGGCAACCACAAACAAAACAAACACACACGACACGAAATGAAATTCTGGAGAAGGAGAAAGTTGTTACCGCGATGCGGTAGCGTAATTAACTGCAGGGGCTTGCGCCTGCAGGGAAGAGCGTCCCCACAATCAAAAACCCCTCAAGCGAGGGGGAATCTGACGAAGTCTGCTACATCGGCCGCATCCGTCTAAACCTCCGATACAAGGCGCCATAAATCAACTTGGCATCTTCGGAGAGGTGGACGGATAAAACCAAATAGCATCTGCCCCGAATCTCAGCGTCAGGACATCGCGGTCCTGTGCGCCGCCATTCGGAGGGAAACAGATTCTGGCACGCCCGGTGGGACCTCTTCCTCTTTCCACTCCACACTTCGTGTGTCGTCCTCGCGAACCAATCGCGGTTTATTAAATGGTTGCCTTCGGATTTCAAGTTACTAAGATTTGGTCTTTTGCCTGGCGCAGAACTCAATATTCAATGGCCTCTAATTGTACCAACTGCTCGAAGTGCCACTGCAACGGACGCTCCACCTCACTGGGAGGTGTAGCATATGGGCCCCAAGCGGCTTCCTTCCTCACTCTGCCAGTAGACCAGGTGACCCAGGCCACCACTGGCCTGTTCTTCGGGACCATGATCCCACCTACAAGCTTCTCTGAGCCAATACCTGCACCGGAAGTGAACAAAAAGTCGGTCTTTGACCGGCTCACTGCTACGACGGCCCCTATCGACGGGTCGCCCGCTACCAAACCGACAGCCTCTGTTTTCACCAGGCTAAATCTGAACTCTAAAATGGCTGTCCAAAGGAAGGCAATAACTGCTACCCCAGAAGTCGTCAAGGCGGCTTCCCCTATCAAAGAGTCAGTCTTTACAAGACTGACGATTCCTGCTCCTGCCCCTGCTCAAGGATCCGTCTTCGGCAGGTTGAATATCACCCCTCAGAAGACAACCTCAGTCTTTAAGAGGTTAACACCGGCGGCGCCTCGTTCAGACAGGGGGCAAAAAGAAACTATCTCAATCTCTGAGCCAATCCCAACGGCTCGCCGTGCTCGACGTCGCCATTGGCAACGAGTGAGGAAGGCAGGGGACAACTCTCCCTCAGGGCTAACTCCACCGGCTCCAGTGGTGGAAGTCAACGCTGCTGTCCCAACTGGGAACAGCTTTGAACTGCTGAGGAGGGTACGGAAAAACTCTCCAACCGCTACACTGAAGAGATCTCCTCCACCTGCGGAGAGAGTTCCAGAAATGAAGCAAGAACAGCCCCCTCAACGGCTATCCTTAAGAATTTATAAAGTTTGGCGGAGGGTTCAAGACTCCGTAATTGACCCAGGTCACTCTCGTCACCAGAAAAGGGCGAAAGTGCAAAAAGGAAAAGACCATCCTATTGAACAGTGGGGGACAGCAGCTGCAAAGCTGCCCCCTTCAACGGTTCCTTCAACCTCAACGGCCCACAAAAGAAGGAGGCCAGAGAAAACTCCCGCGTCAGCGGCAAAAGTTAAAAATGGTGAACCTAAACGCCCCAAGTCAGGGGGCATAACAGTTCATACGGTTTATATGGCATCGGGAAAAGAAGATAGCCGCATATCAACAGGTCATAGACCGCACACGAGGTCAGTGACCAAGGCTCAGGAGCAGCAGCAGAAGCTCCAAGAGATGATGAACGCTATGGCCGCACTTACAGGGCCAAAAGAAACCCCTGAAACATTCTCGGACGAGCGTCAAGAACAAGAAACGGACGCAGAATTCCTTCGTCGCGTACTGGAGAAGAAGGATAAAGAAGCTGCGGAGCAGGTAGCCAACATAAAGAAAATGGCCCTCCTGTTCCAGGATATGGTGGGTATGATGATTCAACAAGACCCACCTGCTGAAGATCCCCCGATCATCCTTGAAGACGATAGGGGAGAGACGTCGAATCCTCCACCAGCTCTGTCCACTGCTAAAGAGGATACAATCTCCAAAGCTGATTTGGATGAGTACATAGCCCAGCAAATACGGATTCATCATGCGACTGAAGCGGCCGGTCAGGTCGTAAAAAACGGGGCGGCCATATCCAAGTTGGTACAATCAAATCAAGTACCCACCCGGTTACACAATTCCCAAGTTCCATGTCTACAAAGGGACGGGCAATCCTCATCAGCATGTTGTCCAGTTCAGGGCACTCTGGGGCAACACCGGCGGTGATGACAAGCTGTTGCTTCGCCAGTTTGTTGGAAGCTTATCAGATACGGCGTTCGAATGGTACTCTGAGGTCCCGAACGACTCTATTAAAACCTTCGCGGAGATGGAGCTGTTGTTTACTCAGCGTTTTGTAAGCGCCAGTGAACGTACCCCGATGACAGCACTGATTAACGCCAGGGTAAAGCCAGGCGAGATGTGGGTTCAGTACGCTATACGATGGCGGAACTTATGGTCAAAGTGTGAGCAGCGCATTGAAGAAGCTCCCGCGGTGGGTATGTTTGTGGGAACCCTCGATCCACAAGCAACTATCTCGCAGTTTATGATGTTTTTCAAGCCGACTGCCTTCCAGGCCTTGATTGACAAACTAGCGCAAATGGATCAAATGGGCCATAAACCCCCTCTTCCAAGGCCAGACACCCGAAATGACAAAGGGAAGGGAAAAGCGATCGTCGTCGCTAATGCTCAACAACAACCGAGCGACTCGAAGCCGGTTGCTCGTCAAAATAATACGCGACCGTACGTGCCCCTTGAGGATAGGATGGGACGTCTTTATTCCTTTCCCCGCGATAAAACGAGGAGGTTATTCGAGCTGGTGTTGTGCAACAGACTCATAAATTTGCCGGATCCAAAACGCCCGTTGCAACCAAGTGACGTCAACGAGCCTAACTACTGTCCTTATCATCGAGTACTAGGCCATCCGATCGAAGATTGCTACGTTTTCAAAAATTGGCTTGAAAACCAGTACCGACAGGGCAAGTTCGCGTTATCTGACAAATGGAAGGTGAATCCCCCGCAGCCCCACACTTCTAAGGGGACGAATACGCCGGGGGCAACATGCTCCGTCATTGAAGAAGCTCCTTAGGAGGTTGTATTATCAGCCAAGACAAAGAGGATGCTAAACGATCTTCCGACATGTCCAGCGATCAAGTGGAAGAATCCGTTGGAACCGCAGGTCTTTGAAGGGATGTTGAAACCACGTCCAACTCCAAAGACCGATGGTGGCGGTTCAAGCACTTGCAGCCAGCCGTTAAAATCTTCGAAAAAGAAGAAGAAGAAATCTAAGAAGCCCGTGAAGCCTGGCGGCAAACGCACGGACTTACAAAAGCAAATTGACGTGTTGGAAGAATACAACCAAAAGGCGCGGACTCCCATTACATTCCAAGAGTTCCTCAATCATGTCTTTCAAGAAGAAGATGAAGGAGAAAGTTCATCGGATGAATCCGAGGAATATATGGGGAGCTGTCATATGATTTCTCATTCGATCACGAACGATGAGGAGACTCCTTGCACTGAAAAGCTGGGGGCAGATCCTGAACCAAAAGTTCTGGGGCCACCAGATGAAGTAATCGACGCATTCCTTAATGAAGCTCGGTTGAAAAGTAAAGCTGATCGGGAGCGCGAGGCGGCTATATTTGAAAGGGCCAAGCGCCAGCGACTCGATGAAGGAGATGAGATGATCCCGGTGGAGCTAAACACCTCCGCTACCGACAAAAGCCAATTCAAGATGAGAAAGAAGTTTGCTAAGGCCATATCAATGGGCATGAAGCTACCATCCTCTGAAGAAGAAATTACCGGTGAAGCGAAAATGCACCCGTCTTATTGCTTATATCATCAAAAGATTTCGCACCCCACTCAAGAGTGCAAAGCTTTCGATAGATGGTGGCAAGGGTATGTTGCTCATCGACAACGCTTTAAGCGGGAGAAGCGTAAAACTCGTCGAGAGCAAAGAAATACGACCGAAGGGAGTAAAAGAACTACCGGTGATTGTCGCGTAGTTAACACCGGCGGGTCACAAGTGCCTACATTCGGGAGCGATTCTGATGAGGAGCTGGAACTTGCCCCTCTCTTTAAAGGGTCCGCGTCGAGAAAAGAAGAAGAACCGAAGGTTTGCGAAAATATCCGGCTACGTAATCGCACGCTGCCCGAAAAGAACCTCGGACCCTCGAACAAAAAAGATAAAGGGAAAGAAAAGGCCTCTGGGGATATCGTCTTAGATGACCAAGTGGTGGAAGAGCTAGCTGCCAAAGATCCACCAAAGAAGGATAAGGTGGACTACAACGTCTTAGCACATCTGAGGAAGCTGCCCTCACAGCTCAGCATTCTTGACGCCCTTTTGCTATCAAAAGAGGCGAGAGATTCGTTGATTAAGGCGCTCCAAGACCCAGAACAATTCCAAGCATGCCTGGCCGAGGAAAAGATGAAGGATGAATTGGAGGAGGTGCACACGGCCGATATTACTTTTGGCGATGAAGACCTTTTACTTGGGACGTGCGAACACAATCGCCCTCTCTATGTCTCGGGATACTGCCATGATATAAAGATAGGCAAAATCCTGATCGATAACGGGTCGTCTGTTAACCTACTCAACGTGCGAGTGTTGAAGGAAATCTGCATGAGCGTCCAGCACTTTGCTCGGGACAAGATCACCATCTCCGGGTTCGACTCCCAATCGTCAAAGACTCTTGGATCTGTGATACTGACGCTACACTTCGGGCTACTCGCCATAGACATTAAGTTCCACGTCATAGATGCCAAGACATGTTACAACGCTTTGCTCGGTCGACCATGGTTACACGAGTACAACATCATCCCTTCTATACAACATCAGTGTATGAAGTATTTTAAGGATGGTTTCGAGTATACCGTGACGGGAGAACTGAACCCTTTCTCTGTGAACGAGGTCCGCAAATACGAAGATGCCAAATACTTCTTACCGGATTTCAAAGACACGGAGAAGTGTCACAAGCCGGAGAATAAAACTAACGCTACCATCCCTGTCTTCGGCATTGATACTGAGGAGGAAGAGGAGATAGTTTATTCGGGTCCGCCCCAACACAACAAGCCGGGACCATAGGCTCCTACATTGATCTTTGGCAGCGACTCGGAAGATGAAGTCCATGCTGTATTCTCTGCTCGACCTTCAATACAAACGTCCGCTGACGAAGAGCAAAGTCTACAAGTCGCCATAGTGCCGCTTAAACACCATAAAGAACTAGATGCACTTAATATCTACAGTGTAGAAGAGTTGCGGACATTCTATATCCCTCCCAGGCGAGAGAGCGAGAAAGCAATTCTGTTTTACCGCTCTGAAGAAACCAAGGTGAAAAAAGAAATCTGGCATGGCGCAGATCCTGCGCTCGACAGGCTTCAGCCTATCCGTCTTCCCAGATATTATACAGAGGGTTTGAAGAAGCTGCTGAAACGCCAGGGGATATCCTTCAAACAGACCGTTAGAGAGGCCAAATTCTATGACAGGGTCTGGAACGTTCCCGGGACTCAACGCAAACTACCTAATGGGAGAATGGAAACAAAAGGGCTTGGATACATCCGGTCAAAGAAACGAGAGTTACTGCCCAGCTGTTACGTCGTGTATGACCTCGATGAAGAAGCGGATGCTCAATGGGAGGACGCTAATCCTAAGCCAGTGAAAGTTCCAGATGCAAAAGAGCCCAGTCCGTTGTTCGAGGAACAAATGGACAAACTTATAAAGAAAGCTGGTCAAAATGTCCGAGATAATCACAACCGTGAGACGGCCATCTATGAGAAAGCCAAGACGCAACGCCTTCTCCAACAGGCCGTAAAGGATGAAAATACCGCTCCTTGTCAACCTGTTATAAAGAAAGCTCGGCGCAAAAGCAGAAATAAGTCGAAAGGCCAAAAAGACGCTCAACAACAACAAGACGGGGCTAAGAAACCACGCAAACGGAAGGCGAGCATTATTGATCTATCCCTCATGAAGAAAATGGGTCGAGCATACTCTTTTCCTTGGGAAAAGACGAAGAAGATACTTGATCTTGCTCTAAAACATCAAATACTTACACTGCCGGAGTCCAAAAACCCCGAACAGGCAGGCGAAGTCTCTCACCCGGACTATTGCCCTTATCACCGAGTTATAGGGCATCCTCTTGAAGATTGCTTCACCTTCAAGAATTGGGTCGAAGATCAGTATCAGCTTGGCAAGTTCGCTCTATCCGACAACTGGAGGGTAGCACCGCCACAGAAGCACGAGCCCAAGGCCACGAAAGGAGAACCGGTTCTACATTGGGATTGGAAACGAATTCGCACCTGTCACGTGATTACAATATTAAAAGAAGAGCCCGAGGACATAGAGGAGCTCACTTGGTGCTTCGAAAACAGCAGCGACGAGATAATCTCAGAATTCCCATCAGCGCCAAAAGAGCTGGAAGATGGAATCCATACCACTGCAGATAACCTTAAGAAAATTGAGTTGGGATCGACAGACGATCCACGACCGACATTCATCAGCGAGCTGCTATCTGAAGAAAGGGTGGCTGCGTTAAAAGACGTGCTTCTACAGCATAGAGATTGCTTCACGTGGAACTATTCCAAAATGCCGGGACTAAACCCAGAAATTACTGTGTACAAATTGGCAATATCCCCGGACGTCAAGCCAGTCAAACAGGCGCCGAGAAGAATGCGGCTTGAGCTTGAGATGAGCATCAATGCTAAGGTCAAGAAGCTGATCGACTCTGGCTTCATCCAGGAAGTTCAATACCCTGAATGGATCGCCAACATTGTCCCGGTGATGAAGAAAAATAGGACTGTGCGCATATGCGTGGATTTTCAGGATCTCAATAAAGCCTGCCCGACGGATGATTTCCCGGTGCCAGTCACCGAACTAATGATAGACAACACGTCTACGCATGAGATTTTCTCTTTTATGGACGGCTCATCTGGGTATAACCAGATAAAGATGCATCCCGAAGACCAGAAGCACACCGCCTTCAGGACTCCTCTAGGTATATTCTGTTATAAAGTGATGCCCTTCGGTTTAAAGAATGCCGGTGCCACTTATCAAAGGGCCATGACAAAGATCTTCGATGACCTTATACACGAAATCGTCGAATGCTATATCGACGATCTTGTGGTTAAAAGCAAATCATACGAGGAACATCTCGAACATTTGAAGACCATATTTCAACGCCTTCGGCAATACAACTTGAAGATGAACCCTCTTAAGTGTGCATTCGGAGTTTCCTCGGGCAAATTTTTAGGATTCATCGTCCGACACCGGGGTATCGAAATAGATCCGTCCAAGATCAAGGCGATCATGGAAATGCCTCCGCCGAGGACTCTTAAACAGTTGCGATCTCTCCAAGGGAAGCTCGCATACATACGGCGATTTATGGCCAATCTTTCAGGCAAGTGCCGTCCCTATAGCCACCTGATGAAGAAGGGAACCCCATTTGTTTGGGATCACAAGTGCCAAGGCGCACTGGACGAGATCAAGCAGTACCTGCAGAACCCTCCAGTTTTGGCTGCTCCGGTTAAGGGAAAGCCTCTCATTCTTTACACGACCGCCCTTGAAGGTTCTTTAGACGCGTTATGGGCACAAGAAAACGACCAAGAGAAAGAAAGAGCACTCTACTACTTAAGTCGAGTTCTACTGGGGGCAAAAAGCAACTACTCCCCCATTGAAAAACACTGCCTGGCGTTGATCTTCGCAATAACAAAGCTTAGACATTACGCGTTGGCGCATGAAGTCCGTCTTATTTCAAAGGTGGACCCTCTCAAATATCTAATGTCAAAGGCTATATTGACGGGACGACTCGCTAGATGGACCCTGCTCTTGATGGAGTTCTCGATAATATATCAACCTCTCAAGGCAGTAAAAGGCCAGGCCATCGCCGACTTCCTCGCTGAGTATCCGATACCGGCCGATTCTCCTTTAAACTGCGATCTTCCAGACGAACATGCGTTTGATACCGTCAACGGTGATGATACTCGATGGGAGCTTTATTTCGATGGCGCATCTTCCATGAAGAAGCGCAAACAAAGCACCCCTATAATTAAATCGGGCGTAGGGCTCATCTTTGTAACTCCACAAGGAGGGATAATGCGCTTTGCTTTCTCCCTAACAGAGCCGAGGACAAACAATGACGCCAAATACGAAGCTCTGATAGCAGGCCTCGAGATCGCCATTGACATGGGAATTGAAAACCTCCTCATATACGGGGATTCTCAACTGGTCGTTAGTCAAGTAAACGGCGACTACCAAACATACAAACCAGAACAGGTGAAGTACGGTGAAAAAGTGCAACAATTATTGACTCAAATTCCCTCCTATACTTTGGAAAACATACCGCGCGCGGAAAACAGCAAAGCAGACGCATTGGCCAAACTTGCTAAAGAACTGGCTGACGAGAACCTCGATGACGTTAGAATCGTGGTGCAAAGCCGTCGGGTGCTTGCCCCAGCAAAAATATCTCCGGAATCATCCGAAGAAAAAGGAGCGAGCGAGCAGACGACCCTGCAAGTAAAAGACTGGGAAAATACCGAGGATTGGAGAGAAGTCTTCGTAGATTACTTCAAGTCCCGCCGATTGCCTGAAGAAGCGTCCACAAGACATCAGTTTATGAAACGAGCTCTGTCTTTCGCCTTTGTCAATGATACTCTGTACAAGAGGTCGTTTGATTCTCTGTGGCTGAGATGTTTAGGACCCGACGAAGAGAAAAAAGTCGTCCGGGAAGTTCACGACGGACTCTGCGGTTCTCACCAAGCGGGCCCAAAGATGAAGATAAAGATCAAACGGATGGGCTACTATTGGCCCACGATGAGCCAGGACTGCCTCGAATATGCGAAACAATGCCACTCATGCCAAATTCATGGGGATTTCATCCATCAACATCCGAATCCACTACATCCAACGGTGGCTAGCTGGCCATTCGAAATGTGGGGGACTGATATAGTCGGCCCCATCGAACCAGCATCGTCTAGAGGACATCGTTTCATCCTAGCGACGACCGATTACTTCTCTAAGTGGGCGGAAGCGGTACCGCTGAGAGAAGTAAAGACGGAGAATATTCTCCATTTCTTCAAGACGCATGTCATATATCGGTTTGGAACGCCGAGACGGATCATCTCCGATAACGGACCAGCCTACAGAAGCCACAAGATCAGTCGCTTCGTGCAGCAACACAATATAGATTGGAGATATTCCTCGGTTTATAATCCGCGAGCTAACGGTCTAGCTGAGGCCTTCAACAAGACCTTGACGAAGATCATGAAGAAAACAGTGTCGCGAAATAAAAAAGACTGGCACGAAAGACTGCAAGAGACTCTCTGGGCATATCGAACTACGTTTAAAACGGCCACAAATGCAACACCATATGCGTTAGTATTCGGGACAGAAGCAGTACTCCCCCTCGAGATAGAGTTACCCTCTCTACGAGTGGCAGTCCATTACGAGCTGACGGACGAAGAAAATGCTCACCTTCGGCTTGAGGAGCTTGACGCCCTTGAAGAAACACGGCTCATACCGCAACAAAATCTGGAGGCCTATAAAGCAAAGATGACGCGCTCATATGAAAGATTGACCCGACCGAGGACATTTCACCAAGGCGAACTCGTGCTAGTGGTCAAAAGGCCTATGATCCCCAATCGCGCCAAGCGGGAAAAATTCGAGCCAAACTATGAAGGTCCGTACGTCATAGATAAGGTCTACCAGGGCGGGGCCTATCTACTCATAGATATGCACGGTGAAAGGCCTTTCAGACCGATAAACGGTCGCTTCCTAAAGAAATACTATGCTTGATGAGCCACAGCCTAGGTCAATGATAGATGACGACGACTACGTCCGCTCGCTATCTTCCTAAGCTCAAGCTTTATAAGCAGTAGCCCGCCTCTCAACGAAGGACCGAAATGTCCTTAAACTAGTAGCAGACCGAAACGTCTCTAAACTACTACCGCAGCATCTTTAGGCTGACGAGATATAAAAAAAACATATAAAAATAAAATAAAATAAAAACGGTATGTCCATAAGCAAAAGGGCACGGATGAAAACCCAAAAAGGGCTCCGTGAGTAAAAACAGCAGGGCTACCGGCGAGTGTTCGTGAAAACCCCAAAGGGCGTGACCTCGTAAAAGAAAAAAAGAAAAATATATATATATATATATATACATAAAAATAAAAAGAATAAAAAAAACGGTATGTCCATAAGCAAAATGGGCACGGATGAAAACCCAAAAGGGCTCCGTGAATAAAAACAGCAGGGCTACCGGCGAGTGTTTGTGAAAACCTGAAAGGGCACAACCTCGTTAAAGAACACTTACAAGATCCTCTCGACCTTGTAAGGAGAAACCACCTGCGTGAGATCCTTACGACTCACGAGGGAGCAACACACTTAGGGATCCCCACGATTCCTAAGGAGAAAATACACTTGCGAGATCCTCACGACTCGTAAGGAGAACTCTCTTATGGGACCCTCACGGCTCATAAGAGTTGAAAGTCTTAAATTACAGAGATCTAAACCTGTGCTTAAGCAACCCCCACAACTTTCGATATTGCCCTACAAGTGGCCCAATACTGACCCTTGTATACAATCCACGGGCGCGAATAAACATTTCCCTAATCAAGTCTCATCCGAGACTGGGGATATGTTCGCATGATGAACAACCCTTATAAGTCCTCTCGACTTACAAGGAGAAAACCCTCTGGTAGGATCCTTACGACTTACAGAGGAACATACACTTAGGAATCCTCACGATTCCTAAGGAGAAAATACACCTACAAGATCCTCACGACTTATAGGGAGAAATATCTTTCTGAGACCCTTACGGCTCATGAAGTTAAAAGCCTTAGACGACAGGACCCTAACCCTGTTCGCTAAGCTACCTTTGTTCAACATCGACGGAGGCAGATGATGATTCGCTCCTGGCAATATCCTAGTTGTAGCGGTGTTGATGCCGAAATCGGTGTCTAATTCCAGGTTTACGGCGGAAAGCCAGTAGGCCGCACATGCATACGGAATAGCCGAAATGATTGGGCAACTTGCAAGAAAAAGCAGCAAGTAAAAATGTAGGCATGAAAAATAGCCGAAATGATTGGGCAACTCGCAATAAAAAGCAGCGAGTAAAAACAAAATAAACAGCCGAAATGATTGGGCACCGCGAAAAATAGCCGAAATGATTGGGTAATCGCGACCTTCGCGATATAAAAGCTGAAATGATAGAGCATCGCGGAGATAAAACAAAAAAAAATGATGATAAAATTTTGGCCCTACAGTTAAGATCACATCGATCCCTGTATACAATTCAAGGGCGCAAACAAAGAGGGAACCATACTTTCCCAACAGGCTCCGCCAGAAGACGAAGCCAAATCCCAACGGTTCAGTCCAACTCCGAAGAAACAAATGTCTTCAGCAAATTCCTCGACTCACGGATACAAACACTCCTTGACGAGAGCCTCCTGATCCGCGTCGACTCGCAGAGCCACCAGCTCCTCCGTGGGAAATCCTCAACTCATTTCAAACCCCAAGGAAACAAATAATCCTTGGCGCTTGGGAAACAAATAATCCCTAGCAAATTCCTCGACTCACGGATACAAACACTCCTTGACGAGAGCCTCCTGATCCGCGTCGACTCGCAGAGCCACCAGCGCCTCCGTGGGAAATCATCGACTCGTTTCAAACCCCAAGGAAACAAATAATCCTTGGCGCTTGGGAAACAAATAATCCCTAGCAAATTCCTCGACTCACGGATACAAACACTCCTTGACGAGAGCCTCCTGATCCGCGTCGACTCGCAGAGCCACCAGCGCCTCCGTGGGAAATCCTCGACTCGTTTCAAACCCCAAGGAAACAAATAATCCTCGGCGCTTGGGAAACAAATAATCCCTAGCAAATTCCTCGACTCACGGATACAAACACTCCTTGACGAGAGCCTCCTGATCCGCGTCGACTCGCAGAGCCACCAGCGCCTCCGTGGGAAATCCTCGACTCGTTTCAAACCCTAAGGAAACAAATAATCCTTGGCGCTTGGGAAACAAATAATCCCTAGCAAATTCCTCGACTCACGGATACAAACACTCCTTGACGAGAGCCTCCTGATCCGCGTCGACTCGCAGAGCCACCAGCGCCTCCGTGGGAAATCCTCGACTCGTTTCAAACCCCAAGGAAATAAATAATCCTTGGCGCTTGGGAAACAAATAATCCCTAGCAACTTCCTCGACTCACGGATACAAACACTCCTTGACGAGAGCCTCCTGATCTGCGTCGACTCGCAGAGCCACCAGCGCCTCCGTGGGAAATCCTCGACTCGTTTCAAATCCCAAGGAAACAAATAATCCTTGGCGCTTGGGAAACAAATAATCCCTAGCAAATTCCTCGACTCACGGATACAAACACTCCTTGACGAGAGCCTCCTGATCCGCGTCGACTCGCAGAGCCACCGGCGCCTCCGTGGGAAATCATCGACTCGTTTCAAACCCCAAGGAAACAAATAATCCTTGGCGCTTGGGAAACAAATAATCCCTAGCAAATTCCTCGACTCACGGATACAAACACTCCTTGACGAGAGCCTCCTGATCCGCGTCGACTCGCAGAGCCACCAGCGCCTCCGTGGGAAATCCTCGACTCGTTTCAAACCCCAAGGAAACAAATAATCCTTGGCGCTTGGGAAACAAATAATCCCTAGCAAATTCCTCGACTCACGGATACAAACACTCCTTGACGAGAGCCTCCTGATCCGCGTCGACTCGCAGAGCCACCAGCGCCTCCGTGGGAAATCCTCGACTTGTTTCAAACCCCAAGGAAACAAATAATCCTTGGCGCTTGGGAAACAAATAATCCCTAGAAAATTCCTCGACTCACGGATACAAACACTCCTTGACGAGAGCCTCCTGATCCGCGTCGACTCGCAGAGCCACCAGCGCCTCCATGGGAAATCCTCGACTCGTTTCAAACCCCAAGGAAACAAATAATCCTTGGCGCTTTGGAAACAAATAATCCCTAGCAAATTCCTCGACTCACGGATACAAACATTCCTTGACGAGAGCCTCCTGATCCGCGTCGACTCGCAGAGCCACCAGCGCCTCCGTGGGAAATCCTCGACTCGTTTCAAACCCCAAGGAAACAAATAATCCTTGACGCTTGGGAAACAAATAATCCCTACCAAATTCCTCGACTCACGGATACAAACACTCCTTGACGAGAGCCTCCTGATCCGCGTCGACTCGCAGAGCCACCAGCGCCTCCGTGGGAAATCCTCGACTCGTTTCAAACCCCAAGGAAACAAATAATCCATGGCGCTTGGGAAACAAATAATCCCTAGCAAATTCCTCGACTCACGGATACAAACACTCCTTGACGAGAGCCTCCTGATCCGCGTCGACTCGCAGAGCAACCAGTGCCTCCGTGGGAAATTCTCGACTCGTTTCAAACCCCAAGGAAACAAATAATCCTTGGCGCTTGGGAAACAAATGATCCCTAGCAAACTCCTCGACTCACGGATACAAACACTCCTTGATGAGAGCCTCTTGATTCGCGTCGACTCGCAGAGAAATTGTGTCTCCGCGGGAAGTTCCCGATTCGTCTCAACATGCAAATGAAGCCTCAGGCAGCAGGGACTAAAAAACTTGCTTCCTGAATAATGGGATCCTTCAAGTCAATCTAAAATGGTCTCTTGCATACTATTCATGGGTCTCACTCTCCAAAGTCGAATTTCGACGAGGAGGGAAACAACCGCTTGTGGGTCCTCACGACTCGTAAGCGGGAAAAATTCTCTTATAGGATCCTTACGACTTGTAAGAGAAAACCACACTTGGGAATCCTCACGATTCCTAAGGAGAAAAATACACCTACGAGATCCTCTCGATCCGTAGGGAGGAAAGTCTCTATGAGACCCTCACGGCTCATAGAGTTGAAAAGTCTTAGGCAGCGGATCCGAACCTGCGGCCTAAGCCATCGCTATTTCTTAAGAAAGTCAGGATACTCGTTCTAATCATCCGTTAACCATGTTTGCTAAAGTGATATGTTGATAGCAAAAGAAAGAGAAGACGGAGAAAATGACACATGACAAAAAAAGGTGTATCTTTTATTCATAAACTTGATCGGGGACAGGATACATTATGTTAAAGAATAAAAAAATATATATATACATTCTTTTATCTACAAGTACAAAGATACAAAGATGGATAGCTACTGAGGAGGAAGTGTCTTTAGTAAATCCACAAGCTGCTCTCGCACTTCCTTCAGCGCCTCCTCCTGAGCGGCTGCCGCGGCCACCTCCGCTTCCACCCGGGCTCGCTGCTGCAAGAAAGATGAAAGTTGCTCCTCCGCCGCCTTCTGGGCTGCTTCCTGGCTAGGTGCATCTCGCTCGACAACATCAAGGTGTTGCCTCAATGATAACCCTTCAGAAAGACATTGCAGGAGGCCCTCAAAGACAACCTTCAGCCGTGCGGCGTTGGCCTCCACCCGAGCATGCAGTTGGACGGATTTGCTTGAAGTTTCACCACGCTCCTTGCGCCTTGAAATGACTTCTTGTTCGAGGTGGCGGAAGTAAGGAGCGCTCTGCTCAATCCACACTGTTCTTTGATTACTGGCAGCCAAGGCCTCGGGAGCGGGACGCAGCGACTCCAACTGATATAGGCGACCCTCGATCTCCCTACAATGGTTAACCCAGGATGCGACGATGCCCTCATCATGAAAGTTCACGAGTATTGCTAGCATCGGGTTAACCATCATAGCGAAGTCTGCGGCAGATGTAGGAGTTTCAATGTCGAGTTCCTCAACGTAGTCACTCAACATGCGCAGACTATTCGCGGTGCCTTTTGAAGACAAACTCCTCAGATAAGGACCCGCCGGCATTATGATGCGAGATTCGAAGGGCGCCGAGACCGGAACGACAGCTGAAAAGAAACAAGATGTGATCAGATAACAGTTCTAAAAATAAAGAAGGAAGACTTTATCAATGTGATAGTCGCTGTACCAGCTAAGGCAGGTGGCAGAGCCGGAAGAGTCGGCAACGCAGCCCGTCTTTCATCCCCTCCTTCGATTTATAACACTGCAGTCGAGATAAAAAAAGGGTTTAGAAATAATCCCATCAATGAAGAAAGAAGGATGTCATTGGAAATCATACTCACCAACGCCACCAGAGGAAGAAGCAAGCTCGGATGGGAAGGAGAAGTGTGGGAGCAACATCTGGTAAAGATGGTCAAAAAGTACTCCTGAAAAGACACAACAACACGACTTCAATACATACGCTATACATCTGAAAGATAAGACTAATAAGTTGCAAACCCATACCTTCCAACATCTTAGACGGTATGAGAGAGGGTTGGGAGGTAACCACCGCCAAGGCAGTCGTTGAAGGCGCTCCTTCAAGCAGTGGGGCATCGGCGCTGGCTGCACCTGCATTACAAGAAAAGTGAACTTGTCAGAAAGAATTGTAAAATAAGAAAGACAGTAACCTAAGGTTTACCTGAAGAGCTCCCGGCCGAAACAGAAGCGACTCCCTCCTCTATCGACATGAGGCCACCGCCTGTAGCCTCATCACCCGACTCGATGGGGACCGTCGTCGTGCTAGCGCGACCAGGAGACGGCAGGAGATCGTAAGCAGGGAGGGCAATGATTGGAGCATTGCCAGATTCTTGGAAGGAAGCGGCTGACTCTTCCCCAAGAGTCGTATCCATCTCACCCGCAACTTCTTCGAGCTCCGCCGTCTCCATCGGCTCATCCACTGTCACCACGAGGTCGCTGGCCTCAAGCGCCTCGTACACCACCACCCTCGGTTCAGTTATAATGATCATATCATCTGCCACCGCTTCAGGTTCGGCATCAATGACCTTCTCGACTGCAGGCCCCTCGACCTCCACCCCAGGCTCTAAAGCCACAACGACGTTGCCCACCGTCGGCTCGAGTTCGGCAGGTACCACCCCCTCTGTTCCCTTAGGATCAACGGTCTCCGCCTCACCCTCGGTCGGACTTGGCCCTGCAAAATAATATATGTAAGAACCGTCGGCATTATAACTTTCACAATAAAAATTCTGAAAGAAATGTTACCTGAAGTGGACTTATCATTTGCGCTTTGAACGGCACGCGCCACTTGTCTGCGAGCAGTGGATAGGGCGACAGGGGCCTCTTCGGAAGGAGTATCCGCCCGAGGGACGGTGCTTAGGCCCGCTCCCGTAGCCAAAGCAGCCCGGCGCGCCTTCACCTCGCGCCTCAGCCGTTTTCTCTCCTCCTGGGCCGTTGAGACGGACCTAACCAGAGCCTCTCGCATTGAGGCATCCTCGTCCGTATACAGAGATGCCTCCAAATTCTTCAAGGCATCCCTCGTCGACTTGTCAAGTCGAATCCCTTGCAGCAGCCCCGACGAGACCGGAACTCCAGTGACGGGTTCCGGAAGAATATCTTCGTCGACTGGTATAACCCCTAGAAGGAAACAAAGAAAGAAAGTTAGGTTGATCATCGAAAAGAACGACGAAATTTGCTTAAGAAAAAAGAGGGGTGGGACATACCGGCGTCCGCTAAAGTGCGTTTCTCCTCCTCCTTTTGGAAGGTTTTCAAAAAGGCAGCGATAGCTTCTTCGGTAGAGACACCTATTGAAAATAGGGAAAAGTATTAGTCAAGAATAATGATGAAAAATGCGATGAAATAATGAGGAGAGCAGCTAATAATTACCTGACTCAGCGAGTTTACTTAACCACGCTTCAAGCCTCGCTGATCGCTCAGAAGCCGCAATGGCGGCCGCCAGGTCGGTGTCTGCGGGGTCTACCGCGAAGCCCTTATTGCTGCCATAATCACTTATTCCTTTGGTAAGAGAGGCCTCAGGCTCTAAGCCAAGAATCGCGTCAAGGGAAAGGAGCGGCTTCTTCTTCTTTTGCCCGCCAGCTCTGGATACACCCGGGACTGATTTACGTTTAGCGGACGCCTTGGGGCAGCGGGTCCCGATATCCTCGCCGGCGCCAGACTCTGGCGGTACCACATTTACCGCCTCCACTGAAGCACGGGAGGCTGGTGGCGCGTCCACAATATCGCGAAGTGGCAATCCGCGCGGAGGGCTCAACACGCGCGGAGGTCCGACTCCAACACCTTTGAATGGAGAAATAACCGAGGTCCTCGGGTTCAAGGGAGCCTTGCGATCGCCGCCGGGAGGCGCACCCTTGCGGTCAACCAGCATGCGTTTTTCCATTTGGATAACTGGACCCATAGCATGCGCATACCAAGCCACGTACGCGTTGAGGACTCTAGGGATGCAGCTCGGTTCGCTGATGAAGAAATAAGAACCCGTGTTGAGCCGCATAAAGTGGTGCATTGCATTCTTTATCCCCTCTCGGCTAACCACGGGCTTTTCCAAGAAGGCTTCCATTGGGATCCCTTGGTTGTAGCTTGATTGCTGAGCAAACCGGTGAGGATTATACCTCATGAAGAGTGCTGTCTTATTCTGCCTGAACACCAGGTAGCCCGGCCGAATGGAGTAGAGATGGAGGATTTCCCGAGCCTTCAGTATGGAAGCCCCGTCTTTAAAATCATCGCGTAGTGATACTACCGACTTGGTGGTCTCTGAGCCTATTGTTATGACCTTATCCAAGAAGGAAACCTTCGCCCCGACCAGGTGTGGTCGAAGGAGCAGCCCCCTAGCCTCCCGCGGAGGTGCAACAACGATCGAAGCCCCGACCAACCGTATGACCCTTGGGAGCCTGCATTTCTCAAAAAAGGGAGGAATCCTATGGGCGCCAAACACCCCGTGCACGTGCATTTCCATCCAAGAAGTAAAGTAGTGCATCGGGAAGTTGGCGGGTTGCACCCCAGGCTCACTAGCGTCCGCCGCTACGCTAAGTCCGTTATAAAGATAAGCCAACCCGGCGATTCCTACTGACAACTGCAAACCAGCCACCATCCGATGCGCTGGGTAGAAAACAGTCGGCCGCATGTAGCGTGGATGCATAGGAAGCGCAAAATTGCACAACCATAAGCCCAAGAACCCTACAAAGAAGGTCTCTTCATCCATGTCGGGGACGGCATTTCTGAAAAAGAGACGACGGCAGCACCAGGGAGGTAAAAATCTTTGTGGTCATCCTCCGATGTGGGTCGGCGATCCAAGCCGAATCTAAAAGGGTCGTCGAGCTGGGCGAACTTCTCGCTCCGCTCCGATAAGAACTCCGGTCGAATGAAGCGGGCAATAAAATCTCCAAAACTGACACCCCGGATGCCCGATTCCAGATAGAGTCCTTCATAGATCTCCAGCACCTTAACCAAACCTGGGTACTGGTGCTGAATAGCGTTCTCCGGCGTCACGTCAAACACCAGCGGCTTGGTGGCAAAGACGTACTCATCGGGAGGAAGCAGCTCCTCGTAAGGCTCTCCCCTCATTGGCAGACCCGAGATTTCAGCAAACTCCTCCAAGGAGATAGAGACTTCCCGGTCCGTCATCAGGAAGGTATGGGTGGGGATATTCCATTGCTCGATAAAAGCCTTAACCCACCATGTTGGAGGAGAAGGATACTCAAAGAGCGAGACATAAATGGCCGAGTACAAGCCAATCCTCATCAGATGAGTCCTCTTCGCTGATAGGATGTACCGGGCCCATTGTAAATATCCGGCAGGCGGTCGTGGGATCAATCCAATGTTATAAGCCTGTCCCCAAGGGCGTGCTTCACCCTGGCAAATTCTCCTCCCTAAAATATCTATTGCTGGCGGCGGCTGTACGGGGATAGCACCAATCACAGGTTGGAGGAGGTCATCCGAATTCCAATTTTTGACCTCCACGGCATACTTCACCGGGGGTTCATCTGCGTAAGGGAGCGAAGATGTTGGCTCAGACGGCGTGGCGAAACCGAAACTTCGGCGACCCTGGATGATCTCATTGTACGACCTACCCCAAAGGTGGAGTTTCTTGTACTCCGGGTCGTGTTCTCTAATCATGGTCAGGACCTCACGGTCCGAAGGTGCCTCGGGAAACCCCTCCTCCGAGCGGACGAAAGGGAATGAAGTGTCTGGAGACATGATCGCTGCAAAAGAACAATTTAGCCGTTAGTGTTGTAATTCCAACGTTTGGCGTCTAAAAAAAAAAAGAAAATGCATTAATTAAATTAAAATTGATTAATTACACCACACATCAGTGCAGTGAGTGGGAGACCAAAGGGGGACCCACAAAATCTGGATGACAGTACATCAGACAACCTCATCATTGGATGAGATTGTCAGTTGGTCCCCAGGAAAACATTCCCATTTATAAAAAAAAGGGGTGGGAAGAATCCCTAGAGACAAGGAGAAAATCTCCTCTTTCAGAGCAAAGCTCTGTCACAGAGTGACACTTGTCAAACTCTGGCCCCAGGGAAATAAGATTCCTTAAAAAGAGCACAGCTCTATGGTAATAATGGAAAGGTCCATCAGAAAATGTCTACACCTAAAAGAATTAAAAATTTTGAAATCTTGGAAAATCCACGAAAAACTTGTAAAATTTTTTCATTTATCAGATCTAAAAGATCCACAGATGATCTATGAGCAAAGCTCTGCTCATGGGTTAAAACCTATGAACAAGATCCCTGTAGATCTGCAAGTTTTTGAGAGCGAAGCTCTGTTTATGAAACCCCAATGGGGATCTATTTAGATCAAAGGATCTGTAAGAGCAAAGCTCTTTGGTTAAAGTTAATTTAAGTTAATTTGATTTAATTTTACCTAAAGTTTTTGACTTTGGAAATGAGCAAAGCTCTGAAGTTCTGGAAACGAGAGCAAAGCTCTGAAGTTCTAAGCAAGAGCAAAGCTCTGGAATCAAAATCTAGAAAATGGTGAAGTTTTCTAAAGGGCCATAGGTCCTATTTATAAGGCGCTTGCGCCCCTTCAGCTCACCCCTTGATCCAACGGTCAGGGGCTTGCCACCGCTGCACTCACGTGCGCGCCACGTGAGCGCAACGGTGGGGGGCATTTGTTTCCCCCAATCAGAGCAAAGCTCTGCTGAAAATTCAAAAATTCAAATTATGAAGCAACGCTTCAAATCCCGGGCGCAACGCGCCACGTGTCAGGCGCTGATACGTCAGCGCAGCGCCCGAGAAGGCGCACCCAATCAGAGCAAAGCTCTATTAAAGGAAGCAACGCTTCAGTTGCGCAAGCACTGCGCTGCGCGACACGTGTCAGCGCAGATGCGCTAGCGCAGTTGCGCATCGCTGTGCGCTGCGCGACACGTGTCAGCGTAGATATGCTAGCGCAGTTGCGCTGCGCTGTGCGCTGCGCTGTGCGCTGCGCGACACGTGTCACGCGCTGGGGCATCTGCGCCAAACAGAATTAAATTTCTAAGAAATCTTTTCTGTTCTTGTTAAAACCAGAAGATTTTCCTCTGCAAAGCAGAAACCCTTGGATCAAAGATCCAACGGTGGGGAAAATTCCCCAAATCACTCAGAGAAAAATCTCTTTAATAAATTTAACTAATTTATGGGCACTATAAAAAGGACCCCAGACCCCAATTCAAAAGTATCAATATCTTTCTAAAAAAAAAAAGAAGAGAACTCTTGAGAACTCCTCAAGAACAACAGAAGGTAAAAACCTTTAGGAAAAAGAGAAAATTCTCTTATGGACAGATTATTGATCTAAGAACAAGATCAATAATCTTAAATAAAAAGAAAAATAAGTAATAACAGTGCTTTGCACTTTCTTATGAACCATTGGTTCTTTGAAAACAAAAGAAAACTTGTTTTCTTTGATTTAAAATCGATCAAAATATAAAACAGTGCTTTGCACTTGAAAAATTGCGCTGTTGCGCTCCTTTGCAACAGAGCGCGCCACGTGTCAGCAGCGCAACAGCGCAGCGCAACAGCGCAGCGCACTGCGCTGTTGCGCTTGCGCTCACCAGAGCATGACACGTGTCCTCACCACAAGCGCTTGCGCTCAGTAATTGGCGCAAAGCGCCTGGCAAATGCAATGCATTTCTCTCCTGAAGGGCCAGGCCCAATTAAAAGACTAAACAGACCTAATTAAATTGATGCTCTGCATCATTTATAAATGGGCAGAGCCCAAACAAAATAATAAAAATTCTATGCATTTATAAAGGGGGCAAAGCCCAGACAAAACAGATGCCTTGCATCATTTATAAATGAGCAGAGCCCAGGAAAAATTGATGCTCTGCATTTTTATGGGCAAAGCCCAAACAAAAAAAATGGAAGAAATGCAATGCATAAAAATGTCGAACATTTTCAACTGGACTTAGCCCAATTCTGACCGTAAGTCCTTAAATTAAAGTGAATTGGGCACAAATGCCCCCCTTCAAATCAATTTATATCCGGTTCGAGGGTACATCTCCGAGCTCCTCTGACACTTCTCGTTGTAATCCTTCAACGACGTCAGAGAGGCGACGGGTCCCAACGACCACACATGAATATGGACTGCGGGGTCCTTAAACTCGTGGACCGAAACGTCCTTAAACTAATATCGGACCGAAACGTCCTTAAACTAATATCGGACCGAAACGTCCTTAAACTAATATCGGACCGGAACGTCCCTAAACTAATAATGGACCACCACGCCCGTAAACTGGAATATAGACCACCACGTCCGTAAACTGGAATATGGACCATCACGTCCCTAAACTGGAGCATGGACCGCAACGTCCCTAAACTACCTATGGACCACTACGTCCCTAAACTGGCAATGGACCCCCATGTCCCTAAACTGGAACACGGACCACTACGTCCCTAAACTGGAACAATAGAGCCTTCAAATGCTCTTTTGTCGGATCTAAACGATCCCATTTAAGTTGATCTTAGCCCCAAACACGGCTAACGTATCCTTAAACATTCAAACGGACTATAAAACTCCAAATCAACCTTGGTTCAAGGGTACATTTCTGAACTCCTCTGACATCTGCCGTTGTAATCCTTCAACGACGTTAGAGAGGTGACGAGTCCCGATGGCCAGATATTAAATGGATTATCCCGTTAAGTTGATCTTAATCTCAAAACAGGACTAACGTATCCTTAACGAATGTTTAAGTTGATCTTAGCCGCAACACGACTAATGCATCCTTAAACTAAAAACACCAAACCCAAATCTAAGTAAATACGGATTTGGACTAGTCCACGTCCTACGGGCGACGGCATTACTCAGTCTCCGTATACAATCCACGGGCAACCACAAACAAAACAAACACACACGACACGAAGTGAAATTCTGGAGAAGGAGAAAGTTGTTACCGCGATGCGGTAGCGTAATTAACTGCAGGGGCTTGCGTCTGCAGGGAAGAGCGTCCCCACAATCAAAAACCCCTCAAGCGAGGGGGAATCTGACGAAGTCTGCTACATCGGCCGCATCCGTCTAAACCTCCAATACACGGCGCCATAAATCAACTTGGCATCTTCGGAGAGGTGGACGGATAAAACCAAATAGCATCCGCCCCGAATCTCAGCGTCAGGACATCGCGGTCCTGTGCGCCGCCATTCGGAGGGGAACAACGTACACTTTAGAAAATACTATTACATTGAAATAGCTTGTTAGCTAATAGCTTCGACATGATATTAGTGTACTTGTCTTATATACCAGTTTAGACATTGCAGTTATTATTTGCTACTTCATGCGTATTGTTATTCACCGTTATGCCGCATTCATGGATTTTTATACCTATATTCACTATTTACATGCTATTGATGATTTGGATTCGGATTTTCATGAGATTTCCTGGATTTGGGGGAAAACCGCAAGAACATATATAAACTTCTTCTCTCTCTCTTTTTAAAAATGAAAAGTGCGGTTTTCCCATGATGTATGAGTCGTCCACCATGAGTTTGCTGATGGATTTCGAGACCCGATTCGAGGAGTTGGATGAACCGTCTCGGGTACATGGTGGACCCGGTAAGATACCCCGGGGCAAGAAAATCGAGTAGTAGACGATGAGCCTGGCAGGGGTAGACTACCTACCGGTGATTTTATCTGACGCGTCGGATATCCGGAGGATACCGTCGTGGTCTTCGGATTGATGTTAGAGGCCGGTCTGGACTGACGGCGCTCTAGATAGTGAGATTGAGACACTGAGATATTGAGATATTAAGATTTATGTTTTGTGTCGATGCTAGACATTGTTTATGCTGATTTCATTTATGATACCTCGTTTTAAATATACAGAAATCTCACTAAGTTATGAAAGCAGTTTCTTCATTTTCATGTATTCTGTTTTCATATATTCATACCTCATCCATATGATATATTGCTACCTGAGGCACTGACACGAGCACATGGGATTACACTTGGGTTAGATATTTACCCTTGCCACCTTTTCATGCTCCAGACATGTCATTTTGAGGATTATATATATAGTGATCGTATGACCTAGGATTGCGTTATTCATGCGATTTCTGCTTGTAGATATTTTCTACTCACGAGTTGGCAACTCATCCCGTTGTGCCACAGTTTCTTGCAGGTTTTGACCGTACAGGTTTCGTTACGGCTTTGCTGGCACTACTTCCTTTTCCGGGTGATTTGCTTGGTAGGTGGGTTCACTTGCATCGTGACCATCATTATACTTTGTATATTATTATTCTGTTGTATCTAGAAGCTCCATCAACCAAACATATATTTATTTCAGATAGAGACCAGTGATGTTTATTCTTTCGACCTTAGAGTCGCGCGTTGTATTTCTATGGATTTCATACTGTTTTGAGTTTCCTTTTCTTTTATGATCCTCACCCTTCGGCGTTGTATATTATATTGCTTGCGTGGTTGTGACCGTCGATTGACGAAGAGCTAGCTCCCGCTTGGGGATGCCTTTATTCATTATATATGCTTTATCAGGTTTTGTACCCGTTTGGGGTCTGTTTTTACAAAGGAAACTCTGCCGAAATTTTTAGAAAAGACTTGTGATTTTAAAATGCATATTTCGGCGTATGTTGCAAACTACTTGATTTAAATTGGTTTTTCCTTCACTCTACTACTTTTCTTGGTTTGGATTTCTGGGTTTTCGGTTTACTTAGATTACGTACACCTCGAGACGTTTCGTAGTTTAAGTGTCGGTCATGTTCCGTACTTTCGGGTCGTGGCATATAGAGAGTTTTTCTAACATTCTTCCACTTGACTCAAACTATCCTATTAATTTTTAATATATAACATTGTCGTAACTATACTTTATGGCCATTTAAATAGTTACACTTGAATGAGCAAATAAAATAACTTTAAGAAGTTTCTTGTTAATATACAAATAACTTTATGGATAATCATAATAGATATTAGAGTCCAACTTTAATTTGCTTTAAAAGCAATAATCACATCACTAAAATAGAATGTGCACGCTTCGACATGTACCAAATGCTAACAACATCCATATATCTAGACATACAAATATATAGATCATAGAAAATGTCATGCAGCACTTAAATTCTTATGACTCTCATATTTCTTACATAACTCATAAATGGAATTGCACATAATACTTCAGTCAATGAATCAATAATTATGAACTCTAGCTTTATGTGCTAAAAAAACAAAAAGATTGATAATGAAATTGATCTATAGTCTTAAGAAACTTATGTCAATAGACCTTTGATCGACTCTTTATATATTGTTGTTAGCAAATGAAGTTTTGTCATAGACAATAAAGACTTTAATATGTGTCAATCTATTTAAGCCTCCTATGACAAAATGTTGGAAAAGTTACTGTTTAAGAACGTTTTTTTCTCAAAAATTAAATAAACAAAAGCACTAACCTTTGTCAATCACAAATTTGAAAATGAAATTTATGGGAAAGAGCTATGCACTTGAGTGCACTGACCTAAGAAAGATATCGTCTTTCTCTTGGCAGGTTTACATCGGCGATTCAATCCCAAGATACAACTCCCCTCAGCTTTTCTGGCACTCCGGCTTGCACAAATCGCCGAAGCAGCATTAGTAACCTTTCTGTTTCAAGGTCAGATGTTAGGATGCTGTGAATGCAGTGAAGAAGAAGAAGAAGAACTCAAGTGTATGTTCTCTGGATTTTGGTTCTATGCTTTTGCCTTGATGGAATGGCCTTTTTATAGGCTTCATACTCCAATGCCTGTATCCGAACAATCGCAACCATTCGCAGTTAAGCACAACGAGCGCAACCGTTAGCAATAGTAACGGTCATAACCATCCATTTCGCAAAATCCGTTTGTTTAGCAAGATACGAGACCTCAAAGAACTTGTTTCAGTCGAGGCTGGCCGCCGGATCATCTGTAGGGAAACATGTCCATAAGATGATTGGCTACATTAAGGAGCTCGCGCGGACCTCGGGACAACACTAGAGAATGAGCTGTATACAGACTTGGTTATCCAGTCCCTTCCTTCCACCTATGTTCGCAGGTGCAAGTAGATGCTCAACGTATGAATGAGGTTACACCGTTCCTCTTTCTTTAGGCCTTATTTAATTAACCGTCTAAATTTTATATCAAAACTTTTCCATTCCTTGGTTCTACCGATGTGGGACTAAAAACCCACAATGAGAAGTTTGGAATTTTTGTCCTAGTGCATTTGCTTCAACACAAAATTCTTCGGTGTTTATACTTGTGAAAACATCATAGCGATATTTAATTCTTTTTCCATTTCCATCAATTGTACTTCCCTTGTCACAAGGCTTAAGCCTTTATTTCCAACATTTATATCTATATTATCCATAGAAAATATGTATAGTGAGTTGGTTCTTTGTGGGTATAGTTTGATCCTTCATTTTCTCTAGAAGGAAAAGACAAAATTTTCTCGATCTTTACATCATGAGAAAAGTTACTCCCACTGAACTCAAAAGCCTTAAATTAAAATTGGAATAAAGTTGTGGGGATTACAAGCAGGGAAAAAGAAACTTTGTAACAATGTTATAATATATGTTATTGCTATGATTTACTAACTTTATTGAATTAGACTAATGTCTAATTTTCATTAGTAACTTCAACCTTCCTGCGGGTAGAGGTCACTTTATGCATGAATTCACTAATTATCATATATTAAAATTAGCAATTCATCATCAAAATAGAAATCTTTTTTCTTGTGACCATAAGAAATCTCTATTCCAACATTCACTAAACCATTTTAATCCAATTAAAAGAAATCTAAAAAAAACTGCATATATAATAAAACTAGCAATATAATACCAGATAGACAATTTCTTTTCCCGTGGGTTTTTCTGTGGGCATAAGAAATTTATATTCTAATATTCCCTTAAACTATCTTATTCCAATTGAATCACATAAATAATTAATTCCCTATGGGGATAAGTAATTATCTAAATGAAAATAATTGCAATATCAGATGTCATGAAAATAAAAAATAAAAACTAATAACATGATGTGAAGAAAACCATAATATACTTATATCACATGAATTAGGATGTTGTGGTTGTTCCTAACTCATACAACAATTTAATTTCAAATGATATCTAAACTTTTATCATCCACATATGAAAAAACAATACATGCCCGTAAACACAAAATTTATACTTAATACATGATAGTATCAACCGACAATATATGTAGAGCATGAGATATGAATGTTGGATCATTTAAATTAGATAAGTATATCAAAAAATATTATTACTTTAAGATATACATAATATATGCAAAACTTTATATAATTTGCAATTCATAAAATATACTAAATATCATGTTAATCCATATAATCTCAATATAGGATAACTTTAACATGAAAATCACAAATAAACAAATTATATAAATTATTTAACCCAAATTTTTATGAAAAAACTACTGAACATGGGCATAGAACAATAAACTTGCATACTAAATTTAGGCTGTAATGAAACAACTCCTGAATTATGTAAAAAGAAAATTCTGGACTAATATGTAAATACTGAAATTTGGTCTAACATTTATAGTAAGGCCCCTGATTCAGTTTCTATCCAAATTTTGAAAACAGGTCCAATAAATAAGAAAATTTTATTCTGTAATTGTAGAAAAAAATTTAAATAATTGCAAAACATTCCAGAAATTTGCATAAATAATTTAGATCAAAAAATTGACTAAATGATAGATTGTACCCATTAAATAAATGGATTAACTTTACCTCCAATTCATAAATTGGTTTAAAACTATAAGTCAACATTTTGAGAAAATAAATAAGAGATGATGGAATATCCAATGAAATTTGAAGGGTTTTTTTTGAAATAGGGTAGGTTGAATTTAAAATTATAAATATAGGAGAGTTTGAATTTTATTTAGGAGAATAGGACATTTGGTGGACCCCACCCCCACCTCACCCCCAGTTTAGAGGGAGGGATTCCTCTGCTTATTATAGGGGAGGGCGGGTTCTAACCCGCCCTCCCCTCAATTATGAAGAGGGCGGGTTTACCAGCCCTCTCCTTTATAAGGAGAGGGCGGGTTTTCAAAACCCTCCTTCTTTTATAAAAAAAATTTAAATTAATATATCAAAATTAATTAAATTTTAAATAAATGAATAAATTAAATATTAAATAAATGAAATAAAATTGTATAATATAAATAGTTGTTTACATATGAATCTGGTGTACACTCTGATAGAAAAATGAATCCGTCAAATTTACAATACAAAAAAATCATATCTGTTTGTAAAATATAAATTCTATCTCGACGGTCAAATTTATAATAGTAAAATGAATCCGTCAAATTTAGAATACAAAAAATCCTCAAATTTAGAATACCAGATTCATATGTAAACAACAATTAATATTATACAATTTTATTTCATTTATTTAATATTTAATTTATTCATTTATTTAATATTTAATTAATTTCGATATATTAATTTAATTTTTTTTTTTATAAAAGAAGGAGGGTTTTGAAAACCCGCACTCTCCTTTATAAAGGAGAGGGCGGGTTTCAAAACCTAATAACAAAACAAATCCGTCAAATTTACAATACAAAAAAATCATATCTGTTTGTAAAATGTAAATTCTATCTCGACGGTCAAATTTATAATAGTAAAATGAATCCGTCAAATTTAGAATATAAAAAAATTTGACGGATTCATTTTACTATTATAAATTTGACCGTCGAGATAGAATTTACATTTTTACAAACAGATATGATTTTTTTGTATTGTAAATTTGACGGATTCGTTTTGTTATTAAGTTTTGAAACCCGCCCTCTCCTTTATAAAGGAGAGGGCGGGTTTTCAAAACCCTCCTTCTATTATAAAAAAATAAATTAATTAATATATCGAAATTAATTAAATATTAAATAAATGAATAAATTAAATATTAAATAAATGAAATAAAATTGTATAATATTAATCGTTGTTTACATATGAATCTGGTATTCTAAATTTGAGGTTTTTTTTGTATTCTAAATTTGACGGATTCATTTTATTATTATAAATTTGACCGTCGAGATAGAATTTACATTTTACAAACAGATATGATTTTTTTGTATTGTAAATTTGACGGATTCATTTTGTTATTAGAGTGTACACCAGATTCATATGTAAACAATGATTAATATTATACAATTTTATTTCATTTATTTAATATTTAATTTATTCATTTATTTAATATTTAATTAATTTCAATATATTAATTTAATTTTTTTTTTAATAAAAGAAGGCGGAGGAAGAGGGCGGGTTTTGAAAACCCGCCCTTTTCATAAATGAGGGGAGGGCGGGTTCTAAGAAACCGCCCTCCCGAACCCGCCCTTTAAACTGGGGAGGGGGTGGGGTCCACTAAACCGCCCTATTCTCCCAAATAAAATTCAAACTCCCCTATATTTATAATTTTAAATTCAAACTACCATATTTCAAAAAAAATCCCAAATTTGAATATATATATAAAGATCCATAAACTTAATGAAGTAATTATAGGCTAGTCTATGTTGAGTAGAGCATAAAAACCAATCTCAAATAGAGTAGAGCATAATCAACTTTGAGGGTGTTCTTATCTTTCAATCAAAATTCAAACAAAACAATATAGCTTAACATCATAATATTATGTATGGATTTAGAACACTAATCTCTCAATAAAATGGTCAACACCAACAATTAAGAAGTAGAGCTATCTGTTTCCTTGATAAAAAAAACAAAAACCTTAGGAACTCCCGAATATTACCAGGGACCAATCAATAATATTCCAATTCTCTTTTGATGGGATTTCAAATTCCATCACAAACCCATTAAAGGTCACCTTTGATATGTGTTCTTTTGCGAGGACTTCTTAGCATTCGGGGTTATCCCAATCCCACGTGGCCACCCCGAGTAGCGTCGGAGACATAAAGCCGGCATCTATTACCGTCAAGTGGCTTGCGCCCTTTGACCGGTGAGACTCGCCGGATTGTCAGAAAAAGAGACAAAAACTTTTCATATAAATTGATGGAAAATTCGATTTTTGATCAAAATTTTGGTCGGAAATAATTCTTTTGGGCTCTAATACCAATTGTAAGAAATTTATATTTATTTAATTTATATGGCATGATTCATAATATTATAATTTCATGTATAAACCAACATGAGTCTAGAGAAACATACATTGATACCATAATTGAAGAATAAGAATAAACCGATTCCATTGTTCTTTCTTGGCTACTTCATTTACTTTAGAGTTTTCTTAATGGAAAAAAACAAACTTAATTTACAAAGTGTATATTATGTGTAGACAAGGAACTCACTTTTAACCTTTTCAATCAAGGAAGTTATTGCAGTTTTCATAACTATATGGTGGTTCCATGATAACCACTCAAATCTAAATGTGCTCACATAAGAATAACCATCCCAAACTTTAACTCAAATGTTATATCTCAAATGGTATATCTCATATATTAATAGGATATATGAGTTATATAAAGTGTTTTTCTAACATACAACCTTTCTGAATAAGAAGATATATAAATTCTAATTCCAGCTGCATTACAGAATTTCCAATTCCAGTTGTATTCATAGTCTTAACGTTATCAAATAGACGAACGAGATTATACAATATATGATATTGAAGGAGGGCACCGGTATCAAATTTGAGGTCGAGTCAATGTAATCTGGAGGAGAATTTCCGAAGATCGGAGGAGACGAACTAAAAGCTGGAGGCGGTGATCCGAATCCACCCATGGGCCCGGTCGGGTTGCCCATGTTCGGGGTGCCTGTGTTCGGGTTGCCCGTGTTCGGAATAGACGATGATGAACTCGTGCTGCAAATGAAAGTATTGAATGATCTTTTAGTTATTGTTCATGCAATTAGTATTTTTTTTTTCTCCTGTGAAATATGGAAAGCATTTTAGAGTAATTAAAGAAATGTGTATATATATACCTTGATGAAGGAAATTGGCATGATGAAGTACCTGTGGAAAGTGCCAGGAAAAAAATGCTCAATATAATCAGATTTGTTTTTTTTTTTCTTATGTGTAAAAAAATATAGAATGGAATTTCTAATGGCCTTTAAAAAATTAGAGGAAAAGTGCAATTTTTAAAGTCAAGACAGTTTACTGTTATATGGGCAAAAGTAAATTAAGCACCTTTCTTACATTTTTACTGCTAAGAATATAATCTTTTGTTAATTTTACTTACCATCTGTAATAATTTATCAAAAATTTATATGGAACAATAATAATCCAAAAGTCTTACTTGGATCAGTGTTGGTGATCATAGCAGTTCCCCCGAAATCACAACTTGTAGGTGTCGGATTTTTCTGATAATAACTATTGAATGCATATGAAGCATGATCATGGTATGTGTCAGGATTGAAACAGCTCCCGCCTTGCTGAATCGCCGAGCAATCGGCCCCGCCATAACCGCAAGCGTAGTCCATCGCGACTTGCAGTGCCGTTTGCGATGCGCTCGAGCTAGCGACGCACCAACTCTTCCTTGATCCCGATGTGACCGGAGCAGTGTATGGATTCGGATTTGTTGCGGGATTCGGATTTGTTGCGGGATTCGTGACCGGAGTTGTCGGATTCGTAACTGGAGTCGTCGGATTCGTGACTGGAGTTGCTGGCGTCGGGAGCGGATTGTTGTATATAGGAGTTGTTGTGATCGGAGTTACGACATCCATTTCAGGCAATGATGTGTCTAGGGATTCTTTCTCGGTATCAGGAAATAGCATTCTGCCGTTTAATTTTGAAATCAGAAGGTGGAATTGTTTATGAAGAGGTTGGCTATCAGTTCTATCTTCTGAACTTTGAGCAAATAATCCTGCAGAATTCATTAAAAGAATTTCTTCCAGTGATTTGATCTGATAAAGAGAATGCAGAAAGAGATGATGGATTATGTTTATTATTTGGAGCAGAAATTTTATGAATCTAATATGAGCAGCTTAAACAAAATTCCTCAGAGATTTTAAATTTTCACTTTCTCTAAATGCAGGAGTCTATCATCTCTAATCATATCAAATATTATTTCATCATTCATATTTCTCCCTTTTCTTTACATTTACATTGAAATTTATGGTGAGGGCCGAGGGATATATTTTTATATTCTACAGAATTATGCACTTACCAGAGAAGAGAAAACCCAAGAGGAGGAAGACGTGGACGATCTTAACATTCATCTTCGCGACTTTCACCGCTTGCGAAAAAACAATCTTCTCCTCTTCTCTTAATTTGTAGTAGTTATTCCTTGCTCAAAAGGCTATAGTTCAGCTGTTTTTCTTAAACAGGAGGAACCTAAACGATGAGTGAAAAAGGAGAGACTTTGCATTACTTTCTGATTTATATATATTTATTGTGGAGGGAAGAATCAAAGCTTTCATCTTGGGATGAGAGGCAAGAGAATATGAGGAAACTTGAGAATGGAGAATGGGAGTTTTTGATGTGCCAGCAAAGAGATAGGTTGTGCAAGTAAGTTATGAACAAGAAAAAAAAAGGAGAATGGTTTGGAGTTGAAGATTTCTTCTGTTGTTTAATGATGTTTCTTTTGGTGTTTTCATGAGACCAAGGTACTCTTTGGTTGGGCTTGGAAGGTTGCGAAAATAGCTTTTAGCATAACTGACTGCCGTTGAAGCAATCTCTTTAGGCAAAAATGTTGCTGCAAAATGTGCTTTTTGACTTGAAAAGCTATTTGGTTCAAAAAACGGTTAGGAGTTGCAAAAGTACCGTTGACTCTTTAAATGACCAGAGGCTTTGATCGCATGATGCATGAACCTCAAAACTTGGATCTCGTCCATCACCTCTCAATGATCGCGCCGTGCTCGGGGCCTCGATCGCCTGGGATGATGAGGAGGAGATAATGGGAATAAAAAATTTAGGAAAACCTTTTCATCCAAAAGCTTCATTTTTTAGTTTCTGAAAAAGTAAAATTTTCTTCTTCTTTCTTAACTCCAAAAGAGCTTTTGGATACAGGGTTTGTTTGGTATTTTCTCTTCAAAAGTGTCTTTTAGCTCCAAAAAAGCTTTTGCGAGCTCAAAACGTCCAACCAGATGGCCCTTAACTCAAAATGGTGAATGAGACTTTAACCTCAGTTACTCTCATGGTTCTCTTTTCTTTCCCTCTTAAATGTTCTGAAAATATAGAAACAGAGGAAAATAAGAAGAAAAAAACCCAAGTTTTGCAGCTCACAAATTTTGTCAAAATACCCAAGTTTTGCAGCTGACAAAAGATGCCTGCTCCTAAAGCGTTTGTAAAAACCCCCTAGAAAGTTGTCAATAAAACCTCGCTTGTCAATAAAACCTCGCTTATGATATCTATATAGTTGCCTGCTATATCTAAATTTTATATGATATGTATGTAGTTGCTTACAATAAGTATGCAGTCACTAGCGATATCTATGCAATTGCCAGCAATATGAGCTAATAGATATAACATGCAACGATACAAATACTGTAAGAAAATTTCCAAAAGGATTTTAACAACCGCTTTGGAGCTAGCGGTTATTTATCATCTGGTAAACCTGTCAAGAGGGTTTTGGCAAATTACAGAAAAATCTACGCTCAAGACAAAGTTATAACACATTGCAATGGAACACATATGGCATATCGCTAGCAAAACATATTGAACCAAAATAAAAGGAAACACCACAATCAAGTGCAAAATATAGACATCCTCTTCAAGTAAATAAATGCTCCCCATTTTCTTAGTCTACAAGAGTTGAAGCATGAAATAACTTGCATCCCCAAACGATCCAAAAAATTGTTCACAACTTTTTCTTTGCACAGTTGAAGACGAAACAAGAAAAAAGACTAGCCACATCCTAAAATGATCAGCCTTTGCCCCTTGCCCCAAAAAATGGCAAAAGAAGCAATTACATAGAGCAAGAACACAGACTTTAACTATGAACAGCTCTATTGTAAGTTCACCTGCACAAAATTCAATCTCACTCATCTACAGTCTATAAACAAAAAACATAGCAGCATCCAGTCTCAAAATTTATGTGCAAAAATGGCACATCCAAAAGCTTCAAAAAGTGGATGTGCACCCTCCAACGCTAGAAATATTTATAATTGCGGCAGTCTCTCCTCTTAAAAGTAGAAAATATCTATAAGCAGCGATCAGTACTCGACCAAACCCTCAATCGTGTTGATCACTCTTTGATGCATCTTCCGGTGAATCCCTTGCAAGAGATCCGTTTGGGTGGCACACACAAACGTTCATACCATTTGATGCCAAGAGTTCCTGCATTGCCTTCTTTGCGTAAGTAACAGAACTCATCCAGTATATAATATGCTAAATTGCAGGAAATCACCCTCAATTTTGCCCCCTTAGCACGAAACGACTGTCTGCTGTCTTTTTTAATGCTCTTTGCTCCTTGTTTTAATGACCGTCAACTTTTGTCCATTTTCTACTTTCATTTCCAAATTGCCCCTCGATAGAATTATTAATCATGACCAGTTAATCAAACAAGGACAGAAAAAATTAATAGAAGTGAAGGGATATTTTGCGAAAGGTGAAATAAATTAAATGCCATTACAGTTGTGGGGGGGGGGGGGCGTTGGCAAAGTGCAGGTTTTAAAACTAAGAGTGGTTGCTTGCTAATCAGACAAAGTGAAAGGGATTCCTGCTACTTAGCCAAACTTTACAACCCCTGGACTATGATATTTAAATATGTAACAAACATTAAAAAACAACTTTTCAGCTATTAGGGTCGGCTATATGCCAAGACTGCATAGAAAGATTCAACTAGGTTTTACAACTAGTTGTCAAGTTGATGCTAGTTAGTGCCAAATTCCTAGCCTCGGATAAGGACAAAAGAGGGTTGCCCATAATTCTCAATATTCTCTGTGAAAGTCCATGTTAGAATACATGTAGTATACATGGATTTATTATATGTACTTAGATGCTTAATAGGAATGTAATAGCAAAATGGCTTTGTCTATATAAGGAGGAGAATTAGGCTTGGGCCACTCCATCCATTACATTGCTCTAATATCTTCTCTCTCTTCTTATTAATAATAAGGTATAAGAGCGAATCTGAGCCACTCACTTTCTAAGATCTAATCCTCACCATCCATTTCATCATCACCATCAAAACACAAAAACAAACCCTAACCCAACCCTAAGCAGCCGCCTCCCACCAGATCCACCACCGTAGACCCTCGCCGGAGCCTCTCCGACCCTTGCCGACGGTCGTACGACCTCCGGCGAACCTCGATTACGCTGATCAACGCCGGGAACATCAAGTCGAGCCTTGTTTTGAGTCTTCGAAATCGGATCTGATTAGAATCGAACAGGAGATGGCTGCTGCAGGGTCGACTTAATGATTTTTCCCTCTAAATGAGGTCGATTTGATGATTGTTGCTTCAGGTTAGCAATTCGTGGATTTTTGAGCTCAAGATCAGCAAGTTTTGGATCGATTATTGGTTAATTTCATCTCCTTTTTGACTGTTTCTGGTTGATTTCTTCTCATTTTTCAGTAGATTGGAATTAGAAATCAGTAACACTTGGTGTTTTGTGACTGACTTTGGAGATCTATTGCTGGTTTTGGGTTGATTTCGACATTTTTAGGGGTTTCTTACTGTTGCTACAGTAACCCCAGCAAAATTGTTGATTATTCATTTCGTATGCCAAATGATGTTTGTTGTTGTTATGGATCGCTCAATTGCTTGGGTTGTTGGAGCTTTTGATTCGTTGGGGTCCGGTTTCGGATCCGATTGAGGGGGTTATTTGCTTGATTGGTGTTTGCTTGAAAGCGGATTGGATTTTGGAAGATCAATCCCAATTGGGTAGAATCATTGTTGATTCTTTTCTTTGTTTGTTTGCAGGTGGTTTTTGGATTCTTGGAGAAGGAGAACAAATTCGACAGCAAACCGATTTCTTCCACCGATGTTTTAGCCACCAAGATGGTGGACTTTAAGCTCTATGATCAGAATTTCCATAGCTGGATGCTAATGGTGGAGAGGTATATCAAGAGGAGGAAGAAGGACGATCACTTGACGAAGCCTCCCCCTGATCCGATGACTGATAATTGGGAAGCGGATGATGCAAAGCTCAGTCATCACATACTCAATTCAATGGAGCGACGCGTCATGGATGGCCTTGTTCACTAAGGATCTGTGAAGGCGATTTGGGATCAACTCCATGAAAGCTCTATTCTTCACAGCGGAGCTTCTCGAAGGCCTATGATTTGGTACATCAGTTGTACAAGATTCAACAGGGAACTCGTTCATTGCATCAGTACTATTCAGAGTTTTAACGTCTTGCACAGCTTGTATCGGAGTTATTCCTGATCACTGGTGATATTATGGAGATGAGGAGTGGCACGATGCTCTTCTGGTGATTTTTCTTGATGGGCTACAGCTCAAATATCAAGCAGCACATCCAGCCTTGCTTGGGAAGACGAATATTACTCTTTTGACCACCTATCATACGCTTTACCAGATTTTTCAGTCGAAGATCACTAATGAGCAGCAGCCGGCATCTGGCGAACATAGTGCACTTAATAGGCCAAAGAGTTCTCCTACATATTATTCTCCACGAGAGAGAAGGGGAGCAGGTCGTTTGAGCGGCAGAGCTGGAGGCCGAGGCCATGGAGAGCCTAGTTTTTGCGACTACTGCTGTCAAGAGGAGCATATTTGCAGTATTTACTGGAAGTTGAATGGGAAGGCCTCCTCAGCCTTCTCGTCTTGCTACTCGTGGACATGTTGAGACCGCATCTCCTGCATCCTCCACCACTTCGACGGATTTAGTATCATCTGATGGTTCCGTCAAGTCCTTAAAGGAATAGATTGCTCGATTGAGCTTTCTTATGATCTCTTCAGCATCTAGTAACCAAGCTGAATTGGCTATACCTCGGGTTTCAGCTGTGACCATCTTGGGTCTTACGGGCGGTAACCATACGGCCTTTATTACTTCAACTTCTACATGTCGTCCTTGGATGATTGATACAAGAGCGACAGATCATATGACAGGAGAGGCATATTGTCTTTATATAGGCTAAGGGTTGGATGTACCCCCGTGACCTTAACGAATGGCACCACCTCTGCCATAGAGGGTATGGGGTATATTCATGTCACACCACGGTTATCTCGCTACTGTCTTATATTTGTCTGGTTTTCCTTTCAATTTACTGTCTACAAGCCAGCTGACTCGAGATTTGAACTGTGACGCAACTTTCTTTTCTGGTGGATGTGATTTTCAGGCACTTGAGACAAGGCGGACGATTGGCACAGGGACGAGGTTGATGTGTTATACCATCTCGATGAGCATCCACGCCCCATAGCCTGCCCAACAACATCCACATCTTTTTCGATGCTCATTGTCGGTATGGTCACCCTTCTCTACAGACCTTGAAGAGGATTGTTCCCTCTTGGTATTTTGTCTAGTTTAAAGTATGGGTCTTGTGAGTTGGGTAAATATCATCGCTCTAGTTATCCATCTCGTATTAACAAGAGAGCTAAAAAACTTTTTGATTTAATTCATTCTGATGTTTGGGGACCATAACCTGTTGTTGCACAAGGAGGCTTTCGCTATTTTGTGACCTTTATTGATGGTTTTTCTTGAGTCTCATGATTGTATTTGACGAGATCTAGGAATGAAGTGTTTTCTCATTTTCAGTCCTTTTGTTCTGAAGTTAAGACTCAATTTGAAGTCACTGTGAGTATCTTGAGGAGTGATAATACCAAGAAGTATTTTAGTACACCCTTTATGACATATATAGAGTAACTTGGCATTATTCATGAATTCTCTTGACCCCCAAGAAAATGGATGTGGCTGAAAAGAAGAATAGGCATTTGTTAGACATCGCTCGAATTCTTTTATTTCATATGCGAGAGCCTAAATCCTTTTGGGGATGCAGTTCTTACTGCTAATTACTTGATCAATCGTATGCCCTCCTCTATCTTAGATGGACAGATTCCTCATTCCATATTGTTCCATCTGTGGTCTCTTTTTCCGTCTCTCGGCGGGTATTTTGGATGTATTTGTTTTGTCCATGATCTACAACCAGGGGTTCTAAACTAGATCCAAAGACCATTAAGTGCATTTTTCTTAGGTATTCTCGGACTCAAAATGCATATCGTTATAATCCTGGATTACGTCGTCGATTTATATCGGCTAACGTGACTTTTCACGTGTCCACCTTACTTTTCTACATCTTACTCCTGTAGACATGGGCAATGACTTCCCTTTAAATTTCTCGTATTTTCCGTCACATCCTTTCTGAGCCAATTGATTCTCCACCTCCTGTGTTGGAAATCACCCATACCATTCCTATTGACCCACCTCCCACCCCTGATTCCTCGCTGTTGGGCCTACCACCGGTTACAAGGGTATATGCTTATCGGGCCCCTACAGCTCCTGAACCTCAGCCTCCTGCTGCTGATCTCCCAAAGTCTCAAGCTCCACCAAAGGTTGACATTAATCTCTCTATTGCCTTGCGAAAAGGCATCCGAAGCTGCATTTCTCACCCTATAGCTCATGTGGCCACTTCTCATTTATCTTCGGCATATCAACCATTTATCTCCTCTCTCGGCTCTCATACTCTACCTAAGTCCCTTTCTGATGCTTTGTCTCATAAAGGATGGACCGAAGCTATGATTGATGAGATGCTTGCCCATGAACTGAATCAGACGTAGGATCTGATTCCTCTTCCGACTGCGAAGAAGGCTGTATGGTGCCGCTGGGTATACACTGTAAAGTTTCACCCTGATGGGACCCTTTCTAGCTTGAAAACACATTTGGTTGCCAAAGGGTATTCGCAGACTTACGGCATTGATTATGTGGAGACCTTTTTTCCGGTGGTCAAGATGACTTTTGTTCGTCTACTTATGTCTCTTGCGGCTACCCATCATTGGCCGCTGAATCAACTTGATATGAAGAATGCGTTTCTTCATGGATCTTTGGTCGAGCTCTATATGGAGCGACCACCTGGTTTTGTTGCTCAGGGGGGTCTGGTCTAGTTTACCGATTGAAGTCATTGTATGGCTTGAAACAGTCTCCTCCAGCGTGGTTTGGGAAATTTATTGAGGTGATTATTTCGTTCGGTCTCAGACGGTATGCACATGACTATTCGGTGTTCTATCGTAATTACACCAACGGCCTTCGCATTCTTTTGATGGTATATGTCGATGACAGTGGTTACGAGCGATGATGCGACTGGTATTGCACAACTTAAGCACCACTTTCAAACGAAGTTTCAGACTAAGGACCTTGGATGCCTCAAATATTTTTTGGGTATCAAAATTGCTCGATCGAATGATGGCATCTACATCTCACAGCGAAAGTATGTGCTTGATATGCTAACTAAAGCGGGGATGTTACGGTGCAAACCCATAGAGGCTCCAATGGATCCTAAAACTAAAATACTTCCGGGACAAGGTGGCTCGGTTGAAGATCCCGGAATATACCGACGGTCGGTCGGTAAGTTGAATTATCTCACCGTCACTCAACCTGATATCTCACACAGTTTGCGTTGTGAGCCAATTCATAGCCGATTCTCGAGTGACTCATTAGGATGTGGTGATTCGAATACTACGTTATTTGAAGAATGCTCCAGGAAAAGATCTACTGTACTTGGATCATGGACATTCTCGAACAGCAGACTCCACTGATGCAGATTAGGACGGGTTTCCATCCGATCGCAGATCTACTACAGGATATTGCGTGTTTGCAGAAGATAACTTAGTCTCTTGGAGGAGTAGGAAACAAAGCGTAGCGTCCCACTCCAGTGTCGAGTTAGAATACCGGACCATGGTGAATACCACTTGTGAACTTGTATGGATTCTCTTTCTACTAGGAGAGCTTAGCTTTGAACCCACTTCCTCTATGCGGCTATATTGTGATAACAAGGTTGCAATCTATATTGCCTCTAATCCTGTGTTCCATGAGCGAATGAAGCACATTGTGGTGGATTGCCACTTCGTGCGGGAGAAGGTTGAAGATGGGATTATCGATATTTACTATATTCAATCTGCTCATCAGTTAGCAGATTTATTCACAAAACCCTTAAGGAATAGAGTGCGGTTTATTTGTAATAAGATGGGCATGTTTGATATGTATGATCCATCTTGAGGGGGGTGTTGGAATACCCGTAGTGTACACGGGTTTATTATATATAATTAGATACTTAATAGGGATGTAATGGCAAAATGGATTTGCCTATATAAAGTGGAGGATTAGCCTTAGGCCAATCTATCCATTACATTGCCCTAATATCTTCTCTCTTCTTATTAATAATAGTCCCAAAAAAGAGGACAGATGATAAATTTTCCATACACAATTTTGATCATGTCAGGAACGCATAAAACCAAGTGGCGAGCATTTCACAATTCACATGAAGATCACAAATTCACAAAAAAATTTGAATGACATGTGAAAGCAAGCAACCTTTCAATGGTTATAGCTTGGCAAGAAAGAGCCTAGAGAACAGTGTAGAAACGGAGGAAACAAGTCTGAAGATTATAGTGACAAAGTTTAATAAATGGCGAAGGCCACAATTAAACAGCTGCAAGTGTACAACATAGTGTATGAGAGAATCCAAAACGAACCAAGATTAAACAGGGAAAGGAGATTTTGAAAAGGATGCTTCAGCAATTAGCAAGATTTAAGAAAAAAGTCCCATGCTTATGATTATTTCATTGGAATAATAATTAGTGCAAAAAATATAGAAGAAACTTAGAAAAAAGAGATAAATCTTCCTGCATAAGCTAACCTGATCAAGGGCTTTGTCTCCTACGGAGTGGAAGAGAATAGGACGGCATCGCTTGTCTTCATTCATTACATTTGAATTCTGGAAGTGAGTAACAAGCGCTGCTTTTCCCTGGATTCTACCATAAGCCAACGAAGCAACTTTTTCACTGTTAAACTTCTCCCACTTCTTTCCATTAAATTCCTGTAGATATTATTAAACGACAGTCAAGTTTCAGAACATTCAATGGAGTTTTATCTTTAAAATAACTCTATGGGTTCATCAAGATCTAATATTTTGTTTGCTTCAACCTATATTTCTACATTGAGTATTTCAGTATCAAGATCTCATATTCATCAACTGAAGTGCATTTGGTTCCCAAAAAATTATTAAGGGAGACGAAGGAAAGCGAGTCGAATTAATTGATTATTTGATTTTATGCTGTCAGATGGCACCAAGTGAAAGCATAAAATCAGGATAAACTAATTATTTCGCCCTATCAAAGTGGAGAGTATACTAATATATTATATAATCAACAACGTTTATTTAATATACATTCCTTTCAAAATGTAAAATAACATATCAAATTTCTTGAGGGTGGTTTCCATACCTATCCATGAAGTGTATGCAACATGAACAGTTGCTCAACAATATAACACGAGATCTCATTATCAATGATTCATACCTTATTGAGATGCTAATTTTCATTTATATATGTTTGAAATATGGATAGATCATGATGAAAGCTCAAACTCTCCAAAGCCTAATATAAAAGAGAAAACACTTTCTTATAAAAATTCTGATAAAAAAGGGATTCTTTTGCACCTGATAGAAGGGAATAATGTGCAGCGGAGACACCATGTTTATAAATGCATAACCCACATTGCATTTATTCTGGACAAGTCAAAAGCCATTATCAACTTCGATTCAGAAAAAAATGTTCATAAAGCAGGAAGGGTTATTATTTCAAATACAAGAAATTTACCTTAAAATCAATTGGCAAATACAGAAAGTCGTAAGTGCCCCTATGGCTTTCATCAATGGCAGCTAGAAGCATCTTTGAAGTGTACCTGAAGCATTTAAGATCAGATACAAATAACCGTACTTAAAATTCTACAAAATGCAAGTCGATTCTAAAGAAACTAGAAGACATACTTATTTGGGATATTTTTCAGCATTAAAGTGGTCCTAGTGTCTTCCCCGCTAGCAATTTTTTCCAAATCAAGATGGAATTGGTTCTTGCTATCATGTTGACTTCCGTTTTTATCAACTCGGCAATTTTTTGCATCTTCAAATAATCCCTCAACAGTAGCAAATCCAGACCCAGGATATGGAGCACTACCAAGGAAAGTATGACCCGAACTAGGCGAAGGCATCATTCTAAAACCAAAGGATCCATTCTCAGGCATTTTCCCAGACAAAGCAATTCTTGGATTTATAGATAGGCCCCGAGAATTTGCATTCATCAAAATATTTCCTTCATTCCGGCCAATACCCATGTTTCCAAGAGCGACTTGGCTCATGAAAGATGATTTGGGTGACTCGGGGACATAACCGAAATGACCTGTTGGTGCAGATCCAATGAAAGATCCTTGAAGAGTAGAATAAGGAAAATTTTGTATGTGTCCATCGGATGTGAACGAATGTCTCATGGAAGATTGGGGGAAAAGGAATTGTGTTCCGTCTAATATTCCAGCACCAATGGTCTTTGAAGTTGAAGGACCGAAAGAAGATAAATTTGCAGATTTTGATGTCATGTTTGGCATTATGTCAATATGCTCTGGAAATGAATGGGGATGCTGAAATGGAACGCCGTTGCTAGAATTGCAGCTAGAGAATACCGAAGCTAATCCATGGAGATGATTATTGACCATAGAAATGCCAGCACCTAAGGTTGGGGATTGGCTAAGACCTCGTAGTGAGCTATTATCATTAGGACTGCAGAATTGTGCCCAAGACCCTGTGGTTAATACAATGACCAATTCAGTTCTAGTATGCAACAAGTTAGCATTAAGAAATACACAGTAATTTATATTAACCCGTTTACCTGGAGGAGAATTAATTATAGGGGAACCCACTTGATGCACGTAGCTTCTGGTTTCGTCATGCTCATTATCTTGATTCAATTGTTGCATCAAGCTGAATGCAAGTTGCACAATCATTAAAAAATTTGTTACTAATTGAAGTTCTATTTTTAAAAAGAAAATAAAAAGAAAAGTCTTGTAGATGATAAAAATAACCATGCCGCTTGTCTTACATATAATAGTTAAGAAAATAATCAATTCTTCTCATGCAAGTAAAATCTCAGGACACAAAAAAAAGAGCATTAGTAGTCATTAAATTCATCTACATACTTGCGGCGAGCACCGCCGGGACGACTCGGTTCAAGCTTAATGCGCTTGCCAGCAATGTCACGGCGATTTAGTTCCCTCAGTGCTGCTTCTGCTGCTCGCACATCATAATACTCAATAAACTTATGATGCCGCTTGTGTGGTGTCTCCCTTATCTGTTTGATTCGATTCCAGATATTATAATTCTGCCAAAGTTGAAGTAGATTTTAAGATACATGGAATGAAGGAAGATCATTACCTCCTTCACTTCACCATACGCCCCAAAAACTTCACGAAGCTTGTCGTTTGTAACAGATGGGTCCAAATTAAAAACAACAAGAGTTCCTTGATTTATATCCTTCTCTGGAGGGTTGTCCTGTAAGAAACCAGAGGAGAGAAAGTCGGATTGCTAATTGATAATAATAAATATGAAGACGGATAGAACAGGGTGTGAAAATAAATAACCTTTGGAATTGAGAAATGGATATCGAGTTTTCTTCGCCGCAAAGGCTTATTCTGCAAAGCACGCATAGCAGTCCGAGCATCCCGGATGTCATAGTAAGAAATCATCACAAAGCCCCTGTGTTTGCATGCAGTATAAAGAGTACGGATATCGCCATATTGCTACAAGTAAACAAAATAACATTTTTATTTCTTAAATCATACTGGATAGAAAATAAGTAGTTTTTGGAGTAAAACAAATCTGGTGCGAAAAAAATTTCAAATATAAGGAGAATAGGGAGAAAGTTGAACAGGCTAGCATGCAAAATTATACTATAATGACTACAGAATTTATTAAATTTTAATCTCACAAAAACTCCAGAGTTCCAATGAGGGTTTAAGGAAATACATTTATACTCTTAACTACAAATCCTTCCATGCTACAACGAATAAAAGAACATCTATCATTGGAAAAAATTGATTATAGCTACAAGACTTTGTCTTAAAAATCTAGAGTTAAGGGTAACCCTTAACTGTTCAATAAACTGCGCAACACACCCAGCCCCCTGTGGGGCCCGCACTTAAGTGCATGGGCCCCATGCAGAGCCCACGCCCTAGGGATGGGTGTGTTATGCAAGTTTTGTGCGGTAAAGGGTTGCTATTACTCAAAAATCTAATATTAAAAAAGAAGAGAGATATCGGATGAAGCCTCTAGAACTAGAATTCAATAAAAATCAAAGTTACCTCAAAGAGCATGCGGAGTTCTGAGTCTTCAACATTACTATTAATATTTCGCACAAACAATGTTCTAGAAGGATGCTCTCCATACGGATGTTCACCATTTGAAGCACTATATTGAACACTCCCGTTCCCTGAATATCCATCACCAATACTCGCCTTCGCCATAGATACAGCAAGGCCATCTGAAAGATCAAAATCCAACTCCATACCTCCTCCACTACCAAAAATATCATTATCTTCAACATCCTCCACTTGATTAGGCATTCCACTTAAATCAAAATCATCGGCTATGCCAGCTAAAAGCTCTTCTTCATCATCGGGTAAAAAGATTCCAAATTTTGAAAGAGCAACCCCATCTAGATCTTTAGCGAGCTCATTTAACTTAGAAGAAGCGTCATCAATAGACCGATGCTCTTGTTTTGAATCTGCGAAATTCACTGACACAAAGAATATATTTGTTTATAGTAGTCTGAGTAAAGATGGTACAAGATACAGGAACATACATTTCGCATGGGGAAGAACAGGCAACGAACTAGAGAACAGGCTAGAATCGGTTGATCCACGATAGGAAGTGAATCCAGATGAGACTCCCCATGGATTTTTTCCAATGCTCAAGGAAAAGTTAACAGATGGAGTACTAGAAAATCCTGTTAAAACCATAAATAAGACTAATAATAGACCTGCTTCAAACTCAAAAGGTAGAAACAGAGGCTCATGTTTGCCACTATACCTGATAATGATGAGTAATCTGTAGGCGGCTCCATTGCATCACCCGTGGACACTATAATAAAAAAACGGAGTTCAAGACTCGAAACATCCCTTTATTTTCTAATGCAATAATAAATGAATATAAGTGTGACATTTATGGAAGAGGACTCTCCATATCAACTTTTTTTACATGCAACACCTAAGTTAGCAAGTCCCTGAACTGCACACCGTTTTTCTCTCTAAAAAAGATGATGTTTCATCAAAAAAGAAATGATGAACAAGAAATCAACATCGGAACCAAATTTTTGTAACCTGAAATCCCATTAGTTCCCTGAAAAATGGGAAATTTCAAACATATATGTTTCTTGGGGTTGGGATAGATGGGATTGGTCAAGTCAAACAAAAAGTAGAAAGTGCAACAGGTAGGGCCTGTTTGTTTCGTTGGAGTTTGGAAAATCAGGAGTTCCAACTCCATTTTAGCCTAGACTTAAAACTTTTGTGTTTGTTTTGTAAGTAAAGTCCATGACTTCGAAGCCCTAATTTCCTCCGTGGCATGTGCGAGATCGGGAGTTCGAAGTCGGAGGTCTTTTTGTGGAGTTGGACTGGAGTTTGTCACATCAAATACTTTCTATTTTTTAAATACCACTTCTCTCTGAACTACCCTATTTCCCTCCATTTTCATTTATAAACTCCTTATTATCAATGCCCTACCGAACACAAACTTCAAATTCATAATTTTAAGTACAAGTCCTCCCAAACAAACACAAGTATTTCAACTCTTCACTCATCTTAATGCAAGACCTCCAACTCCTTAAGAAAACACTCCTATGAAACAAACAGGCAAGTAAAAGCCAAAAACACAACATAACTCAAAGTCTTAACGCACAAGTGCAAAAAGTGTTGGCAGCATGTCAACTTGAAAACATGGAGTATATATATGTCCCAAACAATTTGTAAACAATCATGGCACGATAATATTTTATTAGGAAAATTTTCCATAACTGATGTAGATTTTTGTGATTACAAATCTTTCCATAACTTTTTTAATTTTATTTGTTAGGAAAGATTTTATCCGTTATGAAAGATTTTATTTTATTTCTTCATCATGTAAAGTGTATATATACACATTTGAGATTCAATACAAATCAATGAAGTTCGAACCCTAGATTGCATCATCTTCAAGTTATTATATGGTATCAAAGCTTTGCGATTAAAAGCTCATTTTTTTTATTCATGGCTTTCTCTCCAAACTCAATTCCCATCATCTCCAAATTCCCATTTCCAACAAAACTTTCCCACACAAACTTCACTGTGTGGAGATCCTAAATTCAATCAGGCCTAATCGGCCACGGTCTTCTTGTCACATCGACGGCTCCAAATCCACTCCTATGAGGACCATCACCGACGTCAACGACCCTACCAAGCGTGTTGAAAATCTAAACTACCATCAATGGTACCGTCAACTTATTCTCAACGCTATTCTCGACAGCTGCATCGAGACGATCCAGCTCCATATTTACTCTCCTTGAGAACAAATCTCGTTCAGGAGTTGTCCCTCAAGGAACGCCTCATCAATAACCAACGCGGCTCACGCTTTATAAGCGAGTACCTACAAGAGATGTGAGCTATCTCTGACGATCTCTCTCGCCGACCACCCCCTTTCTGAAGATGATCTCGTCCTCCACATCCTCGCTGGCCTCGGGCATGAATTTAAAGAAGTCGCAGCTGCTATCCGAGTCCGTGATAACCCCATCACCTTCGACGAACTTTATGACAAACTCATAAACTGTGAACACCGTCTCAAGAAAGAAGACACGGGTGCATCTCTCTCGCAAGTGTCAACCATGCCAGCCCACCTAATCGCTCATCCTATCACCGTCTGTAATGTGAAAGCACCTTCTACAATCACAACACCAACAACTTCACTCGCAATGACAATAACTAGTACTCCGACGCACACAACTTGCCCCACTCCAACTCCTATTGCAACTTCTGCAAGAATCCCGGTCACAATACCAAAGATTGTCGTCAACTCGCTCACTTCCTTCGTGAGAATGCAATGCAAACCAATTCACCGCAATTCCTGTCGCAGACGCTCTCTTAACATGTGGCCAACACAAATACCAACCGGCCCGCTCTCTCTTTCTGGATATTGGACACCGGTACTTCTCACCACGTTATGTCCAATGTTAGGACTCTTCACAGCTACACCGATTACGGTTGTCCTGATGAGATCAACATAGATGATGGTTCAGGTTTGAAAATTTTCCACATCGGTAAAACAATATGCACTCACCCTAAAAACCCTTTCTTTTAGATAATGTTCCATGTATAACATCTATTACTCAAAACTTAATTTCTGTTGCCAAATTTTGCAAATCAAATAAAGTCTCACTTGAGTTTTCTTTCTCTAATTTTTTGGTGAAAGAACCTTGCACAGGAGCGTCTCTTCTTTGCAGGAATAGCCATAATAATGTCTACTACCTCGCATGCTCTATCTAATCTCAAATTCACGCTACCTCCAAATCAGAAATAAGTGCATGGCACCGTCGTCTTGGTCATCCCTCCATCCGCATCTTTCAGTCAGTTGTTAGGAAAAATAAGTTAGTGTCTGATGTCTAGGTAGTTAATAATTTTCAATGTAACTCTTGTGATTGCAATATAAGGCATAAACTTCATTTTTCTGAAAATTCACTTCGTGCTTAAGCCTTTGCAATTAATGTACACTGATATTTGGGGACCCACTGAATTGTCTTTTGATGATTTTCGCTATTACGTATTTTTTATTATTATTATACAAAATATGTCTGGCTGTACCCTATGAAACGTAAATATGAAGTTGCCACCATTTTCCTCCAATTCAAAAGGCTTGTCGAAAAGTATTTTCAAATACCGCTCATATCAATATACTCTGATAATGGCGGTGAATACACATCTCTTGTCTCCATTCACACCTATGGTATCTCTCATCTCACCACTCCTCAATACACCCCCGAACACAATGGCACGTCAGAACGTCGCCATCGTCATGTTGTCGAAACCGATCTTACACTCTTGCATACAACCTCTCTTCCCTCTAAGTATTGGAGTCGAGCCTTTCAAACCGACATTTATCTCATAAATCGTCTTCCCACACCAGTTCTTAATTTCCAATCCTCATTTGAAAAACTATTTCAATGTCCTCCAAACTACAAACATTTTAAGATTTTTGGGTGTCTTTGTTATCCTGGTCAAGGTCACCTCTTCCAAACTTCAACATAGATCCACTCTTTTGCATTTTTCTAGCTTACTCAGCATCTTAATCTGTATATAAATATCTAGATCTTGTCGCTCACAAAATTTACATTTCTCGTCATGTCAAATTCGTCGAAACCAACTTTCCGATGCAGGTATCTAGTAGACATCAAGAGGCACTTCTGTAAGATTTGGCCTCTCCTGGAGCAGCATAGCAACCAATCAAGTACACCCAACCAACCAAACTTAACATTCTACTCACATTACCAAACCCAATCCCTACTGAACCCTAATCATCAACATCTCATACCATCGACATCTCCCCCTCCACTGACTCTTCACAATCTTCATAATCCAATTTCGATAATCTCGCCAACCTCTCAGTCCCTACCTACCCACCTTGCTCCACAACTGCTCAATCCCATTTACGCTCTCCACAATTATCCCCTTCTCTCCAACCCCCAAATCTCCGCACCAACAATGAACGTAAACCGAACCCAAAATACTTCAACTCCTAATATATAAACCATACCATAGTTCACCCAATACCCCAAATTCTTGAACCAATCCGTCTATTTCAAACTGTGAAGGACCCTAACTAGCATGCTGCAATGGCCGAAGAGTTTGATGCCCTCATGAAGAATAAAACATGGGATCTTGTTCCTAAATCAAATCAGAATCTTATAGGTTGCAAATGGGTCTTCCGAATCAGACGCAATTCTGACGACACCATTACTTGATACAAAGCTCGCCTTGTGGCCAAAGGCTTCCATCAACGGCCTGATCTAGACTATTCTGCCACATTTAGCCCCGTTATCAAGCCGACAACACTGCATATAGTTTTATGCCTAGCACTCTCCCAAGGATGGCATCTTCGTCAACTCAACATTAACATTACTTTTCTCAATGGTGCTTTGCATGAAAATGTGTATATGGCTCAACCACCCGCCTTTCTCCACTCTTCCTTACCCAACCATGTATGTAAACTACGTAAAGCTATCTATGGTCTCAAGAAAGCGCCAAGGACATGGTATCAAGAACTCGAAGGCTATCTTCTACAAAATGGCTTCGTAAATTCCGTGATAGATACGTCTCTTTTTATCTACTCAAAGGACGCTATCGTAGCCTATTTCTTGGTATATGTTGACATTATTCTCACAAGTAACAATGTACAATACCTTCAATCTTTTGTTTGTCAACTTGGACAACGTTTCTCTCTAAAGGATCTCGGCGATTTTCATCACTTTCTTGAGGTAGAAACTATTCCCACGACACAGAACTCTTTCTATCTCAATATCGCCACATCGCCGACCTAATGAAAAAGTTCTTTATGGAAGGAGCTAAAGAAGTTACCACCCCTCTACTTCGCCATGGCAGGCCTTCGTCTGTTGACCCCACGCCATATCATCAGCTAGTTGGTGCTCTTTGATACTTCTCTCTCACTAGGCCCGGCGCTTCAATCGCCGTCAACCGTTCTTCCAATTCATGCACTCTCCCACCGAGCTTCACTGGATGGCATTCAAATGTGTTCTTTACCCCAAAGGTACGATACATCATGCTCTTTACCTCCGCCGACAATCTCCTCTAACTTTTTAGACCTTCGGTGACTCTGACTGGATGGAAGTCGTAATGATGGTTGTTCCACTACTGCCTATATTCTCTATCTAAGCTCGTATCCCATCTCATAGAAATCGGCTCGACAAAAGACTCTTGATTCTCCTCCAAAACTGAATATAAAGCCCTTGCGAATGCCACGACCGAGGTACTATGGGTGAAAAATCTTCGGTATGAACTCAAGGTAATTCTGCGAAAACCACCATCTCTATACTGTGACAATACTGGGGCTGCCTATCTTAGTGCAAACTAAGTATTCCACTCTTAGATGAAGCATGTTGCTCTTGACTATCATTTTGTTCGGAAATGCGTTGAAGATGACATCATTCGTGTTCACCACATCAGCACTCATGATCAACTTGCCGATGTTCTCACAAACGCACTTGGACACGGTCAATTTCTTAAAATTTGTTCTAAGATCGAAGTCTCCAAGGGATACTCAATCTTGTGGGGGCATATTAGGAAAGATTTCCATAACTGATGCAGATTTTTATGATTCCAAATCTTTCCATAACTTTTCTGATTTTATTTGTTAGGAAAGAATTTATTCTTGTTACGAAAGATTTTATTTTATTTCTTCATCATGTAAAGTGTATACATCTTTGAGATTCAATACAAATCAATGAAGTTTAAACCCTAAATTGCATCTTCTTCAAGCTATTATATATTTTACCTTCTTCTCTTCTTTGCATTGATCTATTGTGAATGTGCCACTTAAAAGCATAAACATTTGACACTTGTCCGGAAAAAAAAATCAATTTAGGGAAATAAATTCAGAAGAATCCATAGCACTGCAACTACATGCACACTACAACATTTTAACTTTTGGTGAAAGGACGCGGGCGTGACCGCGTGTGTATTGTGTGTGCACGCACGCACGCATGTGTGATTTAATAATTTTAACAGTTGATGGATATTCAGAACTAAAAAAATACATGGTTCCCAAACAGTTCACGAAATTGGAAGTAATACTACCTGACACAGTTAATGAAATGACTCACGAAGAGCATTCAAGCCTAATATTTCAGAGAATCCTAAGAATGCTATATAAAAACATCACAATAGCACAAGCCTCTAGAATCAAAAAGAAATATAACTTGAATAATTTGACTAAGCTGAATGCAAATTTTGCTGGCTCCGGATATGCTTATTATGAATATATTAAAAGAAGTTCCAAAACAACAACATATTAAAAAATGAATGCAGCCTAAAACTAGAGTACATGCATTCACAAAATCAATTAATAAAAATATTCCTAATCAAGCATCAACCCCAAACAAAAAAGAAGAAAGAAAATAACCCAAATGGGTAGCGTGAAAATCCCATCTTACTTCCAAAAAACACAACAAAATGAATTAATAAGACAACCTATATCCCAGTTAATAGAAACTGTACCATGCAATTTAGTATACCGCCCCATTTGAATACAACAAGCAAAAGAACTTAAGGGGAAAATCCAAATTAAAGGATCGGATTTAAAAAATATATATGCCAAATCAAGCAAAATGCTACAAAAAGATTAAAACTTTGTTAAGCCCCTATTGCCAGGACCATGAAATAATATTGGAAAAAACAATAATGTAAACTATCATCAATCTCAAGCCCAATAACTGCACATTGAGAAATGAATGCAGCCTAAATCCAAAATATTCTACAAAAATAACATGCATTCACAAAATCAAGCAAAAAAGAAAAAACTTCCTAAAACAATAATCAGAACGATCGCGACACAAAACCCAGACAAATCAAAAGACAAGCAAAACTAAAACGAAAAAACCCTAAATGGGTAGGGCCAAAATCCCATCTTTCTTCCAAAAACCGCAACCAAAACGATTAGAACACATAACCTACATCCCAGTTCAAGCGAAGAGAATCAAAAAAAAAAATAACAAAAAGAGAGAAGAATCCATTACCAAGTTCAAAAAAAGCACGGAACTGATGAGAGGATCGAGAGAGATCCAATGGCTCTTCCCTTCGTTGCCGCTGTTTTTCTTCGATTCGAAGAAGAGAAAGGGGAAAGCAGCGCAGATAATTGGAGGGGAGAAGAAGAGAGAAGAAAGAATGAGGAGAGAGAAATAGAGAGGGGCCAAAAATATCTGCTGTATTTGAAATTAGGTCTGGCGTCCGACTTGAATTTATTAGCTGACTAAGCCTATATTATATGCACGTGTTTTTGGGCAACAACAAACCTCGCATTAAAACATTAAAAGTTATTCTATAAGTCGATACTAGATAATTATTGTTATGCGGAACACTGATTAATAATCAACACGCACTTACATATATGAGAGAAATGTACGACCGTATTTCTTTCTCCTCAAGACATAACAGTATAGAAGTTTAGAAGAGATTCCAATTACTACACTATTTGAATTAACGCAGCGAAAGCCAACGCATACATGTACATACCCTACTTTGTTTAGGCGGAAGAAAAAAAACTAACAAGAATTCGTCAATACAATTAGAACCGATATTTGATATCCATCTCAATTTGATATTTTCCTTTACATTTTACTTTTCGCTTTTCGCTTTTGTATAAGCAATCCATTAAAAACTATCCTCATATTAAAAGATCGCTTACATCTCACACAAAGGAAAGCATATGCATCATGTCTTTATTTTGTAAGTTAGGATAACACATATACTTTCTCATCTTCTAACTCTATGTAAGCAATGAAACGGTATCAAAACAAAATAAAATAAAATATATCTTTTTTGTTATGTATACAAAATCTGGTCGTTAAATTATTTGGAACTAGTATCTTGTGTCAAATAAAATGGTAGGAGTTATAATTTGTTTTTAAAACGATACACAATGATTGTGGTAGTTATTTAAGGATTGTATAGTTATAACCGATCGATTCGGTTAATTATCGTATTTATTAAATATTTGTTATAGAAAAGTTTACATTTGATTTTTTTTTATGCTGATGTGGCGCTTTTTAAGGCTGGGTACACTATCAAATCGAAATCAATTTGGGAGAGACCTAGATTTTGTGGTTATGATATCGGAGATGTGTGGAAAATCTTTGCTTATAAAATAAATTGAAGCCAGCTTGAATGCAAAAGAAGCCGGCTTGGGACATTAGCCATAATGGTCCACATCCAAAAGGAGATATCAAGCGTGACGCCATCCATATTCTAAGTAAACACCCCCACAACTTTTTGTTGAAAATGAAAGGCATATCATTCTTAATTATCCAAAATCACCATTGTTTATCTCCCATATCTCTCACATCCTCACCAAAATGCTCATCCCAAAAATATTTAATCTTTGAGATATGCATACTACTCTTTTGTCCCTAGTTTATGTTGGCACACGCACCCATTTCTTATAGCATCAATAATAGGAGACATATGTCTCAATTGAACGTGTGAACATAATTAAGATAAAATAAGGGGACTTTTGTGCTACTTCCAACACATTATCTTATTATTACAGGGACTTTGTTTAATTATTAAGTACCAAGCACTACGAGTCCTTGTTAATATGTACTTTTCAACGAGTTCTCCTCTGATTTTTGCATGATTGCTGTTCTTAATTTTTTGCATATTTTTATATCTTTATTTATCATTTTTTTTATCTGTTTAAGGAGGATCCTGGATCCTTGCTATTCCTTGCTATTAAGATCAACGATCCAGAATTTTTGATCTTAAAATCAACGGTTACTATCGGCTATCAAATAGTGTGAAACAAGGTTTTTGGTGTTGGTGTTTTTCACATACTTTGCACGTATGATGTGCGGTCTGGATGCTCCCAGAGCACCATAATAATAGGGAGGAAAATAGCATGGGTTCCAAACTCATTTAATAATGAACGGGGCATGTTTTATGAATAAATGCAGGCTATAGGGTCTCAATTGCAAATGGATGGAAAAGATGAACTTACACACTTGCGCGTATATAATTAGGACTACTTTAAAATTACCCATCACATGACAATTGACAATTCATCACACACAAGCACGCAATACACACGCACATATGGGACATGTGAGTTTGCCCGAAAACGTTAATTTGTGGCCACTTTCGCTCCCGGGATTTCTGGGGTTGATTAAATAAAAATTAATTGAATTGCACAAAACCCCTATATAGCTCTACGATTGTTTATTAGCGCGCGCACACCGGCCTCTGTTTTATCAACCAAAACGCAAGAAACACACTAGTTCTACTCTACGTGCAAACAAGTTTTAAACTAGATTACCAGAGACTAGACTCATTGATGATTTCTGTAGCTCCCAGAACCAAAACTTGATGCAAACTTGCAACACATTGCAGCTAAATTCAACACAAAGTACTCAGAGATCAATTTTGCATTCCTTGCTAATAAAGGACCAAATGTCTGGCCAATACTTGTTACTCTAGACTGCATAATGTTGTGCAAATTGAAGTGGATAGAAGATTAATTTTTCCAATGACTACAAGTGCCCATTAGAATTCTTATTAACTGGCAAATGTGATTATTGTTGTGTGTCATTAAATATCAAAACTTATGTAATTTTTTTTATTGTTCTAATAAAATTATACTTTTTCTAGTTCTTTTACTATTTTGATGGCCAATAAAATTGCTCTTAGAATATGGACAGTAATGTATATATGTTGTACTAAAATATAGACCTCGAGCAACATTAACAAAATATATACATGAGTCTAGTCTCAAGAGTCACTGTGATTCAACAAACTATATTTAGCTAGCTTTTGCACAAGTGATGTGCTTATATGCATCTATAATTAGAAATTTTTGCCTCATTAATAGAAAAATACTCTTTGAACATGATTTCATCCAACCAGCATATAATCCATATAGGAATTTGATACTACACCAAGTTTTGAGTTTTTTTAGTAATTACCTAAGTTTTGGGAAGTAAGGAAAAAAAAACCTTTATTATTTTTTTCTTTTTCTTTTTTGCTTTGCTTTTGCTTTTTTTATTACTTTTTTAATTTTTTCCTTTTCGGGATGTGATTTCTTCGAAAGTTGAAGTCAAACTGCCGAATGAGCTATGCCCAACTGGTTCACTCTATCTATGCATGGATGACGCCGAATAACAATAGCATCCTAAATTCCTAATAACTTATTATATTATTAATAAACATAACAAGGGGCCCCGCGTAACGCGTGTACGAGATCCAAAGCCAAGAAAAATAATATTAATTTAAAAGTTTATTATTATATGGTTTGTGCATTATAATTCTCCTATTTATGAACTTTAAAAATAAAATATATGAAGAATGAACTTGCAGAGTCATATGCGGGCTTTCAACATTTTCCTCGCTGTAGCATAAGAAAATCATGTAATTTTTAGAATTTTCAAAATATTGATTTTCTTCAGTTTTTCAATATTTACTTGCAAGCGAGAATCGCAAATTATACAAAAATCTTACAACTTTTTATTTTCTTCAAATTTTCAACATATTGTAAGCACAAGAATATGGTGAAAATTTAAAACTTCAAAAAACTGCGTTTTTTAATATTTCGCTTTCTATGACATAAGAAAATCTTGAAATTTTCAAAATTAAAATATCTTTCTTCTTCATTTTTCAGTATTTTTCCTTTAAATACGAAAAATCGCAATACTTTCAAAATTATGAAAATTTAATTTTTTCTTTCTTTTCAAAATTATGCATGATACCATCCAAAAATAATGAAATTTTAAAAAATATCACATTTTCTGATTTCTTTGCCTTTTTTAATTTTCAATATTTTGCATTATATAGAACATGATAATCATGAAATTGACCAAACCAAAATTATTTGTTTTCTTCAAATTTCCAATATTTTGCACGTTACCACATGAAAATTACATAATTTTTTCACAGACTCAAACTTTCTGTTCTTTTGTTTTTTAAACTTTGTTTTCTAGCATACGAAAATAAAAAATTTTAGTTTTTCTTCGGTTTGTCGGTATTTTGCTTGTTATAGAACGTGGAAATCGCATATCTCCAAAATTCCAAAACTTTTTGTTACCTTCAAATTTTCAATACTGACCCATGAAAACTAATTTTTTTTAAAATTCAAACCTTGTATATTTTCTTCAAATTTTTAATTTTTTTTGCATGCTATATATAAATACATGAAAATCACGAAATTTTAAAAAATCTCAAATTTGATTTTTCATTATTTTCCTTGTTATAGTACCCAAAGATCGTGTACTTTTCAAAAATATCAAAATATTCTGTTTTCTTCGGTTTTTGAATATTATGCTTCTTATACAACACATGAAAATCATAAGTTTTTTAAATTTTCAAATTTTCTTTTGTTTTCATCAATTTTGCAATATTTGCATTGAAAGGCATCAGACAAAAATGAAAAGGTAGCACATGAAAATCGCCAAATTTATAATTATCTTTTAAAAGGTTTAGTTTTTTTAGGTATTTAATATTTTTGACATATATGACATACGAAAATCACAAAATTTTCAAAATTCTCTATTTTTTGGTTTCTGTAATTTTGCATACTAATATGGAAAAAATTTCATAAATACCAAACTTTTCGTTTTCCCCCTTTCTTAATATTTTGCATGCAGGCACGAGAAAACATGAGATTTTCCAAATTCTTTGAAATTTTAATTTTTGGAAAATTGAAAAGATGAGGTTAAATTTTTAGCCACACAAGCCCAAGCTAAAGAAGGAATGATTGTACCCAGATAGCATAATTTCTGAAAAATTGAGGGGTTAAGGGAAAATTTTAACCATATTTGTCCGAGTTAGATAACGGAATATTCCTTGAAATATTCTTTTATATAACTTTCTTATATAAAATTTAGATAGATAGACGACGAGATTTGTCACGCCCCGCTTCCCAGAGTACGCAGGATTGGGCACGTAACATAGCCAACCATGCTACCTGTGGGTAGGAAGTATCCATCCACAGTCACATTACGGTTGTAAGGATATCAAGAACAAGATAAAGTACTAATCTAACACATGTCCAAATCCATAATAACAAGAAATCAATGAACAATAAGTGCGGAAGCAAATGATCCATTATAATAATAGAAAGGTACGTCCCATAATGCGGGATCGCACCTGGAAATAAAATGCAATAAACAAACTAACCACTATAGAACTCAAATCAGCCTGCTGGCTGAAGTACTCCTGCTCGGTCGTCGACAGTGGTACGGAATCTGGGCCATGCAAAACCCAGACGTCAGCGCGTCATGACATCAAGTATAAAGTATAAACATGGTAATAAGCAATGCAAGTATGAACATGAATAAAGCAGTAATAAGAGATAACAAGCAGGGTAATGTGCAATGGTGACTAAACTGTCCTATCAGGTTTTCTACTCTATAGTCTTTGAAATCAATTGATGAATCGTCGATGTAACTCAATAGTATCCCGTGCGTGCCCGGGACCACGGTCATGACCCTCGGGGCTGGATCCGAGACGTGCCGCTAAGCAGTAAAAGTAGGTAGTAGGATGGACGAGTGATGTCAGCATCATCACTCCCGGACTGGCCAAGCCCGTAAGACTGATCAGAACAATGTATCGAACTGTTGAGTTACAAGTCGGTTTCACCTTTGATTTCCCCATACCCCCAAACTATGTATGTCAGGTCAGGTATTCAGTAGTCAAGGACTAATGCCAACACAAGTCAAGTAAAAGTAGGTCTGTCTGGATCGACAGCAGGAATGGTTAGGTTTGTCGGCATTAGGCATGAAATCAGGTAACAGGTCAGGTAATGTATAAAGGTGTCATGTCATGTCAAGAGTGTACGGTACCATATCATGTCAAGTAGGAAGTGTAACAGGTCATGTCAGGAAGCACAAGATGTCATGTGGGTGCTCATAATCAAACTATCATAAACATGTGTATAAATAAACAAGCATGAGTACTATTAGAACAATAAACTGGAACATGTAATATGATAGGCAAATAGATATAATTTCAAGGATATGGATGCACAGTTATTGATTAGGGTTACATTTATAGTTCCAATATTAATTAGGATGCAATTTATTAAACATGGAGTATTAATATCACATTATTATGTAGTAATGCGATCTATGGATGCAATTATATTTATCTTAAATGCGATGGATGCAAACGGGTATCCGAAGAGTTATAAAACTATAAAATGGTAGTGTGGGATGTACAACTAAGCAATATGTGATATAAATATTTATATAATAATATTAATATGGATAGCATATTCAAAGCGATTAGTAACTATAAAAGCTGTATTGATTAACCATGCACAAGAAGGTTCCGTTCAGAAATTCAGCGTCACCCTAATTTGTAAAATAGCTTAAAAATAACAAACGTTCTCCAAAAGAGACGTATCTTATACCAAAACAAAGATAATTCAATAAGGTTTTCAGTTTTATAAGTATAAGCATATCAGGTTATCCCTACAAAAAGTTATGAATATTCAAAGTTGAAAGTTTGCTGCTGGAATTTCCCTGGACAGCAGTTTAAAGGCATTTTCATTTGCATTTTACGTTATTTAAACAATTTATTTTGCAAGTAAATATTTCATAGAGTTATAGTATTCTGAATTAGCTTCGTAACGAACTAAAGAACGTATACTAATGATTTTTCTATGGTTTATAATGAATTTTATAAGATAAGGTGTACAGTAAATTTCAGATTTGTCATATCCGATTTTTCAACGACATTTCATATGTAAACTATAAGATTTTCAAATGTATAATATTATAAAATGAAGATTATAAAAGTATATAGCATGTAGCAAGATTAACTTGCCTCGATGGGTCGCGAATCGGGAAAACGGAACGTTAACCGTCGGCGGGGAAAACTCGCGACGGCGCACGGTTCACGGAATGAACCCAAACGACGAACAAAGGAACCACACGGGTCGGGGTATCTCGCTGGAACGTCGAGAAACGTCACCGGCACGACGGAATTCCGGCAACAAAGAACAGTTAAAACAAATGAGAAACGAGACATGAAGCAAGAAGAGAAAAATGATAAAGAGAAGTACGAGAGAATATATGAGGGAGAGGGAGAGAGAGGAAAAAGTGGAGAGAGAGAGAGAGAAAGTGGGGCCCACGGGGTTAAAGGGGAGGTTGCGATTGGCTGAGAGAATAAATTAAGAAGGATATAAAGATTGTAAAAATATTATATGGTTAACTTAAAGATTTAAAAGATAGGTAATGAACAGTAAGATATCAGGTTAGTTAGAAAAATATATGCGATGGTTTTAATAATATTAAAATTTAGGATTTTGGCGCCAAATGAAACATTTCCAAATTGCGTCCGGGTTGGGTCCAAAAATTCGAAATTCAAATAATAGGATTTTAGGCGGGTTCCAAATTTTAAAATGAAATGTTTTATGATTAAAAAGCATACTCCCAAAACGGACACACGCACGTGCACGTAGCCATCCAAACTCGCCCGTTTCACTGAACGGGACGAGAATACAATGCACGGACGCTACCACGAGGCTAAGGGTGTCAAGTAGGCCAAGAAGAATATTTTCAATTTTATTTTGGGTGCTAAAATTTGTTATATGCAGAATGACTTAGCCGGTTAAAATTGTGCAATAAGAACCAAACAAGCAAGATAAATGAAATGAGCAATGCCAAACACTCAACCAGTAACAGAAATAGTATTATTGGGCTCGGGTGTTACATCATACCCAACTACAAAAAGAATTTCGTCCTCGAAATTCCAAGAATTCAAGATAGATAACTACAGGAAAAGGTGAGGAAACTCCTGCCGGATCTCGTCTTCTCGCTCCCAAGTGGATTCTCCATGCGATCGATTACCCCAAGAGACTAGCACAAGGGGGATAACCTTGTTCTTAAGAACCTTTTCTCTTCGATCCTTAATTTCAACTGGTCGCTCCTCAAAAGTCAAGTCTTCTCGTACTGTTAGCTCCGAATGATCCAAAACGTGTGTTTCATCTCGAACATACTTACGGAGTTGAGATACGTGAAACATATCATGCACATTTGCCAAGGACTGTGGTAATGCCAAACGATATGCTACCTCACCAACACGCTCCACGATCTCAAGGGTCCAACGAACCGAGGACTGAGCTTTCCTCGCCTTCCAAAACGAATCACCCCTCTAGTCGGTGATATCTTCAAGAACACCAAATCACCCACGGTGAATTCTAGAGGTCTTCTCGATGTGTCAGCCCAACTCTTCTGTCTGTCTTGTGCTGCCTTCATATGATTTCTGATAGTGTTAACCTTCTCAACTGTCTGCATCACCAAATCTGGTCTCAACAATTTTCGTTCACCGACATCATCCTATCAAATAGGTGAACGACATTTACGACCATACAAAGCTTCAAACGGAGCCATCTGGGTAGTTGCCTGAAAACTGTTGTTGTAAGAAAACTCCACCAAGTGTAGATGATCTTTCCAAGAACCTTTGAAGTCCAACATGCAAGCCCTCAACATATCTTCAAGGGTCTGGATCGTTCTTTCTGATTGTCCATCGGTCTGAGGATGATAAGCTGTGCTAAACTTCAATCGAGTCCCCAAACTTTCCTGTAAACTTCTCCAGAAGTGTGACAAGAACCGAGTGTCCCGATCGGACACGATGCTCACCGGTACACCATGCAATCTTACAATCTTCTGCATGTACCGCTCTGCCAAAGTCTCCGTTGATTGACCAACCTGGAAAGGAATAAAGTGAGCTGCCTTGGTCAATCGATCGACAATCACCCATACTGCATTGTTGCCGTTTGGACTTCGCGGTAAAGCCGTCACGAAATCCATGGTTATATGTTCCCACTTCCACTGAGGAATCGGAAGTGGTTGCAACAAACTAGCAACCCTTTGGTGTTCAGCCTTGACTTGCTGACATACCAAGCACTTAGCCACGAAGCGAGCAATCTCCCGTTTCATGCCTTCCCACCAGAAATGCTGTCGAATATCTCGGTACATCTTTGTACCTCCTGGATGTATAGAATAAGCTGAACTGTGTGCCTCCTTCATAAGCTCTTCACGAACATCCCCCTTTGGCACACACAAACGGCTACCATACCTCAACGAACCATCTTCGTAGACCAGTAAATCTGTTCGTAGTCCAGCCTCAACCCGCTCTCGAAACTTCTGCAGTCTAGGATCCTGCGATTGTGCCGCTTTAATCTTCTCAACCAAGGACAACTGTACTTGCAACTGCATCAACTGTCCCGTAGAATGTGGTAGCACAACTTCCAAGTCAAATCTTCGAAAATCTGCAATGATCTCCCCCTGTGTAGTTAACACCTGAATTGCTGGTAACCGACTAAGCGCATCCGGCACAACATTAACCTTCTCCGGATGGTACTTAAGATCAAGATCGTAGTCAGCCATCAGCTCCAACCATCTACGCTGCCTCATGTTAAGCTCCTTCTGTGTAAACACATACTTCAAGCTCTTATGATCTGTAAAAACTTCGACTCTTTCCCCCAAAAGGTAGTGTCTCCAAATCTTCAAAGCGAAAATCACAGCCGCACGCTCCAAGTCATGAGTCGGATAGTTCTTCTCATGAGTCTTCAGCTGTCTCGATGCGTAAGCGACGACTTTCCCGTTCTGCATTAAAACACATCCCAATCCTTTTCCAGATGCGTCGCTGTGAATCACCAGTCCTCCTGAATTATCCGGTACGGTCAGGATCGGGGCGGTTATCAACTTCTGCTTCAACGTCTCGAAGGCCAATGCACATCCATCCGTCCAAACAAACGGTATCTCCTTACGCGTAAGCTTGGTTAACGGCTCAGCTACGCGAGCGAAGTTCTCCACAAATCTTCTGTAGTATCCGGCAAGTCCAAGAAAATTCCTTATCTCTGCAACATTCTTTGGAATAGGCCAGTCTCGAACTGCTGCAATCTTTTCGGGATCGACGGCGATTCCATCGCCCGACACGACATGCCCCAGAAACTTCACTTCTTCCCGCCAGAATTCACACTTACTCATCTTCGCAAATAATTTCTCTTGTCTTAGCGTCTGCAATGCGATCCTTAAATGCTCAGCATGCTCCTCCGGACTCTTCGAGTACACCAGAATATCGTCAATGAATACCACAATAAACTGGTCCAAGAATGGTGAAAAGATCCTGTTCATCAAATCCATGAATGTTGCCGGCGCATTAGTCACTCCGAAGGGCGTCACTAGATACTCGAAATGTCCATATCGAGTTCGAAACGCCGTCTTGCAAATGCCTTCTGCTTTCACTCGGACCTGATGATATCCCGATCGCAAATCCAATTTCGAGAACACCCTCGCGCCACTAAGCTGCTCAAAAAGCTCTCCAATGCGAGGGATCGGGTACTTGTTCTTAATAGTCACCCGGTTCAATTCTCGATAATCCATGCACATCCTTCTCGTGCCATCCTTCTTCTTTACTAAAAGAACTGGAGCTCCCCAAGGTGAGTTGCTGCTTCGAATCCATCCCTTCTCGAGTAATTCACCAACTTGTTTCTTAACTTCTTCCAATTCCACCGGTGCCATCGGATAATAAGATTTTGATACTGGCGCTGCACCAGGAATAAGGTCAATCGCGAACTCCACATCTCGCTTTGGCGGTAAGCCCGAAATATCTGCAAACACATCCATAAAGTCGCGAACAACTGCCGGCTCTTCATTACTATTCACTTCCATAGTCGCAAGAACACTGTTTGTCGGCCTAGCCCTAAACTCGACTGGCCCGACAGAACTGCTTCCTTACCGCAACTGCTGTCTGCATCGTTGGCCGCGAAAGGTCCAGCGAGACTACTGAGTCTCGTCCACTCCGCTGCATGCACGTCCACGGTTGCTCCATTCTGCCTTAGTCCGATAAATTTCTTCCCTTTCCTCCGCGCAGTCTGCGGGAAGAACTTCTCCAGGGGGTTCTTAGAAAAACTTCGCCCAACTGATCGGCTTGGGCAAGCGGGTCTCCTCCACAAGCCGTCACTCTCGGGCGTAATCCACTAACTGAATGCGCACCACCTCAACTCCTTTGTCCTCTGGAATCTGTGTCGCAATCAGCAAATTCTCCGTGTCGCTAGCCACGGCTCGGCTGGCAACGGCTCCTCCAGAAAAGTGAAAGTAGACGGATCCAAAAGTCTGAAATCTGCTACGGTTCTTACTCGGTCAACTGGTCTAGTTCCAACGTCGTTTACAGACTGCTGAACGATCTGCAAACCTTCCTGAAACAAGTCCGCTTGCTGCTGGATCAGCTCGGTCTGTTTCTTTGATTTCCAGCATTTCTCTTATCACTCCAAGCATGGCGGCTTCGTTCACACGCCTCTGGTACGTCTTCAACTTCTTACCTGTCATAATCCTGAACTCAAAACACCCAACATTAGCATGATGATAGATTATGAATGTGGATCAAGGCTAGAACTCCAAGATACTTAAATAGAGTACCGCATTGTAGCTATGCCGCGGTATCATAGCCGCAATTACTTAACTCCACCCAAGTCGCCTAAGTCCTAGAGATAACAAGAAGTTAGGTTTTCGAGTTGACAATGCAAAGTAAGTTTGCATGTCGACATGATCCGGAAGAATGATTCAAGGATGGTAAAACGGTCAAAGTGGCAGGACATGTTTCCTAATCACGGGTATCCTGATTCGTGTATCGGGTGCAATACCCAACTACAAAGAATCAACCCAATTAACCTGTCTCTGATACCAAAAGAACCATGTCACGCCCCGCTTCCCAGAGTACGCAGGATTGGGCACGTAACATAGCCAACCATGCTACCTGTGGGTAGGAAGTATCCATCCACAGTCACATTACGGTTGTAAGGATATCAAGAACAAGATAAAGTACTAATCTAACACATGTCCAAATCCATAATAACAAGAAATCAATGAACAATAAGTGCGGAAGCAAATGATCCAATATAATAATAGAAAGGTACGTCCCATAATGCGGGATCGCACCTGGAAATAAAATGCAATAAACAAACTAACCACTATAGAACTCAAATCAGCCTGCTGGCTGAAGTACTCCTGCTCGGTCGTCGACAGTGGTACGGAATCTGGGCCATGCAAAACCCAGACGTCAGCGCGTCATGACATCAAGTATAAAGTATAAACATGGTAATAAGCAATGCAAGTATGAACATGAATAAAGCAGTAATAAGAGATAACAAGCAGGGTAATGTGCAATGGTGACTAAACTGTCCTATCAGGTTTTCTACTCTATAGTCTTTGAAATCAATTGATGAATCGTCGATGTAACTCAATAGTATCCCGTGCGTGCCCGGGACCACGGTCATGACCCTCGGGGCTGGATCCGAGACGTGCCGCTAAGCAGTAAAAGTAGGTAGTAGGATGGACGAGTGATGTCAGCATCATCACTCCCGGACTGGCCAAGCCCGTAAGACTGATCAGAACAATGTATCGAACTGTTGAGTTACAAGTCGGTTTCACCTTTGATTTCCCCATACCCCCAAACTATGTATGTCAGGTCAGGTATTCAGTAGTCAAGGACTAATGCCAACACAAGTCAAGTAAAAGTAGGTCTGTCTGGATCGACAGCAGGAATGGTTAGGTTTGTCGGCATTAGGCATGAAATCAGGTAACAGGTCAGGTAATGTATAAAGGTGTCATGTCATGTCAAGAGTGTACGGTACCATATCATGTCAAGTAGGAAGTGTAACAGGTCATGTCAGGAAGCACAAGATGTCATGTGGGTGCTCATAATCAAACTATCATAAACATGTGTATAAATAAACAAGCATGAGTACTATTAGAACAATAAACTGGAACATGTAATATGATAGGCAAATAGATATAATTTCAAGGATATGGATGCACAGTTATTGATTAGGGTTACATTTATAGTTCCAATATTAATTAGGATGCAATTTATTAAACATGGAGTATTAATATCACATTATTATGTAGTAATGCGATCTATGGATGCAATTATATTTATCTTAAATGCGATGGATGCAAACGGGTATCCGAAGAGTTATAAAACTATAAAATGGTAGTGTGGGATGTACAACTAAGCAATATGTGATATAAATATTTATATAATAATATTAATATGGATAGCATATTCAAAGCGATTAGTAACTATAAAAGCTGTATTGATTAACCATGCACAAGAAGGTTCCGTTCAGAAATTCAGCGTCACCCTAATTTGTAAAATAGCTTAAAAATAACAAACGTTCTCCAAAAGAGACGTATCTTATACCAAAACAAAGATAATTCAATAAGGTTTTCAGTTTTATAAGTATAAGCATCTCAGGTTATCCCTACAAAAAGTTATGAATATTCAAAGTTGAAAGTTTGCTGCTGGAATTTCCCTGGACAGCAGTTTAAAGGCATTTTCATTTGTATTTTACGTTATTTAAACAATTTATTTTGCAAGTAAATATTTCATAGAGTTATAGTATTCTGAATTAGCTTCGTAACGAACTAAAGAACGTATACTAATGATTTTTCTATGGTTTATAATGAATTTTATAAGATAAGGTGTACAGTAAATTTCAGATTTGTCATATCCGATTTTTCAACGACATTTCATATGTAAACTATAAGATTTTCAAATGTATAATATTATAAAATAAAGATTATAAAAGTATATAGCATGTAGCAAGATTAACTTGCCTCGATGGGTCGCGAATCGGGAAAACGGAACGTTAACCGTCGGCGGGGAAAACTCGCGACGGCGCACGGTTCACGGAATGAACCCAAACGACGAACAAAGGAACCACACGGGTCGGGGTATCTCGCTGGAACGTCGAGAAACGTCACCGGCACGACGGAATTCCGGCAACAAAGAACAGTTAAAACAAATGAGAAACGAGACATGAAGCAAGAAGAGAAAAATGATAAAGAGAAGTACGAGAGAATATATGAGGGAGAGGGAGAGAGAGGAAAAAGTGGAGAGAGAGAGAGAGAAAGTGGGGCCCACGGGGTTAAAGGGGAGGTTGCGATTGGCTGAGAGAATAAATTAAGAAGGATATAAAGATTGTAAAAATATTATATGGTTAACTTAAAGATTTAAAAGATAGGTAATGAACAGTAAGATATCAGGTTAGTTAGAAAAATATATGCGATGGTTTTAATAATATTAAAATTTAGGATTTTGGCGCCAAATGAAACATTTCCAAATTGCGCCCGGGTTGGGTCCAAAAATTCGAAATTCAAATAATAGGATTTTAGGCGGGTTCCAAATTTTAAAATGAAATGTTTTATGATTAAAAAGCATACTCCCAAAACGGACACACGCACGTGCACGTAGCCATCCAAACTCGCCCGTTTCACTGAACGGGACGAGAATACAATGCACGGACGCTACCACGAGGCTAAGGGTGTCAAGTAGGCCAAGAAGAATATTTTCAATTTTATTTTGGGTGCTAAAATTTGTTATATGCAGAATGACTTAGCCGGTTAAAATTGTGCAATAAGAACCAAACAAGCAAGATAAATGAAATGAGCAATGCCAAACACTCAACCAGTAACAGAAATAGTATTATTGGGCTCGGGTGTTACAAGATTCATTGCAGAAAACTACCCTACAATTTATTTCATACTGCATTTGTATCCTTTCGGGTGACTTTAGAACACGCACACCCTTGTGTTCCTCAAAACATTCAAGTCTACTCTAAACACCACAAACACATTTGAAACTTAAATAAGATAACCATTTGAGCCACATTTCTATGGAATTATTTAACCCTTTAAGTATTAGTTATCTGTATTTACTTTAAGAGAAAAACGGGCGTGCAGGAACCCTGCAGGCCCAAAACTGCAGTGACCTCTCATATGAGCCAGTAGGGTCCAGATGTCTAACTGCAAAATAGCCAGCGGCCCTATTGACCCATGTGAGAGGCCACTAATAATGTTATCAACAAAAAGCAAGAAAACAACAAGAAATTAATAGTATATACTTATTCATGAAATCAGTAGTTTTAAACCTTAATGCCAAAATCTGTAGTTTTCATTTCTTGCGAGTTTATAAAGAATCAACGAATATGTTGTAAACCGAAAATTTATCTCTCCTCAAATAAAGTGTGACAAGCTGAGGGTTTGGAGTAGCCCATTGGTAGGACTTGGGGTACTCTATGTGAGAGACCCAGATTCGAGTCCAGGATATCCATTAATGAGTGGTGACTAGTTTATCCCATCTATTATCTCAAATAGAACATTGCCGATATATATGCATTGCTGATATATATGAACATATGAAAGTGGAGAATATGGACGAGAGAAAGTAATTTTGTATTAATATTTCTTCCTGTTTGGCTTACATTTCTCATTACTTAACCAACTTATATATAGTGATTGCATGACCTTTCAAATGGAGTCTTCATCTTACATATGATTCATAACAACAACAATTAAATTATATGACTTTTGAAATTCTAAACAACACTATTTAAAACATATGGCTATTAGAATTTCCAACTCTTAAAATTCCCAACAATTCTCAATTAATCAAGTTTATTATTTTAACACTCTCTCTTAAATTTGATTCACCATCCCGAGCTTACTTTGCAATAATAAGAATGTTTCAAACTTCAACAGCTTCGTAAATATGTCAACAACTTGGTCTTGAGATTTCACATAATTCAACTCGACATCTTTATTCTTCACATGCTCTCGGAAGAAATGATAGCGAGCGTATATGTGCTTGCTTCTTTCATGAAACACTGGATTTTTCACAAGTGCAATCACTGACTTATTATCAACATAAATCTTCGTAGGCTTCGTTTGGGCAAACTGTAAGTCTTTAAGCAAGCTTCTCAGCCACAATGCATGGCAAACTCCAGACGATGTAGCAGCATACTCGACTTCACAAGTCGAGAGGGTAACTATCGGCTGCTTTTTTGAGGACCAAGTGATTGCGGTGTCATCCATCAAGAAAGCATAACCGGTTGTACTCTTTCGATCATCAATATTTCCACTCCAATCGCTATCAGTGCAATAAGTTCAAAACTGTCAGAATTTGAAAACAACAAACCATAATTTATTGTGCCTTTGATGTATCGGAGAATCCTCTTTGCTGCTAACAAGTGTGAAGTTCTCGGATCTTCCATGTATCTACTAACGAGCCCAACACTATAAAGAATATCTGGCCTCGTGCAAGTTAAGCAACGAAGACTTCCGACCAACCTCTTGAAATATGTCGAATCAATACTTCCGCCATCAAATTTCGACAACTTGATGCCGCACTCGACTGGTGTGTTGACCGGATTGTTTTTCTCCATATTGAACTTTTCAAGAATTGACTTAGCATAGCCTTCTTGGGTGATGAAAATGTCATCACTACTTTGCTTCACCTCGATGCCAAGATAATAAGACATGAGCCCAATATCTGTCATCTCGAATTCTTGAACCATGGAGTTCTTGAACTCTCTTAACATACGTAGATTGTTACCTGTAAAGATAAGATCATCCACATACAAGCACACAACAAAAAAAATCTCCATTTTCATTCACCTTAATGTATAGAGCATGTTCGTAAGGACATTTCACAGAATTATTAGCTTGAAAATGGGCATCAATTTCACAAAACACCCTGAAACTACACTTTAACATCAACACTGTTTTCTGAAACTATGACTGAAACATACGCGCAACCTAAATTAAAGCCTTCAATATGACTCGAGTTCCCGATAAGCGAATTGGGAATTTTTTTTGTAGGATCTTCGTAACAGAAAACCCTAACTTCTTGTTTGGATTTGGAAGCTTGAATCTGACATGTGATATACTTTACTTGTTATTTAAGTTCATGCAACTACTGTTTTTATTCCGAATATTATCTTATTATATTGTATGGTCAAGTACTTAACCGAAAACTTGTAAGAGGTCTTGTTAATTATTGATATCGCATGGCTCATAAAATGAATGGTTCATTGTAATGGTTCATCCTCAATGTATACTCTTGCAAGTCCAAATGTGTCGGTTAAGCGCATGAACGTTAAACACGAGGATCGGGGTAGTTTGGTGAAGGTAGCGGTCAGGGTTTCTGGATTCCCCTTACATTGCTCATGTGTTTTCGTAGGATTGACGGATTGCTATATATAAATAATCATTCATGTTGTTCCGTGGGACAAACGAAATGCTCTTAAAACTCGGTCCAACATCCTGATTAAACTAAGACGAACGATAGATAGGTTACACCATGCAAGCGATAAACCTATACATGCACACCCATTCATGTCCATGAAGTATTGATTACATTTGTTTACTTGTTGTTTCTTACGATTGATTGACATTTCATTGATATATACACATGTTACTACTCATGCTCTTGCTACATATTTATTTCCTCGTTTAAAATTCACTTTAATATTTGAGTGACTTTCCCAACTTTCTGACGAACATTTATATTCGATTGAAATGTTCGCCAGGGATGGAAATTGATAAGGATTTTCAGGGAGGACAAGAATCTTCCACGGAATATCCAGAGTTTTTCGGTAATCAACCAGAGTAATTAACATTTTTGACCGTTCTTTCGCGCTTGCAAGACTCACTATTTTTCTTATTCTGTTAAACTTTAGTTTTGCGAATAATGTTTTATTTGTTTCAAGGCTTTATTATGGATGTTGGATTATTAGTGACGTTACTGGGATTGGACTATTTAGTTATTTAATTTTATTTAGAAAAAATATTGTTATTTCTTGTGGTATTATTGTTAGACGGTTAGCGTATTTTTATCGAGGGGGGTCTCTCTCGGTGTAAATACGTCGCGGGTCATGTTATCGACTCCGTTTCTATATAATTTGGGAAGCGGGACGTAACACCCTAAAAACACCGAGCTTGAATGCTTTGATACCACTTGTGGTAAAAACTGTTGTACCGCACATTGATCCTCATGATGGTGAAGGAATCATACAGGCACAGCCCAATGAACAAATGATATAGTGCAGCGGATTTCACAACAGGATCCAGTATTTCAAAGTTGAATAAAAAAAGATATAGCTAACGGCTGATCAAATTACTCAGAAAAGATCACACCAAGCAACCAGTAATACAAGATATACCCTGGTTCAGCCCCCAACTGGACCAACTCCTACAACCGCGACGAGAAACTTTCTCTAGAGAAAGAATTACACGAGATTATACGAACTCTCCAACTCACAGAGCTCACTGCAAAGAGAACACTCCAAAAAGGAAACTCTCGCACAAGGAGCATCTCAAACAAAAGAAGAGAAGAGAGTAGAGCAACAATCTGAACAAAACTCTTCAACTCTTTCTGTATTTTCCTTCATACAAAGCTCTCCGGAGAATGAGGGCCGATACTTCACTTCACCTCAAGAATCAATCCACCGCCCTCTCTGTTAAATAGCAAATGGCTATTACACCAAGCAGCATTCGATTCAAATTTGTCTTCATGCCTCCACATTATGTCCCCTCCATAAAGAGCCACTTCAATTTTTTTCAACAAAGGGGCTGCTTGTTTTAAAGGCAGAACATGTAAGATGTGGGCTGCCACACTTTAAATTTTGAAAACAATTTCAACAGTAGCTAGTTATCTGTATATACATTTATATGCATATTCAGAAACAAATATGACAGTGATCAAGGAGCATATTAACATGAGTTAATGGCTTCATTAGGCCTGCAGGAGATCAACAAACACTGATATTGTAATCAATAGCAAGAAAACACCCAGAAACAAATACTTTTTGATGAAATCTATAGTTTTAAGACTTAATGCCACTTTCAACACATTGCAGCTAATTTTAAACACACATTATTAGGACGCCTTTCTCATTGGAACACAAGTCGATATATATTCATTGGATGCAGCCTTCCAAGTTAACTCTTTTCAAGTGAAAATTGAGGCAATATATCTATGTGATGGCTGCTCTTTCGGAACCTGCATAAGGACGAAGAAAATGAGTGGTTTCGCATAGGACATGATAATCACTAATGCGTGCATTCGTTATCAGTTTCGAAGCGCAACGAGGTTACTGCAATGTTCAACAATTTAATCAAAACCTTGATGGAATATCTATCTATTCATGATTCCAGTCAGTGATTGGAAAGGGAATTAAAACAAAGATTATTAGGAGCCAACAAAATTTATCAAGAAATAACCTATTGTATTTCGCTCGTTTGCGGAAGCTAAATTGAATATAATTGAAATTATTTAGGGATGCGACTGTCCTGAGAAAAGCCGCATCTTTACCAAAAGTCATCTCTGTATATCTATGTACAAGATATAAGGAAGAAAAACAAAATGACTTTGAACAAACCTGGAGGGAGACTCCAGGCCTAAATAGTTCCATAACTACGAAAACCGAATGGCTTGTAGCTTCGGTGCCCGCAAAACCTTTATGCAGCCCCTAACTTCCTCAGATACAACCAACCTCTCTAGATTAGGAGCATCTTCAATCACGACGCGCAAATCATTGACCCTCACATTACTAAAAAATTCAAACGCACGCAGTCTCTGCAAACAAATCCTGACCTGCAAAAACCCGCTGCACCAACGGATTTTCAGGTCTTCAAGCACCGGACAACTCGACAGCAGACCGGCCAGATATTCCCCGGAAAGTTCAACTTCCTCCAAGCACAGAATCCTAAGCCGAGGGAAGCTGGTAACCGATGTCGGCAACCCGCAAAACGAAATACTGAGGGTGACCAGAGGGCTGGAAGTGAACATGGAGCAATCGGGCAGCTGATAAAACTCTTTCACATGGTTTACGCTGGGTGGTCTGCCGTGAAGGGACAACCTTTCGACGCCTCTTCGAGCCAGGGTTTCGAGCCAGCGATCGACGAGGCGTCTCACCGTCACGTCCGAGATAGATAACAAGTAGTAGAGGCCAAAGGAGCGAATGGGTCCACGATGGGACATGGTGAGGATGCCGTCGATGGCTTTGACGGCAGGGCTGTAGTATCTCATCGTTTTCAGTAAGAAGATGTCGCAGATATTGAGAGTTGCATTGGTCCAGAGGTTTCGGAACCGAGAAGAGAGGAGGGTTGTTCTTGCTGCGTCCTTGAGAGGGAGGAAAGATATGATACTGGTCAGGATCTCGTCCGGGAGTTGGCTGAGGAGCTCAATGCCGCCGCCGCCGCTGCCCATCGCCGTAACCCTAGATCTCTTGTTGATGCAGGACATATATAGGAAGATTTGAGGAGAGGGAGAGAAGATGCATGGTTGAGTCCTATTTATAGTTGAAAACAGATATGGACAGATGTGATTTCAATAAGATTTGAAATTATCATGATTTGAAAAGATTGCAACAATTAGAAATAATATACATATCCTATTTTATATGGTAATTATTACTATTATGGATTTGATCAAGTCAGGTTATAATGCAGACCTTTTTTGGCCCAAATTAAGTTATAAGAAAAAGAAGAAAAATCTCTTATAAGTCTTTTTAATGTCCGTGTCTTATAATATCTAATAAAAGGTCTTTTATTTAGTACCAATTATTTATTTGCTTATTTAGTTGATGGAGAAATATTTTAGTTTAATGATTTTATTTTTAAAAGTAATTTTAGTCATTTTTATAGTATTTAAATATTATTGATGGAATTTTCTAAAAGCTATTTATATTATTCTAGGCTTAAAATGTTTTAATGAAATTTTATAATGTCTTAAAATAATTTATAGATTTTTATTATTAATTAAAATAAATATTTCGTAATTAAAATAATTTTTAAAGTTAAGATAGATTTAAATAAAAATAGTAACAAACAAATATTTTAGAATATGAGTAAATAAATTAGTTTTAATCAAAAATTATTTTTATACTGAATATAACAATAAAATATCTCAATTCTTTTCAAATCTCTGATACCATGAAGTGAACTGAGAAGAAATAATTTATTAGCCTAATTAAATAAGATTCCATACAAATCTATATAGAGAGAGTTATATATCACCTATCAATCTAATAACAAAATATCTTCATAACTAATATCTACTAACTAAATATACTCATAGCTAATATATAATAACTAATTATATTCTTAACAAGACATATCTACTAGGTCTATTAGATTTCTAAATTCAAATTAATTAATAACCTCTATTGAAAATCTTATGTAAAAGTAGTGTACACGTAGCGTAGCGTAAGCTATTTGACAAAAAAACGTAAGCTGATTTGTATTTAAGTTATTTTCGAATACTACATAACGCATATGTTAAGATACGCTATATAGCGCAAAATAGCGAGCCACACAGCGAGTTTTTTAAACATTGTAGGGGAAAATAACGCATTACAAAAAAGGGAGAATGGAAACCAGCTACAGTTAAAGTTAAGTTTTAGATATCCACCAACAATTAAAATAAGATTGGCCAAGAGAGTACAAATGGGTGGATGAGTTGTATTTACCAGCAGCAAGTTATATCAACATAGATTTCATGATAAAAAGAGCCGGCATCAAGTTATATCTATGAACAAAGTAAACAGAAGAGAAAGGAGAGTGGAGAATATTTTCAATTTCATTCCATACCTTCACTTGGCATACAAGGCTCTATTTATAATATTTTACAGTTAAGAATAGTTTTACAATTATATACAATGCATTGAATCCCTCATTATAAACTACTATAGTTAGCCATTGACCACCATATAAATCCTTTATTTCCAGCCATATTAATCCCTTAATTTTAACCATTATAAGCTACTATAGTTAGCCATTGACCACCATATAAATCCCTTATTTTCAGGCATATGAATCCCTTAATATTAGCCATTATAATCAACCATTATAAGCTACTATAGTTAGCCATTGACCGATATACTATCTCTGATCACACACCCCTCAAACTGATGGTGGGTCATCATCAGTTTGCTATTGTAAAAATCATGGCGCTTCTTAGTTTGAGACTTTGTAAAGAAATCTGCGAGTTGCTCCTTGGAAGGAATATGAGAAAGTGAAATGAGTCCTTGTTCAAATTTCTCACGGACAAAATGACAATTTATCTCAATATGTTTAGTACGCTCGTGAAATACTGGATTGTTTGCAATTTTGACCGCATTTTCATTGTCACAAAATAGTGAGGTAGGAGCCTTTAAGTGAATACCAAAATCCTTTAAAAGTGTTGGAGCCAAATGATTTCACCACAAGCAGATGGCATCGCCCGATATTCTGCTTTAGTGGAAGATTTAGAGATAGTAGGTTGCTTCCTCGATTTCCATGACAATAGAGAACTCCCTAAGAAAATACAATACCTCATGGTAGATCTACGTGTGTATTTGCATCCAGCATAATCAGCATCACAAAAACCCTGCAACTCAGTACTAGAAGTGGTAAGATAGGATAATCCCATTGTCGGAGTGGAACGAACATATCAAATGATATGGTGGACTGCTGTTAAATGTAATGTGCGAGGATCAGAAACAAATTGGCTTACAATCTGCCCCGCGTGGGCGATGTCTGGACGAGTGACAGTGAGATAGACTAAGCTTCCAACTAGTCGACGATATAGTGTTGGATCAGGGATTGGATGTCCATCTGTACGACCATACTTCACATTCAACTCAAGAGGAGTGTCGACACTTTTATCATCTGTGAGCCCAGCTAAATCAATAAGATCTTGATTATATTTCCACTGACTAAGAAATATCCGTTAGTGTGCTTAGATATCTCTAACCCAAGAAAATAAGCCGCAAGACCAAGATCTTTCATGAGAAATGATTGTTGGAGAGTTTGTTTGAATTCTTGAATACGTTGACGATTATCACCAGTAATCAAAATATCGTCAATGTAAACCAAGACCAAAATGTGCCCTTTATCGGTTGAGGAGATAAACAATGAATAATCATTATAACTTTGTTGGTAACCAGCCTGTTGAAGCACTGCTTTTAGTTTAGAGAACCAAGCCCGTAGTGCCTGTTTCAAGCCAAAAAGCGCCTTCCGTAATTTACAAACCATCTGAGGAGGAGCATTGTAGCCTGGAGGAGGTTTCATGCAAACAGTTTTGGATAGATCACCATTAAGGAACACAATTTTCACGTCCATTTGATAAATATCCCAATTCTTAAGGGCAGCAACAACAATCAAAGTACGGACTGTAGTCATTTTGGCAACCGGAGCAAAAGTTTCTTCATAATCCACACCATACTCCTGTTTGAATCCTTGTGCTACAAAACGAGCTTTATAACGATCCAAAGAACCATCAGACTTCAATTTGATTGTATACACCCATTTACATCCTACCACCGGATAATCTGGATGTGCTGGTACCATGTCCTAAGTGTGGTTAAGCTCCAAAGCCTCGAGTTCTTCTTTCACAGCATGGCTCCATTCTGCACTATCTGCAGCTTGCTTATAGGAATGAGGAATATATAAAGGTGTAAGTGAGGAAAATAACGAAAGACGGTCAGGTGGCCTAATTGTACGAGTGGAACGACGAAGTGGAGGAGAAGATGAAGAGATAGTGTTACCCGAGGCCGAAGTTGGTGAAGGGTGAGGCATACGATGTGGAACTTCATTACTTTCAACCTGTGAAGTGTTGGGAAACAAAAATAAAGGAATACTAGAGCTAACAGACTGTAAGGAATTAGAAAGATTAGAAAAATATGGGGTATCTTCAAAGAATATGACATTTCGAGAAATCCTCATTCGTTTTGCTTCCCAATCATAGCAGCGATATTCTTTTTGTGTTTAAGAATATCCAAGAAAAATGCATCTCACCGACTTAGCTTCAAGTTTAGAGCGTTGAGAACTAGGAAGAAGGACAAAGCAGGCGCACCCAAAAATCCGCAATAAATTGTAATTTGGAGAGTACCCATGCAGCTTCTTCAATGGAGAAACATTTACTATCAATGGAGTTGGTAGCCATCAAGAAGTTTGCTGTTAGGATACTTTCAACCTAAAAAATCTTTGGCAATTTTGCATGAAAGCACAAAGCACGAGCTGTCTCTAATAGATGTCTATGCTTTCTTTCTGCAACTCCATTTTGTTGTGGTTGGTGAGGGCAACTTCGTTGATGAATGATTCCTTCTTCAGTAAGAAATGTTGTAAATTGTTGAGACATATATTCACCTTCCGGATCACTGAGCAAAATTTTTATTTTCTTGCCAAATTGAGTTTGTACTATTGCATAGAAGTATTTGAAAACTTGCAGAACCTTCGATTTATGTCATGGAAAATAAACCCAAGAGAATCGTGACCAATTATCGACGAAAAGAACATAGTAGAGTTTTCTAGTTAATGAACCAATAGGGGATGGTCCCCAAACATCAGTGTGAACAAGAGCAAAGGAAGAAATTGCATGATTCTCATTTCTTCTAAATGGTAAACTATGAGATTTTGAAAGAGCACAATCTTCACAATTATTAATAATTCTTGACTTATAGTCAAGTTTGTCTAACAAAGCACAAGAGGAAAATAAAGAATTCAAATTCAAAGTATGTGGGTGGCTAAGACGACAATACCAAAGCCTCCATAATTTATTTGAGGAATTGATTTCATCAGAAGGAGCAAGAAATCAAGTAGGTGAATTTGATGGTGTTTCCAAGTCCAGCATGAAGAGTTCCCCTTTCCTATGGTCTCTCCCAATCACTTTTCCAGTCTGCAGATCCTGTATAAGACAACCAGAAGAAGAAAATGAGACAATACAGTTTTGTTTCACAAACTGACTAACCGAGATTAAATTGGCAGAAAGGTTAGGGATGTATAGGACGTTGGAAAGTGACAAGGATGGTGAATCTGGAGGTGTTATTGTCAATGAACCAACCTTTGTAATAGGAAGAGTTTGTCCATTTGCAACAAATATTCTTTCATTTTTATCATATGGCATGATAAAATGAAAAACATTTAAATTTCATGTCATGTGATGGATGGCTTCAGAGTCTACAACCTAAGAGTTAGAGAAGGAAGTTTTACCAAAACCAGAAGCATGGAGAGCTTGAATGACTTGTTGGATGAATTCTGGTGAAAGAATAGAGGGCTGAGTAGAGGTATTGGGATTTGAATCAACCTGAGAGGAAAATGGTAAAGCGACAACATGAAATGCAGAGGACGAAGATGCTGAAGGTTGTGATTAAGGCTTTGGAGGTCCTCGCTTTATTGGGCGTTTCTTGCAATCTTCTATCAAATGGCCTTGCTCTTTGCAATATCTACAGAATAAAGAATCGTTGCCTTTATTTCTTTTGCATTGATATGATAGATGCCCCATCTTATGACAATTGAAGCATTCAACCTTGCTGAAGTCACGAACTTTGCCTTTGTATGTGCTTGCAAGTAGAGCTGCATCAAGTGTGGGTCCAACGGTTGAAAGAGACGTCAAACGAGTCTCTTCGGCCATAAGTTCAGGTAAGATCTCTTCCAGACTAAGACTGACATTACGAGTCAGAATAGTAGCACGAACATGTTCAAGATCGGATCGCATTTTCATCAAAAATTGCCTACATCGGGATTGTTGTCGTAATTTTATTACTGTTTCAAGAGCATCTTTAGGGATATCAGAATTTATCATGTCCATTTCATTCCAAATTTTCGTCATAATAGAATAAAATTCTTGAATACTACGAGATTCTTATGATTAAAAACTGATCTCTTGTTCCAGCTGATATAGGCGAGCCTTGTTGTTTTGTTTGTAAATGCGTTCGAGATAGTCCCACATTTCTTTGGCAGTGGTCAGCAGACTTAAGTTCACCACGATAGAACTCTCAACAGACTCTATGATCCAAGTCTTTATTTTGGCATTGTTGATCATCCACTTAGAAATGGATGCATTGTCTACTGGCTTTGTAGTAACTCCATTAATGTAGCCCCATAAGTCTTGTCCTTCTAGAAAGTTTCTGATGTAGAATGCCCATAGAAAGTAATTCTTTCTGTCTAACTTCATGGAAAAACGATGATGCTGGTGCGACTCCATGAGAGGACCCAGGAAGAAAACTAGAGATGAACAAGAAGGAATGCTTCTGTTTCCCCCAATCAGAGCAAAACTCTGTTCAAATTTCAAGGCGGGAAATGAAGCAATGCTTCTGTTTCCCCCAATCAGAGCAAACCTCTGTTTTAAAAATTCAAATGATAAAGAAAGCAACGCTTCAGTTGACTTGCGCTCTGCGCTGTGCGACACGTGTCAGCGCAGTTGCGCTGCGATTTGCGCTGCGCGACACATGTCAAGCACAGGTGCGCTTGCGCCAACTATGCCAGCATTTAAACAATAAAATTCTGGAAAGATCTTTCCAATCTTGTTAAAAACAAGAAGATATCTTCTGTAAAACAGAGCCCTAGGATCAAAGATCCAACGGTGGGGAAACATCCCTAAATCAATCAGAGAAAGATCTCTTTAACTGATTTAACAAATCAATTGGCACTATATAAAGGCCCCTAGACTCCAAGTCTAAAATATACAGAGATAGAGATACAGAACTCCTCTAAAAACTTTGAGAAGAACTCGAAGAGAAAAAGGTAAAACCTTTGAAAAAAAAAGAAGTTCTTCTAAAAAAATCAAAGATCTAAGAACAAGATCAAGATCTTCAATAAAAAATAATAAAAAAGAAGTAATCTACTTCATGATTAGATCTTTTGATCTATATAAAGGCATTGCCTTTTGATAAGAATCAGAACCATTGGTTCTTGAAATCTTTGGAACAAGAAAAACTTGTTTTCTTTGATCTAAATTTGATCAAGATGCGCTTTGCGCTACCGAACAGTGCCTTGCACTCTTGATTTGCGCTGTTGCGCTCTTGGATTGGCGCAAGTCACCAGAGCGCGCCGCGTGTCAGCAGTGCACTGGCGCAGCGCACTGCGCTAACAGACTTGCGCTCAGCAGAGCGCGACACGTGTCAGCAGCGCACTTGCACAGCGCACTGGCGCAGCGCACTGCGCTAACAGACATGGCTCACCAGAGCGTGACACATGTCACCTCCACATCAGTTTGCGCCTTGCGCTCCTCAATCGGCACAAAGCGCTTGACAGGCCACATGGCGCGCTGTCAGACTATTAAATGCAGTGCATTATTGCAAAAAGGGCAGAGACCAATTAAAAGGTCCAACAGACCAAAACAAATGCCATGCATTACTAAACAAGGGCAGAGCCCAAATAAAGGTCTGACAGGCCAAACACAAATAAAATGTTGAATATTCTCAACTGGACTTAGCCCAATTCTGGCCATAAGTCCTCAAATTAAATTGAACTGAGCACAACTGCTCTCCCTTAAATCAATTTACACCCGGTTCAAGGGTACAACTCTGAACTCCTCTAGTATTTGTCGTTGTATTCTTTCAACGTCGTCAAAGAGGTGACGGGTCCCGACAACCACACATTGATACGGACTGTGGGGTCTTTAAACTCATGGACTAATGCGTCCTTAAACCAATATTCGTCCCCAAAATAGGAATGTTGGACCACCATGTCCCTAAACTGGCAATGGACCACCATGTCCCTAAACTGGTAATACGGACCGCGAGGTCCTTAAACTCATAGACTAATGCGTTCTTAAATCAATATTCGTCCCCAAAATGGGAATGTTGGACCACCATGTCCCTAAACTGGTAATACGGACTATGGGGTCCTTAAACTCATGGACTAATGCGTCCTTAAACCAATATTCGTCCCCAAAATGGGAATGTTGGACCACCATGTCTCTAAACTGGTAATACGGACTGTGGGGTCCTTAAACTCATGGACTAATGCGTCCTTAAACCAATATTCGTCCCCAAAATGGGAATGTTGGACCACCATGTCCCTAAACTGGTAATACGGACTGTGGGGTCCTTAAACTCATGGACTAATGCGTCCTTAAACCAATATTCGTCCCCAAAATGGGAATGTTGGACCACTATGTCCCTAAACTGGCGATGGACCACCATGTCCCTAAACTGGAACAATAGAGCCCAAATGCTCTTTTGTCGGATCTAAACGATCCCGTTAAGTTGATCTTAGTCTCAAATTAGACTAACGTATCCTTAACAAACGTTTGAGTTGATCTTAGCCTCAAATATGGCTAACGTATCCTTAAACCAAAACCCCAAACCCAAATCTAAGAAAATATGGATTTGGACTAATCTACGTCCTACGGGCGACGACATAAATTAGTCTCCGTATACAATCCACGGGCAACCACAAACAAAACAAACACCCACGACACGAAGTGAATATCTGGAGAAGGAGAAAGTTGTCACCGCGATGCGGTAGCGTAATTAACTGCAGGGGCTTACGCCTGCAGGGAAGAGCATTCCCACAATCAAAAACCCCTCGAATGAGGGGGAATCTGACGAAGTCTGCTAAATCGGCCGCATCCGTCTAAACCTCCGATACACGGTGCCATAAATCAACTTGGCATCTTCGGAGAGATAGACGGATAAAACAAAATAGTATCTGCCCCGAATTTCAGGCAAGACGTCTCTACGTCGCGCCGTCATTCGGAGGGGAACAGCTACTATAGTTAGCCGACCACAATATAAATCCCTTATTTTCAGACATATGAATCCCTTAATTTTAGCCATTATAATCAACCATTATAAGCTACTATAGTTAGCCATTGACCGATATACTATCTCTGGTCACAATATCAACATAGATTTCATGATAAAGAGAGCGGAGCTTTATGTGTTTTTGAAACAGAATGCTGGGCTCCTAAGAAGCATCATAGACAGAAGATGCACGTAGTGGAGATGCACATGCTTTGTTGGATGTGTGGTATACCATAAAAGATAAGGTGCGAAATGAGGATATTTATGCAAAAGTTGGTGTAGCACATGTGGAAGAGAAGATGCGGGAAAACCGGCCAAGATGGTTTGGTCATATGCGACGTAGACCTATGAAAGCACCGGTTTAATGAATGGATACTCTCAATATAGGCAATGTCAAAAGGGCGAAAGGAAGACCGAAGAAAATATGGATGGAGGTGATACGAAAAGATATGGTTTCCAAATGCCTCAATGAAAGTATATTGTTTGATAGGAGTCAGTGGAGGTGGAGAATTCATGTGCTGGACCTGGTGCGATTCTCATGATGTAGCCTAACCCATATGCTTGGGATAAAAGGCTCAATTGTTGTTGTGGCCTTTTTTTTCAAAAATGAGGTCGCCACCTTATATACCTTAATATACGTATGCATGTATGTGTGACTGTGTGTGCATGTTAGCGGCTTATTTACTCTTAGGGCCCACCATTTAAACTTTTAACATGGTTGGCACCGTGAATCTTGGTCTTCAGATTTAGATTAGAGAGAGAGAGAGAGAGAGAGCAGGTCTTCAGGTGTGTGCGTGTGTGTGGCTTAGCCTTCAGGTTTGCATTAGGATGTGTGGTGGCAATTATGAAGAGAATTATTCTTCCAAATAAACACATAATTGCTATCATGCATCATCATGATGATCTAAAGGTTAAAATATCGATAGAATCCTACTCTGACCCTATTTATAATCATGTGCGTTTGCGTTTGTGTTTGTGTTATGATCGTCACAATATAAGTAAATCACATACATGCATGATTTTTCAAATATTTGAAAATCTGGATTTATTAAAACATGCTTCACTACTTATCACGTTCTTGATTTTGTTGGTTCTCTGTGGCAACAGTTGCGTGAATTCTTCTCCTCTTGCAATTCCATTGCATTTCGCTTTAAGATGGCTCATAAGATAAAAGACATCATCAAAACATTCAATGAGATTGCAGAAGAGAGAAATAAGGTTGGCATGAGGGAGAGATCATCCTTGGAAATAGAGAGCGAGAGGCGTGTAGATCAAGAGACCTTCTCTTTCGTTAATAAATCCGTGGTTTTTGGAAAGGATGATGCTAAAGAAGAGGTGATTGAGTTTTTGATTGAAGTGGACAACAATATGAATTTGAGCATCTTTCCAATAGTTGGTTTAGGAGGAGTCGGAAAGACCACATTCACAAAATTAGTCCATAATGACGAAAGGATTCAAAAGCGATTTGAATTACGAATGTGGGTTTGTGTTGCCGAAGATTTTAACGTAAAGCTCATTGCAAAGACAATTCCAGAGCGTGCCACGAATAAAGATTACCCTATCAAAAAAGCCTTAAAGAAAAGAGATACCTACTTGTTTTAGATGATGTGTGGAATAAGAAAGTGTCACGTTGGGAAAGACTCAAAGCTTTGTTGAGAGGAGGCAAAGAGGGCTATAAAATTATAGTAACCGCCCGCAGTAAAAACGTTGCTAGGATAATGGGCACGGTGACCAACCTGTTCAAGTTGGAGGTTTTGTCGGATGATGATTGTTGGGTCTTATTTAAGGATAAGGCATTTGGACCGGGAAAAGAACCAGAAACCTTGAATTTGGTGATAATAGAGGAAAATGCCGTTAGAAAGTGTGGAGTTTTGCCATCGGTAGCAAAATCACTAGGAGGTCTTATGGCCACAAAAAGAGGGGAAGCAGAATGGTTAGAGGTCCAAAACAGTGAGGTTTGGAGATTTAACGAAGACGAAGGGGGAATACTTCCAGCGCTAAGGATAGGTTATGATCATTTGCCGCCACATTTGAAAAGGTGTTTTGCCTACTGCACATTGTTCCCCAAAGATCACCATTTTATGAGGTCACAGTTGATTCAGTTTTGGATAGCCGAAGGTTGCCTTCAACCATCGGATAAAGGCACCCTTGCCGAGGACATTGGCAAGCAATGTTTTAATAGTTTGTTGTGGAGATCATTATTTCAGGATGAAGACGAACTTTACTAGAACGGGACTGTAAGATGTAAAATGCACGATTTAGTTTATGATCTTGCTCTTTCTGTGACAAAGGATGAATGCTGCATACTAGAGCCTGATAATAAAGGACTAATCTCTGAAGGATATTGCTATTCCTCTATAATATCTGATGGTGATTTGTCCTTGGCAACTTTAAAGACTGCTTGCGAAGCAAAGAAGCTGAGGTCCATCTTTGTACATAATCCTAGAAATATTGGAGCTAGTGAGATCGATGAGTTCGTTTCGTATGTAGTGACAAATATGACTCGTCTTCGTGCATTATATCTATATCAGTCTTAGAGTTCAAGAAATTCCCAGCTCAATTGGAAAACTGAAGCATCCAAGGGCTATAGATTTCTCAAGTTCTAGCATTTCTCTGTTACCTAACTCCATCACTAGCCTTTACAACTTGCATACGTTGAGGCTCAAAAATTGTGAAAATCTCATCATGATGATGCTCGATATCGGTGATCTCCCAGATCGTAACACGTGGCTGATGGCGTGTTCCGAAGCCCGCAAGGAAGGACCAAGGACAGCACGTCGGAGGAACACCCGGGTCTGCGATCCATGGACGTGGCCGACCTTCTAGGCCGTCCACACCACTCCTATGCCCGCCTTGCAAATAACCGTTGGCTCGCCCCTGAGCCTCTTGCACATTTGGCCTCCTCGGCCCTCTCAGCTCGCCTCCGGGCTACCACAGAACCAAGATAGCTCGGCCTCCCACTCGGTCCCGAGCCCCTGCCGAGCTCATCTTCCTCGGTCCGTTTGACCGACCGACGACATCATTTGCAGGTGTTTCCGCCTCGCCTCCGAGAATCTTGCCATGCGCGAGATATCCGCTACCCACGATCCCCATTAACGGGCCTGTCTCGCCATTAATGGGAGATCCCGCCCATCATGCGGGCGTGACGTCGGGGGCGTAACGGACGGCGTGATTCTCGCACCTGCCTGCCTGCTGCCACCGCTATATAAACCCCTCCTTCAGACGGTTCAAATAATTCATTTTTCCACTCACTAGGCCGTTGCTCTGCTCGGATTTCCTGTTTAACTTGATCGTCGGAGGGTCCTCGGTGGTACAACCATCCCGGGACTTCCTTGCAGGTAGCTCGACCCCAACAACCTCAAACCCATTGAGATCCACACACTTCAGGAGCTATCCTCCAACTCAAATCTCGGCCATCCATCATCGCCAACAGCAGATCAACGAAAGGTAACATCTTGACGCAATTCCACCCGCGTCAGCTGGCGCCGTTTGTGGGAATCAAACACACGACCACACGGTTAAAAGTCTTTACAAGAGGCGCGGACGAATCTCCTCCTCTGAACACCATCAATACCCTTGGTGCCCGGATAGATCGACTCGCATCCGTCGTGGATGCACTCGTCCGTGTCCAAACGGCGGCACAAACTCCATAGGTCGCCGCTCCCCCACCTCGGGACTGGGACCCCTACAGAGGGAGAGAAGACTCTGGTCGTGTCGGTACTGCCAACCACCACCTCGTTGCCTCTCACGGTCGTAGATCTCCCGGGCCGACATATTCTACGACCCGCTGGGCGCTGCACAGTGCAACCCCAAGGTCCGTCGCCAGAGAGCCTCGCCCCAAGCCCCTGCGTACCCATGTCCCACCCGAGGAGATGTCGGTCAGCTCGCCTGCTCCCAAGCATGACCGGCATCCCCTCCCTCGACGGGGCCGCACGGACGGGACTCGTCACGGCAGCTCGAAGACTACCTCGCCGGGCGACCTAAGGAACCTCATTGAAAGGAACCGAGGCTACGGCCAAACGCAAGTCTCCAACGGCAAGGGCCAAAGATCGGAATATGCCGAATCGTCGGGGTACCATGGCCGGCGTACCATGGCCGGCTCGACGCCCTCGAAAAGAAGACCGAGGACATGCATCGAGAAGGTTGCTACTCGAGCGACGGGGCTAAATTCGTCGCTGACTCACTCACAAAGCCCTTCACCGAGGGGCTTCTCGCTATCCATGTCTCCTCCTAGAACAAGCCCCCTAAGGTCTTGCTCTTCGACGGGAAGTCAGACCCGAAGGACCATCTGGACGCGTTCATGACCGAGATGAGCTTCCAAGACAACTCTGACGCCGCCCAATGCCAAGCTTTTCCGGCCACTCTCATCCGCTCCGGACGAGACTGGTTCTGAGGACTCGTGCCACGCTCGATCTCAACTTTCGACGAGCTGGCCATCCAATTCTTCGGCCATTTCGTCGGGAACAGACGACAGAAATGGACCGTCGACCATCTCTTCACGATCAAGAGCGGGGACAAAGAAACATTCAAAGCGTACGTCACCCGCTTCTATAATACCCTTCTCGAGGTCCCCGAACATCGAGACGAGACAGTCATCACAGCCTTGAGGTCTGGTTTTAGGCACAAGGAGTGGTTACGCTCCTTTGTATTAGCGCAACCTAAGACCATGGCCGAGGTAAAGACCTGGATCGAGCGCGCAATCCAGCTCGAGTCCGAGGTGAACGCAAATCTTCCCGGGGCAGAGCAAACTGACCAGAAAAAAAGGGCGAGGGAAGAGAGAAAGAGACTTGAGCGGCCAAAGCGCTACTCTCCGAGGTTTCAGGAGTACACCCCGCTCAACGTATCCCATACGGTACTGCTTGAGGAGGCCAAGGGCGAGGGGTTCTTCAAGCTCCCCCGATATCAAGCATGGCGGCAAAGCGTACTCGGAGCCCCTACTGCAGTTTTCACAGATCGCTAGGCCCCTCCACGGAGAGCTGTAAGAAGCTCCGAGACTATATCGAGGAGCTCATCCATTCGGGACATCTTGCAGCGTACTTACGGGACAAGCGACAAGATGACCACGAGCAGGAGCAGCGTCCCCCTCCAAGCGAGTTGACAATCGGCCAAATCATGGTCGTGTCAGCGGAGGGTACGTCGGATACCTACGAGGCTCAGCATCCCGCGCCGGTCGCGGAGGCCAACAGACAACCGAGGGGCTCAAGCTGCGCAAATAAAAAGAACATCTACTAGCGTGTACTTCTTTTTACTAAGGCAATATAAACTTTTCTCAAGATCTTTTGTTTATTTAACAAAGGGATCAATAAAGCATTGCAAAAAGAAGAATATTATTCATTCAAAAAGGTACTATGGGCTCTTCAGCCGTACATCCAAAAAAAATTTTACAGTAGCGGGGGAAGGGGTGCAGAGAACATTGCTCGTGGTACTCCGAGGATATCTCCGCCAGCCGAGCCCTCGCGGCCTCAGACCTCTGCCCCTGATACCACCCGCGAACGTCGGCATCATGCCTCAATTGGTAGCACTCAATAATGAGCGCCACCGAGCGATCCCGCTGGCCCGCGGAGATCAGGCCGAAGCGCCACAGAGACCTTAACTTACCGACCACCTCGTCCCTCAACTGCTCGGATAAGGGATTGTAGAGCCCCAGCGACGCCCTCCAGATGGAGTACATCAACAACTGTAACAGGGGGAAGCCGGGAAAGCAGTCGGATGAAATGATCCTCAATGCGGCCTATTACCAAATGCACCATGTCCTCGGTGCAGTGCTGGTCGTAGAGGTAGACGTCCTCGAAACTCACGATGTCGGGAATGGTAAAAGGGAAGTCCTCCATTCTTACGTTTTGGGTATGAAAGATGGAGTGATCAACGCTCCCTCCGTTTTATAGCGAACAGCCCCCCAGGAGTCCAACAGCCGCTCACCCACAACTGTACCGCCACGCGGCAGACACCTAGCCTTTCTCGGCAAAATCAAAACAACGCGGCTCTGGCGCTTTGCCTTCCCCACGCGTTCATGACATGTGTCACCCGCGACTATCACACTTCCCGATACTCACACCGAGAAGGCGCTAAGGATCAAAAGCCCTCGCCAAGAGGCAACCGGGCCCGCCCTTGCTCGATTATCCCTGGCTGGTAGTTCCCTACCCCACAGCTCCAGGGATCTAAGCCCTCGCCAAGAGGCACCGAGCAGCTTCACTGCTCGATCCATCCTTAGCAGGCCTCTCACGGCCCTTCCCATGCTAAGAACCAAAGCCCTCACGAAGAGGCAGCCGAGCGGCTACCCTGCTCGGCTATCCCAGGCTGGTAGTTCCCTACCCCACAAAGCCAGGGATCAAAGCCCTCACCAAGAGACAGCTGAGCGGCTACCCTGCTCGGCTATCTCAGGCTGGTAGTTCCCTACCCGACAACGCCAGGGATTAAAGCCCTCACCAAGAGGCAGCCGAGCAGCTACCCTGCTCGGCTATCCCTGGCTGGTAGCTCCCTACCCCGCAACGCCAGGGATTAAAGCCCTCGCCAAGAGGCACCGGGCAGCAATCCTGCCCGGCCCAGTCCTTAAGGATCAAAGCCCTCGCCAAGAGGCACCGGGCAGCAACCCTGCTCGGCCCGTCCTTAGTAGGCCTCTCCCGGCCCCTCCCGCGCTAAGGATCAAAAGCCCTCGCCAAGAGGCAATCGGGCCCGCCCTTGCTCGGTTATCCCTGGCTGGTAGCTCCCTACCCCAAAACTCCAGGGATCAAAGCCCTCGCCAAGAGGCACCGAGCATCAACCCTACCCGGCCCGTCCTTAAGGATCAAAGCCCTCGCTAAGAGGCAACCGGGCCCGCCCTTGCTCGGTTATCCCTAGCCGGTAGCTCCCTACCCCACAACGCCAGGGATCAAAGCCCTCGCCAAGAGGCAACCGGGCCCGCCCTTGCTCGATTATCCCTGGCTGGTAGCTTCCTACCCCGCAGCGCCAGGGATCTAAGCCCTCGCCAAGAGGCACCGAGCAGTTTCACTACTCGGTCCATCCTTAGCAGGCCTCTCACGGCCCCTTCCGTGCTAAGGACCAAAGCCCTCAGCAAGAGGCAGCCGAGCGGCTACCCTGCTCGGCTATCCCAGGCTGGTAGTTCCCTACCACACAGCGCCAGGGATCTAAGCCCTCACCAAGAGGCAACCGGGCCCGCCCTTTCTCGGTTATCCCTGGCTGGTAGCTCCCTACCCCACAACGCCAGGGATCAAAGCCCTCACCAAGAGGCAGCCGAGCGGCTACTCTGTCCGGCTATCCCTGGCTGGTAGCTCCCTACCCCATAATGCCAGGGATCAAAAGCCCTCGCCAAGAGGCACCGGGAAGCAACCCTGCCTGGTCCAGTCCTTAAGGATCAAAGCCCTCGCTAAGAGGCACCGGGCAACAAGCTTGCTCGGCCCGTCCTTAGTAGGCCTCTCACGGCCCTTCCCGCGCTAAGGATCAAAAGCCCTCGCCAAGAGGCAACCGGGCCCGCCCTTGCTCGGTTATCCCTGGCTGGTATCTCCCTACCCCAAAACGCCAGGGATCAAAGCCCTCGCCAAAAGGCACCGGGCAGCAACCCTGCCCGGCCCGGCCTTAAGGATCAAAGCCCTCGCCAAGAGGCAACCGGGCCCGCCCTTGCTCGGTTATCCCTGGCTGGTAGCTCCCTACCCCACAACTCCAGGGATTTAAGCCCTCACCATGAGGCACCAGGCATCTACCCTGCTCGGCCCGTCCTTAGCATACCTCACCGTGCCTCCCGCGACTAAGGAACAAAGCCCTCACCAAGAGGCATCCGGTCTATCTACATCTGAGTGATCTCCACCTTGACTTCGGGGACATGGAGATATCGTCTCTCCACCGGTCTTTGCACACTTGGCAAATGAACAGATTCAACTCGACGTGTGATCGCTAGACGAAAAACGGGCCTAACACGAAGGCAGTACTGTGCAAATACAAGTGTTTACCGACAAAGGAAAATTCGCGTGCAAATACTACTGCAAAAAGTCTTTATTCACAAAGCCAAAAGTCTTTACAAATGTATTGTGGGCTCCCCAGCCTTACAAAATGCCTGGAGGCCTACAAAATTCCCGATGCAACAAAAGAAAAGAAACAAGAAGACGAGGGACTTCAGGCCTCAGGGCCGGGCACAACCCGGGAAGCTCAACGTCCACCATGACTGGGGCTGCGCCCATCACAGGAGCCTCGGCGCCGCCCTCGACGGGAGTCCCTTCCCCGGGAGTGCTCCCGGGGGCATCCCCTGCGCGTCGTCTCTGCGAGGATATTCATTCCGGAGCTCTTCATCGGGGAACTCCGGCATCCGAGCCTTAATGGCGTCGAGGGCCTCGTGCCAGATGAGGGTAGTGGCTGCGGCTAGGTCGATGTAAAAATGGTCCGACTTTTTGTAGTTCTCCACCGCCTTCGCCGTCCTGAGCTCGACCCGTTTCGTCCCTTCTACCGCCGCCTCCAGCTCCTTCCGAAGGGTGCCCGCCGACTTCTTCAGGGTGCCGACGAGCAACTTAGAGTCCTGAAACTTGGCCTTGGCGACCTGGGCGGCCTCGTGGTGCCTGGCAACCTCCTGCTTCCCAGCCGCGCCGCCACCTCGCCCTCTAGGACGGCGATCCTCGCCATCGCCGCCTCCAGCTCCAACTTTGAGCTCTCCTCCAGCGAGGAGAGCTCGCCCGCGGCTCGCATCGCCGGGGCATTTTCCTCGTCCTCCATCTGGACGACGAGGGCGACGTGCTGGAGGACCTGAAAAAATTAGAGGGGGTCAGAAAGAAAAGGGAGGCACCAAATCTCACGAATGGTAAGACCCTGAGAGAAAAATCAAGTAAGGTGCGAGCACTAACCTGCACGGCCTCTTGGGCGATCGCCGCCATCTGCGCCCTTAGGGTCCCCCGAGGAACCTTGCCTCTGGCCGACCTCTCCATATCCGTCAGCAAGCTGTCAACAACAGAGAGCCCCGAGGGCACCTCAAAGCGGAGGTCCCCCTCATCCACCAAGATCGGGGAGGCCGAGGTCCGCGGAACCGTCCGGGGGAACCTCTTGAGAGACGACGCCGGGGAGCCGGTCTCTATCTCCGAAGCCTCGGTCTCCTGTTCCCGAACCCGCTTTTGGCTTGGCACCTGGCTGGGCTTCGGGGCACGGCCCGCACTCAAACGCCGGGGTGGGGAGGCTGCCGGGGGATCCGGGGCCGACGTCGGACGGGAAAAGCTGGCACCTCCAGCCTTCGATCCCTTCTTCGGCTCGTGCATGGCCGCTCGAAGTTTGCTCACGTCCATTGGTTCTGCACAAGATAAGGTACAGTAGAGTCAGCAACATGAGTAAAAGTAAAATAAACGCAAGTCTAACAGATCGCCTGCAAACTCCTAACTTACCCGCGAACTGGGCAGGGCTGAGCCCAGCCCAACTCAGGACCTGCTTAGAAAGCAACACGTCGGCCCGAGGAATGGGCTCCCACTTCGCCACTTTCAGCGCGTCGGGATCGCTCGACTGGCCCTATCGCCGACACCTATCCCTAGACCACTGGGTGAGCACGGGCCAGTTCTCACCCTCGGGCGGCCCAACAAAGAAAAACTTCTTCTTCCAATCATGGATGGAAGAAGGCACGACGACGATCCCCGATCCGGGAGCACTTCCCCGCTGCTACCTAAACGAGAGGTATACCTATCTCGGCTCGCCCATGTGAGTGCCAGGGTGGCTTTTGTAAATAAGAGAAGAGGCAAGGGTGGACAGTCTGAAAGGGATCGACTGCAACTTCAGACGGACCAAGAACCCAAGGAGAATCCTCCAGGAGTTCGGCACTAGTTGGCCCGGGGATATCCCAAAATGATTCAGCGCTCTAACAACCTCGGGAGAGAAAGACAGGCGCATTCCGGCCCAAAAGGCTTTCAAGTACAAGGCAATCTGTTTACCCCGTACCTGATCTGCCCTCTCTCCTTCCTCGGCCAAACGTAGCGTATAGCCGGGAGGGATATGGAAACGAGCCCGAGCGGTGGCAAGCTCGTCCTCATACCTCACCGAGGATGACACACCAGAGGCGTCCACGACCTCCGCTCTAGGAACCGCCCTCGTCGCGCGACCCCGGGAAGAGGATCTGACCCTAACTTTTCATGAAGACTCCAACTCAGTAGAAGAAGAAGAATCCCTAGAATCTACCCCGATGACATCTACAAACTCCTCGGAAGAAGACATCTAACCTGATGGAGAGAAGTCCTCGGGAGAGAAAATGCAGAGATCCAACCCAAAAAGGAGAGCGTCGAGCTAACGAGACTCAGGACGAGGAAAATTTGTAAAGGTATGGGCCTTGATGGGGACCCCACCTCTATTTATAGCTGTCGGTGTACACATCCTACGGCGACAGTCATCTCCCACCTAAACGGCTCAGTGCATTCGACGGCCACGATCGCTCCATCTGTCGCACGTGCATTGGCCGTATCCCATCAGACGCTAGAAGTCTGTGGCCCGTCGCGTCAGCCAACCAGCGCTCGACACGTGGTCTGTCGTTTCGGTGAACGTACGCACGATCCGGCGCATCCTCTTTAATGCGAGATCTGGCCCCTGATCCGCTGACATCACCAAGAAGATATAGTTGATTGCCCGAGAACACACGCTCACGATATCTACGACGAGGAGCTCATCTCGGGTGACTCGGCAGGCCACCCTCGACCCGACCTGTGAACAGGTCGGGACGAGAGTGGGGAGCTAATGATGATGCTCGATATCGGTGATCTCCCAGATCGTGACACGTGGCTAATGACGTGTCCCGAAGCCCGCAAGGAAGGACCAAGGATAGCACGTCGGAGAAACACCCGGGTCTGCGACCCATGGACATGGCCAACCTTCTGGGCCGTCCACACCACTTCTATGACTGCCTTGCAAACAACCGTTGGCTCACCCTCGAGACTTCTGCACATTTGGCCTCCTTGGCCCTTTCAGCTCGCCTTCGGGCTACCACAGACCCAAGATAGCTCGGCCTTCCACTCGGTCCCAAGCCCCCCGCCAAGCTCATCTTACTCGGTCCCTCCGACCGACCAACGGCATCATTCGCAGGTGTTTCCCTCTCGTCTCCGCGAATCTCGCCATGCGCGAGATATCCGCTGCCCACGATCCCGCGTTCCACGCCATCACGATCCCCATTAACGAGCCTGTCTCGCCATTAATGGGAGATCCCGCCCATCACGTGGGCGTAACGGCCGACGTGATTCTCATACCTGCCTGTCTGCTGCCACCGCTATATAAACCTCTCCTTCAGACGCTTCAAGTAAGTCATTTTTCCACTCACTAGGCCGTTACTCTGCTCGGATTTTCTGTCTAACTTGATCGTCAGAGGGTCCTCGGTGGTACAACCACCCTGGGACTTCCTCGCAGGTAGCTCAGGCCCAACAACCTCAAACCCATTGAGATCTACACACTTCAGGAGCTATCCTCCAACTCAAATCTCGGCCGTCCATCATTGCCAACAGCAGATCAACGGAAGGTAACATCTTGACGCGATTCCACCCGCGTCACATCGAGCTGTCTCCAGGGTTGGCCAACTTGATCAGCCTCAGACATCTCGACATATGGGCAGGTTGGGACCTTAAAATGCCTTGCAACGTGGGAAGATTAACCAATCTGCAAATGTTCAATTTATTCAATGTAGGTCTTGAAGATGGCTGCACAATCGAAGCGCTGCAAAATCTGGACCAGATAAGAGGCGAAATTTACATCGGTGGTCTAGAGAATGTGAAGGACTCGCATAAGCAATGAAAGCGAATTTTAGCGAGAAAACAAACCTCCTTTGTAGGACGTTCAATTGGGGCAGGTCTGCATCTTGGAGGCGTACCTTCTTCACGACCAGATTTTGAGGATATACTCGAGAATCTCCAGCCTCCTTGCACTTTAAAGAAGCTTGATTTTCAACATTACCCGGGGTGAGAATGCCTCTTTGGGTGGCATACTTCAAAGAGCTTCATCTAGTGAATCTTACCTGATGTGAACGGCTTCCGCCACTTGGCTTACTGCCTTTACTTGAGAGCCTTCGTCTAGAGAACCTGTCTTCAGTGATGACAATGGGACAAGAGGTTTATGGGGTTGAAGGCACATTCCCGAAGTTAAAAAGCTTCGAGTTGTGGGATGTGCCCGAATTGGAGGAATGGGTAGCTTTAATTCCAGGAAGAGATATGTATCCGTGCCTTGAATATCTGGAAATTTGGAAATGCCAAAACAAAGTTTACTTAACCAAAGAGAAATCCAGCAAGATAAAATATCTTAATTTAGGGGAAGAAACGAAAAAAAAACAATGCCAAAACTTGAGGATAAATCCGTATCTTCCATCGGCATTAGTTAGATTGCACGTATCTCACAGCAACACATGGCTGGTAACAGCAGAAGGATGCCTGAAAGAGTTGCCCATGCTGAAGCTGCTAAAGATTAACAAATGTGAGGGATTATTTTCAGCTACACCTTTTCAGGATGGGATGGGACTTTGTACCTTCCCCATCTTGAAGAAAAGATCATCGAGAAAACTAGCGACCTGAGAGGTCTCCACGATGTTATTATGCGCCAGAACTTTCCTTCATTTAAGAAAAAGGTAGGGCCTGAAATTTTTCATCTCTCTTGGGACCTTCAGTATTGAATTAAAGTTTCTGTATATCAATATGTTCTCTATATCAGGTCACACAAGTCGAAGCTGAGAGTTTGCACATTTCCTCTCTTGTGTCGCCCCGCTACCAAAACCTTCATGCAAGGGATCATATAAGGTTTGTATTCTCCTTTTCGCTTTACTTAATATTCTTAATCAATCGGTTATGGAATTCGTTTATGAGCTTGAATTTTATTAATTCCCGTTCTCCTAAGAACCAAACACAGCCTCGCGATGTTTCATCTGTTCTGTCTATTTTAAACTTATCGTTGTTATAGTTCAATGTATTTTCTTAACCACATCGGAACACTAGATGAGTATGGAGTGTGCTCCATTTCATTCTTAGCTATATTTGTGCCTTAGAGTTATAGCAAATATATCATCTCTTCCTCTTCTTGTAGATTTCTCCATACTCTGTGAGAATTTAGAGGAAGGCAATTGGTCATTTAGGATTTTAACAAGCTCTCTTTTGTCATAGTTTTTTGAACTGAGAATTTGACACTTATTTGGAGAGGGTTGACGTCAGATCGACAGCCGGTCATAAAACTTCGGTAGATCTAACCTGGAACTGTAATTCATAGCCAACACCATTTTGATGGGAAAAAGGCTTAGATGATGATCTCAACATTAGTTGCATGGTCAGGCTCAAGTCAAACTGTTATCCCTTTGATGTTGTAGCATTATTTTTTGAAAGTAAATGACAACTTACCAAGCAAACTTTAAAGATCTGAACATTATTTTTTTGAAAGATTGACATTATTTTTATTCTTGGATTCCACCTCTTCAGATCCTAATGTTTAGGATTTGCCCTCCGCAGCGATCAATTGCTGGGTTTCCTCAACTTTGGGTTCTAATCTTCGAGTATGCCTGCGATTCCGGTGAATCTTTGGTTGGTTTGTTGTCGGATTATCCCGTTCTTGAGGAATTGAGCATGAAATCGTGCATCGGGTATAAGCAGGTTAGGATTTTTTTAAAGAGATCGCGGGTCTTCAACTTCGAAAATCTTGAAAGTCCATTGGAGATCATGGATGCTTTTGGAATTCTTAAGTGCTGGTACGTAGAGCATATTGTGAATGAAAATGCTCCTAATCTCTAGCGGTTGATGCTGGCATGGCATGTAACTAATACTGACTTTGTTGAGGATTTTGCATGTGACGAAAGCTCGCTTCAAGTGTTCGGTTTCATCTATGTTAATGTCAACGGGCTTGATTTGGGCGAGATTCGTCTCTAGGTATTAAAAGCTTCATTGTTTTCATTGAAATTATTCTGGAGATTATGATTCTAATACATTGGAATGGAAAATGATGCATGCATTTATATTTCATTTATAAGGGGGGGAAAAATGAAATCTCCACTATTATGTTAGGTGCTTTAGATTTCATTTATATTTAAGTAATTTAGTGTCCTTGTTTTGTTTTGGTGCAATATACACAACATAAACATAGCCAATTATTGACATTTTTATGTTTTTGATTTGAAGCATATCCTCTTCTAGGTTAGGACCTATGTGTTTTTCTTTTCTTTTTTCTTTTTTCACCATGAAAAAAGGGAGGGGTTATAAAAAACCGAGACCTGCCCTCAAGTTTCAGGTCTCACAAAAACACCAAGGCTAGTACCTATGTTACCAACAAACTTTCTGGTGTTATTTTTAAGGAAAAAGAACTTTGTATATAGATAAATATATATAAAATGAAAAACATGATACATATATAGATGAGTAAACTTCCCAAAACTAAGAAGACAAAATTCAAAATATGCACACAACCAAATGACCAATTCATTTATTTTATTAAACATCAAAGAATTCCCTTGGTTCAGAGAACACCTACATGACAATCATTTCCTTTGTTGATATACAAAGAAAAGTAATAAATTCGCTACTGCTTACTTAGAATCCTTTTTTACCAAACCGTCATTTCCAGCCAACATCATATACTTATCCCTCCTTGTCAATCTAGTGCATTCAAACCCTAATGCATCCCCCAACCGTTTCTGGATCCGATTCGCAACGTCCGACCCGCTCCACCCACCTTCACAGCTCGTCTCCTTCTCAACCCGGTCCAGAAACTCGACCCGGTAGCTCATTATCGGGTTCATCACGAAGAAAAGCGGGTCCAACCATTTAAATCCGCTGGCCGTGGTCCCATAAAACCAACTCACCTGTGCATCCATTGCCACCGGCACAATCTCATCCGCTATCTCGGCAAACAATGGACTGAACCTTAACAGATACGGTTCACGACAGGTTGTCCCTTCAGGACAAACGGTCAGGTCCCCTTCCTTCAACAATCTCGATATGGTATCGGAGTCGGAGTCCCGGTTCCTGGCCAGCCTTACGGTGCGCATTGGTGCAAGTGCCTCGGATAGCAGGCTGAGGCTGTAGGTGACTGCAGGGACCGGACGCTGCAGAGCGGTTGCCAGCATGACCGGATCGAGGAGGGTTCGGTGCGTGCAGACGTATAGCGTGCCCTTTTGTTTTAATGTTTTGTCGGTGTCGGTAGGCCTGATAAATTTTTCGTGGTTGCGGACCCGGAAGCGAGCCCCAGCTAACGCGCTGAGGGGGAACATGAGCTTGTAGGGAAGGAGGAGGGCGAGAGCCGCACGGCCGACGGCGAGGGGGATGGAAAAAGGGAGGAAGATGAAGAGGGAGAGGGTAGAGAGAGGAGTAGGGAGAATGGCTAGCCTACTGTCATGGAAGATTAGAGGCTTTGGGTAATTTGTTTTGGGTTTTTGTGATGGGGTTGTGGTGATCATATTGGTTTCCTTGCTCACAATATAAATTTCCTGAAAAATAACATTAAGATCAGTTGCATGAGGGAAATGGAAGAACTAATATTTCTATATACTAGAAGAGCTTAATTTGCTAATCATTTACTTATGAACACAAATATATTATCAATTCTTAAAGCTTTTAGTGCCTGGTTTCTTAGCCATGAAAATTTTTTAGTAAAAGTTTTTTCTTCAAAACGAGAGGTCGCCGGTTTGATCCACGTTGTATCCAACCAAAAAGAAACTTAAATATTTTGAGAGGGTATCATTTCCTCATTAGGAATTATTGATGTTCATCAAATGGCTTTTAAAGGTAAATAACTTTGTGCTTAAACATTTCATTTCAGGCTTTTTTCTTTGGACATGTCTTCAATGATGTGTTCAAAACAAGTAAAAAATTAATGGAATATAAATGACCAGCAGTTATTTTAGGGTTCATTCTAGAGAAAAATAGGAGAACATATGAGTGCATATGTCAATGAAGGAGGCATCTCAATAAGATTAAAAGGGTTTTGCATCTCCCTTCACCTTCACATTCAAATTGTGACATGTGAGTTTGTAAATAGAAAGAGTTGGAGAGACATGGTAGTGTAGTCCTTCACTTTCAATTTATTGATTGATGCCTTCAATTATAACTATTACTTATTATTTTTTCCATAAATATATGGAGCTAACTATAGAAGTTTTAATATATGCAAAAAAAAAATGCTAGATAAAGTTTCAAAAATAGACTGTTAACCTAACATCAATCTTTTAAATCAAAGAAATGGTGATGGAAACTACTGAGGAAAAACACAATGTCATTATCATAATGATCGATTTTCTTTAAAACCGTTTGGTATTCTCCAAATTCTTAAGGTAGAAGGAAACGGTAATTCTGCAATAATTAAAATAAAACCAATATGCTACAAGATAATTAAGCAAAAACACAATTCAATAATTGAAACAAGTAATTCATTAACTAAAGGCTTAAATGTAGGAAACTTCGTCGTGTTTGCCCCAAAAGTGGAAAACCCCTCTAACGTTTGAAATTCTGTACACACACACCCAACCCCATCCCCCATCCCCTCATTCAACTTCTGTTGGATTTTTCATCCAAAGTTTTCATGATTTGACGAAAGTACTCCATACTTCCTCTAAATGTTTTTTGTTCTTTTTTCGTTTTATAGGGGCATTTTGGTCAAGTCATGTAATTTTTGGATGGAAAATCTAACGGAAGTTAAGTGAGGGGAGCAAAGTGCAGATTTTCAAATGTTAGGAAGGTTTTCGGGCTTTCGACCAAACGTGAGGGTTTTCCCCGCATTTTAAGCTTTAACTAACCAAAAGGAGAGATGTTTGGCAGAGTTTTATAGCAACAAACCTTGCAATAAGAGATGAAGGACAGATGATCACTTGAACCATAAGAGCTCACAAGCCCAACATCTGCCTTAGTTTCCCCAAACAAATCCTTCAACTTATTTTGCTTCGAATCCAACCAAGACCCGCAAACGAAACCACTAAAATATCCCCCCTTCACAATTTGCAACTCAACCCCCAAAACCTCACCAATTCCCAAATACTCCTTCAAAAACCCTTCAACCATAACTCTAGGCAAGCTCCCACAAAACACAACTCTCTTGTCAACAAAACCCAAGGCCTCACAAGCCTCAACATTCAAGTTCTCAAAAAAGAACTTGGGCATCACTGCTTTGCCAATGAGCTCAACATTCCTAGCTCTAAGCCCACAAAAGGTAATAAAAGTCATGATTTTGACACTAAGCTCATTTTGGTAGCCAATGGCCCATAAAAATGGAGACGAGAGAAGAAGAAGAAGGAGAGCTCTTATCAAGCTGCCGCCTTCAAAGGCTACAAGCATGAAGTAAGGGAAGAAATGGGATTGTGTTGGTTTGAGGATGGTGCCATAGAAATTTGAAACGATGGTTTGGGACTTTTTTTCTTGAAGCCAAAAGTTAGTTAATGAGGAGGGGGTGAGATGAGAAGAAGATGAAGGCCTTGAGGGGTTCTTGTGAAGGAAGTTGAGGGCTTTGGTTTTGAGTTTCTTGGTTGCTTTGTTGAGGGAGAAGAGCCATTGAGCTGAGAGCTTGAGGAGAAACATGGGGACAACCATTTTCCTCTGGATTTCTTTGCAGCTTTTGTTTTACAAACTTTGAGTGGAGTTTGAGTAAAGGGTCCATATTTATAGGGTTTTTTTTTAATTTTAAATAGGGTAGTTTAGATTTAAAATTATTAAAATAGGTTTTTTTTTTATTAATTTTATCAGAATATGACGGTTTCTGGCCGCCCCATCCCGCCCCTTATATAAAAATAGAGAGGGCGGGTTCTGGAACCTGTCCTATTAATTAAATAAATTTTTTTAAAAATAAATAAACGGAAAAATAAAAAAAAATTTGAATAAAATAATAAAATTGTATTATATGAATGTGGTGTACAAAATGAATCCGTCAGATTTACAATACAAAAAAATCCTATCTGTTTGTAAAATGTAAATTCTATTTCGATAGTCAAATTTATAATATCAAAATGAATCCGTCAAATTTACAATAAAAAAAAAATCCTCCGGTGCACTTGTCACGATCTCGAAGGTCTCGTCCCTGATGACTGTCCGGGACATCTGGTCCTATAATAACCTGGTTGTTTGCATAGGCTACATCTGGCGTGCCTTTGCTGAGGATCAGCATCCATTGTCATTCGATCTCGACGCACCTTAGATCATCCGGGCCCTATATTTTTTTCGGCGGTAATACAGTCGGTGTTTGCCTGTTCCCAATATAATAGTGCCAATAGCGACTTTCCGGTATAGGATGAAATTTTGGATCGTATGTGTCTTGGTAATTGGAAACTGTATAGTAATAGGAAACAAAATTGTAATGTGAGTTATGCATGCTGCTCGCAGCAGCAATTGCGTGGGCACAAGGTAAATGTTGTTGCTGGAAAACACCGCATGTGCACGAAGAGAGCCATTCATCTCTAAAGTTTACGGTATATTGATACCCATTACTCCCCGTTACTTGAAACTCCGCCGTGTCAAATCTTTCGGATCTGTAGTATTGTGCCCTGCGCTCTCTTTTCCGGAATATATTTTCGTAATACGCGGTGAGCGGAGTCTTCATCGCCAAGGACTTTTCTCTTCTTTGCACAAAGTAAGTATTCACTCGGAAAAAGTTTCGAACAATCAACCTCTATATCGGTAAGGCTCTAACACCTTTAAGGACCCTGTTGAAGTTTTCAGACATATTAGTGGTCATCAGTAGATATCTGCATCCATTATCATGTGCTTGTGACCACATGCGTACTGGATACTCATCTAACCACGCTTTCGCGGCTTGACTCATCTGGCCAATTTTCGTTATGTACATGTCATGGACATTAGGGTCAGACGTTTCACCGGTTTTGTACATAAGCTTATATAGATCTGAATTTTTAAATTTTCTATCAAAATTTTGCCTGAAGTGCCGCAGGCAAAACCAATGTGGGTCGTCGGAAATGCAGCTTTCATTGCAGCTAGTATTCCTAGATATCTATCAGATATGATGCATAAATCTGTTTTATCAATAACAGATGTGATACTTTTGAATTGACGGAAAAACCATGACCAGAATAATGAATTTTCACCCTCGACAATGGAAAATCCCAACGGAAAGATAAAATCCCTGATGAAGGATTTAAGATCAGTTTAAGCTGCCTGAAAGATACATTTACTAATATTCCTGATGAAGCCACCGATGAAGTCTTGGATAGACATGCACGTGCCTACATTCTGTACATGATCGGTTCTTGGTTGATACCGGACCAATCGACAACGCATGTCCATCCGTTATACCTTGGCTTTCTTACGGATTTTGATGTGTGTGGCCAATATACTTGGGGAGCAGGTGTCCTGGCCTTTCTTTACAAGGAACTCGATAAGATATGTGCTCCAACGAAAAATAAAATTTGTGGCTGCATTACATTATTTCAGGTAAATTCCTTGTTTTTCACAGCTAAAAATTTGCAAAATTGTAATGTCGGTTCTTTCTCTTATCATCTGACACTTTATTTATAGATTTGGTCATGCGAGCATATGTGTATGGGAAGACCGGATCGAGTTAAAATAACTGTCTTGGGTATCCTGGAAAGCCGTTCGGCTCTTGGTGGAATGGCAAGAAAGCGTATAAGGCTTCTCGTCGAGTACTTAGGTACTATAGAGATGAGTTGGATCGCATGGAGGCCAGGTTTGTTCAAGCGTCCAATCCTACGTGGCATGTGATTAATGGGCCACGTCAGATGAATGAAGGGTATTCTTGGTGCGCACCGTTTGCATTAAAGGCATCCAAGGAACCATCAAAACTGCACAGTTTTCTTCACCTCTGAAATTTGTTTTACTTGTAAAAAATTCACATAAATATTTTTTGTTTCATATTCCAGCTGCTGTATACATTTTTATATCCCAATTACAATCCAAACAGAAATTTAATATATGACAAAAAAAAATTAGCCTGCTTTCTTCCGATGTCATAAAGAGCAAAACTTTTATATTAGGCGGCCCTCTGTTAATTTAGTTTATTGGATATCATGATATTCGTTAAAGTTTAGACAGATCACTTGTAAACTTTACGTTTGATCTTGTTTTGCAAATATGATTTTTCTGCTAGATTGAAAGAGACCACATGTTAACGTTCTGACATGTCTTTTCTGTCGTCTTTGACTGAAAGTTTAGTAACATCAAATGAAATTATATTTCATTGAGGTTGGTTCGGAGCCGATCTCATTTTTTTTGGCTTGCCTGCATCCAAAAAGGAATGAATATGATTCGACTTAGATACCAATATTGAGGGACTGTTACTGTACTTGAAGATGAATCTGTTTCAACCACTCTAAAGGACTTGGTGCTATAAGTATTTGTATATCTCGTGTTGCCTTGTCTTTTTTATTCGACTTGTTTTTTCGAAGGAAAGAAGGAAAACAAGACGTCATGTTCAATACGATAAATTTTTTTCAAAAATATTTACAAGATAAAACATCTGCATCAAGATAAACAATAAATATTTGAAATAATATTTTATGATTTTATGTATAGAAGCACTACTACAAATAAGGGTTGCCCCTACGGATATATGCGTAGAGGCGAAAAAATACCCCGTAGGGGCAAAGGCCGCAGGTGCAAGTTGAAGCCCTGAACTTGCCCCTACGGACAAATTCTTGCCCCTACGGATTTCTGTGTAGGTCCTGTTGCCCCTACGGAGTAATCCGTAGGGTAAATTTTTTTATATAATTTACGGTTTTTTTTAATATATTACATGTACCTACGGACATAACCGTAGGTCCATTTACTACCCCCTACGGATATATACGTAGGTGCCTATCCGTAGGGGCGAGGCCGTGGCCCCTACGGATATGTCCGTAGGGGCACTCCCAACCCCCTGGTACTGAAATCAGGGAGGAAATATCAATTACTGCTGATATTTTTCCCCTACGGACATAGCCGTAGGGGCAACAAGTGTACCTACGGATTAATCCGTAGGTACATATTATCTGTATTTTTTTTTAAAAAATGGGCTGCTTGATTTTTTCCCGTCCTGTGCACAATAATATATACATCGATCAAATATAAAATTAATCATCACACAACATATATCGCAGTATTCATAATCACATCTCACGCATATATATAATATACAAAAGAAACCCAAAAACTGAATATGATATAAATATAAACCAATATCAATATCGTTTCAAAATGTAGTACAATGTGTATGATATAAATAAATACATGTTTCAAAAAATAAGAACCAAAAAGCTACCCTACTTCGGTCCAGCTCCACCTCTGAATAACGATAGAATAACGCGCGCCTGCTCCTCGGTCAATAAACTCTGCAATTCGGCGCAAGCGGGAGTCTGAGCGGCATGTAGAGCTGGCAATGTGGTCTGCGCAGCCGCCGTCGAGGTAGTCGCTTGCGGAGCCGCGGCTGCAGGAGTCTGAGTAGGCGGTGGAGCTACAGGAGCTGTCTGCGGAACCGCAGCCGATGTAGTGGCTTGCGGAGCCGCAGCCGAAGGAGATGCATGTGGAGGCTCGGCCGATGTACCCTGTCGCGTCTGGACCTAACGTGTGTAATAAGCGTATAAGAACTGTATATTATTCGAATTCGTATCATTATTAAGTTATTTCGAAACCCCGTTTGGATATCTAGTTTGTTGTTTATTTTAATTACATCTGTATGTATGATTAATCAAACTTAAGTCTAAAACCAAATAAGCTCAAGCTACGTACTAATTATGGATATGTTGATATCTATATAATATGACATGATATTTTACTATAAAACAGTATACATACCAGTATCTCCTTCAACTCCTGAACGGTGGCCCTCAAGCTCTCCAGTTCCTGATGGACACGTCGGTCACTGGAGACGGAGGAAGTAACCGCTGCGGTGGAGTCCAACCTCATATGGGCCCTGCTAAGGCCCAGTCCCCGGCCTCTCTCCCAACCTCCGTGGTGCCCTCCATATGCGGCGTCCAGAACTGGGGTCAGCAGCCTCGGATCGCTCTGTCCGGTAAAATCGATCCCCGAGGCCTGGGCCTGCTCAACCACCCGCTCCTACACCCACATTAAGCAGTAAAGTATAAGTATAAAATTTAAACTTGAACCTTCCAAAACTAAAATTTCAAATTTGGTTAGAAAAAATATTAACACTTACGCAGTACTCCTGGGTAGCGACGTCGGGATATCGAAGCTCGCCCGTGGCGGGATCTGTCGAGGTGCCGTGGACGGCAAGATATGCGGACAGCACGCTCGGTGTACCACCTGACGCCACGGTCCGAGATGTCTGCAATATTAGAAAGTAACTCTTAATATTAGAAATATTAGAAAATAACTCTTAATATTGCAGAATATCACAAAGGTCGGTCTATTGTAATTTACCGATAACTCCATGGCTCGAATAATGTTCCTCGAGCCACCTATGTAAGTGGGGCGACCCCTCTTCGCCGACTTCCTGTTCTCTGTATTCTGAGCGGCCTGTTTCTGCACAACGCATTAACATTTAGTTTTCTAATTAAGAAACACAAAGAAATAAATTATATCATAAATAATGAATTATATTTAAAATACATACTTGTTTGCGTTGGGAGTCAAAATAAGCGCACAATAGAGGCCATGTCTCTACGTCGACTCTCGCAAACGCTGGAGTAGATAGGAGGGCCGCTCTCTCTGCCTCGGGGGTCGCCATCTACAGAGAGTAGCAGTCGGCCTTCAGCTCATTCCTGTTGTATCGGACCTTGGCCTGCATGTTCTTCATCAGGCCATTGTACAGAGCATGAAGGTCGAGCACCCTCCCTGGGTGATCAGGGTCGGCTACAGGCTGAAAATCGTAATCCAACTGAAAATACAAAAAAAACATTGTTATTAGATTGCAAGTGTTAATAATAAATATATTGGATAGATCAAATGAAAATATATATTAATACATACCCGAGCCTGATCAAAGAAGAGGGCGAATGAGCGCTGGTGCTGCTCGCCCCAATCAACGTGAAGTGGATAGTTCTTCACGAGCCGGCTCTCGTCCCCCAAATACCGGCCGAACCTCTCGGTATGAGAACCGGTATAGCGATAGTCAAGGGTAAAAAAAAGGGGGAATGCTGCCTCCCCCCTAGCTCTGTCAGGCCTCAGCCTATGGGACTGATTCGGGCCTCGAGCCCCCCTCTGAGGATGGGGAGGCCCTGCGTCTGCACGAAATATAAAGACAATCAATAATAAGACATAGTTGTATTAAGAAATCAAGGTTAAACGAAAATTCAAGTGTGATATATACCTTCGGTGACTATCGCACGAGCCTGGGCCCGGGCAGCAGCACGAGCGGGACGATAGTTCCTCCGGTGAACCGGGGTCCCGGATGCGGACGCATCCCCTCCAACTAGAAAATAAATATCGACGCTAAATTTCCATGAAGTTCATATTTATTCTATAGCGCATATGTAAAATGAATAAATATTTTAAATTTATTCATATTAACCTGCAGACGATGCGGAGGGTATAGAAGCGGCAGGAGTGGCCCCTGCGGAAGATGTGGATGCACCACCTATAATTAGACAATTAAAAATAGATTATATAAGTAATTGCAAAAAGAATGTGTAGATCAATAATATAATGTTCTAAATCAATATGCATGCACTATAGGATATATAAACATACCCGCAGGTGCGGTGGTGTCACCACCTACAGCTAGACAATAAGAAAAATTGCTAAGTAAGAGCAAAAGGAATGTGTGTATTTATGATATAGCATTCTAAATCAATATACATACACTATATGATATATAAACATACCTGGAGGAGCGGGGGTGGCCTCTGTCCCAGATGTGGACGCATCACCAACAACTAGACAATCAAACATTGACAATATAAGTAATTTTGACATAAATAGGCATGAATATCTGTAATTTTACATTCAAAATGGATATACGTGCAGTATACCTGGAGATGTGGCAAAATCCACACGGAAGGAGGCATCCGAAGGGGTCTCCGATCTGGGTGCAAGACCGGCCCTCTGAAGCTCCCTACGGAGCTCTTCGGGCGGCAGAACCGCTCTGCCTCTGCCTCTGCCTTTGCCGCGGCTGGAGCTCCTGCCGCCCCTCGCTGCTCCCGACATCGTCATCAAATCTAAATAAACGGTTCGTGGACGCATTAGACAATCATTAAAAGTATTGACTATATATGTATAGAGCGTAAAATGTGAAGTAATAATATAACATTACTAATAACCTTTTTCGTTTCGTGGGCGCATTATACATATCTACTTGGATTTCATCGGCGATGTCATTTCTAGCCCACGTAACTTCATGATCGGTCAAAGACAACCCGTCCTTCGCAACAGACGGTCGGAGCACTTTAAGCCTTCTCTCTTCTTCGTCCTCATCGCTGTCCTCGTATTCTGGGACATCGTACACATCTCTGGGTTTCCATCAGCATACAACACTCCACCCCGGATGCTTCAAACACTGTGAGTAGTATACTTGGAACGCTTGGTTCGGAAAGATAAACGGATCGTTCTGACCGTAAAATCGAAGTGTGTTCACACTGGTCAATCCATATTCATCTTTCCATGTCCCAAGACTGCTTCTCCACCTGTCCGTATCGGTTCGCGGATCGTACCAAGTACACTGGAATATATAAAAGGGTTCTGATCGTCCGGGATAGTGGATGCCGAGTATACAATTTAAGTACCCATAGTAAATCACACCGTCCGATCCTACCGTCGCAATCCCACTATTCTGAGTGGTTCTAGATGTTTCTATGTTCTTAACTTCGAATTTGTATCCAAGGACACCAAATCCTTTGTAATATGCAACCTCCATACTAGGAAATTGAGCTAAATATCTTGAATCACTCTCAAATGATGCAGACAAGTTCGGATCGTGGATCTAACAAAACAAATTTTATGACAAATACATAACGATACAAGTTTAGATTAAAACTGATAGCAATAAAATGTTATTCGAATAACTTACATGATCTGTGATCCAATCACAAAAATTATCCTGATGGTATTTTTCCAAACGTTCTTCGTTCCAATCAGGATGCCCCTCACGTACCTCGTTAAAATGAATTCTGTTTTCGACAAATAATTATGACATTAATATTATATCATTTCATACACACACAAATACAGATATAACAATTAATCCAAAAGAACTTACTCTCTAATTTGTTCAAGACATGCGCAATTAAGCAAGATAAACTGGTATATCTTGTTGATAAACATAGTATCTACCCTCTTATACTCGGCTTTACCATATGGCCCGTCTTGAATTCTTCATGGTCGGTTAAGCCTTGTCTCAATGTTCTTGTCCAGATAGCGGGAACAAAATGTGGTTGCTTCATCAAGAAGATAACCTTGCATGATAGAACCCTCTGGTCGATTTTTATTGCGTATATACTTCTTAAGAGTGTAGAGGTACCTAATGAGAATATTTTGAATAAATAAATACGGGCATACAGGACAACAATAAATTTATAAATTGCGCGAAACGAAAAATTACACATACCTCTCGACGGGATACATCCATCGATATTGTACCGGTCCGGCTAATTTCGCCTCAGTTGCAAGATGAACCGTCAAGTGTATTATGATATCGAAGAATGACGGTGGGAAAATACGCTCAAACTTGCAAAGTATCAACGCAACAGAATTTTCTAGTTTATCCAGCGTCGCAACCTCCAGTGTTTTAGCACACAACTCCCTGAAAAAACAACATAGGTCGATTATTAGACCAACCGAGTCGGGGAGAGAAGTCCTGAGGGCTAATGGAAGAAGGTGCTCCACGATAACATGGAGATCATGACTTTTCAGCCCATCGATCTTGCCCTTCACAATTTTTATTTTCTTGCTGAATGATCCTGAGAAACCTGTGGGGACTTTTAAATCATGCAACACCTGTATGAATCTTTTCTTCTCCGGTTGTGACATATGATAAGCGGCATTGGGAAGTACAAACATGCCCGGTTTACCCGCTACCGGTCTAGGGTGCAATTCACTTCTTATTCCCCACTCTTGTAGATCCATCCGAGCATTCATGTTGTCTTTCGATTTCCCGTTTTTATAAAGAAGCAAGTTAAGTATGTGCTCTGATACTCCCTTCTCTATATGCATGACGTCCAGACAATGACGCACTGAATTTGTAGACCAGTACGGAAGCTCGAAGAAAATGCTTAACTTGTTCCAATATTGTGGTTTGACCTGTTTCGTCGGATCCATCCCGAAGGTCACGTTATTGTAACCATCCCATTTAGCAGTCACGTCATCTCCGGACAATGGGGATGAAGGTCCAAGAAACTCCTGATGACCATCAAAGTGAACCGTATCTAACCTATAGGGGTGGTCTGGAGGCAGAAAACGTCGATGGCCGCAATAACAAACCTTCCTGCTAAAATTCAAGAATTTTGATGTTGTGTGTTCATGGCAATGAGGACATGCTTTGTGACCATGTACAGACCAACCTGATAGCATTCCATACGCAGGAAAATCATTAATTTTCCATATTAAAGCCGCACGCAGTATGAAGGTTGTATTTGTGTTTGAATCATATGTCTCTACACCATCAATGAACAAAGATTTCAACTCTTCGATCAGAGGTCGGAGATAGACGTCGATATTGTTCCCCGGTGAGTTTGGTCCGTCGATAAGAAGAGGTATCATAAAGTATGATTGGTCCATAGCCAACCAAGGCGACAGATTATAAATTATCATTACAACGGGCCATATGCTGTGACTTCCAACCATATCGTTGAATGGGCAGAAGCCATCAGTAGCCAGTCCGAGCCGGACATTGCGAGGATCGCTACTAAATATTGCGTGCCTCCTATCGAAATCCTTCCATGCCGGTGAATCTCTTGGATGGTTCATTTTTCCATTTTCGCTTGGAGGAGTACGGTGATGCCAAATTATTGCCTCGGCTGTTTTCTTGCACCTGAATAGCCTCTGTAGCCTCTGTGTTATGGGAAAGTATCGTGCTATCTTCACAGGTATATCAGGCTTCTTATCAGAATCTTTCGGCTTATACCTGGCCTCTCCGCATGTTGGACACTCTTTCAAATCTGAATTCTCTTTCCGGTACAACACGCAATTTTTAGGACATGCTTGAATCTTCTCGCACTTTAGACCCAAATCAGACATCATCTTCTGGGTTTCGTACCAGCTTTCGGGCACATTATTTTCCGGAGGCATAGAATCTTTCAAGAACGAAAGAAGTATTGTGAATGACTTGTTACTCCATCCATTTAGGCACTTAATCTGGAAAAGTTGGATGAACCATGAGAGAGTGGAATACTTCGCATTCTCATAAATTGGTTTCCTAGCATCATTCATGAAATTTTCATATTTATCCGCACGCGGTCCTTGACCGGAAGGAATGTCATCTTCGGTACGAATAGATTCACCTAGGGCAGCCTCTACCATATCCTCCATTTCTTCTAATGGAAATAAATTTCCGTCTCCTGCCGCATTACCGAATTCTTCTTCTTCTCCTGCCGCATTATCGTGTTCTCCTTCTTCTTCTGCCGCAGTACTGCATCCTTCTCCTTCCCCGTGATATTTCCAAGTTGTATAAAGTTTAGTAAACCCATGTTTTACAATATGAAGCTCTGCCAATTCTACCTTCTGCCAGTACTTATTGCCACATCTATCGCACGGACAGAGAATCTTCTCTATTATGATCTTATTATGTGCGCGTGCAAATTCAAGGAAAGCAGCAACTCCTGCGATAAACTTAGGTTGTATACGTTGTTTCCAATCCACATACATCCAGTCATTAACTCTGACGTACTCATGGGCCATGTTAGACTGTATAACATATAAATTGTAGGTTATGCTGACTATATTGAGAAATATAAGAACAGGATAGTTACTGACAAAGGAGAAAATCCGTGTATATACTTTGTATGTGCGTTTGTCGTTGAAAAGAATAAATTATCGCACGTTTGTTAACCGATAGACGGGGACTAAATGGCGCTTTTAGTTTCATATATGAGTATCGATGGGAATATGAAGGTTTCATATTATCATATATTGGTTTTAACCCGAACATCTCGAATCGCTCTCTAATTATGCGTTTGTTGTGTATTCTTGTTGTATGTGTGTGTTCCGGCTGTCGGGGGTAGGCTTCTATCCCATTAAGAATGTATAGAGCGAACGCCCATCACTTGTGCTTTCAACCGTTTCGAGTAAATTTCGGCAGCACCTCCCCGCTGTTCTCCGAGTACACTGTAATAGAATAGATAATCATTTCAAAGCCGTGAAATAACGTTGAAATGAACATCTAATCTATCTTTGTACACGGAGAACCAGCGGAAGGTACCGACGAAATATCTCGAAACGGATGAAAACGCAAGTGAATGAAGGCGTTTGCTTTATACATTCTTAACTTGTCCACAGGGGACAAATCTATGGGTTACCATACGATTGAATTTTCTCGTCGCGTAGACTATACGACGGTTGTGAGTATCGAGCTATACTGTCCGATATTTAACAACCTTCGTATAGTTCTAGGTCACGACGAGTATCGCACGTATGTTAACCGATAGACGGGGACTAAGTGGCGCTTTTAGTTTCATATATGAGTATCGATGAGAATATGAAGGTTTCATATTATCATCGAATATCATATATTGGTTTTAACCCGAACATCTCGAACCGCTTACTAATTATGCGTTTGTTGTGTATTCTTGTTGTATGTGTATGTTCCGGCTGTCGGGGGTAGGCTTCTATCCTATTAAGAATGTATAGAGCGAACGCCCATCATTTGTGCTTTCAACCGTTTCGAGTAAATTTCGGCAGCACCTCCCCGCTGTTCTCCGAGTACACTGTAATCGAATAGATAATCATTTCAAAGCCGTGAAACAACGTTGAAATGAACATCTAATCTATCTTTGTACACGGAGAACCAGCGAAAGATACCAACGAAATATCTCGAAACGGATGAAAACACAAGTGAATGAAGGCGTTTGCTTTATACATTCTTAACTTGTCCACACGGGACAAATCTATGGGTTACCATACGATTGAATTTTCTCGTCGCGTAGACTATACGACGGTTGTTAGTATCGAGTTATACTGTCCGATATTTAACAACCTTCGTATAGTTCTAGATCACGACGAGTATCGCACGTATGTTAACCGATAGACGGGGACTAAGTGGCGCTTTTAGTTTCATATATGAGTATCGATGAGAATATGAAGGTTTCATATTATCATCGAATATCATATATTGGTTTTAACCCGAACATTTCGAATCGCTCTCTAATTATGCATTTGTTGTGTATTCTTGTTGTATGTGTGTGTTCTGGCTGTCGGGGGTAGGCTTCTATCCCATTAAGAATGTATAGAGCGAACGCCCATCACTTGTGCTTTCAACCGTTTCGAGTAAATTTCGGCAGCACCTCCCCGCTGTTCTCCGAGTACACTGTAATAGAATAGATAATCATTTCAAAGCCGTGAAACAACGTTGAAATGAACATCTAATCTATCTTTGTACACGGAGAACCAGCGGAAAGGTACCGACGAAATATCTCGAAACGGATGAAAACACAAGTGAATGAAGGCGTTTGCTTTATACATTCTTAACTTGTCCACACGGGACAAATCTATGGGTTACCATACGATTGAATTTTCTCGTCGCGTAGACTATACGACGGTTGTTAGTATCGAGCTATACCGTCCGATATTTAACAACCTTCGTATAGTTCTAGGTCACGACGAGTATCGCACGTATGTTAACCGATAGACGGGGACTAAGTGGCGCTTTTAGTTTCATATATGAGTATCGATGAGAATATGAAGGTTTCATATTATCATCGAATATCATATATTGGTTATAACTTGAAAAACGTACCGTTGAAACAAATTATTGTTCTCCACCTTGCACTCTCTTAACAATGGTACATGCATTAAACATGCAAGAGCTATCTATAACAACTCTAATGTTTCTCCTGTTGGGTTCAACAAAAAGGTTTTTGATATAACAAACACAATCTTCCTCAATTTTTCCCTTGAATCGATGTGAAATTAATAGTGTCCATATGACACAATGGATATATTTTCTACACAAAAGGAAAAAGGCAAACAATAGTAAAGCAATTGTAATTCTATCAAGTATCCATACTGAAAAAGAATAATTAGCAAACTAAAAATTAATCACTAATGAAAAACAAACAAAAGTGCTTATTATTATACTTCAGAGGTTATAAGTGCTTGACCCCCATAGTACATAGGCTGTATCCGCAATTAACCCTTTTCTATATACTTGGGTGTATAGAATTTCTAAAAGTTACACACGGTTTTTCTAAATCCAATTCTTTCCTTTCACTACAAAACCCTTTATATTTTCTAATAGGTACCAAGAACTTTTAAAGTTTTTGGACATGCACAAAAAGAAAGCATCACCAATAAGATTGACATAACCCAAATGACTTTGACCCATTACATATAAACGTCATGGTCTTTCAATATTTTTCAAACAAATACCATAGACTTTGTTTGTTACAAATAAATACCATGAAGTTTTAACGTTTTCACATAATTTCCATAGACTTTGTTGTTTACAAATACATACCATTGACTTCCAACGTTTTCCAGATAAATACCATGAACTTTGTTGTTTACAAATAAATACATGAACTTTCAGCGTTTTTTAGATAAATCCCATAGACTTTCATGGACCTTTTTCTCATATAAAAACCATGGACTGTGTTATTCACAAATAAACAGTATCGACTTTCACTATTTTCCAGATCAATCCCATAAAATTTCACCTTTTTAACCCTAACCCAGCCCCAGCCGAACCCCAACCCAACACCAAACCCTAACCCGGCCTAACCCTAACCCCAACCCAGCCCCAGCCGAACCCCAACCCAACACTAAACCCGGCCTAACCCGGCCTAACCCTAACCCCAACCCAGCCCCAGCCGAACCCCAACCCAACACCAAACCCTAACCTGGCCTAACCCTAACCCCAACCCAGCCCCAGCCGAACCCCAACCCCAACACCAAACCCCAACCCTAACCCTAACCCCAACACCAGCCGAACCCCAACCGATCGAACCCGTACCCTAACCCTAATCCTAACCCTAACCACAACCGATACCTAATCCTAACCCTCATCGCTACCCTAACATCATTAAAATAATGTTTAACTAAACTGTAGGCGACGACGGAGACGCAATCGGCGACGACGAGGGCGGTGGCGACAACGAGAACGGAGGGCGGTGGCGACGACGAGATCACTGCATGCGGTGGCGACGACGATTCGGCTTGGATTCGGCGACGATGAGATCACTGCAGGGCGGTGGCGACGACGATCTCGGTTTGGGGATTTGGATTCGCACGAACGATAAAGAGAATAAGAAATAATCAGCGTAGGGATCGATCACTTAAATCTCTATTTATATGCTCCTACGGATATACCCGTAGGTGCTTGGTTTGCGGCTCCGTAGAGGCAAACAACACTTTAAGATTTAATAATTTTTAAATAAATATTGAAGGACCGTAGGAGCAACCGTTTGGCCCTACGGATTAATCCGTAGGGCCAAAGTTTATCTGCCCCTACGGATGTTGTTATCCGTTGGGATAACCACTTATTTTACTAGTGAAGGACGGCATATTCATTATCCTTCACGTAAAGACAACCGCCAGATATAATAATAAGAAAATACTCTATGCATCATATAAAAATGACTGACATCACTATTTTTTATTCAATTTGTGAGTGTGTTGTTAATCATCACTGGTTGAAAAATGAAATCATGTGTGATTGCCCAAAATCATTAGTAAATATAAGACCTACTCATTTTGGGGGATGGATATGATGTGTATTAAGACTTCCAATACTTCCAAAAATTCAAGCTTACTAAGTAGTATTATGCAAGAATCACAACTTCTTAATATTTTCTTTGTTATAAAAAAATAAGGAAAAATGTTATTATCAAATCCATATTTAAAAACCGCAGATTGCGGTATTTTGTCGGCCCAATTCCATGTTCAATGGTAAAATAGATCAGGAACAAATGAAATTGTATTCAATTGAGATTAAGATGTCTACACATGAACCTTGCGAATCGGGAGGTAAAATAAGAGTCAGGTCTCACTGACGTGTGTTGTACCCAGTCTATCAGTCTCCTGTTCGCAAGAGGATTTACATCGCCGCTTCGCAGGTCCTTTTCTCTCAAAATTTCGAAAATGTAATAAAATCAGAGTGGGGGTGGGTGTGGGGGGAATAATCCACTTAAGGTGAACTTAACACCTTAAGTAAATAAGTGGAGACAATATATATATATATAGAGAGAGAGAGAGAGTCAACTTACAAAGAGTTGTAATGTTCATGCAGTGGACTTTGAAATCTTGGGAGAAGTGCCTAGTGGTTGTCTCATTAATATCATTTCCGTTCCCTTGTATCTCTACATTCCAAAATAAAATCAAAGAGAAAATATATAAATTTACACATCTATAATTATACGCAGGAAAACCCAAAAAAAAATATATAATAAACCCTATTCTTTAGCCAAGTAGCTATATCTTAAAAGGTCTCCGATGAAAATGAAGAGCAAGTTGAAAGAACCTTGGAGAGAATCTAGTGATCGATAACCCTAGTTTACCTTGGAAAAATGTCGATTACTTAGTAAATTAGAGATTTGATTGTCACCACAGAGTTACACAACTAATTATAGTTTGTGATTTTATTTACAGAATGTCAATTTTCTCTATATAATGTTATCATAAGAAGAAGAAATTTAATAAGGCATTTTGTGAGGCCTCCTTTTATCATATAGAGTCAATTTTGGAAAGCATCGTCAAACTTCCAACGATAGCACCATCTCTACTATATTGATATCAAAGGAGGTGTGTACGGAACATGTGTAAAAGAAACCCTTCTAATTTTCTGCCATGTCAGCAACGCCGATGTGTCAAAAATTGATAATTTTGATTTATATCAAACTTTAAATACAAAATAAAATATGAAAACTTTGGGTTATTGTTATTATTTATCCATAACAAACTCCCCACAACTAAAAGATTTTAGGTTCCTATCATTTTTTAACTCTCCTCATTCATCTCTACAATCAATTCTTTAAAAATCTTTTCAAATCTTTATGATATCAAAATATACAAACGTGCATCACGCAATATGCTATTTGAACTTACAATGTTGTCTGAAAATCTCAATTTTGTTAACTCGTTTTAGCAATCAAAAATGGTACTTTAATTTTTTTTGAAAAATATTCTTTAAATTTTTGACAAATATACATTTCAAAGAGAGTTCATGATATTTGTCTTAGTTCAATGATGTCGTCTCAAAAGACCTGAAAAGTCTGATGGTGCTTTATAAAATTTATCCGGTTATATATCACTATTGAAATGGATTTACATTATATGCATTATTTTAGTTAAAATTAATGATCGGCCATAGATTGTAACCCCTGTATACCTTTTTATATATATATACATAGAGAAAGATCTCAATGAGATTTGAACAATGCTATTAAATGCCTATAGATAAATAATTTTTCAACAAATTAAGAGTCACAGCAAATGACACCAATAACATTTAAAGACTTGGGACTTGAACCTTTGTTGCAGAGAACATTTAAAAGACTTGGATGCTACCAATCCCAAAAAATTGTCACATGTCATTTTTCCAACTGATCGGTCAAATCCGTAAAAAGAGCTGTTTGGATGTGTTTTTTGCTTTTTGATCTAGACAGAAAAAACTCTCAACTTTGGCTCTATCTACTGGATAAAAAAAATTGAGTCAGAGTCAATTTTTTCCCTACTTTTTCACTCTAGTCTTCATCTCGGATGTGCCGCTCGGTTCCCCCTCGCTTCTTGCCTCCCTTCCTCTTCTTTTTCTTCCCCGCTTCTCTCAAAATATCTCTCTCTCTCATCTGATGACTTTACGTAGGAACTTCTCTCTTTCTTCTCTCCAAATCAATTCGGGGAGTTTCTTTCTTTCTTTTTTCTCTTTAGATCTATACCGAGGAGCTTCGATGGTTATCCATTAGCCATTCTCTTGCTTGAAAATTGCTTTGGGTATTTAAAAATAATCCATCGGCGAGGGCAAGGATGATTTGGGTGCTGGCGACATTGAAGAGCTTGAAATTGGTTGTGATGACCAGTTTGTAGATGGTTTTTGTGTGGAAAAGAAATGATAAATGAATAAAAGAGAAAGAGCCTAGATTTTGTTTGATAGATTTTGGTTTTAAAAATACTTTTTTTCTTCGTCTTATATTGTTGATTGCTGTAAATAAAAGAAATTGTAAATCACCTGAAAAGAAAAGAAATTCTAGGTGGGGATTTTTTTTTTGTTGTTAAGCAAAATGGTGTTTTTGAAATCTTGTCTATGAGTTTTAATGAGGAATAGTTTGATTTGTTAATGGTTATCAAGCACCATTGATTCTCATCATCTCCAAGCCTGCTTCTGCTAGAAAATTGAAGTAATATTCTGGTTTCAGTTTATTTATCATGAAAGTAATTGGATTTTAGTAGTTCTTTTGGGTACTGTTGATATTTTTCTTTTAGCAAAATTGTGTTAAGAATGTTGATATTTCGATGTCAAAGAATTTTGATCTTCTACATTTTACACATTTTGATGCTGGGAATACAGGTTTTCAGTTGTTCATGGAGCAGTTAAAAAAAAGAATCGAACAATTTATCTGGTCATTTTAAGGAAAAAATTAAAAAAAAATGAATATCCTTATGCCAAACTATTCAAACACATTTAAATTGAAAACCCCCTACATTTTCATCCAATAGGAATGCAAGTACATTCCACCATATTGTAATCCCAAATTAAATATTACGATTTTTAATCCTAACATCCTAGCAGAAAACTTCTGTCATCCAAAAGGATCTCTAGTATAAATTTCACAGGTCCTGAGCACTAAGAATTTAAATTTAAATTAACGAGGACATGTAAAAAATATTTATCATCACATTTTTTAACACAATGGGCTTAATTTGGTTTTGTGAACATAAAAATCTCTCTAGCTATCCAAACAAAACAAAATAAAATACAAGTTCAAGATCCGATCATAATCTTTTCTATCAATGACTTTGGAGAAAAACAATCTTCATAAAAACTTCGACGATATTTACCTGCCTAGCAATTGACCTGATCTCAATTGTAGTATCTAATACTCGGCTAAGCGAACCATTAACAAAAACACGGTTCATCTTTCAAGATACGAAAAGGTTTAGGGTAAAGATGGAAAAAAAAAACGATGGACATGCACCGAGATGATATGCATTCGAAAATGGATTCTTTTAATGCCCGTCGCTCGTTCGAGCGGAGATATTGAAGATATCGATGAAGTTCTATGAACGCAAGGTACTAAGTTCTAAGAGTCAAAACTCAAAAGTCTATCATGTTCATGCGTGAAAACAACTACTATGTAGCTAAGCTCGGAAGAATATAAAGAATATTTCAGGTGCATTTATATAGCCGTTTTTGTTATAGCTACTCTAAAGCCCATTGACTACTATAATAAAGTTGTTATATATAAATATATTTTTGCTTATCTCAACCGCTGACCAAGTTCGTATTAATGCCACAGGGTCTCATAAATTTCGAACCAGTGATAGAGGCACAAATAATGTCTTGATAAACTTTGGGTAAGATTAATCTCTTAAGAATGATGTTAGAAAGAGACTGATTAAGAGGGTTGCATTCAGACCTTATACGGATCATATCCGTATTTGTTTTCCAGTTACGGATACAGATTAAGTTTGGTACCAAAAAGTCATATCTGTTCTAACAAATTCAGATACGAATAAAAAAAAAATGGGTGTAGAAAAGATACAAGATAAAATAGATAGGGTTGTGGGGGTAGAAATGTCGTATGTAATTGATGCTTCCTGAAAATGAATTTGAATATTAATTTGATATGAGTACTCAAGATATTCAGTATATAAAGACAAATATACATGCAAACTGTATGTTATATGAAATAAAGAAATATGTTCACAAATAAATTATGCAAATAAATAGTCTAACTTACGAATTTTGAAATAAAAAATAAGAAAATAATGTCAAATATTGCATATTTTGTAATAATATATAATAAAAATTATATGCCATATTATTGTTTTAAATACATAACATATAAAATAAGCAAAATAAAGGTATGGTTTAAAAATGCATTATAACCAGAATATTAAGTTAAAAACTCATACATATCCTTGTGTATATCAGAATCCGTATCCAAACCCTTTTATCCGGGCAACAACGCAAGCATGGAAGGAAGCACGAAAAGCTCGATTCCCAAGCCCATCTGGAGAACAAAAGGTGGAGTCCGGTTCCACCACCTGCCGATAAGAAGATTGTGAGTAGCCAAGCCCGTCGGCTCCATTGATCGTCATAAAAGCTCGACCTGTTGCTAAGGGCTAAATTCTAACCTACAGTAGTTAAGGCTATATTCTAAGCTACAGTAATTTGATTCCACGAAAAGATGCAATAATCGCACAACAATCTCATAGCTGACATGCATAAAATCGCTAGCATCAAGCCCTAGAAAACTGGCATTGCGGTCGCCGCTGCGGAAATGAGGTACCGAGAGTTTTATTGGGGATGGGACCCACCACCGGAGCTAGGTCAGGCGACCGCAACAGCAGGGATTCATGAAAGCCTAGTCTCGAAAAACAAAGATCAACCTAATGCCCCTCCCAGGTTCAGTAATAAGCTTCCATTCATGGCATTGCACCATCTAAGCAATAACTATTTACAGAGATCACTATACATTCAAAAATGATCTTCGTATTTCCTAATATAACACAGAGAGAGAGAGACACACACACACACATGAAGATGAAAATACATCAACAATCTCCATGTTCACATACATCACAAAATATAACAGGTGCACGGTCATCAAAAGCTTAATGCAGAATTTAAAACCTCATGCAATAAAACTTAATAGCATCATTAACTTTCAAGCCGAATTCAAAGCAAACCCCTCCGACGCTTATAATCACGAACTGTCAGAGTCAGCGCGTACCGCCTCCCATCATTATCTGGCACTTTGAACCCAACCGCCGCCTCAATTCTTTGCTTCCTTGCCAGAAAACCTAGCTGGACCCCTTGTGCGCCGCCATACTTTTGAATCCCTGCCAACGAAATTTCCAGATCAAAATCATGCAAAGTGTTCGACTCGGTCCCTTGATCCACCGGCGCGTTCGTGCCCACCAGCTTTCCTGCCCCCGCCGCTGCCTTTAAAGCCGCTGCAGTCACAGCCTCCCCAATTGTGGTCCCCACCGCAATTTTATCTTCGGCGTCCGCTCCGTTGGCAGCTTGGCCTGCTTTTAATACGTAGTAATACGTTAAAAGTGTTGGCACATAAATCCACCGCCTCGAGAACGGGTCGTACCCTGCCTCTCCTGCTTTTAGAGTGGTGTTGACAGGTTTCAGCTCTGACGCGTTCTTGAAATTCTCGGCACGGTTTTTCCTGTTCATTTCTGCAAATTTCACAGCTTTCTCGTCCTTCAGCTTCGATTTTTTGGAAATTTCTTCGAGCTCTTAAAACCTCGCCTGGATCCGCTCCACCTCAGCATCGTCACCTCGACTCTCCGCAATTTCAAGCTCCTTTCTCAATCGGTCTTTTTCTGCTGCAACACATTGAGTGGCCTTGAAGTAGCTGACTTCTTCCCTTGCAGCATTTGTTCATCCAAGTCTGCCATTGTTCACAAATCCTGTTGATGATATAAAAGTGTGAGTGATCAGAACAACCAAGCGCTAAAATGATCCTTTTCCATATATTGGAACTATGGTCAGCTGCAATAAGCACGATTCTTCTGGTCCTTTATTTTTTTTTTTTATCCCCCCCCCCCCCCCCCTTTTTCAATTAATCGCAATTCGACAACAAGAGTCAGCTACAACTAACATATAATCTTTGAAGACATGCAAGAACAAGTACTCCCGAGTTGCAGGTAAACAGGCAAAAATCCGGTTGACCTTTTTCAATATGTATAAAAAGGGCGTTATACGAATATTTAAAATTACAAATAATACATGCATTATAAAATTACAAAGACAGTAAAATTACAAATCATTGGGTTCCTTGGATCTGTGCTTACACATGATACATGGATTATATGAATATTTAAAACGTAAACTTATGGAGATGAAATTGCGTTGTGAGATATAGCATAGACAAATAGCACTATAAAATCAGAATTTTGCAGGAATAAAAAAATGTACACCTAAGCAAATGCCCAGTGTAGCTCGATCTCTTAAGATTTGAATCGAGGAATATGAATGCTTTTTGGAAATTCAAGGAAGAGGTTAATGACTTGTATGGAAATCATCGAGAGAGAAATTAAGACATGCTACATTTTCCATAGAGCGGCTTCTATTTTTCAAGCTACTATCAACCTCTTCTCTATTCTAGTGTCGCAAAGGATCCTAGTTCCTGCATAATCTTTATCCTTTATAGGTACCATCGCAATCTTGTAATACGATAGAATTAGTTGAGATTTTAAGAAATATCAAGAAAGAATTAGCATGATGAAATAGATTTAGAAATAATGTACTATCTAGCATGAGGACGGATACGTGATTCACAATTTTCAAAAAACATAGAATACTGGATACGTTTTTATATAGAATTTTTTAATTAATTAAATATAAATACCAATTAATATAGACATGTAAATAGATTTATATTTAATTAATGTGTGTGTGTGTGTGTGTGTGTTGAGTGGGCACTCCGAGAATCGAACTCGGACCTATCGCACTTAAAATGAGCATCATACCATTAGACAAATGACCTTCTTGTTGTATATATATTTATATGCATATATTAATTGATATTTATATTTAATTAATTAAAAAAAGAAGTCAAGACAGAGGCAGGATGTTAAGATAACATAGAACTGGTTTGGGTATGCCTAGACGATCGACGACGGAGCTTATTCATTTGTTTCATCAACTTATCAAACGTTTTTGAGAGAGAAGGGATTTAATATGGTTTTTATTGACTTAGAAAAAGCTTATGGCAAGATACCTAGAGAGATATTATGACATACTATGATGAAGAAGGGAGTCTCAATCAGAAATATTGATATAATCAAGGACATGTATGATGTAGTGGCAAATGTTAGAACTTGCGGCGGCCTAACATGAGATTTTCCGATCATAATTGGATTGCATGAAGGGTCTACATTAACTTCATTCTTATTTGCCATAGTGATGGATGAACTTACTAGAACTATTCAAGACGAGGTATCTCGATGTATGTTATTCGCTGATGATATTATTCTAGTAAATGAGACGAAAGCAGGGATCAATACCAAATTGGAGTTATAGAGGCAAGCGTTGGAATTTCGGAGGTTTAGATTAAGTAGATCTAAGACAACATATATGCAATACAAATTTAGTAAACAAAAAAATCAAGATCACAGTGGTATAACACTGGATGGGCAAAACATATCACCGAGCGATCAGTTTAGATATCTAGATTCCATCATCCAAAAAGATTAGAAGATTGATAGCGATGTCAACCAGAGCATTCATACTGGTTGGTTGAAATGGAGTGCAACGGAGATTTTGTGCGATTGTAACTTTCCGTTGAGATTGAAAGGGAGGATTTATCGAGGCGCTATTCGACCAGTCTTATTATATGTACGGAATGCTGGGCTCCTAAGAAATATCATGCACAAAAGATGCATGTCGTGGAGATGCGCATACTTCGTTGGATTTAGAGTAACACTAGAAAAGATAAGGTATGAAATGATGATATTCATGTAAAAGTTGGTGTACCACCCATGGAGGAGAAAACACAGGAAAACCGTCTAAGATAGTTTGGTCATGTACAACGCAGATATTCACGATTTAGGCCAAGTCAAAAGATCGAAAGGGAGACCGAAGAAAATGTGGATGGAGGCGATACGAAAGGATATGGATGCCAAAGGCCTTAATGAAAGTATATTTTTCGATAAAAGTGAGTGGAGGCGGAGGATTTATGTGCTCGACCCGGCGTGATTCTCATGTCAGTTCATGTATCTATGGAATAAAAGTCCCAGTTGTTATTGGAGTGTGTGCGCGCATACACACACACACCATTGAGCTATACAAGAATAGAACTCTCAAACAAAGATAAGATCCATATGGTGTATGCCATAAAATCAAGTCATTAGACACCATCCTTCAATACTTAACTTCATTGCATATAGTCATCTAAAAGCACAAAAAAAGAGCTGAAATGGCATAACACAATAGTAGTTTCCTATCGATGCGGACAAATATAATTGGAACTATGATGCAACAACTAACAAACAAATGCAATTGGCATTCAAACTATTTGTGTTGTAAAAATATGATTAAAGATAAACACTATTTGGTTAAAAGGTGTTGTAATTGCCTATTTAGGCAACTCTTAATTTACCCCTCTCTGTGTGTGTGAGAGAGGGGGATACGAGAGAGTGATTGCGTGAGAGACTAAAAGAGAGTCAAAGAACTCTCTGCACAGAGAGATAGAGAGAGATCTGCGTTGAGAGAGAGTGTACCCGAGAGCAAACCCTAGATTCGAGTCGAGTTAAGATCAAGAGGTGGTGATTCGAGTTGAGTTGAGAACGAGATGTGGCGATTTGATTCGAGAAAACCCTAGATTTGAGTCGAGTCGAGATCGAGAGTGGCAAGGTGAAGTCGGCGGTGGGGTAGTGTCGCCGGCGAGGCTTCGAACTTGGAGGCCGAGAGTCTTCGAGCTTGGAAAAAGCAGAGGACTTCAAGTCGTCGTCGCCGCTTCGAGGAGGCAAGAACGCTAGAATTTGGAGTTTTGTTCCTTAGTTAGTATTTAGCTTAGTGTAATAAATTGTGATTCATATAATACGAATGCTTTCATGAAGTGATGTGTGTGTTTATGTATAGTTATATGAATGAATGACATTTATGAAACTTAATGAGTGCAAAATTTATTAATGATTAAATTTAGGACACAAAACATTATTTGCCAACATTTAGTAAACGACCCGACATAGAATTCTTTTATACAATACGAATACTAATATACGAAATTTAGAACATTGAATTTAATATATACTCATGCATTATGTATTTTAAGGGTGAATTATGTAAGCGGGTGTCAAGTAAAACACTTGCTTTTTTCAAGCTTTCCTCCATACCTGAAGTGTAAAATCCAACTCTTATACATTCTCCATAGAAGTGATTCTTTATTATTTCTAATTTTTGGAATATATCATGAATATTAATTCTTCTTATTGATTTTATTTAATAGTCTATAACAGTCTAATGGAGTATACATTATCTAAGAAGCACGGATACTTGTAATTGCCTCACATATCGTCCTAGAACGCATTTTGAAGTCGGAAACGCGTCCTCGAGTCGTGAATCAGACTTTTCCCTTCAATTTAAATTAAAAAATCATCTGGAAACGCTCAGAATCGCGTCAATTCACGTACCCTGGTCGCGTTCAAGTCGGGTGAAGAAATTTGTGGTTTTTAAATGTAAATCGGGTCGGGTTCGAACCCAATAACCCAATGAGTTAAATACTTAACAAGGAACAAAACCCTAAATTCTAGTGTTCCTGGCGGCGGCGACTTGAATCCCACCGCCTCCTCCAAGTTCGAAGACTCTCGGCCTCCTCCAAGTTCGAAGCCCCGCCGGCAACACTACCTGCAACACTCTAGTTCATTTATACCATATTTGATTTGGGTATTTTCCAATTTTACGGCAGTTTCTTGTTTATTGTTTGCTTTTGGGTGCGGATAATGCATTTGGTATCTGCGATTAGTATCCGACCCGACCCGCATACTTGAAACACATCTTGATTCTAGATTACGTCATATATTTGCTAGTACGGAGGATCCATACACATCTAGGCTCTGTATATACTTGTATAACATTTGGCATCTGCATATCCTTAAATAATACAAATAATAGTCAAATAATATTTTTTTAATATCTAGCATGGCATGTATCATATCCCATACCTTATGGTTGCATCCAGATATCGTGTTCATGTCCAGTTTGATAAAACAGACTCATTTCGATCGCTACGTGTATTTACGTGTATCCGTTCTTGGAGGTATGCATTTTATTTAACCGTATATCGCAATATGATTTTGGCTGATACGTATATTATTCGCATTTTAAAACTAGAATTTTAGATGAGACCCGGGTATTTTTTGGAGTATTTTGACATTAGCTGTTTAAACCTAAGATAAATATATTATAATACTTTTCTGAAAACTTAAAAGTAACGGTCTATATATATTAACTTATATATATAAAATATTATTTTAACTAATAATATTTTCCTGTATCTTTCTCTCTTCCTAAGCACCTTCTCTCTCTACCCTCTGCCTATTTCTCCCCTGCCTCTCTCTCTCTCTCTCTACACACACACACACACACAAATATTTTACAACACCTCTCTCTCATCTCTCTTCTTCACCTCTTCCCGCGACCAAAACCCAACCCTAACCCACGCCTGCACCCTCGCCGTCGCCTCCACCATCCCAACTTCGTCACCATATCCTCGCCCTCATCCTCACGACCTCCACCGCCTCCTCTCCTCCTCCTCTCCTCCTCCTCTCATTCTTCCACGAGAACCCAAGAACCCCGACGACCTAATCCTGTAACTCCCAAAACCCTAGCCTTGCCTACGCCAACCCTCGTCGACCTCACCCTGCCGCCACCAGCATCACCCCGCCACCACCTACACTTCCTCTTCCTTCTCTAACCCCGAGAACCACAACCCACAACCCTACAACCTGCAACCCAAGAACCCGACCTCGACCTCACCCTCACTTCGTCGCCGATCTCCTCGTCCCCCGACCTCGAGCATCCTAACCACCTCCTCTTCTCCTCCTTCACCCCTGATGAGATCCCTGCATACCCATCCCCGAGAACACCCTGCACCCAAAACCCGACGAGATCCCTGCACCCTATAAACCCCTCACCGCCGTTCACACTCACCTCACCGTCGTCTTCATCATCACCTTCACTTCCTCCTCTCCTCCATATCCTCCTCCATTTCTGAGCTCCTTGCACCCCTACACCATAACCCCGACCAACCCAGCAACCTTCCCCGATGCCCACGCCTGCAACTCGTCACCGCCGATCACCATGACATCGTCGCCTGCTCCCCTTTCCTCTTCCCTCTGTCTTGAACCCAGAGCCGACACCCAGCCCATTCTCCTTCTCCTTCTCCTTTCTCTTCTTGCTTTCTTTCTTTCTTCTCTATTCTTGCTTTCTTGCTTTCCGTCCGTCTCGCCGGAGTCGCGCACGTCGCCGACTATCCGGGCGACCCAGTCATCTTCGTCATCCAGCGTGGTCACGTCTTTGAGTAGCCAAGTCCAGTCCTATACGCGCGTGATTGCATCGCGACGTTAACCCGACATCGAACGTGACGTACGTACCCCGTCGTGAGATCCGATCAGGCAAGTTTATCTTGCAACATGCTATATTAAAATATTTATATCCATATGAATAAAAAATAATACATGTGATTTGATTATGCATCCAATGTTATAGTTTTACAGTTTTTCGATATTCGTACGTATCCGTACTGATAATAACACCTCTAATTACACGTCAGAACATCCTGATATCATTTCACTATTACATTATCATAACGTGTTATCTAGATTGCATTATAAGTAGTCATGGACTTATAAAAGCTTATTACTGATATACACCTATGCATCCTGGTATCTGTCGTGCTTACCGTGTTAGATATTCGTTACAGTTTCACATTTGGGTATCTATTTGATACATATGCACCACATGACATGTCCTGACACACTACTTAACTTGTTACTTTGATCTTGTTATTAATGCCGACAATCCTGACTTGTTGTCCTGACGGACGTAACATGTTGTCTACATAGAAAGAACCTGTACCTGCTTGATCCTGTGTTGGCATTAGACTTACATCATCAATACCTGACTTGAACACATAACCTGGGGAGTAAGGAGAAATCAATAATGAAATCTGACTTGTAACTCAACAGTTCGATACTTATACTGATCAGTCTTTACGGGCTAGGCCAGCCCCGGGATGATACTGCTGACATCATTCATCTGTACATGTTACCTGTTTACTGTCTAGCAGCACGTCTCAGATTCAGCCCGAGAATCTTGACCGTGGTCCCGGGCACGCACGAGATACTATTGAGTTATATCGACGATTCTATTAAATTAATTTCAAAGACTTTTAGAATAGATAACTTAGAAGTACAGACCTTAGGTTACACGTCACATACCTACACCTCACTGTTTCATACTTGTGTTCTCATTTATATTCATGTTTACCTATATCGTTACATTCTGATTATTATTGTTATTTTGATGTTATGATGCACTGACGTCTGGGTTTTGCATGGCCCAGTTCCTCTATCTTTATCGTAGGCTGAACAGGAGTACTTTAGCCGTCAAGCCGAGCAGTGAGGAATTATATTTAGAGATGTTTAGTTTATTTATTTTTCCGCAGTTTCATTTCTTGATGTGAGCCCATATTGGGAGATACCACTCTGTATATTAATTCAGATCCATCAATGAGATACTACTCTGGAAGAGCTAGAATTCTAACCTTATTTCCAGATATTGTTTATTGGATATTGATTCGTTTCCGCTTATACATTTTCTTGACTCTTTTATTTTGGAAAATGGACATGTACTAGATAGATTTTATATTTTACTGTTTTTGATATCATATAGACAGTCGTAATGTGACTGTGGAGAGATGATTCCTATCCACAGGTAGCACGGTTGGCTCTGTCACGTGCCGTAGTTAGCGCACTCTGGAAAGCCGTGCATGAAAGGGTTTGTTTGGTTTCAGAACCATAGGATTTAAGATTAATCGGGTTTGATTCTTTTTGTAGTTGGGTATTAAACCCAATACACTAATCAGGAAACCCAGAATTTTAGGAACATGTCCTGCCACACTATTGTCTTGTCATTCGAATTCTCGAATCTTTTCTTTCTCTTAAACTCTTTTATCTCAACGATTTGGAAATGACTTTGCATCTCGGCTTGGAATCCTTTTGGTTCCTTATTGTTTCTCCCATCTTATTCTCTCGATTCTGTTAGTAGGATTTGGACGACTTGAATGGAGTTATGTAATTGTAACTATGTATCGCAGCATGGTTACAATGTGGTACTCTATTTAGGTAACCTGGAGTCCTTTTTCGATTCATTTTCTTGACTTATGGTCGTTGTATTACGTTATTTCCTATCGGCGTCATTGCTTACAAGTTTATGTCTTATCGTGAGCTTGAATCCAGCAACCACGATATATCTTTCCTCTCGTTCCGTAAGAACCAATCCATTTGTATTTCGAAGGAGAAACACAGGAGAAGTTCTTGATGATTGCAGTAGTTCGAGATTAACCTCAGCGGGAGCTGGTACAGACCGCTTCAAGGACGATCAGATGTAAAATATTTGATTGAACAAGTTTTGACAAACCCGTCTCAAATTATCAGAATAGCGCAGCGGAAAAGTAGTGGACTAATAACCCACAAGTCTTAGAACAAACTTGCAAATTCATGATGAAGGGAACAGTTTACTGAAGAGTGAAGTTCGTAAACAAGTTGCAGATGAAACGCTCATAGCAGTTCGGGATTTCATGGATGTGTTCAAGGACATCTCGAGTTTACTGTATAAACGAAATGTGGAGTTTGCGATTGATCTTATTCCTGTAGCAGCGCCAATTTTGATGGCTTATTATCCGATGGCACTGGTGGAACTGGAAGAGGTAAAGAGACAAGTTTCCGAATTACTAAAGAAGTGTTGGATTCACAGCAATGGTTCAGCATAGGAAACTCCATTTCTTCTAGTCAGAAAGAAAGATGGCACGCGGAGGATGTGCATCGACTATCGAGAGATAAATGGGACAACTATTAAGAATAAGTACCCAATCCCTCGCATATGCGAATTATTCGATCAACTCAGTGGCGCGAGAGTAGTCTCAAAGTTGGATTTACGATCAGGGTATCATCAAGTTCGGGTGAAAGAAGAAGACATTTGCAAGATAGCGTTCCGAACTCGATATGGACATTACGAGTATTTAGTGATGCCATTTGGAGTTACTAACGCACCAGCAATATTTATGGATTTGATGAACCGGATCTTTTCATCGTATTTGGACCAGCTCGTAGTGGTGTTTATCGATGACATTATGGTCTATTCGAGGAGCCAAGAAGAGCATGCAGAATACTTGAAGATCGCACTGCAAATATTGAGGCAAGAAAGGTTATATGCTAAAATGAGCAAGCGAGTTTTGGCTGGATGAAGTGAAGTTTTTGGGTCATGTCGTATCCGGAGATGGAATTGTCGTTGACCCTGAAAAGATTGCGGCAGTTCATCAGTGGTTGATTCCAAGGAACGTAGCAGAGATCAGAAGTTTTCTTGGGCTTACCGGATACTATAGAAAGTTCGTGGAAAACTTCGCTCGAATAGCAGAACCATTGACCAAGCTAACACGAAAAGAGGTACCGTTCGTATGGACCGAGAAGTGTGCGTCATCTTTTGAAGCGTTGAAGCAAAAATTAACCATCGCTCCTATTCTGACCGTGCCAGATAGTTCCAGAGGGTTGGTTATTCAAAGCGACGCAGCTAGGAAAGGCTTGGGATGTGTTCTAATGCAGTATGGGAAGATCATAGCTTATGCGTCGAGACAATTGAAGACTCGTGAAAAGAACTACCTAACTCATGACTTAGAGCTAGCAGCAGTGATTTTCGCTCTGAAGATTTGGAGACACTATTTATTGGGTGAAAGAATAGAAGTATTTACAGATCACAAAGCCTAAAGTATGTGTTCACACAGAAAGAGCTCAACATGAGACAGCGTAGATGGTTGGAGCTGATGACTGACTATGATCTTGATCTAAAATACCATCTGGGAAAAGTTAATTTAGTGCCGGATGCTCTAAGTCGGTTGCCAGCAATACGGATGTTGACTGCACAGAAGGAGATTATAGCTGATCTTCAAAAGTTCGAGTTGGAGATCGTACTACCACATTCTTCGGGACAATTGATGCAGTTGCAAGTACAGTCATCCTTGATCAATAACATTAAAGCAGCACAGTTGCATGATCCAAGATTGCAGAAGTTTCGAGAACAAATAGAAGCGGGACTTCGAACGGACTTGTTAATTCATGAAGATGGTTCGTTACGATATGAGAGCCGTTTATGTGTGCCTAAAGGAGACATTCATGAAGAAGTCATGAAAGAGGTTCAGAGTTCTGCATATTCCATACATCCGGGAGGCACAAACATGTAATGAGATTTACGACAACATTTCTGGTGGGAAGGCATGAAAAGAGATATTGCTCGCTATGTATCGAAGTGCTGTTTAGTATGTCAGCAAGTCAAGGATGAACATTAAAAGGTGGCTGGTTTATTGCAACCACTTTCGATTTCTCAATGGAAGTGGAAACATATAACCATGGATTTCGTGACAGCTTTACCGTGGAGTCCAAAGGGCAATAACGCAGTTTGGATGATTGTTGATCGATTGACCAAGGCAGCTCATTTTATACCGTTTCGAGTTGGTCAGTCGACGGAGGCTTTAGCAGAGCGGTACATGCAGGAAATTGTGAGATTGCATAGAGTACCTGTAAGCATCGTTTCCGATCGTGATACCCGATCCTTATCGCATTTTTGGAGGAGTCTACAGGAAAGTTTGGGAGCTCGATTGAAGTTCAGCACCGCATATTATCCTCAGACAAATAGCCAGTCTGAAAGAACGATCCAAACTTTTGAAGATATGTTGAGAGCATGCATGTTAAATTTCAAGGGTTCATGAGAGGATCATTTGCACTTGGTGGAGTTTTCTTATAACAACGGTTTTCAGGCGACTATACAAATGGCTCCATTCGAAGCATTATATGTTCGCAAGTGTTGCTCGTACATCTATTGGGACGATATTGGAGAAAGAATCTGTAGGGTGTTTTTCGTCACCCCATTGAGATGGGAATACGCGCGCGCTTGTCAGGTGCAGTACAGATTCCCCCTGCCTAGGGTAGACTGGGGTTTATTGATTGTGGGGATCCGAATCTCCGGCAGCCGCGGACTAAGCTGCTGTTAATTACCCTTCACCTTTGAAGCGAGCGAACCTCCGATTGACGGGTCAAACCGGACATGCGAAATCAATGCGATGCGTTGGGGTGTGTGTGTGTTTTTGCTTTATTCCATTTGTTAAAAAAAAGGATATATATATATATATATAAACAAAAATAAATAAGTAAATAAATATTCAGAGAAAAGTTTTTTTTATTTTAATTTATTAATTTTTTTAATTTTAAAATATTATTTATAATTTATTTAATATTTATTTATTTTTTAGTTTTCTAAATAAAAAAAGATTAGACTAAAGAAAAGAAGGAAGGAAGAAGAAGAAAGACAGAGAAAAAAAGGGGAAGCCTGGGCTCCCATTTAATGGGAGCCTTCCCTCACCGGGGGGCATCACATGCTAGCATGTGACCCCTCACATGCTAGCATGTGAGAGGGGACATCACATGCTTAGCATGTGACCCCTCACATGCTAATATGGGAGGAAGGCCATCGCATGCTTAGCATATGACCCCTCACAACCTACCATGTGAGGGGGACATCACATGCTTAGCAGGTGACCCCTAGCATGTGAGGGAGACATCACATGCTAGCATGTGACCCCTCACATACTAGCATGTGATGGGGACAAAAAGGGTTTCCACTTAGTGGGGGCCAAAGGCTCCAAATTATTATTTTTATTTTTTTAATTTTTAACATGGAGCTGAACTCCAAAAGAAATTTTTTATGGAGTTAAACTCCAAAAGAATTTTAAATATGGAGTTCAACTCCGAAAATATTTTAAATGGAGTTTTAACTCCAAAAATATTTTTATTGTGGAGTTAAACTCCAAAAAGAGTTTTAAATGGAGTTTAACTCCAAAAAAGGTTTTTATTGTGGAGTTAAACTCCAAAGGAATTGTTGTTTGTGGAGTTAAACTCCAAAAGAAATTAAATGGAGTTGAACTTCGAAAGAATTTTTATTGTGAAGTTAAACTCCGAAAGAATTTTATATGGAGTTAAACTCTTAAAAAGATTTAATGTGGAGTTAAACTCCCCAAAAAAAGATTTTTACTGTGGAGTTAAACTCCAAAAGAATTTCTGTAGTGGAGTTAAACTTCAAAATAATTTTATTTGTGGAGTTAAACTCCAAAAGATTTTCCCCTTTCTCTTTTGAGAAGAAATCCAAAATGGGTTCTCTTGAAACTCCAAGATCTAGATTTTGGATGATAAAAAAAGAGACCCTTTTTCTTCTCTTGATGGAGTCTTGGGAGGAGAGTTTATGGTAAAACTTTGTTTAGTTTAAAAAAAAAAAGAGGTAAGCTCTTGATTTATTTGGAAAATGAAAAGAAAGATGAAGAACTTTAAAAAGAGAGAGTGGAGACACAAATCCTAGTTTTTTGAGGGAATAAAAAATGTATGTTTTATTCATCATCATATTGCCTTATATAGGCTTACATATTTACATATAACCCCTTGGGCTTTACAAAATGGCATTTTACCCATCCCATGACTCATGTGCCATTTCTTTATGCACATAAGCCATGAGCTTTACAAAAATTTGGCTTTATGTCCATTCATGCATAAAAAATTACATTAAAATTATTTATTACATGATTTTTATGTTGGCATGGGGAGGCTGGCTGCGGGCTCGATTTGAGCATGGGCCCGCTTGACCTGGGCTTGGGCCCACCTGCTTTGGGGTTGACCTTGACTTTGACTTGGTCAACCGGGATGCAAATTTTGACCTCAACAGAAGATTATTGGGACTGGATCTTGTCGTGCAAATCGTGGAGAAAGTTAATGCGATCCGAAACTATATGAAGGCGGCACAAGATCGACAGAAAAGTTGGGCCGATACAGGACGAAGACCTTTAGAGTTCGCAGTTGGTGATCTTGTATTCTTGAAGATATCACCAACCAGAGGAGTGATTCGATTTGGTAGTCGAGGCAAGCTTAGTCCTCGATTCGTGGAGCCTTTCGGTATTATCAAGCGTGTTGGAGAAGTATCCTATCGATTGGCTTTACCATCATCCTTGGCGAGTGTTCATGACGTGTTTCATGTATCTCAATTCCGTAAGTATGTTCGAGATGAGACGCACGTCTTATATCATTCGGAGCTAACAGTAAGAGAGGACTTGATGTATGAAGAACGAACGGTGGTGATTGTGGATCGACGAGAAAAGTTCCTTAAGAACAAGGTTTTCCTTCTAGTACTTGTTTTATGGGGAAATCGTTCGCACGAAGAATCAACTTGGGAACGGGATTCGACAGAAATTTCCACACCTCTTTTGTTAGATTCATGTTTTCTTGTCCTTTCTTGTTCCGAGAATTTCGAGGACGAAATTTTTTTGTAGTTGGGTATAATGTAACACCCTAGTTCATTTATACCATATTTGATTTGGGTATTTTCCAATTTTACGACAGTTTCTTGTTTATTGTTTGCTTTTGGGTGCGGATGATGCATTTGGTATCTGTGGCTATTATCCGACCCGACCCGCATGCTAGAAGCCCATTTTGATTCTAGATCACGTCATATATTTGCTAGTACAGAGAATCCGTGCACATCTAGGCTCTGTATATACATGTATAACATTTGGTATCTGCATATCCTTAAATAATACAAATAATAGTCAAATAATATTTTTTTAACATCTAGCATGGCCTGTATTATACCCCATACCCTATGGTTGCATCCAGACATCGTATTCATGTCCGGTTTGATAAAATAGACTCGTTTGGATTGCTGCGTGTATTTACGTGTATCCATTCTTGGCGGTATGCATTTTATTTAACCGAACATCGCAATATGGTTTTGACTGATACGTATATTATTCGCATTTTAAAACTATAATTTTTTATGAGAACCGGGTATTTTTCGGAGTATTTTGACATTAGCTGTTTAAACCAAAAATAAATATATTATACTATTTTTTTGAAAACTTAAAACTAACAGTGTAAATATATTAACTTTTATATATATATATATATATATATATATATATATATATATTATTTTAACTAATAATATTTTCCCGTATCTCTCTCTTCCTACGCTCCTTCTCTCTCTACCCTCTGCCTATCTCTCTCCTGCCTCCCCCCCTCTCTCTCTCTCTATCTATCTATATATATATATATATATATTTTACAACATATATATATTTTACAACATCTCTCCCCTACCTCTCTTCATCACCTCCCGCGACGAAAAACCAACCCTAACCCACACCTGCACCCTCGCCGTCGCTGCCACCATCCCAACTTCGTCACCATCTCCTCGCTCTCGTCCACACGACCTCCACCGCCTCCACCTTCTCCTTTCCTCCTCCTATCATCCTTCCACGAGAACCCAAGAACCCCGACGACCTAATCCTGTAACTCCCGAAACCCTAGCCTCGCCTTCGCCAACCCTCGTCGACCTCATCCCGTCATCGCCAGTATCACCCCGCCACCACCTACACCTCATCTTCCTTTTCTAACCCCGAGAACCCACAACCTACAACCCTACAACCTGCAACCCAAGAACCCGATCTCAACCTCACCCTCACCTCACCGTCGATCACCTCGTCCCCCAACCTCGACCATCCTAACCACCTCCTCTTCTCCTCCTTCACCCCCGACGAGATCCATGCACACCCATCCCCGAGAACACCCTGCACCCAAAACCCGACGAGATCCCTACACCCTACAAACCCCTCACCGCCGTTCACCCTCACCTCACAGTCGTCTTCATTATCACCTCCACTTCCTCCTCTCCCCATCTCCTCCTCCATTCCCGAGCTCCCTGCACCCGTACACCACAACCTCAACCAACCCAGCAACCTTCCCCGATGCCCACACCTGCAACTCCTCACCGCCGATCACCACGACATCGTCGCATGCTGCCCTTTCCTTTCCCCTCTGTCCTGAACCCAGAGCCGACACCTAGCCCATTCTCCTTCTCATTTCTCTTCTTTCTTTCTTTCTTTCTTTCTTCTCTATTCTTGCTTTCCTGCTTTCCGGCCGTCTCGCCGGAGTCGCGCACGTCGCCGAAGATCCGGGCGACCCAGTCATCGTCGTCATCCAGCATGGTCACGTCTTTGAGTAGCCAAGTCCATTCCTGTACGTGCGTGGTTGCATCGCGACGTTTACCCGACATCGAACGTGACATACGTACCCCGTCGTGAGATCCGATCAGGCAAGTTTATCTTACAACATGCTATATTAATATATTTATATCCATATGAATAAAAATAATACATGCGATTTGATTATGCATCCAATATTATGGTTTTATAGTTTTTCATATCCGTACGTATCCGTACTGATAATAACACCTCTAGTTACATGCCGGAACATCCTGATATCATTTCACTATTACATTATCATAACTTGTTATCTAGATTGCATCATAAGTAGTCATGGACGTATAAAAGCTTATTACTGATATACACCTATGCATCCTGGTATCTGTCGTGCTTACTGTGTCAGATATTCGTTACAGTTTCACATTTGGGTATCTATTTGATACATATTCACCACATGACATGTCCTAACACACTACTTGGCTTATTACTTTAATCTCGTTACTAATGCCGACAATCCTGACTTGTTGTCCTGACGGACGTAAGCTGTTGTCTACATAGACAAAACCTGTACCTGCTTGATCCTGTGTTGGCATTAGATTTACATCATCAATACCTGACTTGAACACATAACCTGGGGAGTATGGGAAAATCAATAATGAAACCTGACTTGTAACTCAATAGTTCAATGTTTATACTGATCAGTCTTTACGGGCTAGGCCAGCCCTGGGATACTGCTGTTGACATCATTCACATGTACATGTTACCTGTTTACTGCCTAGCGGCACTATCTATTGCCGAAAATGGAGACGAACCGGGATCGATCGTCTTGCCTGAATTTAGGGGCAGATGATATTTGGATTTATCCGTCCACCTCTCCGAAGATGCCAAGTTGATTTATGGCACCGTGTATCGGAGGTTTGGACGGATGCGGCCGTTGTAGCAGACTTCGTCAAATTCCCCCTCATTTGCGAAGGGTTTTTATTGTGGGGACGCTCTTTCCTGCAGGCGCAAACCCCTGTAGTTAATTACGTTACCGCATCGCGATAACCATCTTCTCCTGCTCCAGAGGTTCAGTTCGTATCTTGTGTATCTGTTTTATTTTTGGTTGCCAGTGGATTGTATACGAAGACTAATTTATGGTGTCGCCCGTAGGGCGTGGATTAGTCCAAATCCGTATATTCTTAGATTTGGGTTTGGTTTGATTTAAGGATCGTTAATCTCGTTTAAGATTAAGATCAGCTTTAATGTTTGTTGAGGATACGTTAGTCTAATTTAAGACTAAGATCTACTCAACAGGATTTTGGGATCATTCAGACCCAACAAGAAAGCATTTGAGCTCTATTGTTTTAGTTTAAGGACGTTACTGTCCGTTATTAGTTTAAGGACGTTTCGGTCCGTTGTCGATATTTTGGGAAGTGCATCCAAAAGCAGTTGGTTGTCGGGACCCGCCACCTCTCTGAAGACGTTGAGGAATTACAACGACATGTATCAGAGGTGTAGAGAGATGTACTCTTGAACCAATTCCATATTTGAGGGAAAAGGAATTGATGGTCGAGCCCAGAAATCATTAGTCGTATTTTGAGACTAAGATTTCTTCATAAGTTTGGGAAGTCATGAGCATAGAGGCTCGGTCTACTTGGAGATTGAAGATATTTTAATCTCAAGAAGACTTAGCCAACTTGAGGCTGGAGTTGATTTCCCATAGTGTTAAGCACTATTATACGTTCAGCACACACGTATTCCCATGTGAGGTTCTAAAGCGGTATTAAACACTGGATTCTAGGGGTGCTCACGTGTGGCACGTGGGGCATCTCAAAGCTTGCGCTGTACATTGGGTTCAAGTCCCCGTTTATATATAAGTGTTAAACACTAAATTCTTATGGCACTCACGTGTGAGCACGTGAGGAGCCCTAAAGTTGGATACTGCCTTTTTAGATTTTATTTCCCTCTGCATTTATAAGTGCTAAGCACTCGGCTCAAGTGCGAACACATGAGGCGCCCGAAATGGGAATTGTTCTCTGAATTTTATTTCTTTTTCTTTTATAAGTGCTAAGCACTTGGACCATGTGGTGCTCACGTGCAAATACGTGAGGCGCCTTCAAAATGTGAGCGCTGTTTTTTGGGTCTATTTCCTTTTTCATATAAGTGCTAAGCACTTGATTGGGGGTCGCGTGGAAAACACGTGACTGCCCTAAGAGGCACTACTTGTTCTTTTTAAATGCTCGCGTGTGGAAACACGTGACTCGGTCTCAGCCATTTTTTTTGTTCGTCAGAAGTGCTCATGTGGGGAAACACGTAATGTTTCGTTATAGTGTTGAATACTAATAAATCACCAGTCTTTCCTTCTATATGCATGAAAATCTTGATCTCATATTAACAATGCTGGGATCTGAGTTTTAAAGAATTTCAAGTCTCTTGTCTTATAAGAATTAAATTCTTTACATGGTTAAACTCTAGTTTTATCAAAGGAATTAAATTCCTATATACTTGTATAAGAATTAAATTCTTTGAACTTAGTTTTTTCCCCTAAGTTTTGAATCTGCATAACAGAATCTCCCCGATGAAAATTAAATTCTCAACTTGTGTGGAGATCTGCTTCTGCAGATCTCAACCAGAAGAAGAACTGAGTTCTTGTATGAAGGGTTAAACCCTTAAAGAGGCGAAGAAGTGATAGGATAATCTTTGTATTTTCTTCTTACCTAGTTTTTTTTTAAGAAGGCGGTCTTCTTCTTTTAGAGAATTGAATTCTCTTTTTTTTTCTCTTTTTTTTTGTATGCTCTCTTCTGTTTCTTCCTCCTTTTTTTAACTTGAAGTCTTGGGTTCTTTATATAGTGGAGAGAAGTTTGTTAATTAGTTTTAGAAAATCTCTCATTGAGAGACTCCAATTGATTTCGGGGTTTTACCCGCTGTTGGATTTTTGATCCAAGGGTTCTGTCTCACAGAACATATTTTCTTGTTTTTTAAACAAGATTAGGAAAATATTTTCCCGTACAGAATTTATTCTGTAGGTTGGTAATTTTTTTAATCACCGTTGGATTTTTAATCGAAGAGTGCTTGGTTTAACGGATTATAATTTTTTTTTGTTTTAAAGAGAGATGAAAAATAGTTTCCAGCTCATAGGATTTTTGATCCGCCAACTTTCTGTTTAACATAAAATATCATTTCCCATTTAAAAGTTCAATAGAATTTAATTCTATCATTATTGGATTTTTGATCCAACGATTCCTTATTGAGTAGAATTTAATTCTACGCAGGGAAGTGCCCTCACGTGTTTAACACGTGGGGTTGTTTTAGCTTAGCAATTGTTTTAATTGCTGTGCCTATATGCGTTGCATATAGGCACTCACGTGCTAAACACGTGAGGCTGTTTTTAGCCTAGTAATTGTTTTAATTATTGTGCCTATATGCGTTGCATATAGGAACTCACATGTTAAACACGTGGGGCTGTTTTAGCCTAGCAATTATTTTAATTGTTGTTCCTATATGCGTTGTATATAGGCACTCACGTGTTAAACTAGCTTTTTTTATAAAGGAACAGACACGTCTCGGATTCTGCCCGAGAATCTTGATCCTGGTCCCGGACACGCACGGGATACTATTGAGTTATATCGATGATTCCATTAAATTGATTTCAAAGACTTTAGAATAAATAACTTAGAAATACAGACCTTAGGTTACACGTCAAATACCTACACCTCACTGTTTCATACTTGTGTTCTCATTTATATTCATATTTACCTATATCGTTACATCCTGGTTATTATTATTATTTTGATTTATGACGCACTGACGTCTGGGTTTTGTATGGCCCAGTTTCTCTATCTTTATCGCAGGCTGAACAGGAGAACTTTAGCCGTCAAGCCGACCAGTGAGGAATTATATTTAGAGATGCTTAGTTTAGTTTTTTTCCGCAGTTTCATTTCTTGATGTAAGCCCATATTGGGATGTATTTCCAGATGTTTATTGGATATTGATTCATTTTCGCTTATACATTTTCTTGACTCTTTTATTTTGGCAAATGGATATGTACTAGATAGATTTTATATTTTACTGTTCTTGATATACTATAGACAGCCATAATGTGACTGTGGAGGGATGATTTCTATCCACAGGTTGCATGGTTGGTTTTGTCACGTGCCGTAGTTAGCGCACTCTGGGAAGCGGGGCGTGACACTACCCCACCATCGACTTCACCTTGCCACTCTCGATCTCAACTCGATTCAAATCTAGGGTTTTTCTCGACTGGAAACGCCACCTCTCGATCTCAGCTCGACTCGAATCACCACCTCTCGATCTTAACTCGAATCAAATCTAGGGTTTGCACTCGGGTACTCTCTCTCTCTCACTCTCTCGGCTCATATATTTCTCTATCTCTCCGTGCAAAGAGTTCTTTGGCTCTCTCTTAGTCTCTCACACAGTCACTTTCTCATATCCCCTCCCTCCCCCCTCTCTCTGTGAGAGAAAGTACGCAAGAGCAACTCTATTATCTAAATGACCTTAATAGGGTCGTGAACGTTCACAGCCCCATTGTTATGAATAAAGAGTTTAAAACAAGGCGGGTTTAAATTGTGGCGGGACCCACCTCCTGAAACTGTGAGCGGGTTTACGGCCAAGGCTGGTTGTGACATTCATAGCCCCAATTCTCTGAGTCTAAATGTAACAACTCCATTTCTTGTGTACATAAATTTGATTTAAAATTAATGTATACTTGGGGTATTTACATTTCCTATGAGTACTATAAATATTTTTTTTGCTTTTTAATAGCAAGAAGGAGCTTGTAGCTCATTGGTAATACCTTGCATTGTTGAACCATAACAGCAGAGTTTAAATCTCATTAGCCACATTATTTTTTAATTAATTTTATTTTTAAATTTTTAGAAGCCCAAGAGCCTACACGTGCATAACTCGTAAAAAACCAAAAGTCACATATAAAACAAACTGGCCCAGGGGGTAGACCAACAGACGAGGGATACATGGCAGCAAAACCTGGCCCGACTCTGCTTGACTCGGCCGGCGGATCGGCCGAATCGGCCACCGCCGCCGGTCGACTCACCTCGGATCGGAGTTGAGTCTTCTTGAAAGTTGTGTCTTTTGGTCTTCTGAAAACCCCTGTATAGTTTAATTACCCTGCACATTAAAAGAGACCTTAAAATACAATTAAAACATAATTTAAACCTATTTTAATGAATAATTTTTAATACATTTCTATCAAACCCTAACCCTAATCTTTTCCTATAAATACCACTCTAATTCACACACCCCTCACTCACAAATCCTGTCCAAACTCTCAAGAAAAAATACTAGAACTTTTGTGTACAAGTGGAGTTAGCGAAGGACGAAACTCCGACGAACTTCCGACGACGACCCTAAGAGCTCCCGGCTACGAAACGATGCACCGGAACTACTTCCACTCCCTCTTCCTCTTTTCTAAGCTAAATTCCAGTAAGTCTCTCCTCTCTCTTCACTTTTGTATTCTTAAAACTCGTATTTCTAAAACCCGACAGAAGCGGAGTTAATCCGACTTCCGATTCGGTTCCTCTTAAAAACTCCATCTTTTCTTAAATAAAAATATACCAAACTCTAACATTTTGACTATTAAAGATTAACATATCATGAACAAGTTTCATAGCAAAATATTTCATACTGTAATTTTTATCATACTTTTTCAGTAAAATACCATTTAGTTTAGTTTCGACATTAAACATCATAATTTCTTACTATACATTTAAATAGATCATGAGGTAATGACATACCTCCTCACAACACTCATATGCAATATAGCACGATACCTTTCGGGAACATAGAATACAGGAAAATGCAATTTTACACATAAATACCTTTTATTATTAAAACCTTTTTCTATAAGATTATGTATTTTTACAAATCTTTGCAAAGCGCCGTTACAACCCATTTTGGGGAACCCGTTCGGGATGGTGCGGATTATCGCACATCCTCGGGCTTAGTAGTGCGAGATGCAGACCTCCGCAAGAAGCATTCGGTCTCGAAAGATTTAAAAATACAAATATCTTAAGAAAATAAGATTTCTAGAAAAAATAATAAATTAAAATTATTTTATATATATGTGTGTGTGTGTGTGTGTGTGTGTGTATATAATCAAAATATCTAATTTTTGATATAAATATTCCAACTTTTCTAAATCAAAAGAATCACTTTACATGAAAATACCATGCAATTCCATACAAGTTCAATACTTTACAATTAAATACCATATATTATGAAATTATGTTTTACTTACTAGAAATGTCACATATATAAAATCTATATCTATGAAAACTCTAAAGACGATAATTAAATACTTGAGATGTATTTTGAAAAGTATACAAAAATTATTTTTACATAAACCCCCCTCAAGTTCTATAAATTACCCTAAGGACCCTAGTAAACATAGGTTTAAGCGGGACCAGTCTCTTGAGCCTCAGGAAGCCGGAGATATGGATGTTTGCCTATTTAAGATAGATAACTTAACAAACGGTGTTATCAACACGATAATCGTCTTTGAAAAAGACACAAATCCCGTCGTCCATGTGCAGCGGTTACCGATAACACCAAAACCTAATTCAGGACTTCAATTTATTTTCTAATTGTTTTGATTCAGAATGAGTTTCATTATAAATAATCTGACTTTAATATGATTCAAGTACAAACTACAATGCAATATGAATTCATGAATCCATATAAACAATCTGTTCAATCTATTTAATCTGTATTGACTAAACCGAATCATGGATATACATCCATTTACATGATTCTTCAGTTACATCCATTTACTGATATCATGGTTTCGGCAAGTTATCCATCTGTACAACCTATAATACAAGACAATACAATTCACAATACAATACAAATAAGATATCGCGGGGTTTAAGGGATAGATTAGTACGGAAGGTGTTAGAAGTGGCACGAGACAGCAAGATTTAAGACACCTAATCTGTATTCCCTTGCTGTTGTACCGTGGCATAAACGGTTCCTTGTACATTCCGTTCACCTTAGTCTCTGGTCTACTAAAACTCCTTTCATATACACTGGCATCTTTCTGTACCAAGTTACAAATAACAGAATTAACACTAAATACAATATTATAATAACTTTAAAAGCTACATTCTCTCTCTGTCTATTCTATTTCTTCCTTATTTTTAGGACTTACCGAGCGATTGTTCGCTGACGATATGCCTTCTCTTTCTTCTTGGAATGTTGTCAGGTGGATCGGACCCTCAGGAGATCGAGCCTACCAGCGAGGACTTTGATCAGCTAGTCTATGACCCAGAGCTTTAAATTCATTGTACACATTTCATTTCAGTACTTTCCATTTCTGCTCTGCCACTGTTTAAGTATTGCTTTCATTCAGATGTATTTATTTTTCCATGCATTGTACAAAAGAATATTAATAAATAAAATTGTTGTTCATTACATTTGTCTCTTGTGTATATTCCTTTTATATTGCTTAGTTAGGCTTAGCGTATTTACTTTTGAGTAAATACGTAGCGGTCTCGTCGCGTCGTATACCGTGAAGTGGGACGTGACACTAAATATTGCATCATATATATGGAATTTCAGTTTTACATTTAATCTAGTTATAAAGCATTCACATTTTTTCATAATTTTGAATTTACCTACACGCAGGCACGCACACATAACAAGAACAAAGGAACAGGCATCCATAATAGAAAGCATACAAACTAGAAAAATATCAAATATAAGTTTTCCTTCAAATTGAGAAGCACACACTTATGTTGCAAGACTAATCTATATTAGACAATAAATCGAGTTCATTTAAAATACCATCACACTCGTAATAGTGTATCATTATATTCTATGTCATATTATATGATTAAAAAATTTCATAGAATGTTTATTTGCATTTATAGAATATGAATGAAAATATCGCAAAAATTTGGTACGAAACGGGTACCTCTGAAAATAACAAAAATCAAAGTGCGCATCAATTCATAAGATTAAGTGAGAAAGGAAACAATGATTAAACATGCGAGGCGACCACAACATAAATGAACAAAATTGCGGCTGTGACCCGAACAATTGATTATGATCACTTTAACATAACACGGAGGAAGCATATGATAAGAACATGAACAAAGTTAAACTAATTCTCTGACTACCAATGTTTGATATGAATGTAACTAGAAGGGTACATTCAATTGACTCTTACCCTTGATTAAAGTTCATAAGTGATTAATGAAGAACATATAAGCATTAAATTTTGAATTCCTAAGCATCCTAACAAAATCAAAAGAGGAAGTTGATGTAAATAATATCATCAAATGGGCAGAATATTACCAGCATTTTTAGACTATTCTATAAATGAACATGAATCCTTTTAACCAATTAAAATTCAAGTAATACACAACAAGTTTCGATCTTTTTCTTCCACAGACACAGAATTTCCATCAAACACTCTAAAGTCCATACCTTTCATCACATTCCCAAATCCCAACATCACGAATGATCAAATCAATCAATCATACGATTACAAAACCCTAATCAATTGAAAAGCATCAGATATATGGGAAATTAGAGACGATTTGATACTGATTTATGATCCAAAACGAAAAGTTGGCGAGAGAGAGAAAAAACCTGAATAGAAGACGATGAGAGAAACCCTGCGCTTCGGCGATGAGAGAAATCCTAAGCTTCGGCTCAGATCTATTGGAGAAGGGTTGGATCTTATCTGTCCGTTGATTTGTATGGGTCGGGTTTACCTGAAGTTAAAATAGATCTGACCCGATAATCTCTCGGGTTTGTGATTGGATCCGAATCCGACCCGCTGACTTGGTTTTGGCCCTATAGAAGATGCCATTTTTAGACTATACTTTTTTCTTCTTAATCCAATTTGGTGAAGGGTCCAACATTCTTATTAGACTTGAGTTAAGACTAAGGTCTTTAATCATAAAAGAAGAAGAAAAATAATAAATCTAGATTAATGGATGTTTTAAGAGGAATTGATGTCGAATTTGCCAACTATGTGAGGTTCAATTTTCGGAGGAAAATATGGATTTTGATTTTGATTGTATTTCTATGTTTCTTGAAATACAAAAGTTTATTGTCCAAAAAAACCCATCGTTCCATTGGGTCCAAGTCTGACTGCATTTCAAAGACATCAAGGGCATATTCAAACGTGGAGCTACGTTAGAATAAGTGAATAACTGGCGTTTTGCAAAGTTATCTAAGTTTAACTCCAAAGTTATCTAGCTTTCATTGTCGAGTCCATAAAACCCTGATTATCTGAACCCTAAAACCAAGATAACCAGAGTTCAGAAAACCCCGCACACTCCAAAAGATACAAAGAAAGCATTCATTCTGGAGAGATTAGATAACTTCAAAGGCAAATCGGCATATCAAGGTTAATTTTTAAGTAGAGTTAGAACCTTATCAACAAGAGTTTGCTTAGCCTTTACCTTCAGTTTAAAATACAGTCTAGTTTTCCCGGCTGCAAACCAGAATTGGGCCTAATAAAGAGATGTTATTGTATTTGATGGGACGCAGATATTGCAAGCATATGAATATGTAGGTTTTATTTGAGCAATTATTGAAAGAATATATTGATATCCATAGTTATTATTTTTCCATTCTCGCTACTATGTACTAGAATTATCATTCTGTACGACTGAATTAGATTCTTATTTTTATCAATATTGATATTCGCTAGGGACCTTAAAATTTTTGGCCCAGCATGTAATAAACATCTGGGTTGATGCTTAATATATAAAAAAAAAATTGAAGATTCAAGGATATTTTTTGTAAAAAAAAATGAAGGTACAAGGATATGCCTTGTAAATAATTTTGTGCCTATACCACACTCTTTTTATCATATGCGTGATGACTGCATTAGGTTTATATAAGAATAGGTATCAGGTTAGGATCAATTGGTGGTTTCATCTTGTCAAAGATAATACTCAAATTTCGTAAATGGTATCAGTTATCATTACCATAGTTGAAGCTGCATGTCGCGCAGAATGGATAGAATTTGTGGTTTATGATATCATTGAAAGAAGCATTTATGAATGATAATAACGCTTAAATAAAAAATGCATTTTGAGAGCCGTAGATAGTGTGTGTGTGTGTTTATTTATTTAAATTTTTTATTACTACTATTATTATTATTTACTTTCTTTCCTTTTTTCTCTCTTTGGGGGTGGGGGTGAGGGATTTTTTTGGGGGAGCTGGGGTGAAGCTTGTTAACAATATCATGGCCAGGAACGAGGCCTTTAAGGGTGTTTGTATTTGGAAAAGCAATGCAACGAGCGCATATCCAACCGCTGCAGTTGAAGATCATTTCTGTGTTTGGTTAAATTGTAGTTCTAATTATACAAATATAATATGATATCAGCTTAGGAACCAAAGCGATATATGCCAACATGCAAAAATAATTGTGGGTAAGGATTTTAAATGTTTGTTGCATTTTTGTTTCCCAGTTTGGATCATGTTGTATCATATGGCATCCTGTTACTCCTCCTGGCTCATGAAGTGCAATATTGGAGTTGGAAGTGATTGAGATGAGATTCAGAAGTTGTTTATGTTGCAAGGAAATGAGGTGACACATCATATAAACGTTTTGACACTCACTCTAGCAATCCAATTTCGGTTTTTTCATTTTTTCTCCCCCTCCCCCCCCCCGCACCCCCCCACACCCCACCATCCCCCTTAAATGTTTGCGCAGGGACGGAAAAAATGAAACTTTTTTCTTATTGATTTGAAAAGTTGAGTCTTAGTTCATCTCAATTATTTATTATATAAAAGGATGTATGGGAAGCCCGATCGGGCTTTTTTATGTCTGGCATCCTTGGAAAATTAGCCCCAGACCCCTAGCTTTTAGCAAAATTTGCATTGCCCACTCATTTTAATCAACGGTAATTTGGTGATGGAAAACATTTCTCTGCCCCCTACGTTTTAAAACAAAGTGTATGTGGTCCCTTCTATGTTAATCTACATGTTGAAAGGAAAATTAGATTTTGCCCCGTATTTTTTGTTTAAATTTTCATAAACCCTTTACTTAAATTTTCATAAACCCTTTACGATGTATCTTCTTGCCTTTTTTTAATTTATATATACATGCAAAGAGACTAAAAGTTTCATTGCAATTTCTCATGTTTACCTTTTCTTACTTGAAATCGGTTAAGTTTAGGAGATATATATTTTGGAATTATATTGCGTTCAACATTGATAAACTCGATACAGACTGCTGCGTCTCAAAAAGAAAAGACGGTCGAACATTATGTCTTTATGGTACCGCTCATAGGCCATGACCAAGGTTACATCATGTGATCGCAATCATGAAGCTGCGGTCGACCTTAACACCAATTTTGCGAGCATTTTATATGACGTATTTACAATCAGATCATGCAAAATATCATAACAAAATCGATGTAGCTTCTTTCACAGACCGTGCATTGCACGGGACCCCTTGCTAGTAGTATATTAACAGTAGAGTTAAGAGTTTGCAACCCTAAAAAGGGGGACTGAAGCTTAGGTTCTAAAGCATGACCAGTAAAAAATAAAACAAGAGATCCACATCAAAAATCGAAGGAACAGGATACATTTATTCTGTTCCATACAAGCAAATGAAATGCAATGTAATAACCCATGACCAGGTTTTGCGTACATGAGTAAATCTACCGTTTCCTGAGTGATATTTATGAGATAATACTGTCATATATGCTAAACCAATGATGTAATCAAGCCTGTGTAGCGATACACTAGTTATAATATAAATAAAACTTATAAAGCAAACCATGTGGCGAACCCCATCAATCATAATAAACAAAATTCAGGCATCACAGAAGCAACGAAGTCTTAAAGAGCATGAATTTGATTAAGGTGGTTGATATATCCAAGTTTAAGAAGGAATGTTTCAAGAATCCGAGGGAGGGGAAAAAAGTCGCGCTTGGCTGCAACAGACAACAGCAGTCATATCGATTACTACCCCTTCTACACAAACAGCCCATTGTAAAGCACCTGCACCACTTATTTATCGAAGCTACAGAAGTTCTCAACACAACTTTCCACTCAGAAAAATCAAAATGCAATCTGCTATAATAGAAGCTCTCAGAATTGGAAAGAGAGAGATCATGCAATTACTCATTGTTGTCCGGATCCCCAGGAGAAGCAGCATTGCCTCCATCTGAAAAGCATATAAAAGGCAATTAAAATTTTAACACTATATATTTTTTTTTGGGGGGGGGGGGGGGGGCGTTAGACCCAAGTTACTTGTGACTGGTATTTGCAAATCGACCATAAGTAGACGATAGAAACGTTGTAATTTAGGGAGTGTTGGTTGGTGTTCGTTCCAATTTACTTGCAACTGGTATTTACAGATCGACTGTAAGTAAACGATAGCATTTACAATGTTTAGGTAAGAATTCAGATTCTCCGAAACTATACTTAAAACAAGAGAATTCACACTGGATCTGCAAATTTATGGGCGAGACCCAAATGCTTTGTACCTCAAATCCTAAATGGATATAGAAACTAAATGGTTCTAATTCTGATTTAAGAAGATATTGAAGTTGTGATTCTGAAATAAATTGGGACTAACAGCCCCTTAAGAATAAAAGCGAATGAATTGTAATTGCAATGAACACTGGTACCTTCAGTTTCAGCAGAACCATAAGCTGGCCGACGTGAACGTGCTTGCTGCTGTGTTGGCTGTAAATCAAGATGCAAGGTTTGAAGTCAGTTAACATGTGTGATGATATGATTCTATTGTGCATGCATGTGTAGAGAAGCCAGATGGTAAAGAATAGTCCGTTTATATAAGTTGGCAATTTATGATGTTAGGATGAGAGCCAATTCATACATAAGAGATTATTAATACCTGCAATTTTGGCCGAAGTGCCTCCAGTGGTCCTTTGGGCTTCTGTGCACCTTGCTGCAGATAAGCAAGCAAGAGATCAAATTAGATCTAACTTCCTCTAATTGAAGGCCACATCACACAGAAGAAGAGGTTCGAAATGTACCTTGCCTAAGGCCCAATCAGCAGAATCGAAGAAAGCCCGCTCATGATCCTGGAAAGCACATGTTTTCATTCATTGATTTTCCTACAGCTTATGCTAAATAGAACTGAATACAACCACCACCACCACAACAAGCCTTCATCCCAAATTTTTGGGGTTGGCTAAATAGAACTGCATATTGGTGATGAACTCTATACTCTTTGTGACATACGAATCAATAACTATTTACCTCTTTGAAGTGGAAAATCACAACAATGAGAAGTAAATGGCATTACCTTTGATATAAGTGGGGGTTTTTTAGGTAGCATTCCCCCATATTTCTTCTTGAGCACTGCCTCCTGCAAAGAAGGGATTAAATTATAAATAAAACATTTCACGACATAATGTAACCTTCTTAGTAAATGTAGAACTAAATCAATCGCGATAACTATGGTCCTCGAATCCAAACCAGCACCCATTTTTTGGAACATTTTGCTCAAGAGAACGAGCATTGCCTTTCTCCCCTAACCTGGCATGCTTCATTTTTAATACATTTTCCGGGCACAGTTCTAGAATTAAGTCCTAAATGCAAGATCCACCTATGCAGAATGGACCTACGAAGGATGGTTTAAGTTGGCTTTAATTTTGGGTCTACAGTTCTTGTTATGTGTATCTACCTGGTAAAACCCCTAAAGTTCTGAAATAAAAATGATAAAAGAAATATCACCTCCTCTTCAGGAGAGGGCATGGGTTTCTCCTCATTTTGTTCAGCATTTTCCGAGCGCTCAGTTAAATCTACATCGCCCTTCCCCTCCACATTTTCCTCTGCATGTACTTGTTCCTTAACAGCAATATCCTTCATTTCTGACATTTTGTTCTCCAATTAAACCTACAAGTCAGATGCATTAATAAGAAACAGTTGAGTCATTTATAGTTGAGCAAACGTGAAGATACATATGAAACATGACTGAAGACGAAAGGTACAAGATGGAAGGCAATGCTTCTAAAGGGATTGAATCGCAAGCATGGCTACAGAGATGCATCAACACGTGTGTTAGGCACGTGCCAGGTACAATTCTATTATTCTAGAAATCAACTCAGAACAACAATTTACAAAACTTGAACAAAAGTTGGAGCCCACTATAGAAAATTAAGCTCGGGTCAAATAAATGTGAATGTATTTAAGACCTTGAACAAAAGTTGGAGTCCACTATAGAAAAATATATTCATATACTTTTGTTCAAAGATAAACTAAAATTAAACCCCTATATCTATATTCAGATTTTCTTTTTCTAACGTAACTTCGTAATGGAATTGGGATTCCTCCGGTCATCAATAGAGTTTAAGACCTAAGTAACTAAAAAGCACCAAAGATAGTTTAGCCTATATATATAATAAAGTCTCCATTAAATCATATCTTTAACAGAACCCCGATATTTACATCTCTGCCAACTTCACCGCACGTTATCCCTTAATCCCGTCTATATTTAATTATACAGCTATTTATCAAGGTCACGTTCCAATGCTAAAATATGAAAATTGAATGTTCTTAAAAGAGAGAAATCGACACCTATTAAGATATGGATTAACGCAATATGCGGGTCGTGGAGCGGCGGAGATCTCGTCGTGGCGAGATGCACGGAACCGTTACCGGGGCGCTTGGGCTCCGTGCTCTCGGTTGAACAGGGAAGCCGAGTAAGCTCAGCTTGGTGGATAGCTCGCTGGCCGAGAGAGCTCAGCTGTAGGATTGCTCGGAGGCGAGCTGTCGGATGGTTGTTTAGGCGGATAGGGAAGGCATTCCGGAGAGGTCTCCAAAAGGTCGGATGCAACCTCAGAGACGAAGCGCCGAAGAATGTCCCAAACGCTTCATACTTGTTCCAGCTCTGTAGCCTCCAGGAGCCTAGCAGATGACACATCATCCACCATGTGTCGTGATCTGGAGAATACTCGTTTATGAGCCTCATCATTAGCCCCCTTACTTTCGTCCTGACCTATTTATAAATCAGGGTTGAGAGTGGTAAGCCCGGTTTTTGACGATTCAGCCTAAGATTCCCCTGCAATGTGTTGTCGGACGAAGACGCAACATTTGGCGGTTACTCATCTTGAATCCCTAGATCCACGTGGCGGCTCGCGAAGCGCCTCAGTTCCCGTGCGTAACTTTGGTGACGTCAGTGTATCAGTGAAATGATTGCGCCTAAAAGAGGGACGCCGTTTCGTTCACTCGGTCGATTAGGTTACGCACCACGTGTCCTCCACTGGGTGGCGGGACGTGAGTCGCTGTCACCCGAATCCTGACGAGATGGGATGTGTCCAATGGCCGGTTGCCACGTGGAGTCTCGGTGGCCACTTGGTGTGACGCTTCGTTTTGGCAGGAACGGATGCAGGCCGTTGGATGCCTTCTTGCTGAGCGTATAAATAGGGGGCCATCCCACGGCCGTTACTTTACACTAGCCATCTCTTGTCGTTTGAAGATTGCCCGGCGCACATTCGCTTAAGTGGGAACTTCAGCTGTCAAAACTTTTTCTCGGCCAAACCTTTCTTGAATCAGGTTAGATGTCTTCCTCCGAAATATCTATTGACGTAGTAGGGATTGAGTCGGCGATGAGGCTTCAGTTTCTGGAGCCGACCCCAGCGGGTCTTCCTCCTCCTCGGCTTCCAATAGCCGAGAGAGTTCTTCATCCTCGTCTTCCTCTTTGGGCTCGCCCCCAGATAGAACGACGCCCTCGTCCCTCGTCGTCGGGGGGCGAAAAGGGCCCCGCGCATCGGGAATACCCGTGATGCACCCTCAGTTTTGAACCGTCGTATGGACGAGCTTTCCGACATCCGAGCCCGTTTTCATATACCCTCTGGCTATTCACTCCGTTCGGCCAGGGAGGGCGAGCAGGCAGACCAGGTGCAAGGCAAAGAGATTGCTCTGTATTTGGAAGCGTTCCGGACAGGAATGCGTCTGCCTTTCTCGCCTGAGATTTGTGCCGTGCTCCATTGTTTCCGTCTTGCCCTGGGCCAGCTAGCGCCGAATACGTAGAGAATCCTCCTCGGGTTTCTGGTCCGGTTGAAAATTGATCGGATCCCCTTTGATTTGAGCCTACTCCTTTCTTTCCTTTGCTATAAAAATCACCCCGGTACCAATAAGGACGAATCGAGCTGGGTGTATCTTTCGTTCAAAAAACATAAGGGTAGGGCGGTTGGGTTGGAGGTAGTGGTCGTCCCTTCTTCAATCCACGAATGGAAAGAGAAGTTTGTCTTCGTCAGGCCACCGGAGGGTGAGGATTGGCCGGTGCCCATCAAGCGGCATAGGACCGACTGTCCTAGAGTTAGGCAGTCGAATGCCCCCGAGGCAAGAGTGGTGTCTCAATGGGAACCGATCTAGCGGGCCGATGTCATGCTTTCCGAGTAGGCTTTAAGCTGGGCGGGACTTAGTTCTACGCGTTTTGTGGGTAAGTTAGGACTTGTGCCGATCTATTTAAACTTGTCTAAATTTAGTTGTTTTTGGTCGCTGACCTTTTTCTTGTGGTATCTTGCAGACCCGATGGATCGCTCGAAGATTATGGATGCCATGGCCGAGGGGAGGAAGAGCGGTGGCGCAAGCTCGTCTCGGTCTGCTCCGGACGCGGCTCCTCGGCCAACACCTCCAGCCAAGGCTTCCGCAGCGCCCCCGTTCAGGAGGAACGCCGCGGGGGAAAGCAGAAGTACAAGCGAGATCGGGCCCCCCGGGCTAAGACGGAAGTGCCGCCTCTGCCAAATCCCTACTCAAGAGGCAGAAGAGGGTGGTTTCTCAACCCCCTCAGGCCGGGATTCAGGTGCAGGAAGGCGACTTCTGTATCGAGGTGCCCTCGGGGATCTCTGTGGCCGACAGTTTACTGGCGGACATGGAGAAGGCATCGGGGACCAAGATTTCCCGAGACACCATGAAGGCACAAATGGCAGCGATAGCTCAAGATGCTGTTCAGGTCGGTAACTTTCCCAGGATTTCTCCGAATATATATATATATATATATATATATATATATATATATATATATATATATATATTATCTCCTAACGCGGCTCCCGTTTTCCCAGGTCCTCCAGCATTGCGCCCTCCTTGCTGCTATGGAGTCCGAGGAGGTGGCCCCGGCGATGAAAAGAGCCGGCGAATTTTCTTCGCGAGAAGAAGAGCTCCTTGCCCGGCTGCAACAGACGGAAAAGAAGGCGACCCTCCTCAACTAGAGGTTGGTCACGGAGGGCCTGACGGTCGCCAAATTGAAGGAGTCCCACCGGCTCCTGACCGAATCTAACCGGGGCTATCCAGGCCCAGATAAGGGAGGTCAACGGGCTCTTTGATACCATGAAGAGGCAGAGGGACTCATTCAAGCGGGATGCTCAGGCGTCTTGCGAGGCGGCCAAGCTTGCGAAGGGCAGAGCGGAAAGGGCCGTGGCGGAGTACAAGACATCTGACCAGTTCTTCCTCAACCTCGCCGACTCCGCGACCGTAGGGTGGCACAACGCCCTTGATGCCGTTAAGGATGCCATCCCCGGGTTCGAAGATCAAGAGCTTCGTGCTAGGTATCCCCTAACCGAGGAAGCGCCGCAGGGGGGCGGTGCCGAGCCGGCCGGGGGGAGCGAGGCGGCAGGCGGAAGCACCGAGCCGGACGTTGCGATCGTAGCCCCAGAAGGAGGCGCCGATCCAGGGGAAGTGGTGGCCGAGAAAGTAGTTTGAGCTATCCCGCCTTGGTTACTAAATTTTGTAAGCCTCCGGGCATTTTGTAAGGCTGGGGAGCCCATAATACCTTGTATAAAATTTTTGGATATAAATAAAGTACTTTTAGCTCGCAAGTATCTTTAGCCCGCCAGTATTTTCATCTCGCAAGTATTTTTAGCTCACAAGTATTTTTATCTCGTAAGTACTTTATCTCGCCTTCGTAGTGATTCTATTTTCACAAGTGCAAATAGGTCGGTGTCCAGCGGACGTCCAGCACATGCAAAGTTGAGTATCAAGTGCAGGGCGAGCGAGACATACAATCTAGCGAAAGCTAAGCATAGGTAGACCGGCGCCTGCCATCACCCGAAGACGAAATGACGATCGTGCGTCGCGTATATAAATCGAACAAACGCCAAGTGTAGGTAGGTCGGCGTCCCACTCACCTCGGAGTCGAGGTGACGATCGTGCGTCGCGTAGCCGGGCAGGAAGCTGCTCGGTTGCCTCTAGACGAGGGCTTAAGATCCGCGAAGTGGCCAGGCAGGAAGCTGCCTTCAGCGGATGAGCCGAGCAGGAAACTACTCAGCCGCCCCTTGGCGAGGACTTTGGATCCGCGCAGTGGCCGGATAAGAAGTTGCCTTCAACGGATGAGCCGAGACGGAAACTACTTAGCCGCCTCTTGACGAAGGGTTTGGATCCGTGCAGTGGCCGGGCAGGAGGCTGCCTTGAACGAATGAGTCGAACAGGCAACTACTTGGCCGCCTCTTAGCGAGGGCTTTGGATCCGCGGAGTGGCCGGACAAAAAGCTGCCTTCAGCGGATGAGCCGAGCAGAAAACTATTCGACCGCCTCTTGACGAGGGTTTCCCAGATTTTTCCCAGATTCTATGTTTTTCTGGAAAATGTCGTTCAAGCTTCTTTGACCCATATTTGAAGGAAAGTGCGACATGCAATCGAGTGCGACATGGTTGTGTCTCATTGGGAAAGTGCGACATCTCGTGATTCGCCTTGTAGCGCGAAAAGATCTCGGTCGTTGAAAGATTTTTGTTGAGGCTATAAATATCTAAGGCGTGGTTGAATTCCTCATAGATGCTACGTTCCTTGAAGATGACTGGTCGAGTTTATACCATCAGGGAGATCGTGTCCCGAGACGACGTGTATTTCTATGGTCTTGACCGTTCCAAGGCGACGTATGAGGCTGTGATAAGTCGTTTGGAGCGGCATTGCGGTCGTCTACTTCTCCGACGATCTCTCCTGCAAGTGCTAATCTACGCGATATGGAGGTCATCCCCGGGTCTTTATAATGTTCTATCCCTGCAGGCGATGGACGAGGCATTTGATAAGATGCATACGGCCCATGAGCTTGGTCTTATCTCGAAGAGCCAGAGGGATCGTTCAGTGGACATTCTTCTCAAATGTTTCCAGGAAAGGTTGGTTGTGGCGTCGTGCTCGGCGGTTGGGGATCCCGGTGAATCCGTAGCTTCTAGGGTCCACGGGCACCGTCAGAGGGAGCGAGCGGAGGTTGCTTGGACTAGACTGGAAGAGCTCTCTTCCGAGTACCATCGTCAATATTTTCTTAATTCTTTTCCTCCTATACTGTAATGGTTGTAAGGCTGTGGAACCAAGAATACCTCCGAGTAAAGTATAAATAAATTTTTTCTTTTGGTCAAGGTTGCCGTGTATTATCTCCCTTCCCCCATCCCTTTTTTTGCACCGTCGACCCGTGCCCCTTCCACGTCCCTTAACTCGGACCCGAGGAGGGGTTACGGGTCGGTGTCGAAATCTAACTTGCGTGAGGATTTTGTTTGGAAAATTTAGCTGACGTGGAAAGAAATTACATTATTCGAAAAAAAGGAAAAAGGGAGATGCATTTTAATCTGTACAACTTAAGCTCTTCAGAATTATATGGCCGAGGAAAATTGCGCCCTTTGGAGTCCTGGAGACGGTTGGCTCCACCGGGCAGTCTCTGTCACAAGGAAGGGCCCGTCCCATTTTGGGGAGAACTTATGTAGCTTCGCTTTGACTACAAACTCGTTTCGTCGTAAGACCAGTTCTCCTGTCTTGAAGGCTCGATGCCTGACTCAGGCGTTGTAGTAGCGGACGGTTTGCTGCTGATAGGCAGCCATCTTGATTTGCGCTCGATCTCGCTTTCTAATAAGATGTCCAAGTTGCTTCGTCGGGCCAAGATGTTAGCTTCGTCATCAAAGTGCTAGACCCGATAGCTGGGCAATCTGATTTCTGTGGATACCATCGCCTCGGTACCGTAGCAGAGGCTGAACGGGGTTTCTCCCGTGGATGTTTTTCTCGACGTCCGCAGTGCCCATAGTACCCGAGATAGTTCCTCAACCCAGCCACATCGCCTTCCTTCTAGCCGAGTTCGGAGCCCTCGAATGACGTTTCGGTTTGCTATTTCGGCTTGCCCGTTGCATTGAGGATGGACGACCGCGGCGAACTTCATTAATATGTGACGGTCGTTGCAAAATTCCTTGACTTTGTCGTTCTCAAAATTGGTTCCATGGTCGATGACGATGCACCTCGGGATCACTAATTTGGAGATCACGTTGTTCTGCAGAAATTTTATAGTAGAGGCGGCATCCGGTTTCCTGATAGGCACGACCTCAATCCACTTTGTGAAGTAGTCTACGACGACAAGAATATACCTGTGTCCACCCATGCCGGCGGGAAGCTGGCCTACCATATCCATCCCCCACTGCGCAAATGGCCAAAGGGAACTCAGTGGCGTTAGTTCGGTGGCGGGGAGGCGAGGGATGCTGCCGAAGAGTTGGCAGCTCTTGCATTTTCTGACCATTTTCTCGGCATCTTGATGTATTCCCGACAATAGTACCCCTGGAGCAGCGTCTTTTGGACCAGGCAGCGGGGCCCTTGATGCGCCCCTCCGACCCCTTCATGTATCTCTCGTAAGACGTAGTCTACTTCGTTAGGGTCGACGCTTCGAATCAGAGGTTGAGTGTACGACTTTTTATATAGGTTTTCTTTGCTCCATACGAAATGGCGAGCTTTTGCTCGAAGTCGACGAGCCTCGGCCCAGTCATCCGGAAGAATACCATCTTTCAGAAATTCTACAATGGGCTTTCTCCAATCCGGAGCATCTTCTTGGGTCGTGTAGATTTGGAGCATTGCATCTTCATCTTCGACGCTGGGTCGCGGCAGGACTTCAAAGAAGATGTTTCTCTTGTGATTGGCCGAATAGGAGGAGGCAGGTTTGCTCAGGACATCGGCATCAGTGTTCAGATTCCTGGGAATCTGCTCCACTTGGACTTCGTCGAATTTTTTCTGAAGCCTTCTTACCTTCGCCGGGTATTTTATCATGAATGATTCTCGGGCTTTGAAACGCCCGGTTACTTAGCCGACGACCAGCGCGAAGTCGTTGTGTATCCGGATGGTTTTCAGCCTTACTCCGGAGGCGATTCGTAGCCCGGCTAACAGGCCCTCGTATTCTGCCGTGTTGTTTAACGCTTTAAAACCAAGTTTCAGAGAGTACTCTATTTCTGCTTCGTTTGGGCCGAGGATGATCAGGCCAGCCCCACATCCTCCTCGGTGGAGGATTCGTCTACATAGAGCACCCAGTTCGGGATTGGGCCGGGCACCTCCTCCATGTGAGTCGCATGATATCGACATTGCTTTTGGACGTCGCCATGTTGATGATGGCGCTGATCTCTGAATTCATCTCGATTCCTCGGTGGGTGACCATGAACCCGAGGAATTTTCCGCTTGTGAAGCCGAACGAGCATTTGGCTGGATTCAGCTTCATCTTGTATTTTCGCAGGACGTCGAATGTTTCGGCGAGGTCTGTTGTGTGTCCAGCCGATGAGGCAGATTTCACGAGCATGTCGTCGATGTAGACTTCCATATTTCTCCCAATTTGCGGTCTGAATAGTTTGTTGACCAGTCGCTGGTACGTGGCTCCAGCGTTCTTGAGTCCGAAGGGCATTACCTGTAGCGGTATACTCCCCGATCCGTGGTAAAGGCTGTCAGCTCTTCGTCGGCCGGGCTCATTCGGATCTGATTATAAACAGAGAAGGCGTCCATGAAGCTCAGTAATTCGTGACCGGCTGAGCTATCTACTAGCTGATCTATCCGAGGAAGTGGGTAGTTGTCTTTGGGGCAAGCTTTGTTCAGGTCCGTGAAATCGACACACATGCGCCATTTTCCTTTCGCCTTTTTGACTATAGCTACGTTCGCCAGCCAATCCGAGTAGTCCAGGTTCCTGATGAAGTCGGCAGCGAGCAATCGGTCCACTTCCTCCTCTATCGTCCTTTGTTTTATTGGTGCGAAACTTCTCTTCTTTGTCGGATTGGCTTGGCTTTCGGGTCGACCCCCAGCTTGTGGGAGATCACCTTGGGATCAATTCCAGGCATGTCCGCCGGATTCCAGGCGAACACATCCGAGTTGTTCCGGAGGAATTAGATCAGGTCATCACGGACACTCCCTGTCAAGAGAGAACCGATATGGACAGTCCGGCCGTTGACCCCTTCTATGAGGAGAGCTTCCGCTAACGCTTCCACCTGCGCGCCGCGGATTTCCTTTCGGTCGTCGCGTGTGTCCAAGGTGCCCTAAGGATTATGCGTGTCTTCAAAGTCGTCGCCCTGCTCCCCGGCGGGCGACGTTGAGGCGAGGCAGATCCTGGCAGTTTGCTGATCTCCATAAAAACGGCCTATCCCCTGTTATCTAAAGGGAATTTGAGCGTGAGGTGGTAAGTTGAGATCTGAACCCGAAGGGCGTTTAAGATTGGGCGTCCCAGAAGGATGTTATAGGACGACGAAATCTTGGCAACGAGGAAGTTTACCGATATGGTTCGCGTTTTGCTAGCGTCCTCGATATTGAGTAGGAGGGTGATCGAACCCTCGGCCAGGATGAAATGGTTGGTGAACCCGGAGATGACATGAGAGGTCGGTTGGAGATCGAAAGGACCTAATCCCATACGTTGGAAACAGTCGTAGAACAGGATATCCACTGAGCTCCCTGAATCGACCAATATTCTACAGACCTCGTATCGGTGAACTCGGGCTGCTATCAAAGGGGGTCATTATGAAGGAGTGATATGTTGTGAAGGTCTTCCTCGGTGAAGATGATCAGGCCATCCTCCCTGTGCTTCTTATTGGACAGATCACTTATAGCCATGACTGGTATGGGGCGACGGTCCCCCTGAAACGATCCCCCTCACTGTCCAAAGTCGGATGCGTCGAAATGACTCTGATCTGACCGATTGTTAACTCCTCGAGAGGGGTTGGTCTTTCTGCTCTTGTTCCGCCTGCCGCTTGTCTCGTAGGTATTTCGCCAGGTGGCCTGAGCGGATTAGTTCCTTAATATAGTCACGGAGTTGCTTACAACTCTCGGTAGGGTGCCCCTACGACCTGTAGTAAGCGCAATACGGGCCCTAGAGCCGTTTGCCCGCCCTTTGGGTTGCCGACGGGAGCCTGAAAAACCTCTCGCTTTTAGCCTCCTCCACCAGTTCCGTCTGAGAGATGTTCAGAGGAGTGTACTTATGGAATCTCGGGGCATAGGATTTCGACAGTCAGCTTTCTTTTTTTTCTCTCTGTCCCGTTTCTTTCTATCTGCTTGGTCGCCCCGGGATAGGTTGGCATTCACCTCCAACTAAAGTTGAATCTCTCGCTCGGTCCATACTTTTACTTCGGCCACGGTCCTAGGTTGCGCTATTGCAAAATAGCGGAGCCACTTTGTGCCTAAGACCTGACCTCAGGGCAGTGATAACCGTTACGTCGCGATGCTCGGGTACCTCGAGCAGGGCATTGTAGAAGCGGGTGATGTACCCCTTAAACGATTTCTTGTCTCCGCTTATGATGGTGAACAGATAGTCGACCGTCTTTTTCTGCCGACGGTTACCGACGAAATAACCTAGGAATTGGATAGCCAGCTCATCAAAGGTCGAGATTGAGCGTGGCACGAGCCTTCGGAACCAATCTCGGCCAGCCCGGATGAGGGTGGTGGGGAAGGCTCAGCATTGAGCGGCGTCTGAGTTGTCTTGGAAACTCATGCATGCCGTAAATGCATCCAAGTGGTCCTTCGGGTCGGACTTCCCTTCGAAGAGGGCCACTTTGAACGGTTTGTTTCTGGACGAGACACGCTCAGCTGGTAGCTGTTCGGTAAAAGGCCTTATGAGTGAGTCAGCGGAGTACCTCGTGCCTTCGCCAGCTGTACGATCATCCTGTCGTATGCCTTCGATTTTCCTTTCGAGAGCTTCTATTCGTTGTTGGTACCCCCGAAGAATCTTCACAGTCAGAGCGTCTGCTACCTCCGCTCCTTGCTTGCGCAATGGAGCGGCTCCGGCTCAGCTCTATCACGTTCCTTAAATCTTCGGGGTGGACCCTTCGTGGATAGCACCGGCGCTCGTCATTCGCGTGAGCTTGACGGAAGTGGCAGCGCGGGTCGAGCCTGGAATCAAGCGATTTGACCGACACTTTCTCAGGGGGTGAGAAAGCGCGGCGCGCGTTGAAGTGATAACCCGGTCCCCCCGAGATCGGGGTGTCGAGCTATCCAGCGCCCAACGGGTCATGAAATCATTTCCCGGACGCGGGCCATGACTGCCGGAATTGACATGTTGGTGTTCGGCCACTTCAAGATGAGCGCGAGTGAGGTTAAGAGCCTGGGTGTGTCCTGCCATTTCCCTGCGAACGTGGTCACCCCGGGGAATGGGTGCTGCGGTCTGGCGGGCATGGCCGGCCGCTTGGACACGAGTGAGTGCGTCCACCATCGCCGTGAGCCTGTTGATTCGAGCGGATAAGGCGTTGATGACGTTAGGGCGAGGAGTAGGGTCGTTTCCGCCCCCGTTGTGGAGGACGGGACGGCTCGTGCTGGGATCGTTGCGGTTGTCACTTGTCATTGAATCGGAGGCGAAAGAACTAACTTTTTAGGTGGAGAAGAAACGTTCCCACCGACAGCGCCAACTGATGGAGGCAGAAATCTCCCTCAGATGTTGTCCTCCGTCGATCTTGCAGCAAGCGATTCTGAACAGTTGTAATTGAGAGTGAAAATTGGAAGTGTGGATCTCAATGGGTTGTTGAATGTTGTTGACGCCGGGCTACCTGCAAGGGAGTCCCGGGGTGGGAAACCACCGTAGGACACTCCGACGATCAAGTACCGAGGAATAATGGCAGTGTAGCGGTGTATTGGAATCAATTTGACTTACCTGAGTCATCTGGTGGAGGGGGTTTATATAGTGGTCGCATGAGGTGAACCAGCGCGAGATTCTTGCCGTCCGTTACGTCTCTGCGTCATGTTCGCGCTGATGACGCGACACGCCTATTAATGGCGAGATGCGCTCATTAATGGCGAAATACGCTAATTAGAATTGTATAAGAGGGGAAGGGTGAGGATTGAGAGAGCATGTGTGTGAATTTGAGTTAGTTGTAAGAGTTTTGGGTGCTCATTAAAAACCTAATTAGTGATAAATTCCTTTGTTCTTCCCCAAATTCTATCTCCCTAGTCTTTATCTCCCTCAACTATCCTTCTTCTCGACTGAATATCACCATGGCTGCTGGTCTTCGACGATCTCCTGCCTCATCCGCGGCCTATACATCCAATGGGATGTATCAATTCAACTGCTAGTCCATTCACTTCTGTTACCTATAGTACCTATAGTTCAACATCAACCTCAAACTAAATCTATGATGCATATTGAGCGTCAAGATGCGGATAAGGTTTTCTTGATGCCCCCTTAATCTCCTCGAACACTATTTTCAGATGATTTACAGCATATTTCTTGAATTTCGAAGAACTAAACGCGCCATGGATCAAAATTAGAACTTTATTAAAATTTAGACGACAGCGATTTCTTCGGATTGCATGATATCTAGATTAAATAAGAGATCAAATATAGATCTTGATGCTTCAAATCTAATACCTCCCCAATCGAACGATTAAAACCCTAGATCGATAGATCTGATGAATCTTGACCTAGCGAAATCTACGCATCGAATAAAGAATCGAGAGCGAGGCGATCGCGGATCAAGAACCAAAAACATCGTCTAATTATTCGGGAAAAGAAAGAGAACGAAACGATTGGAAACAGCGAAGGGATTTGAGCAAGCGTCGCTTACCTTTGGCGATGAGCAGCTCTCGCTTCGAGCAGAAAGAATGAAAGTAGCAGGGGAGATAGAGAGAAGGACAGCGACGATGCTCACGTGGGTTGCGAAATTATTAATAAATGGAATAAATTACACTAAAATACCCTTAGCTATCATAGTTTATCACTAAACTGCCTTTTAAGTCTTTTAGTTACAGTAAAATAACTGAACTGCTATTTTAAGGGATTTTGCTGTAATAAAAAATTTAAGGTGGTTTAGCGGAAAAAATGAGTTAGTTAAGGGTATTTTATTGAAAAAACGTTGTTGTGAATAGAGGGTTGAAGTCGCATATAATCTAATCCAATCATGGCTACATATTCCACAACTCTGTTGTCTAAATGAGCTTAATGGGACCGTGAACGTTCACAACCCCATCAGCTGTGATTAAAGGATTTAAAACAAATGGGAGGTGGGTTTCAGGTTTAGATTGCAGCAGGACCCACCTCCTAAGACCGTGAGTGGGTTCACAGCCAAGGCCGGCTGTGACATTCACAACCCCAATTCTCTCGGTCTAAATATTGCATCATATATATGGAATTTCAGTTTTGCATTTAATCCAGTTATAAAACATTCACATTGTTTTTCTTAGCTTTGAATATATATTTAGTGAGAGAGAGAGATAAAGAGAATAATGTAGGAAAGAGACCATGGGAGGGAATTACCTCCCACGGCGTCGAAAATATAAACCCTTCACCATTTTTTCCGACGATCGGCACCCACCGTCTTTATCATTATAATCTAAGATGTGGACACACCAAATTTCTTGCAGTCCTACCGCTTTTCCATCGTTAATTTAGTGGATGCAAAATTAAGGATTTATCGATAATAGAACTTTTTGCATTGCTACTTGGAAGGCGAAAAGGTTGAAGTATCATGTGAAATTTGGTGTAGCCACATCTTAAGACGATAAGGATGACGATCGTCGGATAAAATCGTGAAGGATGTATTTTTTTGACGCAATAGGAGGAAATTCGCTCCTATCGCACATTTCCTCCATTATTCTTATACACACACATCAATTGATTTGATCATTGCCTACTCACATCCTTGCAAACTATTCCACGGCTCGAGTTAAATTTAAACTTTCAGTTACCAAAACACGAAAATAAGCTATGACAAGCACCAAATTTCCTTGCAGCACATATATGCATGTGATAACTTGGCACTATAAGCAAAGAAGAATAAAAATTTTAATTGCCGGGAACAAAAGCAACAATTCATTGAAAACGAAAATGTTCTCTATAAGAATTATAATTAATCCTGATTTTAGATTTGTCGCTGAAAATTAAAAGCCTTGGCCTGTGCAGGGTCATCTACTTAATAAAACAACTGTGAAACAATATTATTTACAAAACGGTGGAATAACTTGTGTACCCCAAAATTTTTCTCACAACACATATATATGTGCGTGATCACTAATCGCTTAACTCGGCAATAGACAAAGAACTTTATATCACACCACACATGCACTCCAGTTTCCATAGCATCAACTGGTATCGTTTTACATCTTATTTTAGATAGAAGCAACAACAATAGCAGTAAACAAGGAAATTCATATATTGATTGGGGGGGGGTGGCGGGGGGGGGGGGGGTGTTCTGATTTCAAGGGTTAGCACTTCCGACATTATTAAATCTAGGGACTTCCCCATTCGTAACTCGCCAGGGATTCCAATAGAACTTGGGTGGCCTGCGCATGGTCATCTGCTTAATAAAACAAGTGTGAATCAATATTATTTACAAACCGGAGGAATAACTTATGTAAAAGCACCAAAATTTTCCTCACAACATATATGCGCATTATCACTAATCACTTAACTCGGCAATAGACAAAGAACATTATATCACACCACACGTGCTCTCCAGTTTCCATAGCATCAACTGCTATCGTTTTACATCTTATTTAGATAGAAGCGACAACAATTGCGGTAAACAAGGAAATTCATATATTGATCGTCAAGGGAGGGCAACTTGATCTCAACGGTTAGCACTTCCGACATTATTAAATCTAGGGACTTCCCCATTCATAACTCGTCAAGAATTCCAATAGAACTTGGGTGGACTGCGCATGGTCATCTGCTTAATAAAACAACTTTCCCAATATTATTTACAAATCGGAGGAATAACTTATGTAAAAGCACCAAAATTTTCCTCACAACACATGCACATTATCACTAATCACTTAACTCGGCAATAGACAAAGAACGTTATATCACACCACACGTGCTCTCCGGTTTCCATGGCATCAACTGCTATCGTTTTACATCTTATTTTAGATAGAAGCGACAACAATTGCGGTAAACAAGGAAATTCATATATTGATCGTCAGTGGGGACAACTTGATCTCAAGGGTTAGCACTTCCGACATTATTAAATCTAGGGACTTCCCCACCCATAACTCGCCAAGGACCCCAATAGAACTTGGGTGGCATGAGAGGCACTGCTTCTCCTGGATGCTCTTCCCAGTACTTTTCCTGTCATAATCACCCCAAAAAAATTAAATCTCTTCATTTGAAATTATCACGACTATGGTATATACAAGTATATTTCAGTCTTAATGAGATAATATCAGAAAATGAAGAGGCTGAATAATGAGTTTCAGACTAACCAATTCCATGAACCAATTAAGAGCTATTATCAATAAGAGGATAACATATTAATAATTGATTCATTTGTTGGTTATAGCGATTGTTTCTTAAGACTTGTCAATCTTCCAAATGTATACTTTTTTCAGTCCTTGCACTGTTTTTTTCCCTTTTCTATTTATATAATCGATCGAGCTTGTCTCTTTCAATGCTGGTGTAAACTGATGGAAAATGTTACCCCTTTGACTCACATTGCCAGTATTCTAAATGATGGGTCACATGAGTAGCAAGTTTATTCAATTGCTAGCAATGACAAAAACATCTGCCGATTTTTTGCAGTGCACTGTGTGATGCGCAATGGATCCAATATCATACTAGTTTCCGGTCCGTGTTCAATGCTCAATAGAGTTGCTTGAAACAATTTAGGCTCTGTTTGGCTTTGGAGTCAGGGTAATAGAAGTTACGTGTAAAGATGTTGCAAATAGGTGTAGATTATGCAAACTCCAGTTTGCTAGGCTCTTTCAAAATAAATCCACATAACATTAAGAGATAGCCTAACTCATAGCCTAACTCGATTTCTATATTTGAATGTAAGGTTGGAACAGAGTGTAAAAAGCTTCAGTTATCTAAAGTTTTAGGTTGAGATAATTCGAGCTATCTAACTTCAAAAGCAAAGCCAGAACAGGGTAGAATAATAAATATAGGTTCAAGTTTAGAAACTCCAGGAAACTGGTGTCTTCATAACTCTGCTCCAAAGCCAAACAAGGCCTCATTAATTTTGAACCAAAATAGCATACGACTGTTTAGCGTGCTAACAAGATACCGGCACACAAGTATAATTTCCTCGAAACAAAATCCATCTCAAAATATTCAATAGAATCAGGGCATATTTAATTAAATTAATACCTTATACAGTTGCTCGGTTATGGCAGATCCAACGACACCTGTATAAAATGCAGCCACATAAATGGTTATAAGAGGTGTGAAGGACTTAGGACGCCTATAAGGCTCAATCATATCCCAAAGCACAGTTTTCTCCCACTTGTAAAATTCTCGTTCTGCATACATCCTCCATAACCTATTAGTCATCTCTGCAGAACAAAATCACATAGATTAAAAAAGATTGGTTTTTGATTAATAATCAGGAAAATAACAAAAATATATACATATGACAGAATCAATAAGGCAAAATCTGAGCAAGGGAGAATGTCAAGCTGACAGACTTAATGCAAGATAATAAAGGATACGGTGTGACATAGAGTATGGTCAATGCAATCAATCTACGTGCACCAAACGCACAAGATCAGTAGACAGATTTATTAATAAGCATGAACTGGTACAACTCCACAACAAATACTCACAAATTGGTAGCAAAAGAACGAGCAAAGGAATAACAATATTGATAAAAGGGGTGAAAGAGGAGATTTGAGCTCAGGTATCGAATTTGGTGGTGTTGGAATTAAGGAGGAGATCGCGGGATGTTGGAGTCGAGGTAGTTGTCGGACTGAATGGAGAAGCAAGGGCGGCAGGAGGCTGCAGCAGTAGCGGAGAGAGGGAGGGTGGTGCTAAGGTGGTGAGGGTAGAGGGATCAGACGGTGGAGAGTGGAAAGGGGCGGCGGCGGCTGAGTATGAGGTTCGGATATAAGTTGGGGTTTGTTAATTGAGTGGTGGGGAAATAAGTTAGGATATAAGTTGGTATGTAACGTCTTCCAACCTTTCATACTAAGTTATCAAAATAAACTTCAATCAGATGGTTCTTTTGGTACAAGTTAAACCATCACATCTGCCTGTCTAGTCTTTATCCAAACTGCTGGTGTGATTTCAATGGCACAAAATTTGTTTTTTCTTCATAAAGAATGGGCTGATTAAAGAAACAGCTAGCCTATATAAAAATTTATGTACGCAAGAGAAGCTCTAAGGCTTGAACAGAAGATGTGTGCTGCATCGATATTTCACCTGGAGCAATGTGAAGCGGAAGCAATTATGCAAGAAGCAAGCAAGGACATAATGCACCTGGATTTTCTTTTCTTTCCTTTTTTTTGTTTGGGGGGGATCCTAAGGTGGATCAAGCAAATGTAGTCGACTCCCCTAAAATAAGAGTCGTGTTATATGTGTAATTAAATTATGGATGTACATAAGAATTCAGGATTTTTTTTAAAGCGATTCCAAGATGTCTGGCATTTTTATCCTTCAGACATCTCACAAGCTCACAAGATAGTTTAACATCCGAAGTGCAACAAATGTCTCAAACACAAGATGGGCACCGGTTTGGATTTGAGTACAAAATTTTCTGGCACAAATTCACAGGTGCATTAATCTCAGATAAATGTGTTGAGAAACTCTATAGAGAAGGACAAGCTAACACTTAAAATAATCCATTATGGCTATGTTTGGATATCCATATTCCAATTGGGGAAAAATGCCTAGATTCCTTTTTTCTATTGGACTGGGCAAATCCAAGAAATTGGATGTTTGGGTAAATTTTTCAATCCAAACATGGCCTTAACCAGGGACGGAGCCAGGATTTCATGTAGGGGGCGGTATTAAAATTGATGTTACACTTCTCTGCTTATCAACATAATATGGCAAAATTTGAAAAAGTTTATATAGCAGCTTATCAATGTCAATATACATAACACTAAAAAGACACTAACCGGGGTAGAATATCTTTCCAAACAACTAATGTAAGATATAATAAATATAAATATGCACAAAAAAATAATGATCACCAAAATGACACAAGTATGTATATAAGTTATTAGAGAGAGATATTTTAGTTTATATTTTCTTTAAAATGTATTCACTGCCATCTATTACTTGTAACTGAATTAGTTTCTTTTTTAGTTTAATCACATGACTAAATATGCTGGGAAATTAATGAGCAGTTTAAGCCTTAAATATGTTCTATATGAAATTATATGTAATTAAATTATGGATGTACATAAGAATTCAGGATTTTTTTAAAGCGATTCCAAGATGTCTGGCATTTTTATCCTTCAGACATCTCACAAGCTCACAAGATAGTTTAACATCCGAAGCGCAACAAATGTCTCAAGCACAAGATGGGCACTGATTTGGATTTGAGTACAAAATTTTCTGGCACGAATTCACATGTGCGTTAATCTCAGATAAATATGTTGAGAAACTCTTTAGAGAAGGATAAGCTAACACTTAAAACAATAGTTGAATTCGTGGTTTGAAATCGGAAGTTTGGATGTGAAGCAACAAAATAGGATTGCATTCAAATCTTCTCACCAACGTCTTTAATTACAAATCGAGGCGGGTACATCTTTTAAATGGACATTTTTGTCCTGATGACAAATCATCGCTTAAGACTCAAATATGTTCTATAGTGATTATTGCCCCGACCAAACATTATATCCCAAAATTCATCAATAATATAACAGATAAGAGGCTGATATGTTACAACTTTAAGTCGGAAATTCAGAATTACCGTCTAAAGATGGTTATGGTTGCTTCACAAAGTCCAAAGTTTTGAGTCCTATCTAAATAATCACAGTCCATACATTATTATAATGCATCGCCTTAGGGTTTCCCTGTCTCTCGCTTTCTCGCTGCCCGATTCAAATCGGAAGTGGTATTTACAACAAACCCCTTACAATCCTTGCATGTTACAATCCAGCCCCTGCACTAATTACACTTGCAACTTAAGAACTTTCTGGTGTCTGCAAAAAATTTGTTTTGGTGACCATTTTCGATGAAATTCTTAGCGAAAGAAATCCTTTGCTGAAAGTATTCAAGGGGCATCTGTTCCAAAATCAGAGTTTTTTTTAATCCGGAAATGACTCGATTCGATTATGCATTTGCACACAGATAAAAAATTGACAATCAGTTCAGATATTTTCAGGAAAATAAATTCAATGGTCATAGGATTTAGATACTGTGGATTGAACGTAGAAAAAATAAAATGATGATTGGGTTTAAATTGAAGAGGAAGAGATTTGTTTTTCAAAAAAAATTACATGAGTTGATGATAAAGTACCTGCTAGAAATGGTTTTCGCTCGCCGGGATCGATCGATCGATGGTCGACGGAGCGCCGAGGAGACAGCGAGAAAGATAGGAGTGGAGTTAAATTGAGGTTTAAGAAAACGAAAGAGGGGTAAAATGAGTTTTTTGACCTTAACATATAAATACCAATGTCCAAGGCCCTTGTTGGAAATGGATTTAGTTTTTGGGTAAAATGTCAAAAAGTCCCGAGACCCCTCAGGAGTTGACTAAATACTGTGATATTTTCAAAATTGTTGGGAAGGGGCTGCTGTTGAAAATCTTTATGAAAAAACCCCTGGACAACATTTCATTTAGGCCTTTATTCGCTTCAACTGTATAGATATTACAGGCGGCTGGTTAGATATTAGAGGCGCTGGTATAAAGAGGGTTTTAATTGGGCCCAATGGTTTTTACACAGGTTTGAAACAGGCCGGGTTTTTCTGACAATTTACTCTTGATTTTTTTAAACGGGTAGTTTCATCAAGTAATGAGGCTTAACTCCCAAATGTTAACTTTAATTTGTTTACCAACCATTTTGGAGTTGAGATAACTGTAAAATTTCAGTCAAAACTACAATTATCTCCACTCAAATCCGATCAAAGCTGAGATAACTCCATTTTTTAGTTTGGGGGCTTGCAAACCACTCTCAAACTGCAATTAGCCCAGCTTCATACCCAAACAGGGTCCAAACGTTTTGAAATCGGCCACATAAATACACAGGGTTTTACTTTTGCATATTGGTGACTAATGCCGTTAACTATGGGAGTATAAAGACGATTTTAACCTCCTAAACCCATTGACCACAAAATTAAATTATCATGAGCAAAATATCCGAACAAACTTACATGACAATCTCCAACGGTGTTGCTCATCAAAATGCCAAAATGGAACTTTGGATATTTATGTGTCCGGTTTTAAAGTTTGGATAATTTTCTGGTAAGATCATCAATGACATTTAGCAATTTAAAAATACCTTCTTTCATCTTTATTACTACAACATGGGGATTTGATTCTCTAGCTTATTATTAAGCCAGGAGAAAAACAACGCCGCGGATGGTGAATTGGTATGTCCTCACAGAGATGATGGAATACAAGAGAAATGATCATGATGTAATCCCCAGCAAAAACATAGATACGAGGCTTACGTTCTAAACAATCTTGCAACACCGGTTGCTTAAGGTACACCGTAATAACGACAACTTGTACCTTGTATCTGCAAAGACCCGATAGAGACGTTAGATGTGAGGTTGTTAGATATGCCTCACATTCATTCCTTGAGATTTCCCTAAGATCCGGCGTTATCACGAAGCGAAAACTCAAAAGTTTTGCAGGTGTTTTCAGGTCAAGACATCTGGTACAGACGTCCGTACAAGACATCTACTATTGTTCTGTTATTTCTGGAGTTTCGATAAATACCTTTACAGGCGTCGGCCCATCTCTGGGGCAGACGTCTGCAGTTCCATGCCGAGAGTTGGAGTTTCTGTGAATATCTTGACAGACGTCTGTCCATCTCTGGGGCAGAGTCTGCCGTCAGACCGGACGCGATTTTCCTTAGTTAGAAAATTAGTTTTTTAGAAATATCTTTTGTATGCTATTTATATGATAGCTTGTAGCAAGCCTATATCTCATTCGATTATTAGATTTGAGAGAACCTGCTGTATAGTAAGAGTTCTAGGGTTCTTTGAGAGAAATTTGTATTCTTCATTGATTTGTACTTCTATGAATTTGATAATTAATAGAATTTCGCTTTCGCCTAATTAGTAAGCTCTCATATTTCTATCTTGCATGTGATTTGTTCTTTTCTCGTAATCGATTGTGTGTGCTTTGTGATCGTCTTATTCGCAACAAATTGGTATCAGAACTATTGTTGAGTTGTTGTGGTATTTTTTGGTCGAACCATTAGGTCCTTAATTTTGCGATCTAGGTTAACAGTGTGTAACGACAACTACGTCCGATTCCCTACTTTCTAAGATCATGATTTCGAAGTTTAGGTTTCGTTAGTACTCAAGAAGAATACAAATTAGGGTCGTAGGGGAACGAGTGGAAAAGGCAGGAAGGAGAAGAAGAAGAAAGTGGGTTGGTTCGGGATAGGTCGGTTGGGTTAGGGGTTTGGGTTACTGGGTCGGGTATTAAGGGAGGTTAGGATTTAGTTGAGGGAGTTGGGCCTGAGCTTGCAGTGGGCTAGGAAAAATAAAGGTTAGGGTTTAAATTAGGGTAAAGCTTTATAAGTTAGGTTTTAGAAAAACATAGAAAATTATGTAAGAAAAATTTTGGGGGGAAAATATTGGGAATTTTTTTTATTAGAATACGGTTACGGTATAATCAGAACTGGGTATTACAGTGAGAAAGCGCGGCGCGCGTTGAAGTGATAGCCCGGTCCCCCCGATATCGGGGTGTCGAGCTATCCGGCGCCCAACGGGTCATGGAATCATTTCCCGGACGCGGGCCATGACTGCCGGAACTGACACGGTGTTCAGCCACTTCAAGATGAGCGCGAGTGAGGTTAAGAGCCTGGGTGTGTCCTGCCATTTCCCTGCGAACGTGGTCATCCCGGGGAGGGGGTGTTGCGGTCTGGTTGGTATAGCCGGCCGCTTGGACGCGGGCGAGTGCGTCCACCATCGCCGTGAGCCTGTTGATTCGAGGGGATAAGCCGTTGATGGCGTTAGGGGGAGTAGGGCCGTTTCCGCCCCCGTTGTGGAGGACGGGACGGCTCGTGCTTGGATCGTCGCAGTTGTCGCTTGTCATTGAATTGGAGACGGAAGAACAACTTTTTAGGTGGAGAAGAAACGTTCCCACAGACTGCGCCAATTGATGGAGGCAAAAATCTCCCTCAGATGTTGTTCTCCGTCGATCTTGCAGCAAGCGGTTCTGAACGGTTGTGATTGAGAGTGAAAATTGGAAGTGTGGATCTCAATGTGTTGTTGAATGTTGTTGATACCGGGCTACCTGCAAGGAAAGTCTCGGGATGGGAAACCACCGTAGGACACTCCGACGATCAAGTATCGATGAATAATGGCAGTGTAGCGGTGTATTGGAATCAATTTGACTTACCTGAGTCGTCTGGTTGAGGGATTTATATAGTGGTCGCATGAGGTGAACCAGCGCGAAATTCTCGCTGTCCGTTATGCCACTGCGTCATGTTCGCGCTAATGACGGGACACGCCTATTAATGGCTGGATGCGCTCATTAATGGCGAGATACACTAATGCAATATGCGGGTTGTGGAGCGGCGGAGATCTCATCGTGGCGAGATACACGGAGCCGTTACGGGGGCGCTTGGGCTCCGTTCTCTCGGTTGAACAGGGAAGCCGAGAAAGCTCAGCTCGGTGGCCGAGGGAGCTCAGCTGTAGGATTGCTCGGAGGTGAGTTGTCGGATGGTTGTTTAGGCGGATAGGGAAGGCACTCCGGAGAGCTCTTCAAAAGGTCGGATGCAATCTCGGAGACGAGGTGCCGAAAAATGTCCCCAACGCATCATACTTGTTCCAGCTCCGTAGCCCCCAGGAGACTAGCGGGCTTAGCGGATGACACGTCATCCGCCACGTGTCGTGATCTGGGGAATACTCGTTTATCAGCCTCATCAAGAACCAATAAGGAAATATGGTCGCGGTAACCGGTAACCTCAAAAGGTCCTTGCTGGCAAAGCTATCATAGGCCTTAAATCATGCAAATTTATCCTACTGGAATCAAAACTAAGAAACGGGAATCCCATGGTGATAATGCATGTTAGGAGTGGCAACTAAATACTAAAAACCCAAAAAAAAAAAATTCAAATCCTTATCCTACTGCAATACAGCGTAATATGGCACCTGTCATCACAATCCAATAAATTCATGATACCCGCACTGTCCTATCATCAGAATTCTACTTCATCCACATGCTATAGGAGTATTCTCGTCTTTTTTAGTCTTTGGTGTTTTTCTGCAGTTAGAATTGTATAAGAGGGGAAGGGTGAGGATTGAGAGAGCATGTGTGATGAATTTGAGTTAGTTGTAAGAGTTTTTGGTGCTCATTAAAACCTAATTAGTGATAAATTCCTTTGTTCTTCCCCAAATTCTATCTCCCTGGTCTTTATCTCCCTCAACTATCCTTCTTCTCGACTGAATATCACCATGGCTGCTGGTATTCGACGATCTCCTGCCTCATCCGCGGCCTATACATCCAATGGGATGTATCAATTCAACTGCTAGTCCATTCACTTCTGTTACCTATAGTACCTATAGTTCAACATCAACCTCAAACTAAATCTATGATGCATACTGAGCGTCAAGATGCGGATAAGGTTTTCTTGATGCCCCCTTAATCTCCTCGACCACTATTTTCAGATGATTTACAGCATATTTCTTGAATTTCGAAGAACTAAACGCGCCATGGATCAAAATTAGAACTTTATTAAAATTTAGACGACAGCGATTTCTTCAGATTGCATGATATCTAGATTAAATAAGAGATCAAATATAGATCTTGATGCTTCAAATCTAATACCTCCCCAATCGAACGATTAAAACCCTAGATCGATAGATCTGATGAATCTTGACCTAGCGAAATCTACGCATCGAATAAAGAATCGAGAGCGAGGCGATCGCGGATCAAGAACCAAAAACATCGTCTAATTATTCGGGAAAAGAAAGAGAACGAAACGATTGAAAACAGCGAAGGGATTTGAGCAAGCGTCGCTTACCTTTGGCGATGAGCAGCTCCCGCTTCGAGCAGAAAGAATGAAAGTAGCAGGGGAGATAGAGAGAAGGACAGCGACGATGCTCACGTGGGTTGCGAAATTATTAATAAATGGAATAAATTACACTAAAATACCCTTAGCTATCATAGTTTATCACTAAACTGCCTTTTAAGTCTTTTAGTTACAGTAAAATAACTGAACTGCTATTTTAAGGGATTTTGCTGTAATAAAAAATTTAAGGTGGTTTAGCGGAAAAAATGAGTTAGTTAAGGGTATTTTATTGAAAAAACGTTGTTGTGAATAAAGGGTTGAAGTCGCATATAATCTAATCCAATCATGGCTACATATTCCACAACTCTGTTGTCTAAATGAGCTTAATGGGACCGTGAACGTTCACAACCCCATCAGCTGTGATTAAAGGATTTAAAACGAATGGGAGGTGGGTTTCAGATTTAGATTGCAGCAGGACCCACCTCCTAAGACCGTGAGTGGGTTCACAGCCAAGGCCGGCTGTGACATTCACAACCCCAATTCTCTCGGTCTAAATATTGCATCATATATATGGAATTTCAGTTTTGCATTTAATCTAGTTATAAAACATTCACATTGTTTTTCTTAGCTTTGAATATATATTTAGTGAGAGAGAGAGATAAAGAGAATAATGTAGGAAAGAGACCATGGGAGGGAATTACCTCCTACGGCGTCGAAAAAATAAACCCTTCACCATTTTTTCCGACGATCGGCACCCACCGTCTTTATCATTATAATCTAAGATGTGGACACACCAAATTTCTTGCAGTCCTACCGCTTTTCCATCGTTAATTTAGTGGATGCAAAATTAAGGATTTATCGATAATAGAACTTTTTGCATTGCTACTTGGAAGGCGAAAATGTTGAAGTATCATGTGAAATTTGGTGTAGCCGCATCTTAAGACAATAAGGATGACGATCGTTGGATAAAATCGTGAAGGGTGTATTTTTTTGACGCAATAGGAGGAAATTCGCTCCTATCGCACCTTTCCTCCATTATTCTTATACACACACATCAATTGATTTGATCATTGCCTACTCACATCCTTGCAAACTATTCCGCGGCTCGAGTTAAATTTAAACTTTCAGTTACCAAAACACGAATATAAGCTATGACAAGCACCAAATTTCCTAGCAGCACATATATGCATCAATTCATTGAAAACGAAAATGTTCTCTATAAGAATTATAATTAATCCTGATTTTAGATTTGTCGCTGAAAATTAAAAGCCTTAGCCTGTGCAGGATCATCTACTTAATAAAACAACTGTGAAACAATATTACTTACAAATCGGAGGAATAACTTGTGTACCCCAAAAATTTTCTCACAACACATATATATATATGCGCGTGATCACTAATCGCTTAACTCGGCAATAGACAAAGAACTTTATATCACACCACACATGCACTCCAGTTTCCATAGCATCAACTGGTATCGTTTTACATCTTATTTTAGATAGAATAGATAGAAGCAGCAGTAAACAAGGAAATTCATATATTGATGGTGTGGGGGGGGGGGGGGGGGCTGATTTCAAGGGTTAGCACTTCCGACATTATTGAATCTAGGGACTTCCCCATTCGTAACTCGCCAAGGATTCCGATAGAACTTGGGTAGCCTGCGCATGGTCATCTGCTTAATAAAACAAGTGTGAATCAATATTATTTACAAATCGGAGGAATAACTTATGTAAAAGCACCAAAATTTTCCTCACAACATATATGCGCATTATCACTAATCACTTAACTCGGCAATAGACAAAGAACATTATATCACACCACACGTGCTCTCCGGTTTCCATAGCATCAACTGCTATCGTTTTACATCTTATTTTAGATAGAAGCGACAACAATTGCGGTAAACAAGGAAATTCATATATTGATCGTCGGGGGGACAACTTGATCTCAAGGGTTAGCCCTTCCGACATTATTAAATCCAGGGACTTCCCCACTCATAACTCGCAAAGGACCCCAATAGAACTTGGGTGGCATGAGAGGCACTGCTTCTCCTGCATGCTCTTCCCAGTACTTTTCCTGTCATAATCACCCCAAAAAAATTAAAGCTCTTCATTTGAAATTATCACGACTATGGTATATACAAGTATATTTCAGTCTTGATGAGATAATATCAGAAAATGAAGAGGCTGAATAATGAGTTTCAGACTAACCAATTCCATGAACCAATTAAGAGCTATTATCAATAAGAGGATAACATATTAATAATTGGTTCATTTGTTGGTTATAGCGATTGTTTCTTAAGACTTGTCAATCTTCCAAATGTATACTGTTTTCAGTCCTTGCACTGTTTTTTCCCCCTTTTCTATTTATATAATCGATCGAACTTGTCTCTTTCAATGCTGGTGTAAACTGATGGAAAATGTTACTCCTTTGACTCACGTTGCCTGTATTCTAAATGATGGGTCACATGAGTAGCAAGTTTATTCAATTGCTAAACATCTGCCGATTTTTTGCAGTGCACTGTGTGATGCGCAATGGATCCAATATCATACTAGTTTCCGGTCCCTGTTCAATGCTCAAAAGAGTTGCTTGAAACAATTTAGGCTCTGTTTGGCTTTGGAGTCAGGGTAATAGAAGTTACGTGTGAAGAGGTTGCTCCGATCATTTCAAGGTTATGGATTCTCATAATTTCATATACTTCGATTCTGTCCTAACTCCAAATTTTCTTTCAAGGTTATGTATTCCCCAAACAACACCAGCACGAATGTCAACAACACTTCCCCACCACTACCACTCACATCTTCCGTCGCTGCTTCGATCAACGAGTAGACGGTTCTGCTTGAGGCGATCCGCAGCCTCCTAGAAGGACAGCAGCAGCAGACTGTTATTCAAATGAACCGTCCCGAGGCAGAAACATCTGGAGTGAAGCAATTCTGGACCTTGCACCCCAAGCAATTCTCAGGAAAAAAAAGCCCTCTGGAAGCGGAGGAATGGGCTCAAAGCATTAAAGATGATCTGGCGGCGGCATAAGTGTCAGAGATAGCTTGGGTTCGTATTGCAAAGTTGCAGCTCACGGACAATGCACGGGTCTGGTGGAAGGCGGAAGAAAGCCGTCTCACTCAGCCTATCGAATGGAGGACCTTTCGCGATATGTTTGACGCGAAATACTTCCCTGAGACTGCCAGGTTCGACATGGAACAACAGTTCATCCACTTACAACAGTGTTCGATGTGGGCCGAATCAATGGATGAATATGATGCTGAGTTTACCATGCTCAGTCGGTAAGATATGTCTCAATAATTCGATTTTTTCAATATATCACATATTACATAGCTAACACAATACTTTAACAGATTTGCGGCACACCTGATACCGACGGAGGAGGTCAGAGCCCGTCGATTTCAACAAGGGTTAGATTAAGAGATCCAGGATGCATTAGCCACATGAGATTTTCCGACTCATGAATCGGCTCTGAAAGCTGCCTGCCGTTATGAGGCAGTGGTAAAGATGAGGGGCATATCTCAATCTGCTGGAGTTAAGCACCCTGCCAACCAGATGGCAGGAGGAGCCTCATCAAGGCCACCATTTATGCCCAGAAGACCGGGAGTACCAATCAACCGGCCCGGCCCAGCCTTTTGTACCTACTTCAGTAGAGATGGACACTTGGTGAAAGACTGCCGGCGAGCCAACCGTTTTTGCTTAATCTGCGGCTCAGCTACTCATGATATTGGGTCTTGTCTCTGAAGACACAACCCATTTGCTGCATCCAGGCCAGCAATCATTTACCAGCAGAGACCAGCCCTTCAAGCATCTGCTCCAAGACTTGCTCTCCCTGCTCCACCACCTAGAGGACTACCGACCGCACCTCCTCCTCGTCAGTTCCATCAAGCTCAATGGAACGTTCCGAGGAATGCTCCTCCGGCCAGAAGGAATGTACCATGGCGACAGGTTTTCACGATGACCGTGGAAGAAACTTAGGCCACTGACCAAGTCATCATTTGTCACGACCCGAAATAGCCCGTGACTGGCACTTGAATCATATGAACTCTATAGGACCCCATCTAATTCAAGTAAGCCAAAAGTCCAGAAATCTAAAACCATTTTTAAGTAATAATTAAAGGAAATAGTTTTAGGAAGTGAAGAAAGCAAGTTTTTAAAACAAGGGTTTTGAAATAAGTAAGCCGAATATGCATTTTTAAAATTTATAGTCTTTTCTGAAAATTTCGGCAAAGTTTCCTTTGTAAATACTGGCCCCCGAACGGGGTACAACAAGAATAATATATATGCAATGACAAAAGGTATCCCCAAGCGGGAGCTAGCCCTTCGTCAATCGACGGTCACAACCACGCAAGCAGTATAACATACAACGCCAAGAGCGAGAATCAAAACTCAAAGGAAAACTCAAAATCAGCATGAAGTCCATAATACTACAACGCGCGACTCTAAGGTCGAAATAATACATAACTGGTTTTCTAAGTCTGAAATAATATATAAGTTTTTGGTTGATGGAATTTGTAACACCCGAGTTCATTTATACCAATTCCAGTTCCCGTATTTTCTTTATTCGTGATATTTCTTGATTTAACGTATCTTGGGTACGAATGGTATTTTACACTTTATATTGCATTCGATCTGACCCGCTTGCTTGAACCTGTTTGACTCTTATTTATAGATTATCTTGACTTGTTGCATGGACTAGTGCATCTCATGAGTTAGTATATATTGGTATTTTATCTAGTATCGCATCTTTTACATATAACAATTTAAATCACGTAAAATAATTTAAAATTGTATTTCATAGCCTGCATGATACCCCTAACCCCGTGGTAGCATCCGCGCATCTTGTTCTCGTCCCGTTCAGTGAAACGGACGTGTTTGGATGGCTACGCGCACGTACGTGCATTCGTTATTGGGGGTATGCTTTTTCGTTACCTGAGCTCTCGTTTTGAAATTCGGAAGTCACATATATTTTTCATATTTTAAATCTGAATTTTTAAACCCGACCCGGACGTGTTTTGGAGTAAATTTGTATTTGGCAAAATCTCAAAACGGACTAATATCATAATATTATTCAAACCTTCTTTAACTATATAAATATTTCATAATCATTTAAAAAAATTAACATTTCTCTCTCTCCTGATTCTCTCTCTCTCGTCTCTCTCTCTCCCCCCCCCGATTTTCTCTCTCTCTCCGTCTCGTCTCTCTCCTGATTCTCTTTCTCTCTCTCGTCTCTTTCCCTCCCCTGATTCTCTCTCTCTGTCCCGTCTCTCTCTCTCCGTCTCGTCTCTCTCTCTCCTGATTCTCTCTCTCTCTGGTCGCTCTCTCTCCTGATTTTCTTTCTATCTCTAAAAGAATATATTTTATATTTTTAAAACAGTTTATATCTCTCTCTATCTCTCCCTCTGCACATGCATAAAAGATTTGTTACCCTTAAAAATTAACACGTCTCTCTCTCCTCCCTCTTCGTATTCCCCATTATATTTTTCTTTTCCGCCTTCCTTCTTCGCCCGCGCCCGTCGCTTCGTCGTCGTCTCCTCACCTTGCCATCACTAGATCACCCCACTACAACCCAGTAAGCCAGTTTAGTCTCATTCCTCTTCCTTTCTTTCCCTTCTTCTCTTCTTGTTTGTTTATGCATTTTCTGTTCTATTTTATTCACTGTTGTTTTTAGATCGCCGGAATCCGGTCGGGCCGTCGACGATCTCGACGACCCAGCGAGGACATCTGACCATGTGATCCCACTGTTCGTTGTTTGGACTCATTCCGTGTACCGTGCGCGCGTCACGACTTTTCCCGCCGACGCGTGACGTTCCGTTTACCACTTCGCGATCCGTCGAGGCAAGTGAAACTTGCTATATGCTATTCATACTATTCCTATATTAATTTATCTATTTTCTTATTAAATCTATAAATAGAATCTAAATCCATGAGTTCCAAGTTAGCAGCACGATGTCCCGTTTACATATTTCAGATCTAGAACTTGAAACCTAACTATCGCATTTAATTTACTAAAATAACCACATTTATATGTTAGATCTCATAATCCCAATTGTTTGCATAGCCATAATACCCTTTTGTAGTTTATACCCTATCGGACGACCGGTTGCATACATCTAGTCCAATTCATATTCAAATGCATCTCTAGATTGTTTTATTACATATTAATATGATTTTATCGCCCACATTTATTATACTGCATACATGTAATGTTGAAACTATCCCTTAAACCCAAACTGATAACCGTGCATCCAAGTAGTTTAATCTATACCTATTCGCATATCATATTACATGTGCCAGTTTACTGTTCTGATAATACCCAAGCTTGTTTATTTATTACCATGATTATGTCAGTTGATTATGAGCACCCACATGATATCTTTTACACCCTGACATGACTTGCTACACACATATTACTTGACCCGACATGGTACCGTATACTCTCGACATGACCTCACACCTAAATACACTACTTGACTTGACCTGATGTACCATGGCTTTACCTGTTACCTGATCTTGTGTCTAATACCAACAAACCTGACATGTAGTCCTTACGGACCGTTCCTGTTGTCTATCCAGACAAACCTGCTCCTACCTGATCCTGTGTTGGCATTAGTTCTTGATTACTGAATACCTGACTTGACATACATAACTTGGGGGTATGGGGAAATCAATGATGAAATCCTGACTTGTAACTCGACAGTTGCTTACTTTTACTGATCAATTTTAGAGGCTGGGCCCGCCTCGTGACGATACTGCTGACATCGTTGGTCTGTACCCTTTTCCTGTTAGTGCCTAGCGGCACGTCTCGGTTTCAGCCCGAAAGTCTTAGACCGTGGTCCCGGGCATGCACGGGATACTATTGAGTTACATCGATAATTCATCAAATTGATTTCAAAGACTTGAGAGTATTTAACCCAATAGACCAGTTTACATAACTCACTATACATTACCCCACTGTCCTTACTCATATCACTGTTATGCTTGTTTACCATTTATGCTCATACTTGCATGTATTGCCACCCCTGTTTTTATTATTGCTTGATGTTATGACGCGCTGACGTCTGAGTTTTGCATGGCCCAGTTTCTCTACCTTGTTGCAGACTGATCAGGAGTATTGCCGTTGTTAGATCGAGCGGTAGGGATCCTGTCGGTATCCAGTCTTAGTTTCCAGGTGTTCATTTGATCTTTTGCTTCCGCATACTATAGTATTTCTTGACTCTTTTACTCTGGCTTATGGACATGTACTAGATAGTTAGTTTACTTTCCTGTTCTTGATATCTCTACACCCGTAATGTGACTGTGGAAGGATTTTTCCTAACCACAGGTAGCATGGTTGGCTATGTCACGTGCCTATTTTAGCGTACTCTGGGAAGCGGGGCGTGACAGAATTACTAGATACAGCTGAATAATACATGTACAATGGTGGTTCTGATGCAAAAGAACCCACCTACCAAAGCAAGTCACCCGTAAAGGAAGCAATGTGCCAGAAAAGCCGCAATGAACCGGTGCGGCAAAACCTGCAAGAACCGTGGCACAACGGGGTGAGTTGCCAACTCTTGAATAGAAAATATCTACAAGCAGAAATCGAACGTATGACTCATCTTAGGTCAATACGATCAGAAATATATAAACCTCAATATGAATAAGTCTGAAGCATGCTAAAGTGGCAATGTAACCTCTATACATGAGTGTAGTACCAAGTGTTCGTGCCAGTGCCTCAGGTAATAACATATCATAAACATGAGGTATAATCAATGTAATCAAATCTGTATGGGTGTGGATCCCGTCCACTCGTCACCCAATGACAATAAACATCATGCATGAAAATATCATAAGCATATGCATGGAAGTATGAGGATATAAACCATCTGTGTCCCTCGCGACACGTCAAAATCATGGAACCGGAGTATCCAACATCGACACTCGAAAACATCATGAAAGCTGTGCCCATCATCGGCACGTAAATCCTCATATATCGGGCTCCGTCAGTCCGGACCAGCCCATGGGCTTCGTCTGCGGAATCGGCCCTCGGCCCCAGCAGTACGCCCATATCCATCTATCGACTCTGGTCAGTATCCTCCGGATAACCGCCAGGTCCAACCAATCACCAGTAGGTACTCGCCACCCTGCCAGGCTCATCGTCTGCTCCACGAAAAACATTTCTTGCCCCGGGGAACCATACCGGGTCCATCATGTACCCGCAATCGGCCTCATCCGCCTCCTCGATCGGGTTTCACATGTCGCTCTCAGCACCGAGAAAACACATGGTGGACGCACTGAAATATCATATCAAGGGTAACCGGGTTTTTAAAACAATTACATATTCTCTTTTGAAATACCCACGGTTCCCAAATTCAGAAATATCATGAAAACAACATATCTCAATGCGTATAATCAGAAAGTATGATGTATGCGACATGTAAAAGAAATGTAAGCATATCAGTATGTCATGCAACACGGAATAGTAATATGCACATATTTAGGGAAGACCGCTTCTTTAAAATGAATCAGCTTAAAAAGGTATCTTGCGGTTCCCAGATCTCTAATCAGTGCCAGAATTATCAATGTATGTGCAAATACGTATGCATGCACGTGTTCCCCTCCGAACGGCGGCCGGGACGCGGGGACGTCCATGCCTGAGGTTCGGGGCAGATGCTAATTGGTGCTATCCGTCCACCTCTCCGAAGATGCCAAGTTGATTTATGGCACCGTATATCGAAGGTTTAAACGGATGCGTCCGATATAGCAGACTTCCTCAGATTCCCCCTCGCACGAGGGGTTTTTGATTGTGGGGACGCTCTTCCCTGCAGGCGCAAGCTCCTGCAGTTAATTACGCTACCGCTTCGCGGCAACAACTTTCTCCTTCTCCAGAATTTCACTTCGTGTCGTGTGTTTTTGTTTTATTTGTGGTTGCCCGTGGATTGTATACGGAGACTGAGTTATGTCGTCGCCCGTAGGACGTGGACTAGTCCAAATCCGTATTTATCTTAGATTTGGGTTTGGGGGTTTGGTTTGAGGATACGTTAGCCATATTTGAGGCTAAGATCAACTCAAACGTTTGTTAAGGACACGTTAGTCTAACTTGAGACTAAGATCAACTTAACGGGATCGTTCAGATCCGACAAAAGAGCATTTGGGGCTCTATTACTCCAGTTTAGGGACATAGTGGTCCATTGAATGTATGGCCGTCGGGACCCGTCACCTCTCTGACGACGTTGAAGGATTACAACGACAAATATCAGAGGAGTTCAGAGATGTACCCTTGAACCGAAGTTGATTTGGGGGATTCATAGTCCAGTCTGTTTGAAGGTTTAAGGATACGTTAGCCATATTTGAGGCTAAGATCAACTTAAACGGGATCGTTTAGATCCGACAAAAGAGCGTTTGGGCTCTATTGTTCCAGTTTAAGGACATAGTGGTCCATTGCTAGTTTGAGGACATTGCGGTCTGTAGGTAGTTTAAGGACATTGCGGTTCATTGTTAGTTTTAAGACATCTCGGTCAAGGTTAAGGACGTCGTAGTCCATGGGTTTAAGGACCCCACAGTCCATTGTTAGTTTTAAGACATCTCGGTCGAGGTTAAGGACGTCGTAGTCCATGAGTTTAAGTACCCCACAGTCCGTTGTTAGTTTTAAGACATCCCGGTCAAGGTTAAGGACGTCGTAGTCCATGGGTTTAAGGACCCCACAGTCCATTGTTAGTTTTAAGACATCTCGGTCGAGGTTAAGGACGTCGTAGTCCATGGGTTTAAGGACCCCACAGTCCATTGTTAGTTTTAAGACATCTCGGTCGAGATTAAGGACGTCGTAGTCCATGGGTTTAAGGACCCCACAGTCCGTATCAATGTGTGGTCATCGGGACCCGTCACCTCTTTGAAGACGTTGAGGGATTACAACGCCAAGTATCAAAGGAGTGAAGAGATGTACCCTGGAACCGGAGTGGATTAAATAGTCGTTGGCCCAATTTGGGATCAAGACCAATTAATTATGTTATGAGCCCATTAGCCCAGTTAATTACGAATTGAGGACTTATGGCCATCTTGGGCTAAGTCCAATCATGTCTGGAATATTGGCTTCCTGTTGGTCCATTGAAGGAGAGACTTTGTCTCTGGCCATTTAGCCAATTGGGCCAAAGCCTAGTGTTAAACACTACAGACCAATCAGTGTTGAATACTGGGAATGAAATTGACAAGTTAGTGTTTAACACTAAAAGATAATTGGTGTTAAACACCAGCAACAAGGCTTTCAAATTAGCATTAAACACTAAAACAGATCAGCGTTAAACACTGGCAACGGAGATCTCAAATTAGTGTTAAACACTAAGGTAATCAGTGTCGAACACTGCAAATAAAGTTCTTATATTAGTGTTGATCACTAAGGCCCAACAATGTTTTAACACTGGATTCGGGAGTTCCAATTTAGTGTTAAACACTAAGGCAAGAGGGGTCACGTGGCAACACGTGAGAGCGCCCTCCCTTCATTTGTTCTTCTGAGGAGATCGCATTTTTGGAGCATCACGTGTCATCACGTGACGGGTGTCTAATCGAGATATGTTAAAGCTTCTGTTAAGGGTCACGTGGGTCACGTGAGGCACTGCCTCAAAGGGCTTTCTGTAGATCTTTTGGGGGAGGTCACGTGGTGACACGTGACCCTTCTTTTCTGTAGTTGTTTAGAAGATCTGTTAATCCCTTTTTTCAGGAATTAAATTCCTCGTAGGGTTAAACCCTAATAAAAGCTTTAAATTCCAGAGGAATTAAATTCTTACTTCCTTTTGAAGATTTATATTCTGGAATAGAGTTGAACTCTGAATTTTCTGTAGGAATTAAATTCCTCATATATGTGAAGAACTGAATAGGGTTAAACCCTAATAAAAGCTTTTAAAGAATTATGATTAAGGGAATTAAACTCCCGTTGTTTCAACAGAACTAAGTTCTTAATTAGGGTTAAACCCTGTTTCTTTTTGTTCTGAAGGAATCAAATTCCCATTACACAGGGTCAAGCCCTAGTTTTATTTTAAAGGAATTAAATTCCTATAGTTCTGTGAGAATTGAATTCTCGTGCTTCCGTTCCCCCTCTATGCTTTGGATCTGCATGGCAGGATCTCAACCCATTGAGAATTAAATTCTCAACTCGAGGGGAGATGTGCACTTTACAGATCCTCCATCAAAGAGAGAAGAAATATGTCCCTCTGTTATATATCAGAGTTAAACTCTGTTGAGAATTAAATTCTCTTTTTTTTTAAGAAGCCTTCCCTTTCTTACCTAGGGTTTTCTTTTGCAGAAGATCCAATTTCCTCTCAAGTATCAAGGCTCTCTTTCTTTTCTTCCCTCTGCGTGTATATCCCTTTTTTTGTGTGTCTCGGCTCCTATTTATAGGAGAAGCAGCCGAGTCAATTAGTTTTTTGACGTATCTTCATTGAGAGATTTGATTTGCATCCATCATTCGTTCTGGACCTTTGGATTATTAGGTGAATTTTATTCACCATTGGATTTCAAATCCAGCGATTCTCCTTTGTGATTTCTGTTAGATTTAAAGGGGAAATCTTTCCAAATTTCGAGATTTTCCCATAGATAGATGATATTTAATCACCTTTAAATTTTTGATTCGGTTGGTTCTAGATAATCGCTTTCCTTTGGAAAGATTTGAATCTCTTTCAGAATTTAATTCTGTTAACAAAATGGGCGTTGAAAGCCGGTCACGTGTGACCACGTGACCCATGGTCACGTGTGGGCACGTGACCCTCTTGGAACCATAGTCACAAATTCGTCGTTCGGGAATAATTCGGCGAGGTCGAAAATTCGGATTCGGAGAACTATTCGGAAAAAATCGGCAGGTATTCGGGAAAGATTCGGTAAGTGTTCGGGAAATGTTCGGGAAGGATTTTGAGCAATAAATTAATATATGAGACGCTAGGTTTTGATTTTGTGAATTATTTGATGTTTTTTGAATTATTCGCTGTTTTTTCACATAATTCGGGAATAATTCGCGAATTATTCGCGAATAATTCGCGAATTATTCGGCCAGTTCGGCAATGGCGATTAATTCGGAGATTAATTCGTCTGACCAAAAATTCGCGAATTATTCGCGAATTCGGCGAATAATTCGCGAATTATGTGACTATGCTTGGAACGAGCCTTCTTCCTTCTTTTTACGCTCTGTCTTCTGGTTGCTGCTTAACTATCACATGCCACCACGTGACAACTGATCACGTGTGGACACGTGACCCTGGCATGGAGCCTTCTTCTCGATTTAACCGGAGAATGAGTCTGATGTTTTGAGTGTCACGTGCCAACACGTGACCCTGGTCACGTGGAAGCACGTGACCTCTTCTGAAGCCTTTTTCTTGATTTGCTCAGGGAGCTGTTGGGTTTTGAAGCTGCTTTTGATTGTCACGTGCCAACACGTGACCCAGGTCACGTGGGAGCACGTGACCCTTTCTGAAGCCTCTTTTCTTTGATGTATTTGGGAAACTGAATTTGCCTTGCCGATGCTTTTAGGTGTCACGTGCCAACACGTGACTGCTGGTCACGTGTAAGCACGTGACCCTCTTCTGAAGCTTTTTCCATAAGCTTTTCTGATTTTAAATCAGGAAACAAATGCCCCCACAGCGTTGTTCTCACGTGTCCGTACGTGAGTGCAACGCTGTCACCTTTTGCGACTGTTGGATTCCTTTAGGGATTTGAGGAGATGAAGCGTCTTCATCACATCCTATAAATGCTCGTGCCCCTTCCGAAGAGCCTTCACTTTGCTCATCTTCTTCCCTCGAAAGCTTTTTTCCTTTGAGAATTTAATTCTCGTTTCCAGAGCTTAGTTCTCCGTCTCAGACATTTTCCAGAGTTTAACTCTGTTGAAGGATCCCTTTTCCTCAGGTAATAATGTTGAACGGCTGAAGCACCTTCGTTAAAAGAACTCTCTGAATTTTAAATCCACATTAAGGATTTCACAAAGAACCCATTTTTTAATTTCTTTAACCTCCATCAGTAGATCTCTTGGGGTCGGATGATCCTTGGGGAGATGATGATGGCAATTCAACTCCAGGGAATTTAATTCCGTCCCAAAAATGGCTTTCTGGGAATTTAATTCCCTTTTCTTAATAAGGAATTTAATTCCAATGAAGGACTCGATTTCTTCACACGGAGGCTTCTTGGGGCCTCTTGGCCCGAGGTTGTTCTCCTGCAATTAATGAAATAGGAACTTTCTAATGATTCTCATGACCTTTATTTCAGGTATCATGGATGCCCATCTGTATGGTCTTGACGAGATCATTTCCTATGGGAATATTCATGCACTGGGCCGCAGTCAGAACCAGGAGTTCACCGATGCTCAGTGTGCCGAGATCATGAGCCGCTTTGACGAGTACAACCATCGGCTACTCCCCCGTCGCTCTTCTCTTCTGAGGCCGATCGTGCTGGCGATCCGGGAGGCACTTCCTCTCTTTTGCACCAGCATACCGCTCGGGGCCTTGGACACTGCTGAGGATAAAGTGCATTCGGTGTACCTGATGGGTTTGATCTCAAAGAGGAGGCGAGATCACCTCATTGATCTCTTGCACCAAGTCTTTCAGCAGTCAGCCATACTTGCCGCCTATCGGAGGGTGGAGGACATTCGTGAGGACCCCGACGCTTGCGACCGCGAGAGGAAGCACACTCGGGAGGTTCGAAATGCTTGGAGAATCTTGGACAAAGTTAATCTTGAGTTTCTCAACCCAATCCCCGCGTCTGAAGTCTTACCATTGTAAACGTGTCCTCTTTATTTTGTATGAACTTCTTGAAAGATTCAGTGACAAGTTTTATTATGTTTTTCCATGTTTGCATGCCTTTCTCTGGGATTTTATCATTTTGCTATTGTTGTTGTCGGTGCTTTCAATATGCAGGGTGTTACTCCATTTTTCTTTTGTTTTAGTGTACATCAGGTTTAGGCCTCACGTATTCTGCACGTGGGGTCCCTTGACGGGGCTGTTCACAAAATCTTCCCATGCCTTATTTTCAGTGCACAATATCAGACGCAGAAAAAAGGGCTTTGGAAATAGTTCCATCTCCTTGATTTTCGATGCCTTTCCTTTTTTGGGCCTTGGAAATAGCTTCACCATGCAAGATTTTCCGCGCACAGCACTTAGTGCACTTCTTTATATATGAGGCTATAGCTTTCTTTTCCCTTCATAAAGAGATTTATATTATTATTTTTTTTTTTATCTTGGAGTAACTTGTCTTAAGAAACAAACGAGCCCCATGGCCTGCAATCGCCCTTGTGCTCGTCGACAGCCATGGAAAGTTCCTATTGAGGAGATGGTCCCCCGCTTTGCTGCTCGGTTAGTGGATCCCCTCCTTACCGACAACGAATGCGACTCAGCCGTGCATGAACTCTCGATCCGTAGGGGGTCCCCCCTCCCGATGGGTTCCCTCTGGCTCCGGATGATTCTCACGGCCGTGCTTGCCGACATCCCTCCTCACCCGGCGGAGATGACCCTGGCGATGCTCGACGCGGCGAAAGAAAAGCTCGAAGGCTTCCATGAAGCGTGCCTGATTACTCAGGCTTTGAAGGATTGCTCAATTCATCTGCTGAGCCAGATCAAGGCCCGGCGAGCTATTATGTCTGCTTTCGCGGACGAACACGGCACCAATCGATGGGAAGCGACTCCTCGTGAGAACCGTCGCTTTGATGTGCTGGAGAAAGCAGAGAGAGAGATGGAGAATTTTGTCCTCTGCTTCGTTAACCCCTGTGCCGTTGATCCCATGTTTGGTGACCTTTTCCCACCAATGTAGTATGTTTGAATCAATGTACTCCTTTAATCATTGGTGGTTTGCATGCTTTCTGTTGAATTTTCATGCTTGTCAGATAGTCGTACGTGTGTCTTGCTTGCGTAAATGAGCTGTCTGTTTTTTCTTTAATTACGAGCACCATCGTTACGTTGCATGCACATCAGTGCCTCGGGCAACATTTCCTTTTAAACATTCGTACAGTTGCAAATGCGTGCCTGATAGGATACAGATCAGAAACTTGCCACGTTATCTCCCGTATCGGGTGGTTTGTGCTGGCTTTAGATCGAGTATTGTTGTCGAAGGGAGGTTTATAAATGAAGACATATTCTTCTCTTCAATGGTGTGTCCCCTTTCTATTGAATGTATTCCACGGATATTCTATCTTGATCTCCTTGCAGGACAGCGATGGCTCAGGATTCAGGGTTAAGATCTGCCTCCTAAGACTTTTGCATTTTATGAGCCACGAGGGTCTCACAAAGAGTTTTTTTTTTCTCCCTACAGGTCGAGAGGATCCCATAGGTGTAAGTTCTTCTTAAGAATCGTGAAGGTTCTTAAGTGGGTTTTCCCTTGAAAGTCGTAAGGATCTCACAAGAGAGTTTTTCTTCCTCGCAGGTCGTGAGGACCTGCAAGTGTTGGATGTGGTCGCCCTTATCCGTGTTTCACGGGGTCAGGGGTCGCTCAAGGTATCGTAGTTTAAAGACATCATGGTCAAGGTTAAGGACCTCATAGTCCGTGGATTTAAGGACACCATAGTCCGATGTTAGTTTTAAGACATCACGGTCAAGGTTAAGGACCTCATAGTCCGTGGATTTAAGGACTCCACAGTCCGATGTTTGGTCGCAGGGACCCGTCACCTCTTTGAAGACGTTGAGGAATTACAACGCCGAGTATCAAAGGAGTGAAGAGATGTACCCTTTAACCAAGGGAGAATCCGTAGGGAATCGGGGTGGTTGATCGTTAGTTTTAAGACATTGCGGTCGAGGTTAAGGACGTCATAGTCCGTGGATTTTAAGGACTCCACAGTCCGGTATTTGCTCTGGATGCTTCACACGGGTTCACTGCCGCGCTCGGCGAGGACCAGGCTCCGCTCTGGGCGTTTTCCACGGGGTCAAAGAGTGACGTTATCCGCGTTCCACGTAACCAGGAATTTTTCACTAGATGCTTCACACGGGTTCACTGCCGTGTTCGGCGAGGACTAGGCTCCGCTCTGGGTGCTTCACACGGGTTCACTGCCGTGCTCTGCGAGGACCAGGATCCGCTCTGGACGTTTTCCACGGGGTCAAAGAGTGACATTGTCCGCGTTCCATGTGACCAGGAATTTTGCACTAGATGCTTCACACGGGTTCACTGCCGTGCTCGGCGAGGACTAGGCTCCGCTCTGGACGTTTTCCACGGGGTCAAAGAGTGACGTTATCCACGTTCCACGTGACCAGGAATTTTGCACTAGATACTTCACACGGGTTTACTGCTGTGCTCGGCGAGGACTAGGCTCCGCTCTGGACGTTTTCCACGGGGTCAAAGAGTGACGTTATCCGCGTTCCACGTAACCAGGAATTTTGCACTAGATGCTTCATACGGGTTCACTGCCGTGCTCGGCGAGGACTAGGCTCCGCTCTGGACGTTTTCCACGGGGTCAAAGAGTGACGTTATCCGCGTTCCACGTAACCAGGAATTTTGCACTAGATGCTTCACACGGGTTCACTGCCGTGCTCGGCGAGGACTAGGCTCCGCTCTGGATGCTTCACACGGGTTCACTGCCGTGCTCTGCGAGGACCAGGATCCGCTCTGGACGTTTTCCACGGGGTTAAAGAGTGACATTGTCCGCGTTCCACGTGACCAGGAATTTTGCACTAGATGCTTCACACGGGTTCACTGCCGTGCTTGGCGAGGACTAGGCTCCGCTCTGGACGTTTTCCATGGGGTCAAAGAGTGACGTTATCCGCGTTCCACGTAACCAGGAATTTTGCACTAGATGCTTCACACGGGTTCACTGCCGTGCTCGGCGAGGACTAGGCTCCGCTCTGGACGTTTTCCACGGGGTCAGAGAGTGACGTTATCCGCGTTCCACGTAACCAGGAATTTTGCTGATTGTATCCGCATTTCACGGGATGGAGGTTTGACTGTTGGCGATATGTATACCACCGAGCTATGGAACTGGGAGTTGCCGCTGTTCCGCTTAGCTTGAAGTTGTGTCCGTTGTTACGAGACGAGTGTTGGGATGATCTCTAGGTCGCTTGTGGCCTGTCGAGATTTAGCTTCTTTCTTAGGTGAAACCTGGGGGAGGGAGGTATGTTCCCTTTTTGTTTATGCCATTGGATTGTATACAGGGTGTGATGGAACATCACCTGTAAGGCATAAATTGAAACTTTTTATTATATTTTATTTCATTTTCCGCGATGCTCTATCATTTTAGCTTTTATATTGCGGAGGTCGCGATTGCCCCATCATTTCGGCTATTTTTCGCGGTGCCCAATCATTTCGGCTATTTATTTATTCTCTGCTCGCTGCTTTTTATTGCGAGTTGCCCAATCATTTCGGCTATTTTTTTATGCATACATTTTTTTTACTTGCTGATTTTTATTGCAAGTTGCCCCATCATTTCGGCTATTTCGTATGCACGTACGGCTCGCTGTTTTTTTTTATCATGAGTGTGGAACTTGGGATCTGATACCAATCTTAGCATCAGTATCGCTACAACTGGAATATTGCCAGGAGCGAATCATCATTTGCCTCTTTCGATGTCGAACAAAGGTGGCTTAGCGAACAGGGTTAGGATCCTGTCGACTAAGGCTTTTGACTTCATGGGCCGTAAGGGTCTCACAAAGGTATTTCTCCCTACAAGTCGTGAGGATCTCATAGGTGTATTTTCTCCTTAGGGATCGTGAGGATTCCTAAGTGCCTTGTTTCTCTGTAAGTCGTAAGGATCCTACGGGAGGGTTTTCTCCTTGTAAGTCGAGAGGATTTACAAGGGTTGTTTACCATGCAAACATATCCCTAGTCTCGGATGGGACTTAGTTAGGGAAATGTTTATTCGCGTCCGTAGATTGTATACAAGGGTCAATATTGGACTACTTGTAGGGCATCATCGAAGGTTGTGGGGGATTGCTTAAGCACAGATTTAGGTCTCTGTAACTTAAGACTTTCAAATCTTACGAGCCGTGAGGGTCCCATAAGAGAGTTCTCCTTGCGAGTCGTGAGGATCTCGTAAGTGTATTTTCTCCTTAGGAATCGTGAGGATCCCTAAGTGTGTTGCTCCTTTGTGAGTCGTAAGGATCTCACGCAGGTGGTTTCTCCTTACAAGGTCGAGAGGACCCTATAAGTGTCTTTTGACGAGGTTGCGCCCTTTCGGGTTTTCACAAACACTCGCCGGTAGTCCTGCTGTTTTTACTCACGGAGCCCTTTTGGGTTTTCATCCGTGCCCATTTTGCTCATGGACATACCGTTTTTTTTTATATTCTTTTTCTCTTCTTTTTTTTTACAAGGTCGCGCCCTTTCAGGTTTTCACGAATACTTGCCGGTAGCCCTGCTGTTTTTACTCACGGAGCCCTTTCGGGTTTTCATCCGTGCCCTTTTTGCTTATGGACATACCGTTTTACATCATTTTCCCCCCCTTTTTTTCTGTCAGCCTAAGGATGCTGCGGTAGTAGTTTAGGGACGTTTCGGTCCGTCGTTAGTTTAAAGACATTTCGGTCCGTCGTTAGTTTAAGGACGTTTCGGTCCGTTGTTAGTTTAAGGACGTTTCGGTCCGTTGTTAGTTTAAGGACATTTCGGTCCGTTGTTCAGGGGAGGGCCGGCTACTGCTTGTAAAGTCTGAGCTTAGGAAGATAGCGAGCGGACATAGTCGTCGTCATCTATCATTGACCCAGGCTGTGGCTCGTTAAGCATAGTACTTCTTTAAGAAGTGGCCGTTTATTGGCCTGAAAGGCCTTTCACCGTGCATGTCCATGAGTAGATAGGCTCCACCCTGGTAGACCTTGTCTATGATGTACGGGCCTTCATAGTTTGGCTCAAATTTTCCTCGCTTGGCACGATTGGGGATCATAGGTCTTTTGACCACTAGTATGAGTTCGCCTTGGCGGAATGTCCTCGGCCTGGTCAATCTTTCATATGAGCGCGTCATCTTTGCTTTGTAGGCTTCTAGATGTTGTTGCGCTATGAGCCGGGTTTCATCGAGGGCATCAAGCTCCTCAAGCCGAAGGTGAGCGTTTTCTTCGTCCGTTAGCTCGCAGTGGACTGCCACTCGTAGAGAGGGTAACTCTATCTCGAGGGGGAGCACTGCTTCCATCCCAAATACCAACGCGTACGGCGTTGCGTTCGTGGCCGTCTTGAATGTAGTTCGATAAGCCCAAAGGGCTTCTTGCAGCTTCTCGTGCCAGTCTCTCTTGTTCCGGGAAACGGTCTTTTTTATGATCTTTGTCAAGGTCTTATTGAAGGCCTCGGCCAGACCGTTAGCTCGTGGGTTGTAAACTGAAGAATATCTCCAGTCTATATTGTGCTGCCGCGCGAAGCGGCTAATCTTATGGCTTCTGTAGGCTGGCCCGTTATCGGATATAATCCGCCGTGGGGTTCCAAACCGATAGATGACGTGCGTCTTGAAGAAGTGGAGGATATTCTCTGTCTTCACTTCCCTCAGCGGTACTGCTTCTGCCTATTTGGAGAAGTAATCAGTTGTCGCCAGGATGAAACGATGTCCTCGGGACGATGCTGGCTCGATGGGGCCAACTATGTCAGTCCCCCACATTTCGAATGGCCAGCTGGCCACCGTTGGGTGTAGTGGGTTCGGATGTTGGTGGATAAAGTCTCCATGAATCTGGCACGAGTGGCATTGCTTCGCATACTCGAGGCAGTCCTGGGTCATCGTGGGCCAATAGTAACCCATCCGTTTAATTTTTAACTTCATCTTTGGGCCTGCTTGGTGAGAACCGCAGAGTCCGTCATGAACTTCCTGAACGACTCTTTCTGCTTCGTCAGGTCCTAGGCATCTCAGCCATAGAGAATCAAACGATCTTTTGTATAGAGTGTCATTAACAAAAGCAAAAAATAGAGCTCGTTTGATGAGCTGATGTCTTGAAGACGCTTCTTCGGGCATTTAGTGGGACTTAAAGTAGTCTATGAAGACTTCCCTCCAGTCCTCGGCCTTTTCGCGGTCTTTTATTTGTAGGGTCGCCTGCTCAGTCGCTCCCTTCTCTTTATATAATTCCGGAGGTATTTCTGCAGGGGCGAGCACTCGACGGCTTTGTACCACGATTCTGACGTCATCAAGGTTCTCGTCAGCCAGTTCTTTAGCAAGTTTGGCCAACGCGTCTGCTTTGCTGTTTTCCGCACGCGGTATGTTCTCCAAAGTATAGGAGGGAATTTGGGTCAATAGTTGTTGCACCTTTTCGCCGTACTTCACCAATTCTGGTTTGCACGTTTGGTAGTCACCATTTACTTGACTAACGACCAATTGGGAATCCCCGTATATAAGGAGATTTTCGATTCCCATGTCGATGGCGATCTCGAGGCCTGCTATCAGAGCTTCGTATTCAGCTTCATTGTTTGTCCTCGGCTCTGTTAAGGAGAAGGCGAAGCGCATTATCCCTCCTTGTGGAGTTGCGAAGATGAGGCCTATCCCCGATTTGATCATTGGGATACGCTGTTTCTGTTTCTTTACAGAGGATGCTCCATCGAAATAGAGTTCCCATCGGGTACTACCGCCGCCAATCGCATCAAATGCATGCTCGTCTGGCAACTCGCAGTTCAGAGGAGAACCAGCAGGTACTGGATGCTCAGCGAGGAAGTCGGCAATGGCCTGGCCTTTCACTGCCTTAAGAGGTCGATACGTTATTGAGAACTCCATCAGGAGTAGAGCCCATTTAGCGAGTCGACCCGTCAATATAGCCTTTGACATTAGATATTTAAGAGGGTCCACCTTCGAGATGAGACGGACTTCATGTGCCAACGCATAGTCCTGAGCTTTGTTATCGCGAAGATTAACGCCAAGCAATGTTTTTCAATGGGAGAGTAGTTGCTTTCTGCCCCCAGCAGAACTCGACTTAAGTAGTATAGTGCTCTTTCTTTCCCTTGGTCGTCCTCTTGTGCCCATAATGCGCCTAAAGAACCTTCGAGGGCGGTTGTATAAAGAATGAGAGGTTTTTCTTTAATCGGAGCAGCCAACACCGGCGGGTTCTGCAGGTATTGCTTGATCTCGTCTAGCGCGCTTTGGCATTTTTGATCCCAGAAGAATGGGGTTCCCTTCTTCATCAGGTGACTGTAAGGACGGCATTTGCCTGAAAGATTAGCGATAAACCTCCGGATGTATGCGAGCTTCCCTTGGAGAGACCGCAACTGTTTGAGGGTTCTTGGCGGAGGCATTTCCATGATCGCCTTGATCTTAGATGGATCTATTTCGATACCTCGATGTCGGATGATGAATCCCAGGAATTTACCCGAGGAGACTCCAAACGCTCATTTGAGGGGATTCATCTTCAAATTATATTGACGAAGGCGTTGAAAGACAGTCTCCAGATGTTTTAAATGCTCTTCATACGACATGCTCTTCACTACAAGGTCATCGATATAGCACTCGATGATGTCATGTATGAGATCGTCGAAGATCTTTGTCATGGCCCTTTGATAGGTAGCACCGGCGTTCTTTAGACCAAAGGGCATAACCCTGTAGCAGAATATACCCAAAGGGGTCCGGAAAGCGGTGTGCTTTTGGTCTTCGGGATGCATCTTTATCTGATTGTATCCTGATGAGCCGTCCATAAAGGAGAAAACCTCATGAGTGGACGTGTTATCTATCATTAGCTCGGTCACCGGTACTGGGAAATCGTCCTTCGGGCAAGCTTTATTGAGATCCCTGAAATCCAAACATATGCGTACCGTCCCATTTTTCTTCATTACCGGGATGATATTGGCGATCCAGTCGGGATATTGGACTTCTTGGATAAATCCAGAATCGATCAGCTTCTTGACTTCGGCGTTGATGCTCATTTCAAGCTCGAGTCGCATTCTTCTTGGCGCTTGCTTGACTGGCTTGATATCCGGGGATATTGCTAATTTATGCACAGCAATCTCTGGATCTAGTCCTGGCATCTCGGAGTAGTTCCATGCGAAGCAGTCTTTATACCATAGAAGCACGTTCTTTAATGCAGCCACCCTTTCTTCAGATAGCAGCTCGCTGACAAATGTCGGTCGCGGGTCATCTGCCGATCCCAACTCAATCTTCTTTAGGTTATCTGCAGTAGTATGTATGCCATCTTCCAGTTCTTTCGGAGCTGGCGGAAATTCTGAGACCACCTCATCATCGCTGTTCTCAAAGCACCAGGGAAGGTCATCCATATTCTCGGGCTCTTCTTTTAATATCGTAATCGTGTAACAGGTGCGAATCCGCTTCCAGGACTGAGGTGGATCTGGTTTTGCTTTTGCGGCTTTGGGTTCGTACTTTTGTGGCGGCGTTACCTTCCAGCCGTCGGATAAGGCGAATCTGCCAAGCTGATACTGATCCTCGACCCAATTCTTGAAGGCGAAGCAATCTTCGAGAGAATGACCTATCACTCGATGGTAAGAGCAATAGTCTGGGAGTGAGGCTTCGCCTGCTTGCTCGGGGTGTTTAGACTCCGGCAATGTAAGCATTTGGTGCTTTAGGGCAAGATCGAGTATCTTCTTCGTCTTTTTCCGAGGAAACGAGTATGCTCGACCCATTTTCTTCATGAGGGATAAGTCAATAACGCTCGATTCCCGTTTGCGTGGCTTCTTAGCCCTGCTTTGCTGCTGTTGAGCACCTTTTTGGCCTTTCGAATTATTTCTGCTTTTGCGTTGAGCCTTCTTTACATCAGGTTGACAAGGAGCGTCATTTTCATCTTTTACAGCCTGTTGAAGAAGGCGTTGCATCTTGGCTTTCTCGTAGATGGCCGTCTCGCGGTTGTGGTCTTTCCGAGCTTTCTGACCCACTTTCCTGATAGGGTTGTCCATTCGTTGTTCAAACGACGGACCCGGCATTTCAATCGCGGGATCTAGTTTTGATGAGGGGTTGGCATCTCCTGACAGGGCGTCCTCTTCTTCATCAAAAGTATATATAGCGTAGATGCTGTGGGCCCGTCCCCGTTTTCCGGTTCTCGCGTATCCAAGCCCAAGTGTTTCTATTTTCCCGTTGGGCAATTTGCGTTGAGTCCCAGGGACATCCCAGATCCTGTTGTAGAACCCAGCTTGTCGAACAGTCTGTTTTAAGGGTACTCCTTGGCGCTTCAATAGCCTCTTTAATCCATTTGTATAGTATCTGGGCAGACGGATGGGTTGGATCCTGTCGAGTGTAGCATCCGCGCCATTCCAGATCTCTTTCTCTACTTTCAACTCTGAGGATCGGTAGAATAGGATCGCCTTCTCACCCCTTTTCCTGGGAGGGACGTAAAATGTTCGCAGGTCCTGCACATTGTGAGCTTGAAGTGTGTCGAGATCCTTGTAGTGTTCTCGCGGTACCATGGTGATTTGCAAACTATGGTCATCGCCTGGGGGTGTTTGTATTGACAGCCGATTGGAGAACACGGCATTAACTTCATCTTCTGAATCACTTCCGAAGACCAACATGGGGGCGGGCGTCCCCAGGTTGTTGCGTTGAGATGGCCCTGCATAAACTATCTCTTCCTCTTCTTCGGTATCGCTCCCGAAAACAGGGATGGTGGCGGCGGTTTTGTTTTCCGGGTTGCGACACCTTTCTGTATCCTCGAAATCTGGCAAAAAGTACTTCGCATCTTCGTATTTGCGGACTTCGTTCACGGAGAATGGGTTCAACTCACCTGTTACGGTATACTCGAAACCATCCTTAAAGTACTTCATACACTGATGTTGCGTAGAAGGGATGATGTTGTACTCGTGTAGCCAAGGACGGCCGAGTAAGGCGTTGTAGCAGGTCTTGGCGTCAATGACATGGAATTTGACGTCTGTGACGAGAAGTCCGAAGCGTAATGTTAGTATTACAGATCCGAGAGTCCGTGACGATTGTGAATCGAAACCGGAGATAGTGATTTTGTCACGAGCGAGGTGCTGCACACTCATGCAGATTTCCTTCAACACCCGAACATTAAGGAGATTGACGGAGGATCCATTATCTACCAGGATCTTGCCTATCCTGATATCATGGCAGTATCCAGAGACATATAGGGGACGGTTGTGATCGCATGTCCCGAGAAGGAGGTCTTCGTCACCGAAAGTGATGTCGGTCGTGTGCACTTCCTCTAGTTCATCCTTCATCCTTTCAGTGGCGAGGAAGGCTTGAAATTGCTCAGGTTCTTGTAACGCCTTAATTAGTGAGTCTCGGGCTTCTTTTGATAATAGGAGGGCATCGAGAATGCTAAGCTGAGAAGGTAGCTTTCTTAGGTGCGCTAGGATGTTGTAGTCCACCTTACCCTTCCTGGGAGGGTCTTTGGTAGTCAGTTCTTTCATGACCTGGTCATCTAAAGTGATATCTTTGGTGACCTTTTCCTTTCCCTTATCTTTTTTACTCGCGGGCCCGAGATTCTTTTCTGGGAGTGTGCGATTGCGCAGCTGAATGTTCTCGCAGGCCTTTGATCTCTCCTCTTTCCCTAAAACGGGTTCTTTAAAGAGAGGGCCCAGAGCCATTTCTTCATCAGAGTCGCTCCCAAAGGTGAGAACTTGTGACCCCCTGGCGTTAACCATGTAACAGTTGCCAGTAGTTCTGTTGTGCCCATCGACGGTACTTTTTTGCTCCCGACGGATCTTGCGTTTCATGCGCTTAAAATGTTGCCGATGAGCAACATATCCTTGCCACCATATCTTAAAGGCGTCGCACTCCTCCATGGGGTGTGAGATTTTCCGATGATATGCGCAATAATTAGGGTGCCTCTCCACCCCATCGTGCGTGTTTCCTTCCGAGGGTGGTAGCTTCATTCCCATTGACATGGCTTTGGCAAACCTTTTCCTCGTCTTGAATATCTTCTTGTCTACTTTGGATGCCTTTCGCTCTGGCAGGGGTAGTTCAACTCTTTCGTTCAGTCGCCTGCGTTTGGCTCCTTCTGAAGCGGCCATCTCACGCTCCTGATCCGCTTTACTTTTTAGGCGAATCTCGTCTAGAAAAGTGTCGATCATTTTGTCTGTTGGCCATCCACGCTCTGGTACAGGCTCTGCCTCCGGCTTCTTAGTGCCAAGAGTTTTCCCATCATCGGTAAACGAGTGGGAGATTACGTTACAACTCGCCACATATCCTTCGGGTTCATCCGACGAGCTCTCTCCATCATCTTCCTCTTGAAAGATGTGGTTGAGGAACTCTTGCAGTGTGACAGGAGTTCGCGCCTTTTGATTGTATTCTTCCAGCGCGTTGATTTGTTTCTGCAAGTTCGTGTGCTCGTTTCCAAGCTTCACGGACTTCTTGGATTTCTTCTTCTTTTTCTTCGAAGATTTTGACGGTTGGGCGTGAGTATTTGGGCTCTTATCGCGAGTCTTCGTAGTTGGGCGAGGCTTCAGCATTCCTTCGATAATTTGAGGTTCAAGAGGGTCCTTCCATTCGATCGTAGGGCACGCATGAAGGTATCCCAGCATTCTTTTGGTTTTAGTTGATAGCACGACCTCCCACGGAGCTTCTTCAATAAAGGAGCAGGTTGCCCCCGGTGTATCCGCTTTCTTAGGAGGATGCGGCTGTGGTGGGTTCACCTTCCACTTTTCTGACAGTATAAACTTCCCCTGGAGGTACTGATCTTCAATCCATCCTTTGAAGACGAAGCAATCTTCGATCGGATGACTTACCGTTTGATGGTAAGGGCAATAATTAGGGTTATTCACCTCCGTGGGTTGCGGCGGTCGCCTTGGATTTGGTAGGTTTATAAGTCTGTTGCGTATTGCCAGCTCGAATAACCGTTTTGTCTTGTCTCGTGGGAACGAGTAAGGACGTTTCATCTTTTCATTATAATACCGGCGTCTTTCTTCCAGTTGATCTGCCGGTTTCGGGGCGTTAGGTTGCTGTTGGGCATTTGCGACAAAGGTTGCCCTTCCTTTACCCTTGTCATTCCGAGGTTCCGACTTCGGGGGAGGTGGTCTATGACCCATCTGGTCCATCTGAGCCAACTTTTCGATTAAAGCCTGGAATGTGGTTGGCTTAAAGAACATCATAAACTGGGAGATAGTTGCGTGGGGGTCTAGGGTTCCCACGAACATGCCCACTGCGGGTGCCTCCTCAATGCGTTGTTTGCATCTCGACCACAAATTCCGCCAGCGTATAGCATACTGGACCCAGGTTTCGCCTGGTTTTATCCTGGCGTTAATCAGTGCTGTTATTGGAGTGCGTTCGCTGGCACTTGCGAATCGCCGAGTGAATAACAACTCCGTTTCAGCGAACGTCTTGATAGAATCGTTCGGGAGTTCCGAATACCATTCGAACGCTGTTTCTGATAAGCTGCCCACGAACTGGCGAAGCAACAGTTTATCATCACCGCCGGTGTTACCGCAGAGGGCCCGGAACTGGGCAACATGTTGATGGGGATTGCCGGTCCCCTTATACACGTGGAATTTCGGTATCGTATAGCCTGGCGGGTATTTAATTTGGTCGTACCAGCTTGGATACGGCCGGCCCGTCTTTACGACTTGACCAGCTGCCTCAGTCGCATGATGAACCCGGATTTGCTGGGCTATATAGTCAACCAAGTCAGCTTTAGAGATCGTCTCTTCCTTGGCCGTTGAGGGGGCTGGCGGTGGATTTGACGTTTCTCCTCGGTCGTCTTCAAGAACGATTGGGGGATCCTCGGCGGGTAGGTCCTGCTGGATCATCATTCCTATCATATCTTGGAAGAGAAGGCCCATACGCTGTATGTTGGTTGCTTGTTCGGCAGCCTCTTTGTCCTTTTTCTCCAGTATCCGGCGAAGGAATTCAGCGTCGATTTCTTCCTCCTGGCGTGCGTCTGAGGACGTTTCTGGGCTTTCTTTTGGCCCGGTAAGTGCAGCCATAGTATTCATCATTTCTTGGAGCTTTTGCTGCTGCTCCTGGGCTTTGGTCACCGACCGTGTAAGCGGTCTATGACCCGTGGACGCGCGGCTGTCTTCTTTTCCTGACGCCATGTATACGGTGTGGACCATCATGCCCCCAGACTTAGGGCGTCTGGGCTTAGTGCTATTAGCTGTCGTTGCAGGCTGGGGGATCTTCTCTGGCTTCCTCCTTTCATGAGCCATGGAGGTTGAGGGGGCCGTTGAGGTGGGCGTCCAGACAGCCTTTCGGGGTTTAGCCTGGTGACCAGCTTCTGGTTGGATTTTCAGCTTCTTGTGCTGGCGGGAGAAGTTTGGATCGATGATCGAGTCTCGGGCCTGTCGCCAAACCTTGTAGATTTTGGAAGACAGCCGTTGAGGAGATCGGGGCTGTTTTGATTTTATTTCCACAACCTTTTTTAATGGGGGAGGAAACCTCTTTAGCACTGCAGTAGGAGAATTCCTTCGCACCTTATTTAGCATCTCGAAGCTGTTCCCAGTTGGAACAGCAGCATTAACTTCTGCCATCGGGGCCGATGGAGTTAACCCGGAGAGGGAGTTGCCCCCAGCCTTCCTTACTCGGCGCCAATGGCGACGTCGAGCGTGTCGAGCGGACGGCGTTGGGTCAGCGGTAAGAATGGTTTCGTCTTGCCCCCTGTGTAGGTGGGGGGTTGCTGTTGGTGTTAGCCTGTCAAAGACCGACGTCTTTTGGGTAGCAGGGGCGGGAGCTGAAGCCGTCAATCTTGTAAAGACCGACTTTTTGGCCAGAGAAGCCGCCTTGGCGATTTCGGGAGCAGGAGCAGCCACTTTCTTAGAAGCAGCCTTCTCTGGGATTGTAGACCTCATGATGGGTCTACCGGATTTCTGGCCCAATCTAGAGAAGACCGAGGCGCTGATGTTGGGCGACCCGTTGAGATGAGCCGCGGCAGGGGTAAGACGATCAAAGACCGACTTCTTGGGAGCTTCCTTTGTCAGCACCGGCGCCGTGAAGCTTGTTGGTGGGAGTATAGTCCCGAAGAACAATCCGGTAGTGGCCTGAGTCACCTGGTCCACCGGCATTGTGAATAACGAAGCAGCTTGGGGTTCGTAGGCTATACCTCCTGGCGAGGCAAAGCGTTGGTCGCAATTGCAGTCTGAGCAGTTGGAGAATTTCATGGAAGTAGAAGCTATCGATCCTTTGCTTTCTGCAATAAGCGAGACGCCAATTCTTAGTATCTTGAAACCCAAGGGCCACCATTAGCGAACCGCGATTGGTTCGCGAATCACGACACACGAAGTGTGGAGTGAAAAGAGGAAAAGGTCCCACCGGGCGTGCCGGAATCTGTTCCCCTCCGAACGGCGGCCGGGACGCGGGGACGTCCATACCTGAGGTTCGGGGCAGATGCTAATTGGTGCTATCCGTCCACCTCTCCAAAGATGCCAAGTTGATTTATGGCACCGTATATCGAAGGTTTAAACGGATGCGTCCGATGTAGCAGACTTCGTCAGATTCCCCCTCGCACGAGGGGTTTTTGATTGTGGGGACGCTCTTCCCTGCAGGCGCAAGCCCCTGCAGTTAATTACGCTACCGCTTCGCGGCAACAACTTTCTCCTTCTCCAGAATTTCACTTCGTGTCGTGTGTTTTTGTTTTATTTGTGGTTGCCCGTGGATTGTATACGGAGACTGAGTTATGTCGTCGCCCGTAGGACGTGGACTAGTCCAAATCCGTATTTATCTTAGATTTGGGTTTGGGGGTTTGGTTTGAGGATACGTTAGCCATATTTGAGGCTAAGATCAACTCAAACGTTTGTTAAGGACACGTTAGTCTAACTTGAGACTAAGATCAACTTAACGGGATCGTTGATCCGACAAAAGAGCATTTGGGGCTCTATTACTCCAGTTTAGGGACATAGTGGTCCATTGAATGTATGGCCGTCGGGACCCGTCACCTCTCTGACGACGTTGAAGGATTACAACGACAAATATCAGAGGAGTTCAGAGATGTACCCTTGAACCGAAGTTGATTTGGGGGATTCATAGTCCAGTCTGTTTGAAGGTTTAAGGATACGTTAGCCATATTTGAGGCTAAGATCAACTTAAACGGGATCGTTTAGATCCGACCAAAGAGCGTTTGGGCTCTATTGTTCCAGTTTAAGGACATAGTGGTCCATTGCTAGTTTGAGGACATTGCGGTCCGTAGGTAGTTTAAGGACATTGCGGTCCATTGTTAGTTTTAAGACATCTCGGTCAAGGTTAAGGACGTCGTAGTCCATGGGTTTAAGGACCCCACAGTCCATTGTTAGTTTTAAGACATCTCGGTCGAGATTAAGGACGTCGTAGTCCATGAGTTTAAGGACCCCACAGTCCGTTGTTAGTTTTAAGACATCTCGGTCAAGGTTAAGGACGTCGTAGTCCATGGGTTTAAGGACCCCACAGTCCATTGTTAGTTTTAAGACATCTCGGTCGAGGTTAAGGACGTCGTAGTCCATGGGTTTAAGGACCCCACAGTCCGTATCAATGTGTGGTCATCGGTACCCGTCACCTCTTTGAAGACATTGAGGGATTACAACGCCAAGTATCAAAGGAGTGAAGAGATGTACCCTGGAACCGGAGTGGATTAAATAGTCGTTGGCCCAATTTGGGATCAAGACCAATTAATTATGTTATGAGCCCATTAGCCCAGTTAATTACGAATTGAGGACTTATGGCCATCTTGGGCTAAGTCCAATCATGTCTGGAATATTGGCTTCCTGTTGGTCCATTGAAGGAGAGACTTTGTCTCTGGCCATTTAGCCAATTGGGCCAAAGCCTTGTGTTAAACACTACAGACCAATCAGTGTTGAACACTGGGAATGAAATTGACAAATTAGTGTTTAACACTAAAAGATAATTGGTGTTAAACACCAGCAACAAGGCTTTCAAATTAGCATTAAACACTAAAACAGATCAGCGTTAAACACTGGCAACGGAGATCTCAAATTAGTGTTAAACACTAAGGTAATCAGTGTCGAACACTGCAAATAAAGTTCTTTGATTAGTGTTGATCACTAAGGCCCAACAATGTTTTAACACTGGATTCGGGAGTTCCAATTTAGTGTTAAACACTAAGGCAAGAGGGGTCACGTGGCAACACGTGAGAGCGCCCTCCCTTCATTTGTTCTTCTGAGGAGATCGCATTTTTGGAGCATCACGTGTCATCACGTGACGGGTGTCTAATCGAGGTATGTTAAAGCTTCTGTTAAGGGTCACGTAGGTCACGTGAGGCACTGCCTCAAAGGGCTTTCTGTAGATCTTTTGGGGGGGGGTCACGTGGTGACACGTGACCCTTCTTTTCTGTAGTTGTTTAGAAGATCTGTTAATCCCTTTTTTCAGGAATTAAATTCCTCGTAGGGTTAAACCCTAATAAAAGCTTTAAATTCCAGAGGAATTAAATTCTTACTTCCTTTTGAAGATTTATATTCTGGAATAGAGTTAAACTCTGAATTTTCTGTAGGAATTAAATTCCTCATATATGTGAAGAACTGAATAGGGTTAAACCCTAATAAAAGCTTTTAAAGAATTATGATTAAGGGAATTAAACTCCCGTTGTTTCAACAGAACTAAGTTCTTAATTAGGGTTAAACCCTGTTTCTTTTTGTTCTGAAGGAATCAAATTCCCATTACACAGGGTCAAGCCCTAGTTTTATTTTAAAGGAATTAAATTCCTATAGTTCTGTGAGAATTGAATTCTCGTGCTTCCGTTCCCCCTCTATGCTTTGGATCTGCATGGCAGGATCTCAACCCATTGAGAATTAAATTCTCAACTCGAGGGGAGATGTGCACTTTACAGATCCTCCATCAAAGAGAGAAGAAATATGTCCCTCTGTTATATATCAGAGTTAAACTCTGTTGAGAATTAAATTCTCTCTTTTTTTTTAAGAAGCCTTCCCTTTCTTACCTAGGGTTTTCTTTTGCAGAAGATCCAATTTCCTCTCAAGTATCAAGGCTCTCTTTCTTTTCTTCCCTCTGCGTGTATATCCATTTTTTTTTGTGTCTCGGCTCCTATTTATAGGAGAAGCAGCCGAGTCAATTAGTTTTTTGACGTATCTTCATTGAGAGATTTGATTTGCATCCATCATTCGTTCTGGACCTTTGGATTATTAGGTGAATTTTATTCACCATTGGATTTCAAATCCAGCGATTCTCCTTTGTGATTTCTGTTAGATTTAAAGGGGAAATCTTTCCAAATTTCGAGATTTTCCCATAGATAGATGATATTTAATCACCTTTAAATTTTTGATTCGGTTGGTTCCAGATAATCGCTTTCCTTTGGAAAGATTTGAATCTGTTTCAGAATTTAATTCTGTTAACAAAATGGGCTTTGAAAGCCGGTCACGTGTGACCACGTGACCCATGGTCACTTGTGGGCACGTGACCCTCTTCCTTCTTTTTACGCTCTGTCTTCTGGTTGCTGCTTAACTATCACGTGCCACCACGTGACAACTGATCACGTGTGAACACGTGACCCTGGCATGGAGCCTTCTTCTCGATTTAACTGGAGAATGAGTCTGATGTTTTGAGTGTCACGTGCCAACACGTGACCCTGGTCACGTGGAAGCACGTGACCTCTTCTGAAGCCTTTTTCTTGATTTGCTCAGGGAGCTGTTGGGTTTTGAAGCCGCTTTTGATTGTCACGTGCCAACACGTGACCCAGGTCACGTGGGAGCACGTGACCCTTTCTGAAGCCCCTTTTCTTTGATGTATTTGGGAAACTGAATTTGCCTTGCCGATGCTTTTAGGTGTCACGTGCCAACACGTGACTGCTGGTCACGTGTAAGCACGTGACCCTCTTCTGAAGCTTTTTCCATAAGCTTTTCTGATTTTAAATCAGGAAACAGCACGTATAGGCGTACAATAGGAATACACAGTATATAGGTACACAAGCATGCTATGCAAGGGTCATATCTTGAATGCAACGGTACTACAGTGTAGTGACATGGCAATTATCGATGATGAAGTGTGTGAGCTTGCGAGCAGTGTAAGTGGAACATATGCATCATCGATAATGGTGCTGGTGTCCTAACAGCATGATTGTAATATAGCAACAAACACAAGCAATGCAATGCAAATAGCATGAAAATGCGGAATCGAACAATCAAAGCAACGGTGAAGAATCTACCTCAATAAATATATCATGCAGCTCTGCCATTTGAAATAAGACGAATCGGGGTTTTTGGTAAAATAAGGGCTACGGTGTTTTAAGAAAAGATGCGTCCTTTGAAAATGTCCGTAGAGTCCCTTTTTCCTATCTTTGAAATACTCCCGATTCGTTAGTTTTGAAATAGGTATGACTCGAGTCTAGTCTAATGTCTACTAAGCAATCTACATCTAACTATCAAGTCAATCGGGAGGGGTATGGAAACCACCTAAATCTGAGTCGATATATATATAAATATAAATATAATAGTCGGTGATCCCGCCTCAATAGTATCGCATACGATACAGTATATCATCTGACGTCCTCAAGTCATGAGTGCGGATCTATCATCAATATAAAGCTCGTACGGTAAATCGTCGTACGGCATCCCAATAGCTGGGTACGGTTCAATATCACATTTATCTCATCAATTATCTGGTATCCTTATTATCATCTCTCACGATCTGGGGTACTGATCTAAGTCTAGTACAATCGATACCATCTAAACAAATATAAGCGCGTGTGTAAAACACACGTCCAAAGGCCCGGTAGAATCTCGTATCGTATCCCAAATACGAATCACATCATATTATATCGCCGACCTAATGACACCATGCCTGAACTCATCGACTCATCTCCAGTATCATACACTATCCTCATCATCACGATATAAGTATAGCAATAAGCATGTGTGTGCGTGTGGGTGTAAACCTATGCTAGGGTTCGCAACTAGGAAAATACACTAGTTCACTTCTAACCCTAAATATCCATAGTACACCTAATACATCTATGATCTCCATGTCATGCAATAAGCTATCATATATATATAGTATATAGTATACTAGACATCGAACTGCGGGGGTGCTATACGCCATCCATCCGACTTCCCCAGTAGATATAATTTACTCACCTTGTATCTTGCGTGTCGGTGTCGATATTGCCACCATCATCTTCATCGCCTCGGATCACCGTGGGGGTACCTACATATCACACGTATCGCATCGCATTAAAACCAAATCGAAACTAAAACGATACGCGAAAACCAACACGATACGCTAAAAGGCCTATAGGTTAGAACCTATGGTTAGCCTTCGCAAAACAACCCGAAATCACTCTATATAGACGTACAAACGTCACGCAATCGTGATAACGCACAAATATCCAAATCTGCAAATCGAAATACGGAAAACCATAACCAAATTCAAAGCAGCAACTTATAAAAGTTTTCCCAGATTTCGTATAGGGTGAAAACAATGTGAGCAAATAACACTAGGGTGATATATAGGATATATGTGACCTACAGAAGAAACCTGGGCACCTACCCTCACCAAGTGGCCGAGCCCCCATAAAGGAAAATCCGGCCAGGTCGGCCCTGCATGATCCTATGGGGTCCGTCTTTCTACAGGGGATCCCTAGAGTCAATTCTAGTCCTATGGTGTTGTTTACTTTTCTAGTAAATTCCCCGAATCATTCCAGATCTGCCTGCACACTCAAAGTTCACAAACCTACATCACAAGTTCTGAAATTCCGTATTTTTGGTTTCAGTTTTAATCCAGTGCAAGTTCTGGGTTTCCTAGCATCTATGGGGTTTTAAGGTCATCTCTAGAGCCCAAATTCACCAACACAACTCAAATTAACCCTAACCCTCACTAGAAAACTCCAAATGTCGCTAAACTTCGCCAAAACGATATTAAACTTGGAAAGAGGCTAAAGCACAAGAAATACTACACTAATTGTGAAGGAAATACCTCAATAGACCCTCATGAATCTTCAACAGCGCCAAAACACAAACTTTCTTGGTCCAAATGGCTTCTCATGAGCTTGTGCACCTTTTTATTGAAATGGGAGTGAGGTTTTGGAGTTGTTTTCATGGTGATTTGAGGAGGTGAAGTTGGGATGAAGGAGGGGCAGCAGCAGCTGAAGGAAATGGGGAGGGAGAAGAATGAATGAAGTGAGGGGGAAAATGGCTAAGGCTTGGTCAAAGTAAATCTCTCTCTCTCTCTCTCACCCATACCTCAATATTATAATCTAAACCCTTTTCTTTTCTTTTCCTTTTCTATTTTTCAATTTCCTTCTCACTCAAATAGTAACCCCAAAACATCATGGTAGAAATGTACAAGTGTAACAAAATGATATGTGCATGTTTTGCACAAAAAAGCTAAAACCGATTAGCGATTTTTAATCGCGATTAGCACTAAATAAGTGTCAAACTAATCATAAAAACTTAAAAATGGCATAATTCCATAAATTACCCTATTTTAGAATTTTCCATATTTTTTCCACAATTTTTCCCATTTATCGGTATTTAATTATACCAAAATATTAAAATATTCAATAAAATAATATTAAATTATAAAAATTCCCAAAAAATAATATTTTATTTTTTTGAAATGTTACATCATTGGTAACCCTTTCTTCTCAAACTTTTCTTTCAGTCTTAATACCTACCTACATATTTTTCCATATACCTAAAACCTATCCCACATAACTTATGTACAATCTTAGTAGCCTCACTCTCTGCACTAGCACTCTTCAATACTGGAGCATCTCATTGCTTTATATCGCAACGGTTCGTCCGAACTCATGCGATTCCAGTCACACCGCTTGTATCCAGCTGGAATGTCAGTTCAGGAAATGGCGTTCTAAAGGCAACATTGGGATACGGCTTGTGTTCAGTAGTCGTCTGCAGCAGAGAATTCTATGCTGACTTCAAGGTACTGCACATACCGAACTTCGATGTGGTTCTAGGTATGGATTGGCTCGGAACATTTTATGCTACCATTGACTGTCGTCAAAGGAGGGTAGTATTCGAGATTCCAGACCATCCGGTCTTCTATTTCAAAAGTGGATACCGTACCCTGGAGCCAAGTACTTATAAGGAGAAACCAAAGGAAGCAGTGATTGCAGCAATTCAAGCGTAGGAAGGATCAAAGCCAGAAGTGGTTCGAGAGTTCGACGATGTGTTTCCTGACAATATATCAGGTTTGCCTCCCGATCGAGCTCTTGAATTCAATATTGATTTAGTACCAGGAGCACAACCGGTAATCAAAGCACCGTATCGACTAAGTCCGGAAGGTTTGAAGGAATTCCGAACTCAGTTGGACGAATTATTGGCGAAAGGTTGGATTCGTCCCAGCACTTCAAGTTGGGGATCACCAGTACTGCTTGTAAAGAAGAAGGAAGGTTTATAAAGAATGTGCATTGATTATAGAGCCTTGAACGAAGTAACGATAAAGAACAAGTATCCACTACCTCGCATCGACGATTTATTCGATCAGCTAAGTGGATCTTGTGTTTTCTCCAAGTTAGATCTTCGTTCGGGTTATCATCAGGTGAAGGTCAAGAAAGCTAATATTCATAAAACAACATTCAGAACTCGCTATGGTCATTACGAATTTCTTGTGATGCCATTTGGAGTGACCAACGCACCGGCGATATTCATGAACTTAATGAATCAAGTTTTCCGGGAGTACTTAGACAGGTTCGTTGTCATCTTCATCGACGATTTATTCGATCAGCTAAGTGGATCTTGTGTTTTCTCCAAGTTAGATCTTCGTTCGGGTTATCATCAGGTGAAGGTCAAGAAAGCTAATATTCATAAAACAACATTCAGAACTCGCTATGGTCATTACGAATTTCTTGTGATGCCATTTGGAGTGACCAACGCACCGGCGATATTCATGAACTTAATGAATCAAGTTTTCCGGGAGTACTTAGACAGGTTCGTTGTCATCTTCATCGACGACATCCTAGTGTATTCTAAGAGTCGGAAAGAACATGCCGAACACCTATGAATTGTCCTGGAAACTCTACGACAACATCAACTCTATGCCAAGTATAGCAAATGCGAATTCTGGCTAAATCAAGTTGGTTTCCTCGGACATATTGTATCAGGCTAAGGAATCTCTGTGGATCCAGCGAAAGTTTCAGCAGTAAGCGAATGGCTGACACCAAAGTCAGTGAAGGACATTCGGAGTTTCTTGGGTTTAACTGGATATTACAGAAGGTTCATTGAAGGCTTTTCGAAGATAGCAACGCCCCTGACCAAGCTCACACGTAAAGATGAAGACTTTGTGTGGTCAGAAGCATGCGAACAAGCTTTCGTAGAATTCAAGTCAAGGTTGACATCAGTGCCTATTTTCGTTATACCGGACCAATCTGGAGGTTTCGAAGTGCATTGCGATGCATCCGGTAAGGAATTAGAATGTGTTCTACATCAGCAAGGAAAGGTTGTGGCTTATGCTTCAAGACAGCTAAAAATTCATGAGCGCAATTATCTGACGCATGATTTGGAGTTGGTGGCTGTTATCTTTGCTCTTAAAATTTGGCGCCATTATCTTCTCAGTGAATGAGTGAACATATACACAGATCACAAGAGTCTGAAATATGTATTTACTCAGAAGGAGCTTAATATGCGGCAGAGACGATGGTTAGAACTCATGGCGGACTTCGACATCAACCTGCAATATTACCAAGGGAAGGTGAATGTGGTACCTGATGCCCTTAGTTGCCAACCATTAACAATGAATCTCACCGCCCAGTGGAAGCTTCAACAAGACTTGCATCAGATGGAGATAGAAGTAGTCATGCCAGGTAACGCTTCAAGTTTGATGAATTTACAAGTTCAATCAACAATTGTCAATCGGATCAAAGCAGCTCAAGCAAATGATTAGAGAACAAGTAGAGAATGGACTCAGAACAGACTTCATCATCCATGAAGATGGATCTTTGAGATACGGCAGCAGATTATATGTACCAAAAGGTTATGTTCGGGAAGAGTTAATGAAAGAAGCTCACAGTTCTCCCTACTCAGTACACCCTGGAGGTACAAAGATGTACAAAGATCTACGTCAGAATTACTGGTGGCATGGAATGAAGCGTGAAGTAGACAGAAGCGTCGCTAAATGCTTGGTGTGTCAGCAAGTAAAGGATGAACATCACAGGACAGCTGGATTACTTCAACCGTTGCCTATCCCAGAATGGAAGTGGCAACACATCACTATGGATTTTGTGACTGCACTTCCTCGCAGCACAAAGGGTAACGATACGGTATGGGTTATTGTGGATTGACTCACAAAGTCGGCTCACTTCATCCCATTTCGGGTTGGCCAATCTACTGAGACATTAGCAAAGAAGTACATGGAGGTAAGAATCTAAGTAAGATTTAAACTCTTCAAATATGTACTATCTCTGATACCCATGAACTCATACAGGAAATTGTGAGACTTCATGGGGTATCGGTCTGCATTGTCTCCGATCGTGATACCAGGTTCCGATCACAATTTTGGCAAAGTCTGCAAGCGAGCTTAGGAACAAGTCTGAACTTCAGCACAGTTTATCATCCACAAACAGATGGTCAATCTGAGTGAACTATTCAGATCTTGGAAGATATGCTCAGAGCGTGTATGTTAGACTTCGGAGGATCGTGGGAAGATCACCTACATCTTGTGGAATTTTCATACAAAAACAGCTACCTAGCAAGCATCGGAATGACACCTTTTGCAGCACTTTATGGAAGGAAGTGTCGATCGCCAATAAGTGAGGACGACATCGGTGATAGAGAACTTCTTGGACCTGAGATGATAGTAGAAACTGTTGATGTGGTTCGTACTATCAGGGAAAGAATGCGCATAACCCAAGATTGACAGAAGCACTGGGCTGATGCAAAGCGCCGTCACTTGGAGTTTCTGCCGGGAGATCACGTATTTCTGAAGATATCTCCGAACCGCGGAGTAATTCGATTTGGAAGATGGAGTAAGCTAAGTCCAAGATATATTGGACCGTTCGACATACTCGAACGAGTCGGTGAAGTGGATTATTGTAGGGTTCCTCGGCACTCATACAAGGGTCTATAAGGTATCAACCATGCCCGATTTAAAATTCAGACATGCCGAACAACCCAAACCCGTGATCTTTGCTAGATTATTAGGGTTTAACATGCAAGTAAACATCTTTACAACTAAGAGTGAGGGATTACAACCTTTGTAGTCCTCTCCTTCGCTTCATAAGCTCCGAGTAGAAGTCCCTTCGCCGCGATCCATGATCTCCCGGACTTAAGAGAGGCTCCACAACTCGAACGATCCTTGTTAGCTTGTAGTCTTCTTTTTCTCCGATGATCTACCTCGAAGTTTTTATAACTCAAGCTCTCTCTCTCTAATGAGGTGAACACCCTAATCTAATTGGCTAGATTAGATGAGAATGATGGAGTAGTATTTGTGCTCTCTTTTTATATCAAATTCTCACTTTTAATCCATCACAAAATGAAACCTAGAATGCTTTTTCAAAGCTCAAGGAAGAAGAAGAATGAAAAATCCTTTTGTGATGAATAATGAAAAAATATCATAATGATTAATAATGCAACCATGGTTGACTATGAAGATGCTAACCCATGTAGAGACTTAACTAAGGGTGAAGGGTTTGGGTTGGGTTAACAATGAGTCACTAAAATATCAACCATAATATCTTAGCACAAAACAAAAGAAAATCTTCTAGAAGGTTCATGAAAGAACTAACCCAATTCAAACCCTAACCTTGTTTAATCTCCACTAAACATGTTGCATTAGTAATCATATCATGTTACAATATTATATATCACATATATAATATATATTTGTAACAAAAGAAAATAATACAATTAACATATATCGCATATATATCAATGTATTACCCGGTGAGAAAATGAATCAATAAAGCGAGCCAATATTAGATAATGTAATTCAATATGTCATATATATTATTATACATTAAATTATCGAATCAACACTTGATCCGACAATCCGGCTATGTCGAATATAACCGACTAATATATCATGTACCGATTCATCGCATCAACACTTGATCCGATGATCCGGCTCATATCAAAATAACGCGAGAATATAATACGGTATCTCATATCGCATTATCCTCGGTCCTGCACATATCACATATGTGCCCCTACTCCGTTTTTCCTGAGTCAAGAAACCTCTGTGTAGGACTCTAAAGAATCATCAATACGCCGGTTGCAGGTGATGATCATATCAAAACACCCACAAGCTGCAAGCGGTTAGCTAAACGTAACAGCCACCCAGGTATTGAGCGATCAGAAGATCAACAAGCAAGCCTGTACATTCTCCTGTGAATCCAATCAGTAACACTCCCGTACAGTCCGGTCTCTTCGTCTGATATGTCGCATATCTAGTCTAGGGGTGGTATACGTCAGACCCCAGTAACCGATAAGTCGTGTCGATGTGAGGCTCATAACGGGTCGAGAAACTACTGGTAACACTTACCAGTAAATCTCTATATCAGCCATGGCCAGGGACTTCTAGTTATAGCCAATCGAACACAGCACAACATCAACTCCCTATACCGGGAGAGACGAATCCCCTCATATCGCTCATTGCCTCCATGTGATTCGGGATTGCACCCAAAAGCCACCGTTTTGCACGCCTTCTTGGATGTGGTAAGGTGGAAATCAAAGCACAGTGGGAATCACACAAGACTCTATGACGATCTCGGGTCTACAAACTACCTTGTACCAGTGTCACCGGAGAATTGCTATCTGACGTGAGGTATATCACCATCTGGGAGTTCTCGGCGAGTCCGTCCAGTGTACCCAGTCTCCACTGAGCACCCGTACACCATCCTTGATGTCAAACACCGATGGATATGGGATCATCCATCGCCCATCATATGGGTCAAGATGCATATACGCTAGTTTACTCTGGTGTATCGATGCCCTGTCTCGACACACCCTCGACTAAGAACAATTATAGGATGTACTCATCGACTACCGTGGCCCCACTAGTATGATCTCATCATAGTCCCAGTAGTCGAGTATAGATCCTAAGGGCTTTATCAACATGTGTGAATAAGGCAGTAAACTAATACAAGTCAACATGTTAAGATAAAGTGAAACCAAATAGCATACTATCATGACGAGCAAGAAAGTCCTCTCTATATATATCCAAGCATCTATTAAATATACATCATATGTACAACAATGGCCTCTAGGGCATATACATAACTAACAATCTCCCACTTGCACTAAGGCCAGCTGCTGTAGTATCTCATACCTAGCATCCCGAATAATCTCTCAAACTGTATATGGGGAATGGCCTTCATGAGTGGATCCACAGTGTTGTCCTTCGTATCTACTCTCCTGACCTCGATCTCCCGGCGATCAACTATCTCCCTGATCAGGTGATACCGCCTCAGAATATGTCTGGACTTTTGATGGGACCTGGGTTCCTTGGCCAAAGCCACAGCTCCATTATTATCACAATACAGAGGTATTGGATGCTCAATGGATGAAACCACACCAAGTTCACTAATGAACTTCTTTATCCAGACAGCCTCTTTAGCAGCATCGTTGGCAGCGATGTATTCAGCCTCCATCGTCGAGTCTGCAACGGTATCCTGTTTGAAACTCTTCCAATATACCGCCCCTCCATTGAGGGTAAAAACAAATCCCGAGTGCGACTTAGAATCGTCCTTATCACTTTGGAAGCTGGAATCGGTAAAGGACTCCACCTGGAGTTCTCCGTTACCATACACCAAGAACATCTCTTTAGTTCTTCGTAAGTACTTGAGAATGTTCTTCACAGCTGTCCAGTGACACTCTCCAGGATCTGCTTGATACCGACTCACTACACTTAGTGAGTATGCTACACCGGGTCTCGTACATAGCATCGTATACATGATATAGCCTACTGCCGAAGCATAGGATATCCCTTGCATGCGGGCTCTCTCTAAATCAGTCTTGGGAGACATCTCTTTGGAGAGAGTGAGTCCAGAGATCGTGGGTTGGTTCCCACGCTTGGATTCTTCCATACTAAATCTCTTTAGTATGGTGTCAATGTACCTGGATTGGGACAATCCCAGTATCCGTTTAGATCTATTTCTATAGATCATAATTCCCAATATGCAGGAGGCATCACCTAGATCTTTTATTGAGAATCTGTGATAAGAAGAGCTTGACTGATTGCAGCATAGGAACATCATTTCCTATCAAGAGTATGTCATCCACGTACAATACGAGGAATACAACCTTGCTCTCTGCAACCTTCTTATAAATACAAGGTTCATCTATATTTTTGATGAAGTCAAACTCTTTGACTACAACATCAAAACAGATGTTCCAACTCCGCGATACTTGCTTTAACCCATAAATGGATTTAAGCAGCTTGCACACCTTTCCGCTGCTCCCACTATCTACGAAGCCCTCTAGCTGAGTCATGTACACGCACTCTTCTAAATCACTGTTTAGAAAGGCTGTCTTAACATCCATTTGCCAGATTTCGTAGTCATGGTATGCAGCAATGGCAAGTAAGATCCGGATGGACTTAAGAATAGCCACTGGAGAAAAGGTTTTGTCATAATCCATACCTGGTCATTGACGAAAACCCTTTGCAACAAGTCTAGTTTTGAAAGTCTCAACTTTACAATCTACACCAATTTTCTTTTTAAAGATTCACTTGCTCCCAATGGGTTTTACCCCTTCAGGAGCATTTTCCAAAGTCCATACATTGTTGGTGTACATGGATTCCATCTCAGATCGCATTGCATCCAGCCATTTCACAGAGTCACCACTCGTGATCGCCTGCTCGAAACTAGTCGGGTCATCATCTTCCATGATGCAATCCTCACTTCCACCATCAATGAGAAAACCGTAGTATCTCTCAAGTGGATGAGAAACCCTACTAGATCGGCGGAGAGGCTGGGGTTCGTTGGTTACTATCGAGTCCTCGGGTTCCACCAAATCTTCAGTTTGAGTTTGTGTAGCCGAAATTTCTTCAAGTTCTACCTCATTGCCACTAATTTCTTTTGCAAGAAATTCCTTTTCCAAAAAGGTGGCATGTCGAGAAACAAACACCTTTTGTTCCTCGCGATGGTAGAAAAGATATCCATGTGAATATTTGGGATATCCTACAAACTTGCATAGAACTGACCGTGCCTCGAGTTTGTCTGGATTTTTCCTTTTGACATAGGCCAGACAACCCCATATCTTAACTCGTTTAAGACATGGTCTCTTCCCACTCCATATCTCATATGGTGTGGTAGGTACAGATTTAGTTGGAACTTGATTCAATAGGTATGCTGCTGTCTCCAGTGCATACCCCCAGAAGGAAATAGGTAACTCAGCTGTACTCATCATCGAGCGTACCATATCTAATAGGGTGCGATTCCTCCGTTCCGATACACCGTTGTGCTGTGGTGTATAAGGAGGAGTAAGCTGAGAGAGAATCTCATCCTCTTTTAGATAATCTAGGAACTCATTGCTTAAGTGTTCACCTCCTCGATCAGATCGAAGAATCTTAATACTTTTGCCTGTTTGGTTCTCTACTTCGTGCTTATATTATCTGAATTTCTCAAAAGCTTCAGACTTGTGTTTCATCAGGAACACATATCCGAATCTTGAGAGATCGTTAGTGAATGTAATAAAGTAGGAAGAACCGTTTCTGGCATGTGTAGACATGGGACCGCATACATCACTATGTACCAGGCCTAAGAGTTCGGTAACTCTTTCCCCGTGTCCACTAAACGGAGCTTTGGTCATTTTGCCTTTGAGACATGAATGGCAAGTATCATAAGATGATAATTCGAACGGATTCAAATATCCATCCTTATGTAACTTAGCTAGTCGTGTCGCATTGATATGACCAAGTCTACAATACCACAAGAAGGATTCGTTCATTTCTGAACTCTTCCTCTTGTGTGTGTTTTGTATATTAAAGACTGTATTTTGATTGAGAATGAATATGCCATTATATAACGAGCCTGATGCAATCAACTTTTGATCTAGGAAGATGTTCATAACATTATTCTGTACTACAAAATTATATCCTTCTTTACTTAATAAAGAAACTGATATAATGTTGCACATCATGTTCGGAATATAATAGCACTCATTCAGAATCAATGTATTACTACTTGGTAATACAAGGTGATATTCGCCAACTGCTTTGGCTGCAATACTTGCACCATTCCCTACTTGAACGGAATGATCACCTTTTCCCAGTTCTCTACCTTTACGTAGCCCATGTAACATTTTACATATATGGGATCCCGATCCGGTATCTAATACCCAGGACGTAGGGTGAACTGAGAAACAGTTCTCAATAACCAACACACGCGAAGAAGGTGCATCAACATGCATGTTCTCCGTTTGGGCGGTATGAGAATCCAGATATTCTCCCGTTTCCTATTCAGTCTTATAACTCTTATAAGAAAGAACGGGACCAACGTTCCCTTGCTTAGTATAATAAGCGGGTTCAGTCAATACATTCATATTATTATCTTGATGATGGCCTGACATGGTCGCTATCGGGAAAGAGAGAAGAAAACACTTTAGCGTATGCTCTTGCAAAATTAGATTGGTTATCATCTTATCTAATCAGAATGTCTCTCACTGTTTTTATCAAATCTTCCTTCAAACCCTAAAAGGTAAGATTAGCCGGGATTAATTACACCCTACAATTTTGTCAATCTTTCAGCTAGATCAGTGTCGGTACTTGAGGGAGGTTCACCGTGCTTTCACACGGACCTAATTAAAATAAACCTTGTTTTCCCAGAGGCATAACCCCGTTAACACCTTTCTAGACACTTACTTGATCGGCTAATTGTCCTGTGTAAAATTCTACCAGGAGTAACTCTTACTCGCAGTGGGTATCGGGATCCAACTATCTCATAGGAGGTATGCAATCTCATTGCAAATTTCAACACTTGAAATTCCCGATAATATTTTTGCCCCTAACTCCTATGACCCTGACAAAGGCCAACAAACCATAGGAAGCTAGTCAAGTTCAACCCATCATTTCTTGATTGAAATAAACCCACCCGCACGACCCTTGACAAAGGCCAACAAGGTCGTATGAATACCCTAATCCAATCGCATCACATGCTTAAATAGATAAGTACCAGTCAGCTACCGCACACTACGCCTTGACAAAGGCCAACAAACGCAGCACGAATACTAAATAGTCTTTATCTGAAATGACGGAGGGCTACACAGGTTTTTCAGAAAACCATGAGCGTAATGAACTTGATATCGTCGTAGAATCAAGTGATTTTGAAAAGGAGTGTTTTTTAGGCTTTTCTAGTTTCGCTAAAGAGGTCACTCCCGGTGAAGGGATCTCGGCTCTTTTCTCCATCGAATAAGGTGCAGGATATATCGTATATACCGCTGTGCAAAGCAAGAACTATAGAAGCTGTCAAAAACTAAACTGTGAGTTTATAGCATCTGCCGGTTTTGCTAAAGAGGTCACTCCCGGTGAAGGGATCTCGGCTCTTTCCTCATCGAATAAGGTGCAGGGTATATCATATATACCACTATGCAAAGCAAAACTGTAGTTACCCTTTTTATAAAGTTTTGATTCTACAACATCATTTAGGTTTCTTTTCTTTTATTAATCTCATTAATAAAACCCATCAGCTTATGCTTCCTAAGCATCACAGAAGAAACGAAAGCAGTAATATTTATATATCAGCATATATATATATAGTATAAGCATTCGTCTCGGGCAGTAATATGATCTCATCACAGAACATTGCAGCAGAAGAACATATATGAAATATTGGTTATACTAGAATGTCCGTGTTTTAATACGAGTCTGTATAAAACATGGATTCCACGGTCGCGATGAATAGCCAAACCCACATCCCTAGACCCCTACGAGAGCGGCAAGTAACACTGCCAATTTTAGGGTTAGGAGACCCGGTCTCGACTCTTCGAGATGGCCTCCCACTGGACCCTAGAACCCGGTTACTTATGCTCCCCTCCTTGGGTCTACCTAATGCGGAAAAGTAAATAATATACACTGGTAACATCAACCTCATCCCGGAAGTGCCCCAATAAAAGAATATTACATACAAATGAATTTTACATGAATGAAAATAAAAACCCTCATCTCACATAAAACCCCCGGCTATTCAGAACACGACGATCCAATATAACATATCACAGCAACACATAATATCACATATCATCAACGTAAGTAAGTATGCGTACACCGATCGTCGTTGATGTATAGCAACGAAAACCGGCAATACAGCTACATACTACACTTACGGTCACAGAAAAGAAATTGTAAAACTACAACATTTGGAATCCACAATCACTTTAGACATTGTAAATCTGAATATCATATACTTCTCATTTCATGCCTAACTATATGAATTCTACATATTGTATCACATTCCAGATAAATAGACAGTATTAAACTTTTCGATCGAATAATCAAATACCCAAGATTTCCTAAATAGCTCAACACTTGAGCGGGGTTCAAACAATCCCAGAATATGTCACAGTACCAATGGTCCAGCCGTAGAAGGGTCAAGCCAACGCCTCACATGTGGCACGCCGTACTGCCGCAAACCCTAAGGTTTAGAGGCGGTTCAGACGGTCACATAATCGAGTTAAGGTTTGTGTTCTTCTAGAGGGTCCACCGCGTTACTTGCACGTTTTTCCGAAAGATTTAAACTCAAGAAAAATTCAACACTTGAAAGTTTTTCGTGCCGGGAAAAATGAGTTAATGATATCCGTTCGAACATTTTAACAGTTTCTAAAATATCCGGAAAACAAAACGAAATTAAACTATCTGATCGAATCAACGAATTCAAAATAATCCCCACAACACTCAACACTTGAGTCGGATTAAAAATACCCAGAAGCAGCTATAAATACCTACGGATGTACTGCGCTAAAAAACTAACCCTAATGCTACAGTGCTGCCGCGGAACCGCCGCAGAAGGTATGGTACGGCCGCGGTTCCACGGCGCTTTAGTGGCATTTTGGTGTCGTTTTGCACAGTAACTCTTATAATCCCCTGCTGATTTTTTGAGTATTTTTAATGCAGAAAAAATCATATTTTTACAAAATTTCCAAGGAGGGGTCTATTTCGACGTTTCGAGGTTCAATCGGAGTTTTAACTTCGTATACACGTCGCCTAATGCTCTAGCTAGGCTCTGATACCACTGTAGGGTTCCTCGGCACTCATACAAGGGTCTATAAGGCATCAACCATGCCCGATTTAAAATTTAGACGTGCCAAACAACCCAAAACCGGGATCTTTGCTAGATTATTAGGGTTTAACATGAAAGTAAACATCTTTACAACTAAGAGTGAGGGATTACAACCATTGTAGTCCGCTCCTACGCTTCATAAGCTCCGAGTATAAGTCCCTTCACCGTGATCCATGATCTCTCGGAATTAAGAGAGGCTCCACAACTCGAACGATCCATACTAGCTTGTAGTCTTCCTTTTCTCCGATGATCTACCTCGAAGTTTCTATAACTCAAGCTCTCTCTCTCTAATGAGGTGAACACCCTAATCAATTGGCTAGATTAGATGAGAATGATGGAGTAGTATTTGTGCTCTCTTTTTATATCAAATCCTCACTTTTAATCCATCACAAAATGAAACCTAGAATGCTTTTTCAAAGCTCAAGGAAGAAGAAGAATGAAAAATCCTTTTGTGATGAATAATGAAAAAATATCATAATGATTAATAATGCAACCATGTTTGACTATGAAGAGGCTAACCCATGTAGAGACTTAACCAAGGGTGAAGGGTTTGGGTTGGGTTAACAATGAGTCACTAAAATATCAACCATAATATCTTAGCACAAAACAAAAGAAAACCTTCTAGAAGGTTCATGAAAGAACTAACCCAATTCAAACCCTAACCTTTTTTAATCTCTACTAAACATGTTACATTAGTAATCATATCATGTTACAATATTATATATCACATATATAATATATATTTGTAACAAAAGAAAATAATACAATTAACATATATCGTATATATATCAATGTATTACCCGGTGAGAAAATGAATCAATAAAGCGAGCCAATATTAGATAATGTAATTCAATATATCATATATATTATTATACATTAAATTATCGAATCAACACTTGATCTGACAATCCGGCTATATCGAATATAACTGACTAATATATCATGTACCGATTCATCGAATCAACACTTGATCCGATGATCCGGCTCATATCAAAATAACGCGAGAATATAATACGGTATCTCATATCGCATTATCCTCGGTCCTGCACATATTACATATGTGCCCCTACTCCGTTTTGCCTGAGTCAAGAAACCTCTGTGTAGGACTCTAAAGGATCGTCAATACGCCGGTAGCAGGTGATGATCATATCAAAATACCCACAAGCTGCAAGCGGTCAGCTAAACGTAACAACCACCCAGGTATTGAGCGATCAGAAGATCAACAAGCAAGCCTGTACATTCTCCTATGAATCCAATCAGTAACACTCCCGTACAGTCCGGTCTCTTCGTCTGATATGTCGTATATCTAGTCTAGAGGTGGTATACGTCAGACCCCAGTAACCGATAAGTCGTGTCGATGTGAGGCTCATAACGGGTCGAGAAACTACTGGTAACACTTACCAGTAAATCTCTCTATCACCCCTGGCCAGGGACTTCCAGTTATAGCCAATCGAACACAGCAGAACATCAACTCCCTATACCGGGAGAGACGAATCCCCTCCTATCGCTCATTGCCTCCATGTGATTCGGGACTGCACCCAAAAGCCACCATTTTGCATGCCCTCTTGGACGTGGTAAGGTGGAAATCAAAGTACAGTAGGAATCACACAAGACTCTATGACGATCTTGGGTCTACAGACTTCCCTGTACCAGTGTCACCGGAGAACTGCCATCTGACGTGAGGTATATCATCATCTGGGAGTTCTCGGTGAGTCCGTCCAGTGTACCCAGTCTCCACTGAGCACCCGTACACCATCCTTGATGTCAAACACCGATGGATATGCGATCATCCATCGCCCATCATATGGGTCAATATGCGTATACGCTAGTCTACTCTGGTGTATCGATGCCCTGTCTTGACACATCCTCGACTAGGAACAGTTATAGGATGTACTCATCGACTACCATGGCCCCACTAGTATGATCTCATCATAGTCCCAGTAGTCGAGTACAGATCCTAAGGGCTTTATCAACATGTGAGAGTAAGACAGTAAACTAATACAAGTCAACATGTTAAGATAAAGTGAAACCAAATAGCATACTATCATGACGAGCAAGAAAGTCCTCTATATATATAACCAACCATCCATTATAATATACATCATATGTACAACAATGGCCTCTAGGGCATATACATAACTAACAATTATCGCTTGGCACTTCCACCTTCATTGGAAGGAGTGCACAATGTGTTCCATATATCCCAACTCAGAAGGTATGTGAGTGACCCCAGCCATATTCTCGATCATTCCGAGCTCACTGTACAGCCCGACTTATCTTGTGAGCAGCAACCTGTTGAGATCCTGGACAGGAAAGTGAAGTCACTTCGGAACAAGGAAGTCAACTTGGTTCGAGTGATGTGGGGAAAATACACTCCAGGAGAATCGACATGGGAAAGAGAAGACGAGATGCATGCAAGATATCCTCACCTATTTGTAATCTAGTCCTTAAAATAAATTGTAAATTTCGAGGACGAAATTTTTGTAAGGAGGGTAGACTGTAACAACTCCAATTCTTGTGTACATAAATTTGATTAAAAGTTAATGTATACTTGGGGTATTTACATTTCCTGTGAGTACTATAAGTATTTGATTTAATTTTGAACAGTAAGAAAGAGCTTGTAGCTCACTGGTAAGACCTTGGACCACTGGACCAATGCGCCAGAGTTCAAATCCCATTAGCCACATATTCTTTTTTATTTAAAATTCTTTTAATCTTTTAGAAGCCCAAGAGTCTACACGAGCACAACACGTAAAACCAAGAGTCACACATAAAACAAACGAGTCCACTGCAGTAGACCGAGCGCCAGGGACACGTGGGGCCAAGACGAGCCCCGACTAGCCCGACTCAGGCCGGCGAAACAGTTGACTCGGCCGGGGCCACCGGTCCAACTCGGTCCGATCCCTGATTTTCTTTAACCCCCTGCACCCATTGGACTACCCCACTCCCCATACACTATTTAAATTCTCTGCAATTAACCAGAGAATTAAAATACCCCTTTTAATCCTTTTTAATGCAAATTTAAATGCATTTTTTTATCACACCCTAAACCCTAGATTTTTTCTATAAATACCACCCCTCAAATAACCCCCTCACTCCCAAATCCTTGCCCAAACTCTCAAGAAAATTCCCAAGTCTCTTGTGTGCAAGTGGAGTTAGCAAAAGGGCGAAGCTCCGACGAACTTCCGACGGCAATCCGAGGACGAAACGACGCACCGGCACCTCCCACCTCTTCCTCCTTATCTATTCTAGTCAAATAACCTGTAAATCCCTACTTCTTCCTCTTTTCTCCATTCTAAAAATTTTCAAAACTAAAACCCGACGGAAGCGGAGTTAGTCCGACTTCCGATTCGGTTTTCCTTTAAAAACTACAATTTTTCTTAATCAAGATACATTCATATCATCACATATTGTTCATTAAATATTAATAAACATCTTTAACAAGTTTTATCACAAAAGATTATTATATGCATCTTTTATCGCAATTTTACATTACAATACCTTCATATTTCATTTCGACATGCTTGAACTTTAACAACCGTATTACCTTAGAAAACTCACGAGGTAATGACCTACCTCCTCACAACACACATATCTAATATAGCACGATGAAATTTGGGAACATAGATTTGGGAAAAATACGATTTTACACATAACTAGCTCAGACTTATAAAAACCTTTTTCTACTGTTGGGGTCGAAAATTGCACCCCGGTTGACCAAGTTAAAGTCAAAGTCAACCCCAAGCCAAGTGGGCCCAAGCCTGGGTCAAGTGGGCCCATGCCCGAGTCGAGCCCGAACATGAAGCGGCCGGCCTCCTCCATGCCAAAATAAAAATCATGTAATAAATAATTTTGATGTAATTTTTTATGCATGAATGTAAGAAAAATGGGCATCAAGCCAAATTTTTGTAAAGCCCATGGCTTATATGCAAAAAAAAATGAGCACATGAGGCATGGGATGAGCAAAATGCCATTTTGTAAAGCCCAAGGGGCTATATGTAAATGTGTAAGCCTTTATAAGGCAACATGATGATGAATAAAGCATACAACTCTTCGTTCTCTCAAACTCTAGGGTTTGTGCTTTCATTCTCTCCTTCCAAGTTCTTCCTCTTTCTTTTCATTTTCCAATTAAATCAAGAGCTTAGCTCTTCCCTTTTTTAAAAAACTAAATAAAGTTTTACCATAAACCCACCTCCGAAGACTTCACTAAAAGAAGAAAAAGGGTCTTTTTTTTATCATCAAAGATCTAGATCTTGGAGTTTCAAGAGAATCCATTTTGGGTTTCTTCTCAAGAGAGAAAGAAGAAAATCTTTTGGAGTTTAACTCCACAAATAAAAATCTTTTGGAGTTTAACTCCACATTTAAAATTCTTTTGGAGTTTAATACCACAATAAAATTCTTTTGAGAGTTCAACTCCATTTAAAATTCTTTTGGAGTTTAACTCCCTAATAAAAATCTTTTGGAGTTGAACTCCATTTTAAATTCTTTTGGAGTCTAACTCCACATTTAAAATTCTTTTGGAGTCTAACTCCACAAAAATATTCTTTTGGAGTTGAACTCCATGTAATAAAAAAATTTAATTAATTTTGGAGCCCCACAGGGGAGACTCCCATCAGTGGGAGCCTTCCCCCGCCCCCTTACGTGAGGTCACATGAGGGGGAGGGCTCCCATTAGGAGCCCTTTGGCCCCCCTCACGTCACGTGAGGGGGAGGGCTCCCTTTTTTCCCATTAAAAGGGAGCCCTTTGGCCCCCCTCACGTGAGGTAACGTGAGGGGAAGGCTCCTATTAAGTGGGAGCCCTTTTGCCCCCCACCCCTCACGTGAGGGGAGGGCTTCCATTAAATGGGAGCCTCTTTCCCTCTTTTTTAATTTCTTTTTTCTTCGTTCTTTTCCTTCTTCTAATTTTTTTTATTTAAAAAAAATAATATTAAATAAATATAAATAATATATAAATAATATATTTATTTTTTTATAAAAAAACACACTCTATAACACTGTCCCCGTTAGAAAAATTTCTTATGGGGCGCTGCCCCGCACCCCGCAAGGGGGTGGCTAGCCCCCTTGACCCCCAGTCCACTATCCGGATAGCGGGACCCCCGTAAAAACTCTGCGGGCCCCCCAATATATCCAAAACCCTTTCAAAATATACGCACAATGCACGTTGAGTTCGCATGACCTGTTTAAACCGTCAATCAGAGGTTCTCTCGCTCCAAAAGCCGAGGGGTAATTAACGACAGTTTAGTCCGCGGTTGCTGGAGATTCGGATCCCCACAATCAATAAACTTCCGCCTACCCTAGGCAGGGGGAATCTGTAATGCGCCTGACAAGCGCGCGCTTATTCCCATCTCAATGGGATGACGAAAAACACCCTACAGATTCTGGCACGCCCGGTGGGACCTTATCTCTTCTCCCATATTTCGGGTTAAACATAGATGCGAACTTAATCAACATATACATTGATTGCCTATACTGAAATCATGTTTCTATTTGCAGGGGTTAACAACTTCCAATTGCCATCTTCAAACGCAAGTCGGTATTTGAACGACTTTACTTGGCCCCAGCTGGGGGAAAGGCCATCAACACCGACAAAGTAATAAGGCATCTCGGGCAAGCTCCAACGGTGTCCCTGACAACTGCTCAATCGAGTATCTACTCTAAGCTCCCCGTCACATGACCACCACGTCGTTAAACTGGGAACGATAGACCTCTCAGTCTTTAAACTGGAAACAGATGACCTCTAAGTCGTTAAACTGGAAACAGTAGACCTCTAATTCTTTAAAATGGAAACAGATAATCTCTAAGTCGTTAAACTGGAAACAAATGACCTCTAAGTCGTTAAACTGGAAACATTAGACCTCTAAGTCTTTAAACTGGAAATAGATGACCTCTAAGTCGTTAAACTGGAAACAGATGACCTCTAAGTCGTTAAACTAGAAACAGATGACCACCATGCCTTTAAACTGGAAATAGCTGACCACCACGTCGTTAAACTGGAAACAGCTGACCACCACGTCGTTAAAATGGAAACAATTGACCACCACGTCGTTAAACTGGAAACAGCTGACCATCACGTCATTAAACTCGGAACGATAGACCTCTAAGTCTTTAAACTGGAAACAGATGACCACCACGTCGCTAAACTGGGAACGATAGAACTCTAAGTCATTAAACTGGAAACAGATGACCTCTAAGTCGTTAAACTGGAAACAGTAGACCTCTAAGTCTTTAAACTGGAAACAGATGACCTCTAAGTTGTTAAACTGGAAACAAATGACCTCTATGTCGTTAAACTGGAAACATTAGACCTCTAAGTCTTTAAACTGGAAACAGATAACTTCTAAGTCGTTAAATTGGAAACAGATGACCTCCACGTCGTTAAACTGGAAACAGCTGACCACCACGTCGTTAAACTAGAAACAATTGACCACTACGTAGTTAAACTGGAAACAGCTGACCACCACGTCGTTAAACTGGGAACGATAGACCTCTAAGTCTTTAAACTGGAAACAGATGACCACCACGTCGTTAAACTGGGAACGATAGACCTCTAAGTCTTTAAACTGGAAACAGATGACCTCGAAGTCGTTAAACTGGAAACAGTAGACCTCTAAGTCTTTAAACTGGAAACAATTGACCACTACGTCGTTAAACTGGAAACATCTGACCACCACGTCGTTAAACTGGGAACGATAGACCTCTAAGTCTTTAAACTGGAAACAGATGATCACCACGTCGTTCAACTGGGAACGATAGACCTCTAAGTCTTTAAACTGGAAACAGATGACCTCTAAGTCTTTAAACTGGAAACAGATGACCTCTAAGTCGTTAAACTGGAAACAGATGACATCTAAGTCGTTAAACTGGAAACATTAGACCTCTAAGTCTTTAAACTGGAAACAGATGAACTCTAAGTCGTTAAACTGGAAACAGATGACCTCCAAGTCATTAAACTGGAAACAGATGACCACCACATTGTTAAACTGGAAACAGCTGACCACCATGTCGTTAAACTAGAAACGGCTGACCACCACGTAGTTAAACTAGAAACGGCTGACCACCACGTCGTTAAACTGGGAATGATAGACCTCTGAGTCTTTAAACTGGAAACAGATGACCACCACGTCGTTAAACTGGGAACGATAGACCTCTAAGTATTTAAACTGGAAACAGATGACCTCTAAGTCGTTAAACTAGAAACAGTAGACCTCTAAATCTTTAAACTGGAAATAGATGACCTCTAAGTCGTTAAACGGAAACAGCTGACCTCTAAGTCGTTAAACTGGAAACAGCTGACCTCTAAGTCGTTAAACTGGAAACAGCTGACCACCACGTCGTTAAACTGGAAATAGCTGACCACCACGTCGTTAAACTGGGAACGATAGACCTCTAAGTCTTTAAACTTGAAACAAGTGACCTCTGAGTCGTTAAACTGGAAACATTAGACATCTAAGTCTTTAAACTGGAAACAGATGACCTCCAAGTCGTTAAACTGGAAACAGATGACCACCACGTCGTTAAACTGGAAACAGCAGACCACCAAGTCTTTAAACTGGGAATAAATGACCACCACGTCATTAAACTGAGAACAGTCGACCTCTAAGTCGTTAAACCGGGGATGTAAAAATATGTAAATAAAACAAAAATAATAAAAAGACGAAATGATGTGGCAACTCGCAATAGAAATCAGCGAGTAAAATAAAGATGAAAATAAATAGCCGAAATGATTGGGCAACCACGAATAAATAGCCGAAATGATAGGGCAATCGCGACCTTCGCGATAGGAAAAGCTGAAATAATAGTGCAATCGCGGTAAAAAAAACCTTCCAAATGGCGAATGATGAGTCGCTCCTGGTACCATATTCCAGTGCAGCGATGCAGACGCCAACCAAATCCCAAATACCTAAATTTCCAATGGCGAATGATGAGTCGCTCCTGGTACCATATTCCAGTGCGGCGATGCAGACGCCAACCAAACTCTGAATGTCCCGACGGCGAATGATGAGTCGCTCCTGGTACCTTATTCCAGTACAGCGATGCAGACGTCAACCAAAATCCAAACGGCGAATGATGAGTCGCTCCTGGTACCATATTCCAGTGTAGCGATGCAGACGCCAACCAAAATCCAATTTCCCAAAATTCTTCCAGCCCTACGGCCAGTCCCCAAATTGACTACCATATACAATCCACGGGCTCAAATAATTCTCATCATACCTATGCCCCACCGCAATCACCAGTTACGCGGCTGGTCTCTGCCCTTGGAATTATGCTCCATTTGGGAAGAACCACTCATGTGTCCTCATGATACATGAGGAAAACAAACTTACGGGATCCTCACGACTCGTAAGAAAACACTTTCGTGGGATCCTTATGACTCACAAAGGAAAAACACACTTGGGAGTCCCTGTTTCCCCCAATCAGAGCAAAGCTCTGTTCAAAAATTCAAATTTTGAAATGAAGTAACGCTTCATAGCAGCGCCAGAGCTGAGTGAGTCAAAGACTCTGAGGCAGCGCCCACGTGCAAAGCATATGGGCGCTAGCGCTAAGAGCGCTGCACTCTAAGCAGCGCACTACGTGCAAAGCACGTAAGCGCTAGCGCCAAGAGTGCTGCACTCTAGGCAGCGCACTACGTGCAAAGCACGTAAGCGCTAGCGCTATGTGCGCTGCATTTTAAGCAGCGCAACCGTGCAAAGCACGGGAGCGCTAGCGCTGGAACTAAATTTCCCAACCGTTAGATCAAAGATCCAACGAACATGATTAAAAATCATCAATTGATCATAATAAAATTTTGTTAAGAGAAGATTCCTCAAAATCTTTCCAAACAAAAAGATTGTGCTCTGTAAATCAGAGCACTGTCGGATCAATGATCCAATAGTGATTAAAAATCACTAAAATACAGAATAAATTCTGTATGGGGAAAGATTTCCCAATCTTGTTAAAAATAAGAAGATTGCCTTCTGTAAATCAGAAGCCCTTGGATCAAAAATCCAACGATGGGAAAATCCCCAAATCAATTGGAGAAAAGATCTCCTTAACCGATTGAACAAATCAACTCGCCCTATATAAAGGCCCCAAGACTTCAAGTCTCATAGATAGAAAAACAGATAGAAAAACATATAGAGGAACCCCCCATAAACTTTGAGAAATCTCAGAAAGAAGAGCAAGCTCTCGGTAGAAGAAGAACTTTTCTTCAAGGTAAAAAGAACAGAAAGACGAAATCGTCTCATATTAAAAGAAGAATTCATTTCTTTCTTTAAGATCATAGATCTACAAGACCAAGGTCTTTCACAAAGAGATCAAAAGATCTCATCATAAAATAAGAAGAAGAACATAAATCTTCTCATAGATCATAGATCTATAAGACTAAGGTCTTTCACAAAGAGATCATGAACATCTCATTATAAAAGGGGGGGTGAGAATAATTCAATTCTCTTAGGATCACAGATCCATAAAGGCAAAGCCTTTTATCAAAATAAGAGATTGAAATATCTCCTATAAAATAAGAAGTTTGTTCTTAGAACTTTGAGACAAAGTCTCTTATAAAAAGAGAATTTAATTCCAAGAGTGCAAAACTGATCTAAGTTGCATAAAAGAAGAGCTTTAGCGCTCCTAATTTAAAAGAGCTTCAGCGCTCCACATCTAGCGTAAAGCGCTGCAGAGCCTCAGCGCTCCAAATATAGCGCACTGCGCTCATTGACTGGCGCTAGCGCCAAGCACGCCACGTGCTCCTCATGAGTGCGCTACTTAACAGAAGCGCCTCAGTGCTCCACATCTAGCGCAAAGCGCTGCAGCGTCTCAGCACTCCAAATATAGCGCACTGCGCTCATTGACTGGCGCTAGCGCCAAGCGTACCATGTGTTTCTTACGTGTGCGCTGATAGAACATAAACTGTTCTTTAAAATAAAGCCCGAGAGCTATGATGAATGCTCAGCATTCAATAAAAGACAAAAATATTGTCAGAATTCAAATCAATGCCCAGCATTGTCAAATGTTTAACATTTTAACTGAGTGGGCCGAGCCCAAATTGGCCATAAACCCCTCATTCAGATAAATTGAGCCCATATGCTCATAAATCTTAGATCTTAGTCCCAATTGGACTACATATCTCCCAACCAAAATTGGTTCAAGGGTACATCTCTTCACTCCTCTGAAATTTGTCGTTGTAATCCTTCAACGTCTTCAGAGAGGTGACAGGTCCCGACAACCAGACATTCCATGGACTATGGGATCCTTAAACTCATGGACTATGATGTCTTTAACCTTGGACTGTGGGGTCCTTAAGCCCATGGACTATGATGTCCTTATTTCCCCCAATCAGAGCAAAGCTCTGTTTGAATTTCAAAAATTCAAAAATTGAAGCAATGCTTCAGATTTCTTACGCTGCGCGCAATGCGCCACGTGTCAAAAGCAAACATGCCAGCACAGCGCCCAAGGCAGCGCACCCAATCAGAGCAAGGCTCTATTTAAAACAAAAATAAAAGAAGCAACGCTTCAGCTGATTTGCGCTCTGCGCTGCGCGACACGTGGCAGCGCAGTTGCGCTGCGCTCTGCGCTGTTCGACACGTGGCAAGTGCAGGTGCGCTTGCGCCAAACAGAAAAATTCTAGAAAGATCTTTCTGATTTTGTTAAAACAAGAAGATTATCTTCTGTAAAACAGAAGCCCTTGGATCAAAGATCCAACGGTGAGGAAAAATCCCTAAATCACTCAGAGAAAGATCCCTTTAACTGATTTAACAAATCAAATGGCACTATAAAAAGACCCCTAGACTCCAAGTCTAAAGGACACGGAGATTAGATCAGAGGGAGAAAAACAGAGAACTCCTCTAAAGAAAATTTTGAGAAGAACTCAGAAGGGAAAAAAGGTAAAAACCTTTAAATAAAGAAGAATTTTCTTCTATAAAGATCAATGATCTAAGAACAAGATCAAGATCTTCAATAAAAAAGGAAAAAAAAGATCAAGAAGATCCAATCACAAAAAGATAAAAAGAAGTATTACTTCACAGATCATTGGAACTATATAAAGGCATTGCCTTTTGTTGAACCCTTAGATCTGGAATCTTAAAAGATTCTTTTCTTTGATCCAAAATTGGATCAATATAATTAACAGTGCCTTGCACTTGTAAATCTGCACTGTTGCGCTCTTGGGTTGGCGCAAGCCACCAGAGAGCGCCACGTGTCAGCTCCAGAACAACTTGCACTATGCGCTTTTAAAATAGAGCACTGCTCTCTTAAACTGGCGCAACTCACCAGAGCGCGCCACGTGTCAGCAACGCAACAGCGCAGCGCACTGCGCTTGCGCTCACCAGAGCATGAGACGTGTCACCTCCATATGCGCTTGCACTCATTAATTGGCGCAAAGCGCCTGACAGGCCATATGGCCAGTATCAGATAATTAATGCACTGCATTATTGAAGAGAAGGGCCGAGCCGAATTAAAAAAAGGCCTAACAGGTCTAATAAAATGCCATGCATTATTCTAAAAAAAAGGGGCAGAGCCCAAACAAAGGTTTGTCAGACCAAAACAGATGCTGTGCATCATTTAAAAAGAGGCAGAGCCCAAATAAAGGTCCAACAGAGACCAAGATTAATGCTATGTATTATTAAACAAAGGGTAAAGCCCAAGCCAAGGCCTAACATGCCAACTACAAATAAGAATGTTGAACGTTTTTTCAACTGGATTTAGCCCAATTCTGGCTGTAAGTCCTCAAATTAAATTGACTGAGCACGACTGCTCTCTTAAATCAATTTACACCCGGTTCAAGGGTATATCTCCGAACTCCTCTGATATCTGTCGTTGTAATTTTTCAACGTCGTCAGAGAGGTGACGGGTCCCGACAACCACACATCGATACGGACTGTGGGGTCCTTAAACTTATGGACTTATGCGTCAACCAACAATACGGACTGTGGGGTCCTTAAACTCATAGACTTATGCGTCCTTAAACCAACAATACGGACTGTGGGGTCCTTAAACTCATGGACTTATGCGTCCTTAAACCAACACCTGTCCCCAAAATGGGAATGTTGGACCATCATGTCCCTAAACTGGAAATGGACCACCATGTCCCTAAACTGGAGATGGACCACTACGTCCCTAAACTGGCAATGGACCACTATGTCCCTAAACTGGAACAATAGAGCCCAAACGCTCTTTTGTCGGATCAAAACGATCCCGTTAAGTTGATCTTAGTCTCAAACTGGACTAACGTATCCTTAACAAACGTTTAAGTTGATCTTAGCTTCAAATACGGCTAACGTATCCTTAAACCAAAACCCCAAACCCAAATCTAAGAAAATACGGATTTGGACTAATCCACGTCCTACGGGCGATGACATAAATTAGTCTCCGTATACAATCCACGGGCAACCACAATCAAAACAAACACCCACGACACGAAGTGAAATTCTGGAGAAGGAGAAAGTTGTTACCGCGATGTGGTAGCGTAATTAACTGCAGGGGCTTGCGCCTGTAGGGAAGAGCGTCCCCACAATCAAAAACCCCTCAAGCGAGGGGAAATCTGACGAAGTTTGCTACATCGGCCGCATCCGTCTAAACCTCCGATACACGGTGCCATAAATCAACTTGGCATCTTCGGAGAGGTGGACGGATAAAACCAAATAGCATATGCCCCGAATCTCAGGCAAGACGTCCATGTCTTGGCCGCCGTTCGGAGGGGAACAGATTCTGGCACGCCCGGTGGGACCTTTTCCTCTTTCCACTCCACACTTCGTGTGTCGTCTTCGCGAACGAATCGCGGTTTGTTAATGGTTGCCTTTGGATTTCAAGTTACTAAGATTTGGTCTTTTACCTGGCACAGAAATCAAGCATCAATGGCATCCAACTGCTCGAGCTGCTCCAAATGCGAATGCAACCGACGCTCTGCCTCACCTGGAGGTGTAACCTATGGGCCTCAACCGGCCTCCATCCTTGCTATGCCGGTGGAACAAGTGACTCAGGCCACCACCGGTCTGTTTTTCGGGACCATGCTCCCGCCAGCAAGCTTCACCATTCCAGTGCCCGTACCGGAAGCGCAAAAGAAGTCGGTCTTCGATCGGCTCACTACTACCATGGTCCCTCTCAACGGGTCGTCCAATGTCAAGCCGGCAGCCTCGGTCTTTACCAGGCTAAACCTGAACTCTGATGGGCCTGCCAAGAAGCCTATGACATCTGACGTGGCCATCGCAAAGAAGACAGCCATCTCTATTCCTGAAGTCGTCAAGGCGGCTTCTCTTGCTAGAGAGTCGGTCTTTTCAAGGCTGACTGTTCCGGCTCCCATTCCTGCTCGAGGGTCTGTCTTTGACAGATTGGACACCGCCACTCAAAAGACATCAGTCTTCGAGAGGTTGGCACCAGCGGTGCCTCATCTGGACAAGGGGCAAGATAAAACCATCCCCATCGCCGAACCAGCCCCAACAGCTCAACATGCTCGACGTCGCCACTGGCGCCGAGTAAGCAAGGCCGGGGGCAACTCCCTCTCTGGGTTAACCTCACCAGCTCCGATGGTGGAAGTTAATGCTGCTGTTCCAACTAGGAACAGCTTTGAACTGCTAAGGAGGGTACGCAAGAACTCTCCGACTGCCACGTTGAAAAGATCTCCTCCACCTGCGGAGAGTGTTACAGAAGCGAAGCCGGAGCAGCCTCCTCTACGGCTGTCCTCCAAAATTTACAAGGTCTGGCGACGGGTTCAGGACTCAGTAATCGACCAAGATCACTCTCGCCGGCAGAAGAGGGTGAAGGTTCAGGAAGAAAAGAACCGTCCTGTCAAACAACAAAGGACGACAACCACTTGGGTGCCCGCTGCAATGGCTCCCTCCACGTCGACTACTCAAAAGAGAAGAAGGCCGGAGAAAGTCCTCATGCCTGCAGCAAATGTCAAAGACAGTAAGCCTAAACGCCCTAAGTCTGGGGGCATGGTGGTGCATATCGTTTACATGGCGTCCGGGAAGGAAGACATCCGTACATCTACAGGTCATCGACCGCTCACGCGATCAGTGACTAAAGCTCAGGAGCTGCAGCAGAAGCTCCAAGAAATGATGAATACGATGGCCGCACTCACTGGGCCAAAAGAAAGCCCTGAAGCGTCCTCAGATCAACGCCAGGAGCAAGAAACTGACGCTGAATTCCTTCGCCGGATACTGGAAAAGAAGGATAGAGAGGCTGCGGAACAAGCAGCCAATATAAAACGAATGGCCCTTCTGTTCCAGGATTTGGTGGGTATGATGATCCAGCAAGATCCTCCTGCTGAAGATCCTCCGATCGTCCTTGAAGATGACAGAGGAGAAACGTCGAATCCACCGCCAGCTCTGTCAGCAGCCAAGGAGGAGACAATTTCCAAAGCTAACCTGGACGAATACATAGCCCAGCAGATACGGGTTCATCAGGCAACGGAGGCAGCCGGTCAAGTTGTAAGAACGGGGCGACCATATCCGAGCTGGTATGATCAGATCAAATACCCGCTGGGCTACACAATCCCAAAGTTCCATGTCTACAAGGGGACAGGCAATCCCCACCAACATGTTGCCAGTTCCGGGCTCTTTGCGGTAACACCGGCGGTGATGATAAATTGTTGCTTCGCCAGTTCGTCGGTAGCTTATCGGAGACAGCATTTGAGTGGTACTCCGAACTCCCAAATGACTCCGTCAAGACCTTCGCTGAAATGGAGTTGTTGTTTACCCAGCGCTTCGTAAGTGCCAGCGAACGTACCCCAATCACAGCATTGATCAATGCCAGAGTGAAGCCGGGCGAAACCTGGGTTCAATATGCGCTCCGGTGGCGGAACTTATGGTCGAAGTGCGAACATCGCATCGAAGAAGCGCCAGCGGTTGGCATGTTTGTGGACACCTTAGATCCTCATGCAACTATTTCACAGTTCATGATGTTCTTTAAACCAACCACGTTCCAGGCCTTGATCGACAAGCTAGCCCAAATGGATCAGATGGGTCACAGACCGTCTCCTCCAAAGCCGGACTCTCGAAATGAGAAGGGGAAAGGAAAAGCGATTGTCGTTGCCAATGCTCAACAACAGCCGGACAACTTGAAGCCGGTGGTCCGTCAAAATAATATGCGTCCACGCGTACCCCTCGAGGAAAGGCTAGGACGTCTTTACTCGTTTCCTCAAGATAAAACAAGAAGATTGTTCGAGCTGGCATTGCGCAACTGACTTATCAATCTGCCGGATCCAAGACGTCCGTCGCAGCCAAACGACGTCAATGATCCCAATTACTGCCCATATCACCGAGTATTGGGTCATCCGATCGAGGATTGCTACGTCTTCAAAAACTGGATCGAAGACCAATATCAACAGGGCAAGTTCGCGTTATCCGAAAGATGGAAGGTGAACCCGCCGCAGCCTCATACCCCTAAAAAAGGGAATACGCCGGGGCAACGTGCTCCCTTGTTGAAGAAGCTCCGTGGGAGGTTGTGCTATCAGCCAAAACAAAGTGTTGGAGATAGTGCCCTCATAGTCAATTATTGGATCGCAGGTACGTGATTGCAATGATTGCGGAGGACCTATACCGGTAGGACAGTCTTACTCGAGATGATAGTATGCTATCTGGTTTGCCTTTATCAGTCGTGTACATGTTCAGGTGACTGATTGCATGTTACACTTTGATAGAGCCCTTAGGATCTTGCTTTACTACCAACAGTATGATGGCGATCATATACGTGAGAGTTGGGTAGTTTATATGCATATCCTTAATTGTGGTCCCTAGTCGTGGGAGTTTCGAGACAGGGCATCGATACTCCGGAGTAGACTAGTGTATACAGTCGAGACCCCGACGAGGGGCGGTGTCCGGTCTCACAAGCCACTGGTGTCAGTTGGATCACCTAAGATGTATACAGGTGCTCATTGGGTTATGAGTACACCGGACAGGACTCGCCGGGAATTTGCTAGTTAGTACTTTACCTATCGTCAGATAGCAGTTCCCTGGTGACATGTGTACAGGTTAGTTCATCGACCTGAGGTCGTCATTTGTCTCGTGTGAGTTCCCACTGTGCTTTGATTTCTACCCTACCACGGCTCAAAGGAGTCGTGCAAACAGGTAGCTTTTGGGTACAGTCCCGAGCCATATGGAGGCACGTGAGCGGATCGGCAGGGGATTCGTCTCTCCCGGTATTGGGGGCGAGGTCGTGCTGTGTCTAGGAGAGCCATTACACATAGTCCATGGCCATGGCAGGAGATTTACTGGTAGGTACTCCAGTAGTATCTCAGGGTGTTTTTGGGCTACACTCCGACACGACTTATACTGCTTCTGGGGGTCTGACGTTACTAGCCCCCAGGTGGATATGCGATACTCATTGACGAACGGACCGGACTGTATATACATTGTCACTGTTAGGCTTAGTAGGGTTTTCGGATGAGTTCGCTCATCGGCCTCCCTTGAGTTCGCTCATCGGCCTCCCTTAAGGTCAGTCCATGGGCAGCCGTTACGCATAGCTAGTGCCGCTGACGGTTTGTGGTTAAACCCACTGCCAGGGTACTGACGAGTCATTAGAGTCCCCCACAGACAGTTTCCCAAGTTCGGGCGAAATGTTGTAGAGGCCGTATGGTTTTATGGCAGGGTTCGGAAAATGCACGTGCGTTTACGCACGTGTCAGTTTTCGGGCAGATGATACTGGTCGGCTTTGGTTTAAGCCAGATCCGAGTATTATATTGAGCAGGTATAATATCTTTGTCTCAGTTGCATTTGTATTCGGTCGTAATACAAATGCGGGTATATTTATACAGTTACGGGGTTATCCTGAAAGTCATTTCAGGATCACTTTTGGAAGTTGCCAGTTTCCAGTTTTCTATCAGCCGTCTTTTAACATTCGGTTAAAGACGGATTTATCTTCTCTTGGATGAGGGTGAGTCATGCTTCTAGAAGGTTCTAGAAGGTTCTAGAAGATGGTGACAAGGATTGTGACTCATGCTTTGATTTCAACCATTTCTTGTTTTCCTTAAGATCTTTATGCTTGATTTTTTCATGTGTTCACACATGATATTTTCCTTGTGGTCACCCCCCCTCTCCTACGATCACCTCCCTCTTTGTTATAAGAGGCCGGCCCCCTCTCTCTCCTCCTACACTCTCTCACTTGAGGTTTTCATTTGCTAGAAAAGATTATGATAGGTTTTATCGGTGTATGGAATTTCACAGTCCATTTCATTCCATCACCCGATTCCCTCGGCAACTTCATTAACCGATCGTCCACGGATTTGGACGAAGTGAGACAAAGTCATCTACTCATTCTCTACATCATTCTTGGTCGTCTCTTCTAGCAAACTTGACGACCGAGTTGCCTCAAGTCAGAGGCGGGAGCCCGTTTAAAGAATCAGTGATGTGGTGCCACCTGGACGAGCAGATCGGAGATCGACGAGATCGGAGCAGCCGCAACGGAGCGTGGGATGATGGTTAAAGAACGAAGGACTCGGATCGTTCGGTATAACCTTTCTACACTCTTTACAGTTTGTTAGTTTAGCAATAATGGCAGATCCGGGTTAAAGTATACGATAGCGCCAGATAAAAAGTTTTTGTTCCGCATTTGGCGTCTGTAGACGGCCGGGGCGCTAGCGTAGACTTACACAAAGAGGATGCTGAATGATCTCCAGACGTGCCCGGCAATCAGGTGGAAAAACCCGTTGGAACCTCAGATCATTAAAGGGATGCTGAAGCCATGCCCAACTCCGAAGATTGGTGGTGATAGCCCGAGCACTCACAACCAGCCGTCAAAATCATCAAAGAAGAAGAAGAAGAAATCCAAAAGGCCCGTGAAGCCTGGCAACAAGCGCACGGACTTACAAAAACCAATTGACGCGCTGGAGGAATACAACCAGAAAGCACGAACTCCCATTACACTCCAAGAATTCCTTAACCACGTCTTTCAAGAGGAAGATGAGAGAGAGAGCTCGTCGGATGAATCCGAGGAATACGTGGCGAGTTGTCATGTGATCTCTCACTTGTTTACAGACGATGAGAAAACTCCTTGCACTGAAAAGCTGGAGGCAGATCCTAAATCGGAACTTCTAGGGCCATCGGATGAAGCAATTGATGCCTTCCTCAACGAAGCTCTGTTGAAGAGTAAACCTGATCGGGAACGCGAGACGCTCCTATTTGAAAAAGCTAAACGTCAGCGACTAGACGAAATGGTTGAGACGCTCCCGTCAAATCAAAGTACATCCATTGTGAACAAAATCAAATTCAAGACGAGGAAGAGGTTTGCTAAAGTCATGTCAATGGGGATGAAGCTGCCACCCTCTGAAGGAAACATTGCCGGCAAAGTGGAAATGCACCCTTCCTATTGCTTATATCATCGGAAGGTTTCGCACCCCACCGAAGAGTGCAAAGCCTTCAATAAATGGTGGCAGGGATATGTCGCTCACCGGCAACATTTTAAGCGGGAAAAGGGCAAAGCTCGTCGGGAGCGGAAAAGTACGACCGAAGAGATTAGAAGAACTACCGGTGACTGTCGCATGGTTAACGCCGGGGAAGCATAAGTTCTCACATTCGGGAGCGACTCTGACGAGGAAATGGAGCTTAGCCCTCTCTTTAAAGAGTCCACCTCGGGAAAAGAGGAAGAACCGAAGGCCTGCGAAAATATCCGGCTGCGTAATCGTACGCTACCTGAAAAGAATCTTGGACCCTCAAATAAAAAAGATAATGGAAAAGAGAAGGTCTCTGAGGAGATTGCCCTGGATGACTAGGTTGTGAAAGAGCTAATCGCCAAGGACCCGCCAAAGAGAAATAAGGTGGACTACAACGTTCTGGTACACTTGAGGAAGCTACCTTCGCAGCTCAGCATTCTTGACGCCCTTCTACTATCAAAAGAAGCAAGAGATTCGTTGATCAAAGCGCTATAGGACCCAGAGCAATTCTAAGCTTTTCTCGCCGAACAAAAGATGAAGGACGAGCTGGAAGAAGTGCACACAGCTGATGTCGCTTTCGGTGGTGAAGACCTCCTCCTTGGGATGTGTGAGCACAACCGCCCCCTCTATGTCTCAGGATACTGCCACGATATAAAGATAGGCAAAATCCTGGTCGACAATGGGTCTTCCGTCAATCTCCTCAACGTGCGAGTGTTGAAGGAAATCTGCATGAGTGTCCAACATCTCGCTCGTGATAAGATCACCATCTCCGGCTTCGACTCTCAATCATCCAGGACTCTCGGGTCTGTGATACTGACGTTATGCTTTGGGCTACTTGTCACGTACATTAAATTCCATGTCATAGAGGCCAAGACATGCTATAACGCTTTGCTCGGCCGACCCTGGTTACACGAGTACAATATCATCCCTTCTACACAGCATCAGTGAATGAAATATTTTAAGGATGGTCTCGAGTATACCGTAACGGGAGAGTTGAACCCATTCTCCATGAACGAAGTCCGCAAATATGAAGATGCAAAATACTTCTTACCGGATTTCGAGGACACAGAAAGATGTCATAAACCGGAGAACAAAGCTAACGCCACCATCCCGGTCTTTGGGAGCGATACCGAGGAGGACGAAGAGATAGTCTATTCCGGGCCACCTCAGCACAACAAGCTGGGACCGTCCGCTCCTATATTGATCTTTGGCAGCGACTCGGAAGATGAGGTCCATGCTATATTCTCTGCTCGGCCTTCAATACGAACATTCGCTGATGAAGAGCAAAGTTTGCAAGTTGCTATGGTTCTGCCCAAACATCATAAAGAACTGGACGCACTTGATACCTATAGTGTGGAAGAGTTGCAGACGTTCTATGTCCCTCCCAGGCGAGAAGGCGAAAAGGCGATTCTATTCTACCATTCCGGGGAAACCAAGGTGGAAAAAGAAATCTGGCACGGTGCAGATCCTACACTTGTGTAAGTACACGATAGCGCCCCGGCCGTCTAACATACGCCAAATGCGGAACAAAAACTTTTTGACTGGCGCTATCGTATACTGTAACCCGAATCTGCCATTAAAGCTAAACTAACAAACTACAAAGTAGGTAGAAATGTTATACCGAACGATCCGAGTCCTTCGGTCTTCAACCATCATCCCACGCTTTGTTGCGGCTGCTTCGATCTCCTGAATCTCCAGTCTTCTTGTCCAGGTGGCACCACGTCGACGAATCTTTAAACGGGCTCTCGCCTCTGAACCGAGGCAACTCGATCATCAAGTTTGCCAAAAGAAATGACCAAGATTGATGTAGAGAATGAGTAGAACACTTTGTCTCGTTACGTCTAAAGCTATGGACGAACGGTTAATGAAGTTGCCTTTTGAATCGGATTGAAATGAGATATGAAAATATATATGAACTAGATCTCTCTCTTCTCATTTTAACAACCCTTTCTTTTTCCCCAAAAATCATCATCCCTCAACAAGAGGGGCCGGCCACTAAATAGAGAGGAAAGTGGCGAGTGTAGGAACAAGGGAGGGTGACCATAAGCTATCAAACTTATCATAACTCATTTAAAGCAAAATGACTCAATAAAAACATTAAATGCAAACCAATGATAATAAACCTAGTCACCTTAACATTAAAAGAACAATTAATGCTAACAATGAGTCATAAGCCTTGTCACCAAAACTAGAACCTTCTAGAACCATGACTCACCCTCAAGACGAAAAGATAAATCCGCATTTAATCGAATGTTAAATACGGCTGATGGAAAACTGGAAACTGGCAACTTCCAAAAGCGATCCTAAAACGAATTTCAGGATAACCCCGTAACAGTATAAACATACCCGCATTTGTATTACGACCGAATACAAATGCAACTGAGACAAAGATATTATATCTACATAGTATAATACTTGGATCCGACTTAAACTAAAGCCCACCAGTATTATCTGCCCGAAATATGACACATGCGTAAATGCACGTGCATTTTCCGAACCCTGCCATAAAACCATACGGCCTCTACAACGTTTCGCCCGAACTTGGGAAACTATCTGTGGGGGACTCTAATGACTCATCAACATACTGGCACTGGGTATAACCTCTAGCACGTCAGAGGTACAAGCTGTACGTAACGGTTGCCTATGTATTGATTAGAAGGGAAGCTGACGAGCGAACTCATCCAGAAACCCTACTGAGCCTGACAGTGACAATATCCGTACAGTCCGGTCCGTTCGTCTAAAGAGTATCGCATATCGAGTCTAGGGGGGTGGATAAAGTCAGACCCCTAATAACGCGATAATTCGTGTCGGTATGAAGCCCATCACCACCTGAGAAACTACTGATCCAAATCAGTAATTCTCCACTATCTCGGCTGAGGATTTCTAGTGATGGCCACCCATGCACTGTGCGACATCAACCCCCAATACCGGGAGAGACGAATCCCCGACGATCCGCTCACTGCCTCCATGTGGCTCGAGACTGTACCCAACTAAAACCTGTTTACACGTCTCCTTTGAGCATGGTAGGGTAGTAATCTAAGCACAGTGGGAACTCACACGAGATAAATGACAATCTCAGGTCGACAAACTAACCTGTACACATGTCACCAGGGAACTGCTATCTGACGATATGTATAATACCAACTAGCATGTTCCCGGTGAGTCCTGTCCGGTGTACTCATAACCCAATGACCACCTGTATACATCTTAGGTGAACAAACCGACACCAATGGCTTGTGAGATCGGCCACCACCCCTTGTTGGGGTCTCGACTGTATACACTAGTCTACTTTGGAGTATCGATGCCTTGTCTCGAAACTCCCACGACTAGGGACACTTTTAAGGATGTGCTTATAAACCTCAGCTCCCACGTATATGATCGCCATCATACTGCTGGTAGTCTAGCAAGAATCCTATGGGCTCTATCATCATGCAATAGTGAACTAAAGTATATATACGATGATAAAGACAAACCGGATAGCATACAATCATCTCGAGTAAGACAGTCATATCGGTATAGGTCCTCCCTCAATCATTGCAATCACGTGCCTGCGATCCAATAATTGACTTAAAGGGCACTATATCCAATAACTTGACAGGCTTCAGCCCATCCGTCTGCCTAGATATTACACGGAAGGATTGAAAAGGCTATTGAAGCGCCAAGGGATACCCTTCAAACAGACCGCTCGAAAAGCCAAATTCTATGACAGGGTCTGGAACGTTCCCGGAACTCAGCACAAATTGCCCAATGGGAGAATGGAAGCAATCGGGCTTGGATATGTTCGGTCCAAGAAACGGGAGCTACTCCGCGACTGCTATGTCGTGCATAACTTTGATGAAGAAGGGGATGCTCAATGGGAAGATGTTAACCCTAAACCAGAAAAAGTCCCCGACGTAAAAATGCCCAGTCCGTCGTTCGAAGAACAAATGGACAAGCTTATAAGGGAAGCTGGTCAAAAAGTTCGAGACGACCACAACCGCGAAATGGCCATCTACGAGAAAGCCAGGACGCAACGCCTCCTTCAACAGGCTGTGAAAGACGAAAATGCCGCTCCCTGTCAACCTGTTGTAAAAAAGGCGTGACACAGAAGCAGAAACAAGTCAAAGCGGAAAAGACATTTAGCAACAACAAAGCGGAACCAAGAAACCACGCAGTCGGGAATCGAGCGGTCCGGATTTGTCCCTTATGAAGAAAATGAGTCGAGCATACTCTTTTCCTCAAGACAAGACAAAGAAGATACTTGACCTAGCTATAAAGCACCAAATGCTTACGCTTCCGGAGTCTAAGCACCCCGAACAAGTAGGCGAAGTCTCACACCCGAACTATTGCTCTTATCACAGGGTAATAGGGCACCCTCTCGAAGATTGCTTCACCTTCAAGAACTGGGTCGAAGATCAGTATCAGCTCGGCAAGTTCGCTCTATCTGACAGCTGGAGGGTAACGCCGCCACAGAAACATGAACCCAAAGCCACGAGAGCGGAACCAGATCCACATCGGTCTTGGAAGCGAGCTCGTGCTTGTCATATGATAACGATATCAAAAAAAGAGCCCGAGAATATGGATGACCTTCCTTGGTGGTTCGAAAACAGCAATGACAAGGTGATCTCAGAATTCCCACCAGTGCCAAAAGAGCTGGAAGATGGGATACACACCACGGCGGATAACCTCAAGAAAATTGAGTTGGGGACGGCGAACGACCCGCGACCGACATTCGTCAGTGAGCTGCTAGCTGAAGAAAGGGTGGCTTCATTAAAAGACGTGCTTGCACAGTATAAAGATTGCTTCGCGTGGAACTATTCCGAAATGCCAGGATTAGATCCAGAAATTGCTGTCCATAAATTGGCGATATCCCCGGACGTTAAACCAATCAAACAAGCACCAAGAAGAATGCGGCTCGAGCTTGAGATGAGCATCAACGCCGAGATCAAGAAGCTGATTGACTCCGGCTTCATCCAGGAAGTTAAATATCCTGACTGGATCGCCAATATTGTCCCGGTAATGAACAAAAATGGGACGATGCGCATATGTGTAGACTTTTGGGATCTCAATAAAGCCTGCCCGAAGGACGATTTCCCAGTGCCAGTCACCGAGCAGATGATAGATAACACGTCCACTCACGAGGTTTTCTCCTTCATGGACGGCTCATCAGGATATAATCAGATAAAGATGCATCCCGAAGACCAGAAGCACACCGCTTTCCGGACCCCTTTGGGTATATTCTGCTACAAGGTTATGCCTTTCGGTCTAAAGAACGCCGGTGCCACCTATCAGAGGGCCATGATGAAGATCTTCGATGACCTTATACATGAAATCGTCGAATGCTATATCGACGACCTCGTGGTTAAAAGCAAATCATATGAAGAGCATTTAGAGCATCTGAAGACCGTATTTCAACGTCTTCGGCAATACAACTTGAAGATGAACCCTCTCAAGTGTGCATTCGGAGTTTCCTCAGGCAAATTCCTAGGATTCATTGTCCGACACCGAGGTATTGAGATAGATCCGTCAAAGATTAAGGCGATCATGGAAATGCCTCCGCCAAGGACTCTTAAGCAATTGCGGTCTCTCCAAGGGAAGCTCGTGTATATTCGGCGATTTATAGCCAACCTGTCAAGCAAGTGCCATCCTTATAGTCACCTGATGAAGAAGGGAACCCCTTTCGTTTGGGATCACAAATGTCAGAGCGCGCTGGACGAAATCAAGCAGTACCTGCAGAATCCGCCAGTGTTGGCTGCTCCGGTCAAGGGAAAGCCTCTCATTCTATATACAACGGCCCTCGAAGGTTCTTTAGGAGCATTATAGGCACAAGAGAACGACCAAGGGAAAGAAAGAGCTCTTTATTACTTAAGTCGAGTTCTCCTGGGGGTAGAAAGCAACTACTCCCCCATCAAAAAACACTGCCTGGCGTTGATCTTCACGATAACAAAGCTCAGGCACTACGCGTTGGCGCATGAAGTCCGTCTCATTTCGAAGGTGGACCCCCTTAAATATTTAATGTCGAAGGCCATATTGACAGGGAGACTCGCTAAATGGGCCTTGCTCTTAATGGAGTTTTCAATAACCTACCAACCTCTCAAGGCAGTGAAAGGCCAGGCCATCGCCGACTTCCTCGCTGAGCACCCGATACCTGCCGATTCTCCTTTGAATTGCGAGCTGCCAGACGAACATGCATTTGATGCGATCGACGGTAGTGATACCCGATGGGAACTCTATTTCGACGGAGCATCAACCATGAAGAAGCGCAAACAAAGCACCCCTATAATCAAATCGGGGGTAGGCCTCATCTTCATAACTCCACAAGGAGGAATAATGCGCTTTGCTTTCTCCTTAATAGAGCCGGGGACGAACAATGAAGCTGAATACGAAGCTTTGATAGCAGGCTTCGAGATTGCCATCGACATGGGAATTGAAAACCTCCTCATATATGGAGATTCTCAACTGGTCGTTAGTCAAGTAAACGGTGACTATCAAACATGCAAACCAGAGCTGGTGAAGTACGGCGAAAAGGTGCAACAACTGTTGACCCAAATTCCTTCCTACACTTTGGAAAACATACCGCGTGCAGAGAATAGCAAGGCGGTCGCGTTATCCAAGCTCGCTAAGGAACTGGCTGAAGAGAACCTCGATGATGTCAGAATCGTGGTACAAAGCCGTCGGGTGCTCGCCCTAGCGGAAATATCTCCGGAATCACCCGAAGAGAAGGGAGTGACTGAGCATATGGCAATGCAAATAAAAGACCAGGAAAAGGCTGAGGATTGGAGAGAAGTATTTATAGACTACTTCAAATCCCGTCGAACGCCTGAAGATGCGTCCTCAAGACATCAGCTTATGAAATGAGCTCTGTCTTTCGCCTTCGTCAATGATACTCTGTACAAGAGGTCTGTTTCCTGATTTAAAATCAGGAAAGCTTCTGGGAAAAGCTTCAAAAAAGGCCACGTGCTTACACGTGACAGCAGTCACGTGTTGACACGTGACCTATAAAATACAGAAAAAGCGCACTTTGATTCGCTGATCAAGTCAAGGAAAAAAGCTTCAGAAGAGGTCACGTGCTCCCACGTGACCAGGGTCACGTGTCGACACGTGACGTTCAAAGCAGCAAACTCGCTCTCCAATTGAACCAAAGAAAGAAGTGCCAGACAGGGGTCACGTGCTCACACGTGACCAGGCGTCACGTGGTAGCACGTGATGGCTACAACAGCAACCGGAAGATAGCGCAGAAAGGAAGAGGATTCTTCATTCCAAAGAGGGTCACGTGTCTACATGTGACCATGGGTCACGTGGTCACACGTGACCGGCTTTCAAAGCCCATTTTTGACGACAGAATTAAATTCTGAAGGAAATTCGAATCTTTCCAAAGGAAAGTAATTATTTGGGACCAATCAAATTAAAGATCCAGAGATGATTAAATATCATCTATCTATGGAAAATCTCGGGTTTGGAAAGATTTCCCCCTTAAAAATCTAACCAAAATAACAAAGGAAAATCTCTGGATTTAAAATCCAATGGTGAATAAAATTCACCTGATAATCCAAAGGCCCAAAATGAATGATGGACGCAAATCAAATCTCTCAATGAAGATTCACAAAAGACTGATTGATTCGGCTGCTTCTCCTATAAATAGGAGCCAAGGGACACAAAAAAGAGATATACATACGCAGAGAAGAAAAGAGAAAAGGAGAAGAGCTTTGATACTTGGAAAAGACTCAGATCTTCTGCAAAAAACCCTAGGTAAGAAAGGGAAAGCCTTTTGGAAAGAAAAAGAATTTAATTCTCAACAGAGTTTAACTCTGAGGCATAAAACGAGAGAGCATATCTCCTCCCTCTTTGATAGAGGATCTGCAAAGTGCACATCTCCCCTTAAGGTTGAGAATTTAATTCTCAATGGGTCGAGATCCTGCCATGCAGATCCAAAACATAGAGAAGGAATGCAAGCATGAGAATTTAACTCTCATAGAACTATAGGAATTTAATTCCTCCAAAATAAAGTTAGGGTTCGACCCTGTATCATGGGAATTTAATTCCTTCAAAACAAAAAGAAACAGGGTTGAACCCTAATTAAGAACATAGTTCTGTCGAAACAGTGGGAATTTAATTCCTTTAATCATAATCCTCAGAAAAGGGGAGTTTAATTCCTTAAAAGCTTTTGTTAGGGTTTAACCCTATTCGGTTCTTCGCATAAACAAGGAATTTAATTCCCACAGAAAACTCAGATTTAAACTCTATTCCAGAATATAAGCCTTCAAAAGGAAATAGGAATTTAATTCCTCTGAAATTAAAAGTTCGAGGAATTTAATTCCTGAAAGAGGAGTAACAGATCCTCCAAAAAACAACATTGAGGCAGGGTCACGTGTCACCACGTGACCCCCCCAAAAGCCCTACAGAAAGCCCCTTTGAGGCAGCACCCCACGTGACCCACGTGACTTTCAGCAGAAGCCTTAACACATAGGCATTTGAATGCCCGTCACGTGCTGACACGTGACGCTATCAAAGACACAGTAATTTCGGCAGAATCATTGAAGGGAAGGCACTCTCACGTGGGGCCACGTGACCGTTCTTGCTGTAGTGTTTGACACTAAGTTAAAACCCTCGAATCCAGTATTGAAATGCTATCGGGCCTTAGTGTTCAACACTAATTAAAGAATTTTGTTCGTAGTGTTCAATATTAATTGTTTTAATATTCGGCACTAATTTGAGATCCCCATTGCCAGTGTTCAACACTGAGCTGTTTTAGTGCTTATGATCATTTCAAGGCCTTGTTGCTGGTGTTTAACACCAATTATTCTTCTAGTGTTAAACACTAACTTGTCAAACTCATTCCTAGTGTTCAACACTGATTGCTTTGAAGTGTTTAACACTAGTCTATAGCCCAATTGGCTAAAGGGATAGAGGCAAAGCTTCTCCCTCGATGGACTCACAAGGAATCAATATTCCAGACATGATGGGACTTAGCCCAAGCTGGCCATAAGTCCTCAATTCGTGACTAATTGGGCCAATGGGCTCATAACATAATCAGTCCTGACCTCAAATTGGGCCAGGGACTGCTCAAGCCACTCCGGTTCTAGGGTACATCTCTTCACTCCTTTGATACTTGGCATTGTAATCCCTCAATGTCTTCAAAGAGGTGACGGGTCCCGACGACCACCCATGATATGGACTGTGGGGTCCTTAAACTCATACAAATTCCTGGTCACGCGGAACGTGGATAACGTCACTCTTTGACCCCACGGAAAACGTCCAGAGCGGAGCCTGGTCCTCGCTAAGCACGGCAGTGAACCCGTGTGAAGCATCCAGAGCACATACCGGACTGTGGGGTCCTTAAACCCATGGACTACGACGTCCTTAACCTTGACCGAGATGTCTTAAAACTAACAATGGACCGCAATGTCCTTAAACTACCCACAGACCGCAATGTCCTTAAACTACCCATGGACCGCAACGTCCCTAAACTAGAACAATAGAGCCCTTCATATGCTCTTTTGTTGGACCTAAACGGTCCCGTTTAAGTTGATCTTAGCCTTGAAGATGGCTAACGCGTCCTTAAACCCTCAAACATACTGGACTACGAATCCCCCAAATTAACTCCGGCTCAAGGGTACATCTCTGAACTCCTCTGACATCTGTCGTTGTAATCCTTCAACGTCGTCAGAGAGGTGATGGGTCCCGACAGCCATACAGACGATGGACCACTATGTCCCTAAACAGGAACATTAGAGTCCAAACACTCTTTTGTCGGATCTAAACGATCCCGTTAAGTTGATCTTAGTCACAAAGTTAGACTAACGTATCCTTAACAAACGTTTGAGTTGATCTTAGCCTCGAGTAGGGCTGACGTATCCTCAAACCAAAACCCCCCCCCCAAACCCAAATTTAAGATAATGCGGATTTGGGCTAGTCCACGCCCTATGGGCGACGACATAACTCAGTCTCCGTAAACAATCCACGGGCAATAAAACAAACACCCACGACACGAAGTGACCATCTGGAGAAGGAGAAAGTTGTTACCGCAATGCGGTAGCGTAATTAACTGCAGGGGCTTGCGCCTGCAGGGAAGAGCGTCCCCACAATCAAAAACCCCTCAAACGAAGGGGAATCTGACGAAGTCTGCTACATCGGTCGCATCCGTTTAAACCTTCGATATATGGTGCCATAAATCAACTTGGCATCTTCGGAGAGGTGGACGGATAGCACCAATTAGCATCTGCCCCGAACCTAACGCCTCAGACGTCCCAACGTCCCGGCCGCCGTTCGGAGGGGAACAGATTCTGGCACGCCCGGTGGGACCTTTTCCTCTTTCCACTCCACACTTCGTGTGTCGTGATTCGCGAACCAATCGCGGTTCGCTAATAGTTGCCCTCGGGTTTCAAGGTACTGAGAATTGGCATCTCGCTTATTGCAGAAAGCAAAGGATCGATGGCTTCCACCCCTGCGAAATCCTCCAACTGCTCAGACGGCAATTGCAGCCGACGCTCTGCCTCGCCAGGAGGTATAGCCTATGGACCCCAAGCTGCTTCGCTATTCACAATGCCAGTGGAACAGGTCACTCGCGCCACCACAGGATTGTTCTTTGGGACTATGATCCCGCCGACAAACTTTACCGCTCCAGTGCTGACGAAGAAAACTCTCGGGAAGTCGGTCTTTGATCGTCTTACCCCTGCCGCGGCTCTTCTCAACGAGTCGCCCAACGTCGATGCCTCGGTCTTCTCTAGATTGGGCCAGGAATCCTGCGAGCTCATCACGGGGCCTACAATCTCAGAGAAGGCTGCTTTTAAGAAAGTGGCCGTTCCCGTTCCCGAAATCGCCAAGGCAACCTCTCCAGCCAAAAAGTCAGTCTTTACAAGATTGACGGCTCCGGCCTTTGCTCCCGCTTCCCAGAGGACATCGGTCTTCGATAGGCTAACGCCAACAACAACCCCCCATCCACACAGGGGGCAAGAAGGAACCATTCTTACTGCTGACCCAACGCCGCCCGCTCGACGCGCTCGACGTTGCCATTGGCGCCGAGTAAGGAAGGCTGGGGGCAACTCTCCCTCCGGGCTGACTCCAGCGGCCCCGGTGGCAGAAGTCAATGCTGCTGTTCCAACTGGGAACAGCTTTGAAATGCTAAATAAGGTGCGAAGGAATTCCCCCACGGCAGTACTGAAGAGGTCTCCTCCCTCATTGAAAAAGGTTGAGGAAACAAAACCCGAACAGCCCCGATCTCCTCAACGGCTGTCTTCCAAAATCTATAAGGCTTGGCGGCAGGCCCGAGACTCGATCATCGATCCAAACTTCTCCCGCCAGCACAAGAAGCTGAAAATCCAACCTGAAGCCGGTCACCAGGCTAAACCCCAAAAAGCTGGTGATCAACCGACTCACAAAAGGAGGAGGCCAGAGAGGACCTCACAGCATGCAGCGACGACTGAAAGCACTAAACCCAGACACCCTGAGTCTGGGGGCATGGTGGTGCACACTGTTTACATGGCCTTTGGGAAAGAGGAAAGCCGCACTTCCACGGGCCACCGACCCCTAACCCGATCCGTGACGAAAGCCCAGGAGCAGCAACAAAAGCTTCAAGAAATAATGAATGCTATGGCCGCGCTCACCGGACCAAAAGAAAACCCAGAAACGTCCTCAGACGCACGCCGGGAGGAAGAAACAGACGCTGAATTCCTTCGCCGAACACTGGAGAGAAGGGACAAAGAGGCTGCTGAACAAGCATCCAACATACAACGGATGGGCCTTCTCTTTCAAGACGTGATAGGAATGATGATCCAGCAGGACTCACCCGCCGAGGATCCCCCGATCGTTCTTGAAGACGACCGAGGAGAAACGTCAAATCCACCACCAGCCCTTTCAACGGCCAAGGAGGAGGCAATCTCTAAGGCTGACTTAGCTGACTACATAGCCCAGCAAATCCGAGTTCATCATGCGACTGAGGCAGCTGGTCAAGTCGTGAAAACGGGGCGGCCGTATCCGAGCTGGTACGATCAAATCAAATACCCGCAAGGCTATACGATACCGAAATTCCATGTGTATAAGGGGACCGGCAATCCCCATCAACATGTTGCCCAGTTCCGGGCCCTCTGCGGTAACACCGGCGGTGACGATAAATTGTTGCTTCGCCAGTTCGTGGGCAGCTTATCAGAAACAGCGTTCGAATGGTATTCAGAACTCCCGAACGATTCCATCAAAACGTTCGCTGAAATGGAGTTGTTGTTCACTCAGCAATTTGCAAGTGCCAGCGAACGCACTCCAATAACCGCACTTATTAACGCCAGGGTAAAACCGGGCGAAACCTGGGTCCAGTACGCTATACGCTGGCGGAACTTGTGGTCGAGATGTGAGCAACGCATCGAGGAAGCACCTGCGGTGGGCATGTTCGTGGGAACCCTAGACCCCCACGCAACTATCTCCCAGTTTATGATGTTCTTTAAGCCAACCACATTCCAGGCTTTAATCGACAAGTTGGCTCAGATGGACCAGATGGGTCATAGACCACCTACACCGAAGTCGGAACCTCGGAATGACAAGGGTAAAGGGAGGGCAACCTTTGTTGCGAATGCCCAACAGCAACCTAACGCCCCGAAACCGGCAGATCAACTGGAGGAAAGGCGTCGGTATTATAATGAGAAAATGAAGCGTCCCTACTCGTTCCCACGAGACAAGACGAAGCGGTTATTCGAGCTGGCGATACGCAACAGGCTTATAAACCTACCAAATCCAAGGCGACCGCCGCAACCCACCGAGGTGAATGACTCCAACTACTGCCCTTACCATCAAACGGTAGGCCATCCGATTGAAGATTGCTTCGTCTTCAAAGGATGGATTGAAGACCAATACCTCCAGGGGAAGTTTGTACTGTCCGAAAAGTGGAAGGTGAACCCACCACAGCCGCATGCTCCTAGGAAAGCGGATACACCGGGGGCAACATGTTCTTTTATTGAAGAAGCTCCATGGGAGGTCGTGCTATCAACTAAAACCAAAAGAATGCTGAGAGACCTTCATGCGTGCCCTGCGGTCGAATGGAAGGACCCTCTTGAACCTCAAATTATCGAAGGGATGCTAAGGCGCCGCCCGACTACAAAGACTCACGGTAAGAGCCCAGATACTCACGCCCAATCGTCAAAATCTTCGAAGAAAAAGAAGAAGAAATCCAAGAAGTCCGTGAAGCCTGGAAAAGAGCACACGAACTTGCAAAAGCAAATCGACGCGTTGGAAGAGTATAATCAGAAGGCGCGGACTCCTGTCACACTGCAAGAGTTCCTCAACCACATCTTTCAAGAGGAAGATGATGGAGAAAGCTCGTCGGATGAATCCGAAGGATATGTGGCGAGTTGTAATGTAATCTCCCACTCGTTTGCCGATGATGGGAAAACTCCTGGCATTAGGAAACTGGAGGCAGAGCCTGTACCAGAACGCGCATGGCCAACAGATGAAATGATCGACGCTTTTCCAGACGAGATTCGTCTAAAATGTAAAGCGGACCAGGAGCGTGAGATGACCACGTCGGAAGGAGCCAAATGCGGGCAACTGAACGAAAGAGTTGAACTACCCCTGACAGAGCATAAGGCATCCAAAGCAGATAAGAAGATATTCAAGACGAGAAAAAGGTTTGCCAAAGCCATGTCAATGGGGATGAAGCTACCACCCTCGAAAGGAAACACACACGATGGGGTAGAGACGCACCCTGACTATTGCACATATCATCGGAAAATCTCACATCCCACGGAGGAGTGCGACGCCTTTAAGATATGGTGGCAAGGATATGTTGCTCATCGGCAACATTTTAAGCGCATGAAACGCAAGATCCGTCGGGAGCGAAGAAGCACTGTCGATGGGCACAACATAACGACTGGCAACTGTTGCATGGTTAACGCCAGGGAGTCACAAGTTCTCATCTTTGGGAGCGACTCTGATGAAGAAATGGCTCTGGGCCCTCTCTTTAAAGAATCTTTCTCGGGGAAAGAGGAGGAATCGGAGATCTGCGAGAACATTCAGCTGCGCAATCGCACACTCCCAGAAAAGAATCTCGGGCCCGTCGGCCGAAAAGATAAGGGAAAGGAAAAGGTCATTGAAGATATCACTTTAGATGACCAGGTCACAAAAGAGCTAACTACCAAAGACCCTCCCAAAAAGGGTAAGGTAGACTATAACATCCTCGCGCACCTAAGAAAGCTACCTTCTCAGCTTAGCATTCTTGATGCCCTCCTATTATCGAAAGAAGCGCGAGACTCACTAATTAAGGCGTTACAAGAACCCGAGCAATTCCAAGCCTTCCTCGCCACTGAAAGGATGAAGGATGAACTGGAGGAAGTGCATACGGCCGATGCCACTTTCGGTGATGAAGACCTCCTTCTCGGGACGTGCGACCACAACCGCCCCCTATATGTCTCTGGATACTGCCATGACATCAAGATAGGCAAGATCCTGGTGGATAATGGATCCTCCGTTAACCTCCTTAATGTTCGGGTGTTGAAGGAAATCTGCATGAGTGTGCAACACCTCGCTCGTGACAAAATTACTATCTCCGGTTTCGACTCTCAATCGTCACGGACTCTCGGATCTGTAATACTGACGTTACGCTTCGGACTTCTCGTCACAGACATCAAATTCCATGTCATTGACGCCAAGACCTGCTACAACGCCTTGCTCGGTCGTCCTTGGCTACACGAGTACAACATCATCCCTTCTACGCAACATCAGTGTATGAAGTACTTCAAGGATGGTTTCGAGTACACCGTAACAGGCGAGTTGAACCCGTTTTCTGTAAACGAAGTTCGCAAATACAAAGACGCGAAATAATTTTTGCCAGATTTCGAAGATACAGAAAGGTGTCGCGACCCAGAGGACAAAGCCGCCGCCACCATTCCCGTTTTTGGGAGCGATACCGAAGAGGAGGAGGAAATAGTGTATACAGGGCCATCCCAACGCAACAACCTGGGGGCGCCCACCCCCATACCGGTCTTCGGGAGTGATTCGGAGGACGAGGTTAACGACGTATTCTCCAGTCGGCTGTCAATACAGGCACCCCTTTGCGAGGACCATAGTCTGCAAATCACCATGGTACCGCAAGAACACTATAAGGATCTCGACGCGCTTCAAGCTCACAGCGTGCAGGACCTGCAAACATTTTACGTCCCTCCCAGGCGAAGGGGTGAGAAGGTGATCCTATTCTACCAATCCTCAGAGTCGAAGGTGGAGAAAGAGATCTGGCACGGCGCGGATGTTACACTTGACAGGCTCCAACCCATCCGTCTGCCTAGATACTATACAAATGGATTGAAGAAGTTATTGAAGCGCCAAGGAGTACCCTTAAAACAGACGGTGCGGCAGGCTCGGTTCTACAACAGGATTTGGGATGTCCCCGGGACTCAGCGCAAATTGCCCAATGGGAAAATGGAAACACTTGGGCTTGGGTACGCGAGAACCGGAAAACGGGAGCGAGCCCACGGCAGCCACGCCATATATACCTCTGATGAAGAAGAAGGCGCCCTGTCAGGAGAGGCCAATCCCTCATCAAAACTAAACCCCGCGATCGAAGCGCCAAACCCGTTGTTTAAAGGACGAATGGGCAAGCCTACCACGAAAGCGGATCAGAAAATTCGGGAAGACCACAACCACGAAGTGGCCATCTATGAGAAGGCCAGGACGCAACGTCTATTCCAACAGACTGCACAGGCTGCAAAAGATAAAGATGTTCACCATTGTCAACCCGTCATACGAAAGGCCCGATGCGGGGACGGAAATAAATTAAGAAACGGGAAAAGAAGCCGACAACAACGACGCAGGATTAGAGGGTTACGGGTACTGCGTGGCTCAGATTCGTCCCTCGTGGAAAAGATGAGTCGAGCATACTCCTTCCCCCGAGACAAGACGGAACGGTTGCTCAAGCTCGCCCTAAAACATCAGATGATCACGCTTCCAGATTCTAGGCATCCTGAGCAAGCTAGCAAGGTCTCTCATCCGAGTTATTGCTCTTATCACCGAGCCATAGGACATCCTACCAAAGACTGCTTCACCTTCAAGAACTGGGTCGAGGACCAGTACCGACGGGGTAGATTCGCTTTATCCGACGGTTGGAAAGTAACGCCGCCGCAAAAGCATGAGCCCAAAGCCACAAGAGCAGAACCGGATCCACCTCAGTCTTGGGAGCGGGTTCGCACCTGTTATATGATTACGATATTAAAAGAAGAACCCGAGAACGAAGATGACCTTCCCCGGTGCTTCGAGAACAGCGATGATGAGTTGATCTCGGAATTTCCGCCCGCTCCGAAAGAACTTGAAGACGGTATACATACTACCGCAGATAACCTCGAGAAGATCGAGCTGGGATCGGCAGACGACCCGCGACCGACATTTGTCAGCGAGCTGTTATCCGAGGAAAAGGTGGCCGCGTTAAAGAACGTGCTCCTACGGCATAAAGACTGCTTCGCGTGGAACTACTCCGAGATGCCAGGATTGGATCCGGAGATTGTGGTGCATAGATTAGCAATATCCCCAGATATCAAGCCAGTCAAGCAGGCGCCAAGGAGGATGCGACTTGAGCTGGAGATGAGCATCAACGCCGAAGTCAAGAAGTTGATCGATTCCGGATTTATCCAGGAAGTCCAATATCCCGACTGGATTGCCAACATCGTCCCGGTAATGAAGAAGAATGGAACGGTGCGCATATGTGTGGATTTCAGGGATCTCAATAAAGCATGCCCAAAGGACGATTTCCCGGTGCCGGTAACCGAGCTAATGATAGATAACACATCCACTCACGAGGTCTTCTCCTTTATGGATGGTTCATCAGGATACAATCAGATAAAGATGCATCCCGAAGACCAGAAGCACACCGCTTTCCGGACTCCTTTGGGTATATTTTGCTACAAGGTTATGCCCTTTGGCCTAAAGAACGCTGGCGCTACCTATCAAAGGGCTATGACAAAGATCTTCGACGACCTCATACATGACATCGTCGAGTGCTATATCGATGACCTCGTAGTAAAGAGCATGTCGTACGAGGAGCATTTAAAGCATCTGGAGACTGTATTTCAACGCCTTCGGCAATATAATTTGAAAATGAATCCCCTCAAGTGCGCGTTTGGAGTCTCCTCGGGCAGATTTCTGGGATTCATCATTCGACACCGAGGTATTGAAATAGATCCGTCAAAAATTAAAGCGATCATGGAAATGCCTCCGCCAAGAACGCTCAAGCAGCTGCGGTCTCTCCAAGGGAAGCTCGCATACATCCGGCGGTTTATCGCTAATCTTTCGGGCAAATGCCGTCCTTACAGCCACCTGATGAAAAAGGGAACCCCGTTCGTTTGGAATCACAAATGTCAAGGTGCACTAGACGAGATCAAACAATACTTGCAAAATCCTCCGGTGTTGGCTGCCCCAGTGAAAGGAAAGCCTCTCATTCTTTACACGGCCGCCCTTGAAGGTTCTCTGGGCGCATTATGGGCACAGGAGAACGATCAGGGGAAAGAAAGAGCACTTTACTACTTAAGTCGAGTGCTGCTGGGGGCAGAAAGCAATTACTCGCCCATCGAAAAACATTGCTTGGCATTAATCTTTGCAATAACGAAGCTCAGGCACTATGCGTTGGCGCATGAAGTCCGTCTCATTTCGAAGGTGGACCCCCTTAAATACCTGATGTCAAAGGCTATATTGACGGGAAGACTCGCTAAATGGGCCTTGCTCTTGATGGAGTTCTCGATAACATATCAACCCCTCAAGGCAGTGAAAGGCCAGGCCATTGCTGACTTCCTCGCTGAACACCCGATACCGGCCGACTCTCCTCTGAACTGTGATTTGCCGGACGAGCATGCATTTGACGCAATTGGCGGTGGAAGCACACGATGGGAACTCTATTTCGATGGAGCGTCCTCCATAAAGAAACAGAAACAGGGTAGCCCGATCATCAAATCGGGGATAGGCCTTATCTTTGCAACTCCACAAGGAGGGATAATGCGCTTCGCCTTCTCCTTAACAGAGTCAAGGACAAACAATGAAGCCGAATACGAAGCCCTGATAGCAGGCCTCGAAATCGCCATCAACATGGGAATTGAAGACCTCCTCATATACGGGGATTCTCAGCTGGTCGTTAGCCAAGTAAATGGTGACTACCAAACGTGCAAACCAGAATTGGTGAAGTACGGCGAAAAGGTGCAACAACTGTTGGCCCAGATCCCCTTCTATATTCTAGAGAACATACCGCGCGCGGAGAACAGCAAAGCAGACGCGTTGGCCAAACTCGCTAAAGAACTGGCCGACGAGAACCTCGATGACGTCAGAATCGTGGTACAAAGCCGTCGAGTGCTCGCCCCGGCAGAAATACCTCCGGAATTGTATAAAGAAAAGGGAGCGACTGAGCAAGCGACCCTACAAATAAAAGACCGTGAGAAGGCTGAGGACTGGAGGGAAGTCTTCATAGACTACTTTAAGTCCCGCCGAATGCCCGAAGAAGCGTCCTCAAGGCATCAGCTCATGAAACGAGCTTTATCTTTCGCTTTTGTCAACGACATTCTATACAAGAGATCATTTGATTCTCTATGGCTGAGATGCTTGGGACCTGACGAAGCAGAAAGAGTCATTCGGGAAGTTCATGACGGACTTTGCGGTTCTCACCAAGCAGGCCCAAAGATGAAGTTAAAAATTAAACGGATGGGTTACTACTGGCCCACGATGATCCAGGACTGCCTCGAGTATGCGAAGCAATGCCACTCATGCCAGATCCATGGAGACTTCATCCACCAACATCCGAATCCACTGCACCCGACGCTGGCTAGTTGGCCATTCGAAATGTGGGGGACTGACATAGTCGGCCCCATTGAGCCAGCATCATCCCGGGGACACCGCTTTATCCTGGCGACAACTGATTACTTCTCCAAATGGGCAGAAGCAGTACCACTGAAGGAAGTGAAGACGGAGAATATCCTCCATTTCTTCAAGACGCACGTCATCTATCGGTTCGGAACTCCACGACGGATTATCTCCGATAATGGGCCGGCCTACCGAAGCCATAAGATTAGCCGCTTCGCACAGCAGCACAATATAGACTGGAGATATTCTTCAGTTTACAACCCACGAGCTAACGGTCTGGCCGAGGCTTTCAATAAGACCTTGACGAAGATCATAAAAAAGACCGTCTCCAGGAATAAGAAAGACTGGCACGAAAGGCTGCAAGAAGCCCTTTGGGGTTATCGAACTACATTCAAGACGGCCACGAACACAACGCCGTACGCGTTAGTATTTGGGACGGAGGCAGTTCTCCCCCTCGAGATAGAGTTACCCTCTCTACGAGTAGCAGTCCACCACGAGCTGACGAACGAAGAAAATGCTCACCTTCGGCTTGAGGAGCTTGATGCCCTCGACGAAACCCGGCTCATAGCGCAACAACATCTAGAGGCCTACAAAGCAAAGATGACGCGCTCGTACGAAAGATTGACCAGGCCGAGGACATTCCGCCAAGGCGAACTCGTACTAGTGGTCAAAAGACCTATGATCCCCAATCGCGCCAAGCGGGGAAAATTTGAGCCAAACTATGAAGGCCCGTACATCATAGACAAGGTCTACCAGGGTGGAGCCTATCTACTCATGGACATGCACGGTGAAAGGCCTTTCAGGCCAGTAAACGGCCGCTTCTTGAAGAAATACCATGCTTAATAAGCTGCAGCCTAGGTCAATGATAGATGACGACGACTATGTCCGCTCGCTATCTTCCCAGGCCCAGACTTTACAAGCAGCAGCCGGCCTTCCTATAATGACGGACCGAAACGTCCTTAAACTAGCGACGGACCGAAACGTCCTTAAACTATCGACGGACCGAAACGTCCTTAAACTAGCGACGGACCGAAACGTCCTTAAACTATCTACGGACCGAAACGTCCTTAAACTAATGCCGGACCGAAACGTCCTTAAACTAACAACGGACCGAAACGTCCTTAAACTATCTACGACCGAAACGTCCTTAAACTAACGGCGGACCGAAACGTCCTTAAACTAACGACGGACCGAAACGTCCCTAAAACTACTACCGCAGCATCTTTAGGCTGACAAAAAAAAAAATATGAAAAGGAATAAAAAAAAACGGTATGTCCATAAGCAAAATGGGCACGGATGGAAAACCCGAAAGGGCTCCGTGAGTAAAAACAGCAGGGCTGCCGGCAAGTGTTCGTGAAAACCCGAAAGGGCGCGACCTTGTAAAAAAAAAAGTGAAAAAGAATTAAAAAAAAACGGTATGTCCATAAGCAAAATGGGCACGGATGAAAACCCGAAAGGGCTCCGTGAGTAAAAACAGCAGGACTACCGGCGAGTGTTTGTGAAAACCCGAAAGGGCGCAACCTCGTTAAAGGACATTTACAGAGTCCTTTCGACCTTGTAAGGAGAAACCACCTGCGTGAGATCCTTACGACTCACAAAGGAGCAGCGCACTTAGGGATCCTCACGATTCCTAAGGAGAAAATACACTTACGAGATCCTCACGACTCGTAAGAAGAATTCTCTTATGGGACCCTCCCGGCTCATAAGATTTGAAAGTCTTAAGTTACAGAAACCTGAACCTGTTCTTAAGCAAAATCCTCCACAACCTCCAATACTGCCCTACAAGCGGCTCCATACTGACCCTTGTATACAATCCACGGGCGCGAATAAACATTTCCCCAGCAAAGTCCAACCCTTGTAGGTCCTCTCGATCCATAAGGAGAAAGACCTCTTGTAGGATCCTTACGACTTACAGAGGAGCACACACTTAGGAATCCTCACGATCCCTAAGGAGAAAATACACCTGCAAGATCGTCATGACTTGTAGGAAGAAATACCTTTGTGAGACCCTTACGGCTCATGAAGTCAAAAGCCTTGGTCGACAGGACCCTTAACCCTGTTTGCTGAGCCACCTTTGTTCGTCATCGACAAAAGCAAATGATGATTCGCTCCTGGCAACGTTCCAGTTGTAGCGGTGCTGATGCCAAAATCGGTGCCTAAAACCCAGGCTTGTAACGAAAAGCTAGCAAGCCACACATGCCTACAAAATAGCCGAAATGATGGGGCAACTTGCAATAAAAAGCAGCAAGTAAAAATAAAGGCATGAAAAATAGCCGAAATGATGGGGCAACTTGCAATAAAAAGCAGCGAGCAGAAAATAAATAAATAGCCGAAATGATTGGGCACCGCGAAAAATAGCCGAAATGATTGGGCAATCGCGATTTTCGCGATATAAAAGCTGAAATGATAGAGCATCGCGGAAGAAGAAATAAAATAAAAATAAAATTTATGCCCTACAGGTGATATTCCATCACACCCTGTACACAATCCAAGGGCGTAAACAAAAAGGGATCATACTTCTCCCCCAGGTTTCATCAGAAAAAGAAGCCAGGTCTCGACGGGCCACAAGCGACCTAAAGATCATCCAAACACTCGTCTCGTAACAACGGACATGACTTCAAACACAGCAGAGCAGCGGCAGCTCCCAGTTCCATGGCTCGGTGGTATACATATCGCCAACAGTCAAGCCTCCATCCCGCGAAATGCGGATACAATCAGTACAAACTTCCTGGTCACGTGGAACGCGGATAACGTCACTCTTTGACCCCGTGGAAAACGTCCAGAGCGGATCCTGGTCCTCGCAGAGCATGGCAGTGAACCCGTGCGAAGCATCCAGAGCGGAGCCTAGTCCTCGCCTAACGCGGCAGTGACCCCGTGTGAAGCATCTAGTGCAAACTTCCTGGTCACGTGGAACGCGGATAACGTCACTCTTTGACCCCGTGGAAAACGTCCAGAGCGGATCCTGGTCCTCGCAGAGCATGGCAGTGAACCCGTGCGAAGCATCCAGAGTGGAGCCTAGTCCTCGCCTAACGCGGCAGTGAACCCGTGTGAAGCATCTAGTGCAAACTTCCTGGTCACGTGGAACGCGGATAACGTCACTCTTTGACCCCGTGGAAAACGTCCAGAGCGGATCCTGGTCCTCGCAGAGCATGGCAGTGAACCCGTGCGAAGCATCCAGAGCGGAGCCTAGTCCTCGCCTAACGCGGCAATGAACCCGTGTGAAGCATCTAGTGCAAACTTCCTGGTTACGTGGAACGCGGATAACGTCACTCTTTGACCCCGTGGAAAACGTCCAGAGCGGATCCTGGTCCTCGCAGAGCATGGCAGTGAACCCGTGCAAAGCATCCAGAGTGGAGCCTAGTCCTCGCCTAACGCGGCAGTGAACCCGTGTGAAGCATCTAGTGCAAACTTCCTGGTTACGTGGAAAGCGGATAACGTCACTCTTTGACCCCGTGGAAAACGTCCAGAGCGGATCCTGGTCCTCGCAGAGCACGGCAGTGAACCCATGCGAAGCATCCAGAGCGGAGCCTAGTCCTCGCCTAATGCGGCAGTGAACCCGTGTGAAGCATCTAGTGCAAACTTCCTGGTTACGTGGAACGCGGATAACGTCACTCTTTGACCCCGTGGAAAACGTCCAGAGCGGAGCCTGGTCCTCGCCAAGCACGGCAGTGAACCCGTGTGAAGCATCCAGAGCAAACACCGGACTGTGGAGTCCTTAAAATCCACGGACTATGACGTCCTTAACCTCGACCGTGATGTCTTAAAACTAACGATCAATCCCCCCGATTCCCTACGGATTTCGCCTTGGTTTAAGGGTACATCTCTTCACTCCTTTGATACCTGGCGTTGTAATTCCTCAACGTCTTCAAAGAGGTGGCGGGTCCCTGCAACCAAACACCGGACTGTGGAGTCCCTAAATCCACAAACTATGAGGTCCTTAACCTTGACCGTGATGTCTTAAAACTAACATCGGACTGTGGAGTCCTTAAATCCACGGACTATGAGGTCCTTAACCTTGACCGCGACGTCTTTAAACTACGATACCTTGAGAGATCCCTAACCCCGTGAAACACGGAAAAAGGTGATCACACCCGGCACTTGCAGGCCCTCGCCACCTGTAAGGAAGAAAAACTCTCTTGTGAGATCCTTACGACTCTCAAGGGAAAACCCGCTTAAGGATCCTCATGATCTTTAAGAAGAATTCACACCTATGGGATCCTCTCGAGCTATAGGGAGAAAGACTCCTTATGAGACCCTCGTGGCTCATAAGATGTAAAGGCCTCAGGAAACAGATCCTAACCCTGAATCCTAAGCCACGGCCGTCCTGCAAGAAGATTAAGATAGAATATCCGCAGAATGCATTCAATGAAAAGGGGACACATCACTGAGAGGAAAATTGTATCTTTTATTCATAAACCAAAATGGATGTAAAATACAATTCAAAACAAAAAAAAAGGCAGATACTCTTATTCATGAGTATGTACAAAAAAAAAGGGGGTTCTACACTAACGAAAAAGATCACCAAACAAAGGATCAACGGCACAGGGGTTGATGAAGCAAAGGACAAGATTCTCCATCTCTCTCTCCGCTTTCTCCAGCACATCGAAGCGACGATTCTCGCGAGGAGTCGCTCCCCATCGGTTGGTGCCGTGTTCGTCCGCGAATGCAAACATAATGGCTCGCTGGGCCTTTATCTCGCTCAGTAGATGAATTGAGCAGTCCCTCAGAGCCTGAGTAATCAGGCAGGCTTCATGAAAGCCCTCGAGTTTTTCCTCCGCCGCATCAAGCATCGCCAGGGTCATCTCTGCCGGGTGAGGAGGAACATCGGCAAGCACGGCCGAGAGGATCATCCGGAGCCAGAGAGAACCCATCGGGAGGGGAGACCCCCTACGGATCGAGAGTTCATGCATGGCTAAGTCGCATTCGTCATCAGTAAGAAGTGGATCCACTAGCCGAGCGGCAAAGCGGGGGATCATCTCCTCGATGGGCACTTCCCATGGCTGCCGACGAGCGTGTGGACGGTTGCAGGCCATAACGCTCAGATACTCCTTAAATTAAATCACGTCGATATGGGAATGAATTTCTCTGTAAGGAGAAAATAGGCTATGGCCTCAAGAATGTAAAGAGGTGCATTAAGTGCCATGCGCGGAAAATCTTGCATGCGAAAGATGTTTCCAAGGCTCAAAAAGGAAAGGCATCGAAAATCAAGGAGAAATAACTATTTCCAAGGTTTTTTTTTATGCATCCGATACTGTGCGCTAGAAATGCGGCATGCAAAATTTTGTGAACAGTCCCCATCAAATGGTCCCACGTGCGGAACGTGTGAGACCCAAATTTGACGTGCACTAGAAAATAGAATAGCACCATGCATATTAAAGGCATCAGCAACAACAATAGTGAAATGATAAAATTCCAGGAAAAAGGCGTGCAAACATGAGAGAACACAATAAAACTCGCCACTCATACTTCAAGAGGTTCATACAAAATATCGAGGACACATTTACAATGGAAACACTTCAGATGCGGGGCATGGGTTGAGAAACTCAAAATTAACTTTATCCAAAACCTTCCAAACGTTGCGAACTTCCCGAGTATGCTTTCGCTCACGGTCACAAGCATCGGGGTCCCCACGGATGTCCTCTACCCTCCGATAGGCGCCCAGTATGGCTGATTGTTGAAAAAGCTGATGAAGAAGATCAATGAGATCATCCCGCCTCCTCTTTGAGATCAAGCCCATAAGGTACACCGAATGCACCTTATCCTCGGCAGCGTCTAAGTCCCCGAGTGGTATGCCGGCGCAAAAGAGAGGAAGGGCCTCCCGGATCGCCAGTACGATCAGCCTCAGAAGAGAAGAGCGACGGGAAAGTAGTCGATGGTTGTACTCATCAAAGCGGCTCATGATCTCGGCGCACTGGGCATCAGTGAACTCTTGGTCCTGACTGCGGCCCAGCGCACAAATGTTCCCATAGGAAATGATCTCGTCAAGACGATACAGATGGGCGTCCATGATACCTGAAATAAAAGTCACTAGCATCATTACAAAATCCCCATCGCATTAATTGCAGAAGAACAGCCTCGGGCCAAGAGACCCCAAGGAGCCTCTGTGTGAAGAGATTGAGTTCTTCATAGGAATTAAATTCCTTATTAGAAAAAAAAAGGGGGAATTAAATTCCCAGAAATAATTTTGATGGAATTAAAGTCCATGGAGTTGAAACGTTGTCATCATCTCCCCAAAGGTCACCTAAAACCTAAGAGATCTACAGTTCGAAGGCTCCCTGTTCTTATGGAGAAACGTGAAGAAAAATGGGTTCTTGGCGAAACCCTTAATATAGATTTAAAATCCAAAGAGTTCTTTTAAAGACAAAGGCGCTTTGGCCGTTTAACATTCTTACCTGAGGGAAAGGATCCGTCAACAGAGTTAAACTCTGGGAAATGATCAAGACAGAGAACTAAGCTCTGGAAGTGAGAATTAAATTCTCAAAGAAGAAATTCTCAGAGGAAGAAGACGAACAAGGTGAAGGCTCCTATGAAGAGACAGAGCTATTTATAGAAGATAGTGAAAACGTTTCATCTCCCCAGATCCCTAAAGGAATCCAACGGTTGCGAGAGGTGACAGCGTTGCACTCACGTGCTGACACGTGAGAACAACGCTGTGGGGGCATTTGTTTCCTGATTTAAAATCAGGAAAGCTTCTGGGAAAAGCTTCAAAAGAGGCCACGTGCTTACACGTGACAGCAGTCACGTGTTGACACGTGACCTATAAAATACAGAAAAAGCGCACTTTGATTCGCTGATCAAGTCAAGGAAAAAAGCTTCAGAAGAGGTCACGTGCTCCCACGTGACCAGGGTCACGTGTCGACACGTGACGTTCAAAGCAGCAAACTCGCTCTCCAATTGAACCAAAGAAAGAAGTGCCAGACAGGGGTCACGTGCTCACACGTGACCAGGCGTCACGTGGTAGCACGTGATGGCTACAACAGCAACCGGAAGATAGCGCAGAAAGGAAGAGGATTCTTCATTCCAAAGAGGGTCACGTGTCTACATGTGACCATGGGTCACGTGGTCACACGTGACCGGCTTTCAAAGCCCATTTTTGACGACAGAATTAAATTCTGAAGGAAATTCGAATCTTTCCAAAGGAAAGTAATTATTTGGGACCAATCAAATTAAAGATCCAGAGATGATTAAATATCATCTATCTATGGAAAATCTCGGGTTTGGAAAGATTTCCCCCTTAAAAATCTAACCAAAATAACAAAGGAAAATCTCTGGATTTAAAATCCAATGGTGAATAAAATTCACCTGATAATCCAAAGGCCCAAAATGAATGATGGACGCAAATCAAATCTCTCAATGAAGATTCACAAAAGACTGATTGATTCGGCTGCTTCTCCTATAAATAGGAGCCAAGGGACACAAAAAAGAGATATACATACGCAGAGAAGAAAAGAGAAAAGGAGAAGAGCTTTGATACTTGGAAAAGACTCAGATCTTCTGCAAAAAACCCTAGGTAAGAAAGGGAAAGCCTTTTGGAAAGAAAAAGAATTTAATTCTCAACAGAGTTTAACTCTGAGGCATAAAACGAGAGAGCATATCTCCTCCCTCTTTGATAGAGGATCTGCAAAGTGCACATCTCCCCTTAAGGTTGAGAATTTAATTCTCAATGGGTCGAGATCCTGCCATGCAGATCCAAAACATAGAGAAGGAATGCAAGCATGAGAATTTAACTCTCATAGAACTATAGGAATTTAATTCCTCCAAAATAAAGTTAGGGTTCGACCCTGTATCATGGGAATTTAATTCCTTCAAAACAAAAAGAAACAGGGTTGAACCCTAATTAAGAACATAGTTCTGTCGAAACAGTGGGAATTTAATTCCTTTAATCATAATCCTCAGAAAAGGGGAGTTTAATTCCTTAAAAGCTTTTGTTAGGGTTTAACCCTATTCGGTTCTTCGCATAAACAAGGAATTTAATTCCCACAGAAAACTCAGATTTAAACTCTATTCCAGAATATAAGCCTTCAAAAGGAAATAGGAATTTAATTCCTCTGAAATTAAAAGTTCGAGGAATTTAATTCCTGAAAGAGGAGTAACAGATCCTCCAAAAAACAACATTGAGGCAGGGTCACGTGTCACCACGTGACCCCCCCAAAAGCCCTACAGAAAGCCCCTTTGAGGCAGCACCCCACGTGACCCACGTGACTTTCAGCAGAAGCCTTAACACATAGGCATTTGAATGCCCGTCACGTGCTGACACGTGACGCTATCAAAGACACAGTAATTTCGGCAGAATCATTGAAGGGAAGGCACTCTCACGTGGGGCCACGTGACCGTTCTTGCTGTAGTGTTTGACACTAAGTTAAAACCCTCGAATCCAGTATTGAAATGCTATCGGGCCTTAGTGTTCAACACTAATTAAAGAATTTTGTTCGTAGTGTTCAATATTAATTGTTTTAATATTCGGCACTAATTTGAGATCCCCATTGCCAGTGTTCAACACTGAGCTGTTTTAGTGCTTATGATCATTTCAAGGCCTTGTTGCTGGTGTTTAACACCAATTATTCTTCTAGTGTTAAACACTAACTTGTCAAACTCATTCCCAGTGTTCAACACTGATTGCTTTGAAGTGTTTAACACTAGTCTATAGCCCAATTGGCTAAAGGGATAGAGGCAAAGCTTCTCCCTCGATGGACTCACAAGGAATCAATATTCCAGACATGATGGGACTTAGCCCAAGCTGGCCATAAGTCCTCAATTCGTGACTAATTGGGCCAATGGGCTCATAACATAATCAGTCCTGACCTCAAATTGGGCCAGGGACTGCTCAAGCCACTCCGGTTCTAGGGTACATCTCTTCACTCCTTTGATACTTGGCATTGTAATCCCTCAATGTCTTCAAAGAGGTGACGGGTCCCGACGACCACCCATGATATGGACTGTGGGGTCCTTAAACTCATACAAATTCCTGGTCACGCGGAACGTGGATAACGTCACTCTTTGACCCCACGGAAAACGTCCAGAGCGGAGCCTGGTCCTCGCTAAGCACGGCAGTGAACCCGTGTGAAGCATCCAGAGCACATACCGGACTGTGGGGTCCTTAAACCCATGGACTACGACGTCCTTAACCTTGACCGAGATGTCTTAAAACTAACAACGGACCGCAATGTCCTTAAACTACCCACAGACCGCAATGTCCTTAAACTACCCATGGACCGCAACGTCCCTAAACTAGAACAATAGAGCCCTTCATATGCTCTTTTGTTGGACCTAAACGGTCCCGTTTAAGTTGATCTTAGCCTCGAAGATGGCTAACACGTCCTTAAACCCTCAAACATACTGGACTACGAATCCCCCAAATTAACTCCGGCTCAAGGGTACATCTCTGAACTCCTCTGACATCTGTCGTTGTAATCCTTCAACGTCGTCAGAGAGGTGATGGGTCCCGACAGCCATACAGACGATGGACCACTATGTCCCTAAACTGGAACATTAGAGTCCAAACACTCTTTTGTCGGATCTAAACGATCCCGTTAAGTTGATCTTAGTCACAAAGTTAGACTAACGTATCCTTAACAAACGTTTGAGTTGATCTTAGCCTCGAGTAGGGCTGACGTATCCTCAAACCAAACCCCCCCCCAAACCCAAATTTAAGATAATGCGGATTTGGGCTAGTCCACGCCCTACAGGCGACGACATAACTCAGTCTCCGTAAACAATCCACGGGCAATAAAACAAACACCCACGACACGAAGTGACCATCTGGAGAAGGAGAAAGTTGTTACCGCAATGCGGTAGCGTAATTAACTGCAGGGGCTTGCGCCTGCAGGGAAGAGCATCCCTACAATCAAAAACCCCTCAAACGAGGGGGAATCTGACGAAGTCTGCTACATCGGTCGCATCCGTTTAAACCTTCGATATATGGTGCCATAAATCAACTTGGCATCTTCGGAGAGGTGGACGGATAGCACCAATTAGCATCTGCCCCGAACCTAACGCCTCAGACGTCCCAACGTCCCGGCCGCCGTTCGGAGGGGAACAAGGTCGTTTGATTCTTTTTGGTTGAGATGTCTGGGACCTGAGGAGGTGAAAAGAGTCATTCAGGAAGTTCACGACGGACTTTGCGGTTCTCACCAAGCAGGCCCAAAGATGAAGTTGAAGATTAAACGGATGGGCTATTATTGGCCAACGATGATTCAGGACTGCCTTGAGTATGCGAAGCAATGCCACTCATGCCAAATTCATGGGGGCTTCATCCATCAGCACCCAAATCCTCTACATCCAACAGTGGCTAGCTGGCCATTCGAAATGTGGGGAACTGACATAATCGGCTCCATCGAACCAGCATCGTCCAGGGGACATCGGTTCATCTTGGCGACGACTGACTACTTCTCCAAATGGGCAGAAGCAGTACCGCTGAGGGAAGTGAAGACGGAGAATATCCTCCATTTCTTCAAGACGCACGTCATTTATCGGTTTGGAACTCCGCGACGGATCATCTCCGATAACGAGCCAGCCTACAGAAGCCACAAGATCAGCCGCTTCGCGCAACAACACAATATAGACTGGACATATTCCTCCGTTTATAATCCTCGAGCTAACGGTTTAGTTGAGGCTTTCAACAAGACCTTGACAAAGATCATGAAGAAGACGGTGTCCCGAAATAAGAAGGACTGGCACGAGAGACTACAAGAAGCTCTCTGGGCATATCGAACTACATTCAAGACGGCCACAAACACAACATCGTACGCGTTAGTCTTCGGTACAGAAGTAGTACTCCCCCTCGAGACAGAGTTACCCTCTCTACGAGTGGCAGTCTACTACGAGCTGACGGACGAAGAAAATGCTCACCTTCGGCTTGAGGAGCTTGATGCCCTTGATGAAACCCGGCTCATAGCGCAACGAAATCTGGAGGCTTATAAAGTAAAGATGACGCGCTCATATGAAAGATTGACCAGGCCGAGGACATTCCGCCAAGGCAAACTCGTGCTAGTGGTCAAAAGACCTATGATCCCCAATCGTGCCAAGCGGGGAAAATTCGAGCCGAACTATGAAGGCCCGTACATCATAGACGAGGTCTACCAGGGTGGAGCCTATCTACTCATGGATATGCACGGTGAAAGGCCTTTCAGGCCAATAAATGGTCGCTTCCTAAAGAAATACTACGCTTAATGAGTCACAGCTTAGGTCAATGATAGACGACGACGACTATGTCCGCTCACTATCTTCCCAAGCCCAAAACTCTATAAGTAGTAGCTGGCCAACGGACCGAAACGTCCTTAAACTAATGACGGGCCACTACGTCCTGAAACTAGCTGACAACCGAAACGTCTTTAAACTATCGCAGCATCCTCAGGCTGACGAAATAAAAAAAAGGGAATAAAAAAATAATAAAAATAAAGACGGCATGTCCATAAGCGAAATGGGCACGGATGAAAACCCGAAAGGGCTCCGTGAGTAAAAACAGCAGGGCTACCGGTGAGTGTTCGTGAAAACCCGAAAGGGCGCGATCTCGTTTAAAAAAAATAAAAAAAAATAAAAAAAAATAGAATAAAAAAAGACGGTATGTCCATAAGCAAAATGGGCACGGATGAAAACCCGAAAGGGCTCCGTGAGTAAAAACAGCAGGGCTACCGGCGAGTATTTGTGAAAACCCGAAAGGGCGCAACTTCGTTAAAGGACACTTACAGGGTCCTCTCGACCTTGTAAGGAGAAACCACCCGCTTGAGGTCCTTACGACTCACAAGGGAGCAATACACTTAGGGATCCCCACGATTCCTAATGAGAAAATACACTTGCGAGATCCTCACGACTCGTAAGGAGAACTCTCTTATGGGACCCTCACGGCTCATAAGATTTAAAAGTCTTAAGTTACAGAGACCTGAACCTGTTCTTAAGCAACTCCCACAACCTTCAATATTGCCCTACATGTGGCTCAATACTGACCCTTGTATACAATCCACGGGTGCGAATAAACATTTTCCTAACCAAGTCTCACCCGTGGCTAGGGATATGCCTATATGGTGAACAACCCTTGTAAGTCCTCTCGACTTATAAGGAGAAAACCCTTTTGTAAGATCCTTACGACTTACAGGGGAATATACACTTAGGAATCCTCACGATCCCTAAGGAGAAAACACACCTACGAGATCCTCAAGACTTGCATGAAGTCAAAAGCCTTAGTCGACGGCATCCTAACCCTGTTCGCTAAGCCACCTTTGTTCGACATCGACAGAGGCAAATGATGATTCACTCCTGGCAGTATCCCAGTTGTAGCGATGTTGATGCCTAAACCGGTATCAAATTCCAAGTCCTTTCATGGCAAATGATGATTCGCTCCTGGCAGTATTCCAGTTGTAGCGATACCGATACTGAGATTGGCACCAGATTCCAAGTTCCACACTCGCGATAAAAAAAAATCAGCGAGCCATACGTGCATACAAAATAGCCGAAATGATGGGGCAACTTGCAATAAAAAGCAGCAAGTAAAAATGTATGCATGCAAAATAGCCGAAATGATTGGGCAACTCGTAATAAAAAGCAGCGAATGAAAATAAAATAAATAGCCGAAATGATTGGGCAACTCGCAATAAAAAGTAGCGAGTGAAAATAAAATAAATAGCCGAAATGATTGGGCACCGCGAAAAATAGACGAAATGATTGGGCAATCGCAACCTTCGCGATATAAAAGCTGAAATGATAGAGCATCGCGGAAATAAAATAATAATATAAAAAAAATGAGTGAAACTTTTGCCCTACAGGCGATATCACAGCAATCCCTGTATACAATCCAGGGGCGCAAACACAGAAGGAAACATATCTTCCCTTCCCATGCTACATCAGAAGACGGAGCCAAGTCTTGACGGCAACTTATATGAAGCCCGAAAGACAATCGGAGATTATCTCACCCCAGCGTGAAGTGATCACCACTTCGTCATTCGTCTCTACACAACAGACGAAATGTCACTACAACGTCTCTCCTCCAACAGGATTCGGACACACCACAATAAGCGAAGCGAAGGCCGAATTCCTGGCTTCAGGGTCTTTACGGTAACTCATATAAAACCCGAAAGACACATTACTTCGACTCAGGGAAACCAGTGTCCTTGAAGAGGACTCCTTGATTCGCGTCGGCCCGCAGAGAAACCAGTGTCTTTGCAGGAATACCCCGATTCGTTTCAACCTCGAGGAAACCAGTGTCCTCGGCAAAATACTTCGACTCAGGAAAACCAGTGTCCTTGACGAGAACTCCTTGATTCGCGTTGGCCCGCAGAGAAACCAGTGTCTTTGCAGGAATACCCCGATTCGTTTCAACTCCGAGGAAACCAGTGTCCTCGGCAAAATACTTAGACTCAGGGAAACCAGTGTCCTTGACGAGAACTCCTTGATTCGCGTCGGCCCGCAGAGAAACCAGTGTCTTTACAGGAATACTCCGATTCGTTTCAACCTCGGGGAAACTAGTGTCCTCGGCAGAATACTTCGACTCAGGGAAACTAGTGTCCTTGATGAGAACTCCTTGATTCGTGTCGGCCCGTAGAGAAACCAGTGTCTTTGCAGGAATACCCCGATTCATTTCAACTCCGAGGAAACCAGTGTCCTCGGCAAAATACTTCGACTCAGGGAAACCAGTGTCCTTGACGAGAACTCCTTGATTCGTGTCGGCCCGCAGAGAAACCAGTGTCTTTGCAGGAATACCCCGATTCGTTTCAACTCCGAGGAAACCAGTGTCCTCGGCAAAATACTTCGACTCAGGGAAACCGGTGTCCTTGATGAGAACTCCTTGATTCGCGTCGGCTCGCAGAGAAACCAGTGTCTTTGCAGGAATACTCCGATCGTTTCAACTCCGAGGAAACCAGTGTCCTCGGCAAAATATTTCGACTCAGGGAAACCAGTGTCCTTGACGAGAACTCCTTGATTTGCGTCGGCCCGCAGAGAAACCAGTGTCTTTGCAGGAATACCCCGATTCGTTTCAACCTCGAGGAAACCAGTGTCCTCGGCAAAATACTTCGACTCAGGGAAACCAGTGTCCTTGACGAGAACTCCTTGATTTGCGTCGGCCCGCAGAGAAACCAGTGTCTTTGCAGGAATACTCCGATTCGTTTCAACTCCGAGGAAACCAGTGTCCTCGGCAAAATACTTCGACTCAGGGAAACCAGTGTCCTTGACGAGAACTCCTTGATTCGCGTCGGCCCGCAGAGAAACCAGTGTCTTTGCAGGAATACCCTGATTCGTTTCAACCTCGAGGAAACCAGTGACCTCGGCAAAATACCTCGATTCAGGGAAATCAGCGTCCTTGACGAGAGCTTCTTGATTCACGTCAGCCCGCAGAGAAACCAGTGTCTTTGCAGGAATACTCCGATTCGTTTCAACCTCAAGGAAACCAGTGTCCTTGGCGAGAGCTGCTCGATTCGTCTCGACTCATGAAGAAATTAGTGTCTTCATGAGGACTTCCCGATTCGTCTCTGTCACGACCCGAAAGTACGGAGCATGACCGGCACTTAGACTACGAACGTCTCAAGGCGTACGTAAGCTAAGTAAGCCGAACCCAGAAATCCAAACCAAGAGAAGCAGTAGAGTGTAGGAAGAACCATATCAAAACAACCTGTATGCAACATAATATACAACGCCTAAAGGCAAGGATCACAACAGAAATGAAACTCAACCAGCAAGAACCCATGGAAATATAACACGCGACTCTAAGGTCGAAAGAATAACATCACTGGTCTCTATCTCAAAAATAAATACATGTTTGGTTGATGGAACTTCTAGATACAACTGAAATATAATATACAAGGTATAATGGTGGGTAAGATACAATAAACCCACCTACTAGCAAGTCACCCGAAAGGTACAGTGCCCGCAAAGCCGTAATGAAACCTGTACGGCAAACCTGCAAGAAACTGGGGCACAATGGGGGTGAGTTGCCAACTCGAGAGTAGAAAAAGATCTACGAACAGAAAATCGCATGTATGACGCAATCCTAGGTCATACGATCATAATATATAATCCTCAAATATATAACCAGCAATCTCTAACCATGTCTAGGGTAAATATCTAACCCAAGTGTAAACCCATGTGCCTGTGTCAGTGCATCAGGTGGCGATATATCATATGAATGATGTATGAATGCATGAAACAGAATGCATGTACTGAAGAAAACTGCTTTTGTAACTTTGTGAGATTTCTGTATTTTTAAAATGAGGTATCATAATGAAATCAGCATAAAATAGTGCCTAGCATCGGCACAAAACATAAATCTCAATATCTCGATATCTCTGTATCACAATCTCTGTACCTCAGTATCTCAAATCTCAATGTCTCAATCATAATATCCAGGGCGCCGTCAGTCCAGATCGGCCCCTACCATCCATCTCATGACTACGACGGTATCCTTCGGATATCCGACGTGTCGGGTAATATCACCGGTCGGTCGTCCTCCCCTGCACAGGCTCAACGCCATCTCCTGCGATCTTCTTGTCCCGGGATACCGCACCGGGCCCACCATGTACCCGAAACGGTTCATCCGCCTCCTCGAATCGGGTCTCGAAATCCATCAGCAAAACTCATGGTGGACGACTCAAACATCATGGAAAAACCGCATTTATTTAAAAAGAGAGAAAGCGGTATATATATGTTTTGCGGTTTTCCTCCAAATCCAGAAAACATCATGGAAATCCGAATCATCAATAGTATGTAAACCATGAATATAAGCATGAGAATCCATGAATGCGGCATATAATGAACAACAGTATGCATGATGTGACAAGCAATAGCTACAATGTCAAGCTGGCATATAAGGCAATGCACTAATACCATGTCACTACTAGCTAACAAGCTAAATCAGGCAATAATATTCTCTAAGTGTACGTGACATGGCAATTACCGATGAAGATGTGTGTGCGACAGCAAATAAGTGTACGTGGTACATACGCATCATCGGTAATGGTGCTGGTGTCCTAGCAGCAGGATATCAATAATAGAATATGAATCACAACAGTATGCGATGCAGAGCAACAATAATAATATGCGGGAGCTGAAATACTGAACACCATGATCGCCAAACTGTATCTAAGGTCATAAAAGTCACATAGCTACACCACTACAAGGCTGAACTAAAGCTAACAGTAGGTAAGGGAAACCGCCTAATCTCTGAGTCGATACATATAAATATATACATATAGTCGGTGATCCCGCCTCGATAATATTACATCCGATAACATACCTCTATAATCAGTTATTCCCAAATCAAGAGTGCGGATCAAACATCAAATTATAGCTCGTACGTAAATCCGTCGTACGGCCTCCCCAAATCTGGGTACGGGTCAATATCACATTCGTCATGTCATTCATCAAGTATTCTTTTTATCAAATATCATAATCTAGGGTACTGACCTACATCTAGTACTACGCTAACATCATCACTATAATGAAGATCTGATTACTGATCGACAGTCTAGTATAAATCGATATTATCCTCATATATCATCACAAGAGTATACATTGCCCAAGGCGGCCTATCATAAGTATCCAGACATATCATATCATATCATATCCTATCGTATATCATAACTACATGTCGATCATTATATATTTATATCACCATTCCTATGGCGTTATTATTCCCAAAATCCTCTAAAGCATCAAGACGTATCTTACTCATGAATTTTATCATATCACCTATATCATAATCTCAGATCAAACTCATCGACTCATATCAATCCCATGTCATCCTCAAATCCGTATATGAGCACATACTCCCAAACCCATATGAACACATATCTATATAGAATCCCATAACCACATATGAAATATGGATGTATGTAAGTATGTATGTGTGTATATGTAAGTGTAGTTCACCCACCACCTAAGGTTTCGTAACCATGCACCAATCCAACACCAATATCCATCTTAAATCATCAATAATAAATCCCAACAACATATAATAAATTGTTGGTGTGTATACGCATCCATATACATCACCACGGACTGCGGGGGTGCTATACGCCATCCACCCGACTTCTCCCCGTAGATATAAATCTACTCACTTAGTTATGTGTGCCGGTGCCGATGTCGCCGTTTGCATCTCCAATGCCTCGACGCCACGTGGGGTACCTATAAGGATATCACACGCTAAAACTCATGAAAACCATGTCGGAAACCAAAATGGTGCACACTACACCCATAGGTAAAAACCTGTGACCTTGTGTGCAAACATAGCCAATCACCACTGTCGTTGACGTCCAAACGCCACCCGACAGATACGAATCATCGAATATCAAAATCCATACGAAAACGAGTCGTAAATCATACGCCAACTCATGACATTCAACCCAGATTTTACCCTAACAGGAAATAGTCAAAACTAGACATACCGGGGGTCAAGTTTACATGAAATAGGGCTGTGCACGCAAAACGAGGCAGTTTTACCCTGCTCTGGCCGCAAATTGCGGCCAGGGGGATTAAATTTGCGGCCGGGACTTTGAGATGGTGGCTAGGGCTTTGGGTAGTGGTTCCAGGGTGCCTGCACAGCTCACTGCCAAGTCAATTTTACTCTAGGAGGTCCCGGGTGAAAGCAGGTCTCAGAAAGGTCACAAAATCGACGAAAACGCTAATTTACACCAAGTCGAACAACTCTGGTAACTAACTAGAGATCTGGGGTTTCTTGGTTACAATGGTCTCAAATACACCTAATAAGGTTACCCGGACAATCGAAACCATCTCTTGGCCAAACCTCACTCAATTTCACTAAAACTACCACTAGATCTCAAATATAACAGTAACTTTCAGTTTCTAACAGCTATAACTTGCGAGATAGGAATTGGGTTGCAAGATTATACCTCAAGAGAATCCTAGAATGTAGGAAAAAAGAGGATGAAGGAAGGAGGGTTGGGTTGGTGCTGCTGAAGTGCCCCGGGACTGAAGCTGCTGTTGCAACAGAGGCTGATGCTGGTTCTGTTTTAGGTTGCTGCTGCTGCTGCTATAGTGGTAGTGTATGGGTTGCTGTTTGCAGCAGCTACTGGCAGGGGCTGAGGTTGTTTTTGTTGTGAGATGAAGTGTTGTAGTTGTGGTTTGATGATGGTGTTGTGGGGTGTTGGTTTGAATAGAGTTGTTGCTGCTGTGGCTTGTTGGTTTCTGGCTGAAACTGCTGCTATTGTTTGTTATATTTTGTTGTTGATGAAGTAGCAGCTAATGAAGGGGTTTGAGGTATTTGTGGTGAAGTGTTGGAGTTGTTGCAATGATGCTAGGGGCTGATGTAGTGCTGAAGTGAGGAAATTGGGCTGATGTAGCTGCTGAAATGGCTGTTTCAGCAGCTGATTTGTTGATATGGGGGTGTATAGATGTGGGGGTAGTGGCTGCAGCTGCTGTAGCTGTTGTAGGGGCTGGTGTGAGTGTGTAGGTGGCTGATGTGTTGGTGAAGGGACCTGATGCAGCTGCTGCTGGGGTGTGCTGATGCAAAATTGGGGGCTGATGGATTTGTTTCAGCTGAATTCAGGGCTGATGTGCTGATGGTGGCTGAAGTGTTTTGAAATGGTGTGATGTGTGAGAGGTAGTATGAAAGAGCACAAGGGATAATGGAAATTGAGAAGGATCATGGCACACTCTAGCCGCCTCTCTCTCTCTCACTCAAGTGCTAGCTTACACAAGCCACAAAGCCATCATGGCTCACCCTCTCCTACACAAGTCAACCTAACCCTAATCACCCTTAACAAGCTAAAACCCTTAATTTACCCAATTAACCTAATCAAATGGTTCAACCCACCATGGTCATCTAAGCATGGTCCAACCCTAGGCCACCATGACCAAAACAAGAAACAAGTATAACAAGTGTAGAAATGTCATGTGCACATTTTTGCACAAAAAGCCAAAAATACAAATTAGCGATTTTTAATCGCGGTTAACACCAAAATAGCATTTACGTAACCATACAAGCTTAAAATGACATATTTCCACAAAATATCTTATTTTAGAATTTTCCAAAATTTTCTCCGGAATTTTCACCATTTATCGGTATTTAATTATACCGACTATTAAAATATTCATTAAAAATTAATATTAAATTATGAAAATTCCCAAAAATAATATTTTATTTTTTTTTGAAATGTTACAGTCTCGACCTACAAGATAAAGCCTTAGGCAGCAGGGATTAAAAAAAAACTTGTTTCCTAAGCACTGGGACCCTGCAAGTTGGTCTAAAACGGTCTCTTGCATACTATCCACGGGTCTCACTCTCTGAAGTCGAATCTCGACAAGTAGGGAAACAACCGCTTACGAGTCCTCTCGACTCGTAAGAGGGAAAATTCTCTTATAAGATCCTTACGACTTATAAGAGAAAAAGCATTTAGGAATCCTCACGATTCCTAAGGAGAAAATACACCTACGAGATCCCCTCGATCCGTAGGGAGAAAATTCTCTATGAGACCCTCACGGCTCATAGAGTTGGAAAGTATTAGGCAGAAGATCTGAACCTGCCTCTTAAGCCATCATTACCTCTTGAAGAAGCCAGGACAAGATGCTCGCGTTAGCATCTGTCAACTATGTTTACTAAGGTAGCATGCTGATAATAAAAGAAAGAAAAAGGCGGAGAAATGACACAAAATATTGCAAAAAAAAATGTATATATTTATTCATCAATTCAATCAAGTACAAGGTGAATCGTATAAAAGAATAAAGAATGGATACATCTTATTCGAAAAAATTTTAAGTATATGATCGATACAAGGGCAGCTACTGAGAAGGAAGCGTCCTAAATAGCCCTATCAATTGTTCGCGCACTTCCTTCCATGCCTTCTCCTGATCGGCCGCCACTGCCAATTCTGCTTCCACTTGAGCCCGCTGCTGCAAGAAGGATGAAAGCTGCTCCTCAACTGCCTGTTGAGCTGCTTCGCGGCCTTGGGAATCACGCTTGGCGGCATCGAGCTTCTGCTTCAGTGTTAGCCTATTAGAGATACTTTCCAGAAGGCCCTCGAAGATAGCCTTCACCTGGACAGCATTCGCCTCAAACTCAGCACGCAGACGAGCCGTCTCGCTTGAGGTCTCTTGGCATTCCCTCAGCCTTAAAGCCGCTTCTTGTTCCAAGTGGCGGAAGTAAGAAGCGCTTTGCTCGATCCATGCTGCTAGTTGAGTGCTTGCAGCTAAGGTCTCGGGGGTAGGGCGTATAAACTCCAATTGATGCAGGGGAACCTCGATTTCCCTGCAGTGATTAACCCAAAACTCAACGGCGCCTTCATTATGAAAATTTACAAGCACCGCCAACATCAGGTTAACCTCCGCAGCGAAATCTGCAGCACATGGGGGAGCGTCTGCGTCAAGCTCTTCGACGTATCCGCTCAGCATGACCAAGCTCATTGCGGCACCCTTTGAAGATGGACGTCTCAAGAAGGGTCCCGCCGGCATTACGATGTGAGACTTGAAGGGCGCCGGAACCAGAACGACAGCTGAAAAAACAAAATACGATCAGATGACGGTTCAAGAAATATCAGAAAGTCATCGATGGGATAGTGTACTATACCGGCTGCAGCAGGCGGCAAAGCCGGGAGGGCCGGTGGCGCGACCGATCTTTCATCTCCTCCTTTGATTTGTAGCACTACAATCAGGACAAGGAAGAGTTAGAAATAATTCCATTATTGAGAAAAGAAAGGCATCAATTGGAAACTATACTCACCAGCGCCACTGGAGGAGGCGAGTTCAGACGGGAAGGAGAAGTGCGGATGCAACACCTGGTAGAGGTGATCAAAAAGCACTCCTGCAAAGACGCAGTAGTACAACATCAGCACATAGATCATGCGGCCGAAAGATGAAATTGATGGGTCACGAATCAATACCTTCCAGCATCTGCGATGGTACGAGAGAAGGCTGAGAGGTGGCCACCGCTAAGGCAGTAGCTGACGGCGCCCCCTCGAGCAATGGAGCGTCAGCACTGGCTGCACCTGCATTAAAAACAAAGATACACCTGTCAGGAAGGATTGCAAGATAAAGAAAAAAGGACAGTAGAGCCGCCAGCCGAAACGGAGGCGTCTCCCTTCTCCATCGACATGAGTCCACCTCCCGTGGCCTCATCACCCGACTCTATGGGGGTTGTCGTCGTGCTCGCGCGGCCAGGAGACGGCGGAGGACCGTAGACGGGAAGAGCGATGATTGGAGCATTGCCAGACTCTTGAGAAAGAGTGGCTGGCTTGTCCTCAGGAGTCATGCCTGTCTCACCCGCTACTCCTTCGGGCTCGACGATCGCCGCTGTCTCGTCCGCCGTCGCCATGGGGTCACCGGTCTCAGGCGTTCCGTCCGCTGCTGCCCCAGACTCAGTTATAACAACCGTCTCATTTGCCGCTACCTCGGGCTCGGCATCGACGGCCTTCTCTGGCACAGTTTCCTCAGCCCCTAGCTCGGGTACAGCGACTACGGCTGCACCACCTACCATCGCCTCGGGATCGGCTGCCACCTTTTCCACCGTCCCCTCAGGCTCGATGGTTTCCGCCTTCCCTTCGGTTGGGCTTGGCCCTGCAGGAAAAGATGTCTTAGAACTGATAGTTGTACAATTCTTACAACAAAGTCTCGAGAGACACATTACCTGAGGAGGATCGATCGTTGGTCACCCGAACTGCACGTGCCGCCTGTCTGTGAGTAGTAGAGAAGGCGACCAGAGACTCTTCTGAAGGGGTAGCAGCACGAGGAATGGTGCTTGGGCCCGCTCCCACGGCCAAAGCAGCTCTGCGCTCCTTCGCCTCGCGCCTCAACCGCTTCCTCTCCTCCCGAGCCGTCACGACGGACCTCTTCGAAGCCTCCTTCATCAAGGTGTCGTCGTCCTCATTTAAAGTTGCCTCCACAGCCTTCAAGGCATCTCTCATCGGCTCCTCAAGTCGGGTCTCTCGCGGTAGCCCCGAAGAGGTCAGGACTTCAGTAGCTGGCTCAGGAAAAGCCCCCGCATCGGCGTGTGCAGAAGATCCCGCGGTCCCTGCAATAAGACAAAGAAAAGGTTAGATTGACCATCACAAAGGAGAATAAATACTTAATGAATCGAAATATACAGAGGCCTAAGGATGCTCTGAGTCGTCCCTCCTCTTGAAAAGTTTTGAGGGAAGCAGCGATAGCTTCTTCAGTGGTGATGCCTGTTTAAAGAGAAGAAGGGAAAAGCATTAGTCAAAGACAGTAATATTACCCGATTGCGCAACCTTAGCTAGCCACGCGTAGCGCCTCGCCAATCGCTCTGAATCTGCGATAGCGGCCGCCAGATCAGTGTCATCTGGCGGCATAACTAATCCTTTGTTGGTCCCGTATTCGCCCAAGCCCTCGCTATAGGGAGCATGAGGTTCTTGACCGAATACAACGTCATCTGAGAGGATCGACTTCTTCTTCCTCTTCTGCGCGCGGACCCCAGTCGCACCCAAAATTAACTTGCGCTTGGTGGGCACCTTAGGGCGGCGGGTCCCAATGTCCGCGCCGACACCGGACTCCGGCGAAACCACATTTACCGTCTCCACTGGAGCATGGGGGGCTGGTGGCACATCCACAGTATCGTAAAGCAGCAATCCGCGCGGAGGGCTCAACACGCACGTTGGTCCAACTCCAGAATCTTTCAGTGAAGGAATGACCGAGGTCTTCGGCTTCAGGGGAGCCTTGCGGTCGCCGCCGGGAGGCGCGCCCTTGTGGTCAACCAACATGCGCTTCTCCTCACGGATAACTGGACCCATTGCGTGCGCGTACCAAGCCACATACACGTGGAGGACCCGGGGGGCGCAGCTCGGCTCGCTGATGAAAAAGTGGGAGCCCGTATTCAGCCGCGTGAAATGGTGCATTGCGCTCCGTATCCCCTCCCTGCTGGCCACGGGCTCTTCCAAGAATGCCTCCAGCGGGATACCCTGGTTATAGCTGGATTGTTGGGCGAACCGGTGGGGGTTATACCTCATGAAGAGCGCCATCTCATTCTACCTGAACACCAGGTAGCCCGGCCGAATGGAGTAGAAGTGAAGAATCTCCCAGGCTTTCAGTACAGAGGCCCCGTCCTTGAAGTCGTCACACAGCACCACCACCGACTTGGAGGTTTCTGAGCCGATAGTTATAACTTTATCCACAAAAGAAATCCTCGCTCCGACTAGGTGTGGACGAAGGAGCAACCCCCTAGCCTCCCGCGGAGGTGCATTCACAATCGAGGCGCCGATCAGCCGCATGACACTTGGGAGCCTGCACCTCTCAAAAAACGAAAGGCTCTTATGGACGCCGAATACCCCGTGCACGTGCATTTCCATCCACGAGGTGAAGTAGTGCATCGGGAAATTGGCAGGTTGCGCCCCGGATTCATTAGCGTCCGTCGCCATGCTAAGTCCATTGTATAGGTGAGCCAACCCGGCGATTCCTATTGATAACTGCAGGCCAACCACCATCCGATGCGCTGGGTAGAAAACGGACCGCCGCATATAGCGCAGGTGCATGGGGAGCGCGAAGCTGCACAGCCACAATCCCAGGAACCCTAAAAAGAAGGTCTCCTCATCAATGCCCGGGGTGGCGATTTCTGACAAGGGCATGATGGCGGCGTCGGGGAGATAGAAATCATTCTGATCGTCTTCCGATATTGGTCGACGGTCCAAGCCGAAGCCGAAAGGGTCATCGAGCTTGGCGAACTTTTCACTCCGCTCCAATAGAATCTCCGGTCGAAGGAAGCAGGCGATAAAATCTGTGAAACTGACTCCCCGGACTCCTGATTCCAGATAGAGACCTTCGTATATGTTCAGCACCTTCACCAAGCCCGGAAACTGGTGCTGAATAGCATTCTCCGGCGTCAAATCAAACACCAGCGGCTTGGTGGCGAAGACGTATTCGTCAGGAGGAAGCAGCTCCTCGTAATGCTCCCCCCCACGGGCAAACCCGAGATTTCGACGAACTCTTCCAGGGAGATGGAGACTTCCCTGTCCGTCATAAGGAAGGTGTGGGTGGGGATGTTCTATTGTTCGATGAAGGCCTTAACCCACCACGTCGGGGGAGCGGAGTACTCAAAAAGCGAGATGTAGATTGCCGAGTACAGACCTATCTTCATCAGATGAGTCCTTTTCGCCGATAGGATGTACCTGGCCCACTACAGATATCCGGCCGGTTGTCGCGGGGTCAATCCAATGTTGTATGCCTGTCTCCAAGGGCGTGCCTCGCCCTGACATATACGCCGCCCCAAGATGTCTACGGCCGGCGGCAGCTGCACGGGAATGGCAGCGATCGAAGGCTGGAGAAGATCCTCCGAATTCCAGTTCTTGACCTCCACGACATACTTCACCGGGGGTTCGTTCGCATAGGGGATCGACGAGATGGGCTCAGACGGCGTCGCGGAATCGAAGCTTCGGCGACCCTTGATGATATCATTATACCACCTGCCCCACAGGTGAAGGTTTTTGTGCTCGGGGTCATGATTCTTAATGAGGGCGAGCACCTCCTGATCCATTGGCGCTTCAGGGAATCCTTCCTTTGAGCGAACAAAGGGGAATGACAAATCAGCAGACATGTTTCCTGCAAAGGGACAGAAATTAGCCGTTGGTATCTTAATTTAATTTTTTTTTAAAAAGGGGGGGACCTGACACTTGGAACTTCAAGATTTATACCACACTGCAATACAGTGGGTAGGGGACCAAAGGGGGACCCACAAAATCTAGATGACAATTCATCAGTTAATAAGACAGCCCCATCATTGGATGGGACTGTCAATTAATGAGGAGATCCTCAAAAGAATATTCTCATTAATGAGAAATCCCTAAAGACAAGGAGAAAATCTCTTCTTTCAGAGCAAAGCTCTGTCACAGAGTGACACTTGTCAAACTCTGGTCTCAAGGGAATAAAATTCCTTAAAAGATCCTAGCTTTGTAATAGTGATGAGGAAATCCCTTTAAAAGAATTTAACTCCTAAAAATTAAAAAAATTTGGGATCTTAAAGATCCATGAAAACTCTTAAGAGTTCATCATCTTTGGATCAAAAGATCTTTATTTTTGCCAAAGAGCAATGCTCTGTTCATGGTTTAAAAAACCCTAAAGCAGGTTCTTGAGAGTAAGGCTCTGTCGGTGAAACCCCAAAGGGGTCTTCTTTAGATCAAAGATCTATGGGAGCAAGGCTCTGGCAATTAAAATTAATTTAATTTAATTTAATTTGAATTAAAAATTTTACCTAAAAAGTTTTAAGAGTTTGAACTCTGAAGTTCTTGAAAAATGAGAGCAAGGCTCAGAAGTTCTTAAAAGCAAGAGCAGGGCTCTAAGAAATAAAAGTTCTTGAAGATGGCAATCGTCTATTGAGGGCCAAGGGTCCTATTTATAGGCGCTTGCGTCCCTTCAACTCCTCAGTTGATCCAACGGCCAGGATCTTGCCACCGCTGCACTCACGTGTGCGCCACGTGAGCGCAACGGTGGGGGGGCATTTGTTTCCCCCAATCAGAGCAAATTTCTGTTTGAATTTCAAAAATTCAAAAATTGAAGCAACGCTTCAGATTCCTTGCGCTGCGCGGAATGCGCCACGTGTCAAAAGCAGACACGCCAGCGCAGCGCCTAAGGCAGCGCACCCAATCAGAGCAAGGCTCTATTTAAAACAAAAATAAAAGAAGCAACGCTTCAGCTGATTTGCGCTCTGCGCTGTGCGACACCCGGCAGCGCAGTTGCGCTGCGCGACACGTGGCAGCGCAGTTGTGTTGCGCTCTGCGCTGCTCTGCACGTGTCAAGCGCGGTACGCTTGCGCCAAATAGAAAAATTCTAGAAAGATCTTTCTGATCTTGTTAAAACAAGAAGATTATCTTCTGTAAAACAGAAGCTCTTGGATCAAAGATCTAACGGTGGGGAAAAATCCTTAAATCACTCAGAGAAAGATCTCTTTAACTGATTTAACAAATCAAATGGCACTATAAAAAGGCCCCTAGACTCCAAGTCTAAAGGACACGGAGATTAGATCAGAGGGAGAAAAACAGAGAACTCCTCTAAAGAAAATTTTGAGAAGAACTCAGAGGGGAAAAAAAGGTAAAAACCTTTAAATAAAGAAAAATTTTCTTCTATAAAGATCAATGATCTAAGAACAAGATCAAGATCTTCAATAAAAAAGGAAAAAAAAGATCAAGAAGATCCAATCACAAAAAGATAAAAAGAAGTATTACTTCACAGATCATTGGATCTATATAAAGGCATTGCCTTTTGTTGAACCCTTGGTTCTGGAATCTTAAAAGGTTCTTTTTTTTGATCCAAAATTGGATCAATATAATTAACAGTGCCTTGCACTTGTAAATCTGCACTGTTGCGCTCTTGGGTTGGCGCAAGCCACCAGAGAGTGCCACGTGTCAGCTCCAGAACAACTTGCGCTATGCGCTTTTAAAATAGAGCACTGCTCTCTTAAACTGGCGCAACTCACCAGAGCGCGCCACGTGTCAGCACGCAACAGCGCAGCGCACTGGCGTAGCGCACTGCGTTTGCGCTCACCAGAGCATGACACGTGTCACCTCCATATGCGCTTGCACTCATTAATTGGCGCAAAGCGCCTGACAGGCCACATGGCCAGTGTCAGATAATTAATGCACTGCATTATTGAAGAGAAGGGACGATCCCAACTAAAAAAAGGCCTAACAGGCCTAATAAAATTCCATGCATTATTCTAAAAAAAAGGGGCAGAGCCCAAACAAAGCTCTGTCAGACCAAAACAAATGCTGTGCATCATTTAAAAAGAGGCAGAGCCCAAATAAAGGTCCAACAGAGACCAAGATTAATGCTATGCATTATTAAACAAAGGGTAAAGCCCAAGCCAAGGCCTAACAGGCCAACTACAAATAAAAATGTTGAACGTTTTTTCAACTGGACTTAGCCCAATTCTGGCCGTAAGTCCTCAAATTAAATTGATTGAGCACGACTGCTCTCTTAAATCAATTTACACCCGGTTCAAGGGTACATCTCCGAACTCCTCTGATATCTGTCGTTGTAATCCTTCAATATCGTCAGAGAGGTGACGGGTCCCGACAACCACACATCGATACGGACTGTGGGGTCCTTAAACTCATGGACTTATGCGTCCTTAAACCAACAATACGGACTGTGGGTTCCTTATACTCATGGACTTATGCGTCCTTAAACCAACAATACGGACTATGGGGTCCTTAAACTCATGGACTTATGCGTCCTTAAACCAACACCTGTCCCCAAAATGGGAATGTTGGACCATCATGTCCCTAAACTGGAAATGGACCATCATGTCCCTAAACTGGAGATGGACCACTACGTCCTTAAACTGGCAATGGACCACTATGTCCCTAAACTGGAACAATAGAGCCCAAACGCTCTTTTGTCAGATCTAAACGATCTCGTTAAGTTGATCTTAGTCTCAAACTGGACTAATGTTTCCTTAACAAACGTTTAAGTTGATCTTAGCCTCAAATACGGCTAACGTATTCTTAAACCAAAACCCCAAACCCAAATCTAAGAAAATACGGATTTGGACTAATCCACGTCCTACGGGCGACGACATAAATTAGTCTCTGTAAACAATCCACGGGCAACCACAAACAAAACAAACACCCACGACACGAAGTGAAATTCTGGAGAAGGAAAAAGTTGTTACCGCGATGCGGTAGCGTAATTAATTGCAGGGGCTTGCGCCTGCAGGGAAGAGCGTCTCCACAATCAAAAACCCCTCAAGCGAGGGGGAATCTGACGAAGTTTGCTACATCGGCCGCATCCGTCTAAACCTCCGATACACGGTGCCATAAATCAACTTGGCATCTTCGGAGAGGTGGACGGATAAAACCAAATAGTATATGCCCCGAATCTCAGGCAAGACGTCCATGTCTTGGCCGCCGTTCGGAGGGGAACAGTCCTTAACCTCAGACTGTGGGGTCCTTAAGCCCATGGACTATGATGTCCTTAACCTCGGACTGTGGGGTCCTTAAACCCATGGACTATGATGTCCTTAATCTCGGACTGTGGGGTCCTTAAACCCATGGACTATGATGTCCTTAACCTTGGACTGTGGGGTCTTTAAACCCATGGACCGTAATGTCCTTAAACTAATTATGGACCGCAAAATCCCCAAACTAAACAATAGAGCCCAAATGCTCTTTTGTTGGATCTAAACGATCCCGTTAAGTTGATCCTAGCACAAAATTAGACTAACGTATCCTTAACAAACGTTTAAGTTGATCTTAGTCTCAAATGAGACTAACGTACCCTTAAACCCAACCCCAAACCCAAATCTAAGAAGATACGGATTTGGACTAATCCACGCCCTACGGGCGACAACATAAATTAGTCTCTGTATACAATCCACGGGCAACGAAAAACAAAACAAACACACACGACACGAAGTGACCATCTAGAAAAAGAGAAAGTGGTTACCGCGATGCGGTAGCGTAATTAACTGCAGGGGCTTGCGCTTGCAGGGAAGAGCATCCCCACAATCAAAAACCCCTCAACGAGGGGGAATCTGACGAAGTCTGCTATATCGGCCGCATCTGTTTAAACCTTCGATACACGGTGTCATAAATCAACTTGGCATCTTCGGAGAGGTGGACGGATAGTACCAAATAGCATCTGCCCTCGAAATCCAGGCCGGACGTCCCAACGTCCCGGTCGCGTCCTTCGGCGGAGAACAGATTCTGGCACGCCCGGTGGGACCTTTTCCTCTTTCCACTCCACACTTCGTGTGTCGTGTTCGTGAACGAATCACGGTTTGATATGGTTGCCCTTGGGTTCGAGATACTAATATTTGGTTTTGCTCCCGTGCAGAAAACAGAACATCAATGGCCTCTAACTGCTCCAGTTGAAACTCCCGTTCCGCCTCATCTGGAGGAGTAACCTATGGGCCCCAAGCGGCCTCCATTTTCATTATGCCGGTGGAACAAGCGATCCAAGCCACCACTGGACTATTCTTCGGGACCATGATCCCGCCAACAAGCTTCAGCGCTCCTGTACCATCACAAGAAGCTACGAAGAAGTGGGTTTTTGATCGGCTTGCAACTACTGCGGCCGCTCTCAACGGGTCATACAAGTCCACTGCCTCAGTTTTCAATAGATTGGGCTGAAGCTCAGATGGGCCCATGAAGAAGCCCACAATTCCTGAAGAGGTTATCCCAAAACGGATAGCCATTCCTATTCCTGAAGTCCCCAAGGCGGCTTCTCCTGCTAAGGGGTCGGTCTTCACAAGACTGGCCGTTTCAGCTCCTACTCCACGCGAAGTCATGAGGACTATTTCTCCTGTTCGAAAGTCGGCCTTCGCAACACTGATTACCCCCTCTCAGCGAGCATCTGTCTTTGACAGGCTAGCACGAATAACAGTCTCTCCTCAAAGCAAGGGGCATGAAGAAGCTCATCCAACAGCAGAGATGATCCCGGCCGCACGACATACTCGACGTCGCCACTGGCGCCGAGTGAGGAAAGCTAGGGGCAATTCCCCTTCCGGACTGACTCCGCCAGCTCCCATGGTGGAAGTTAATGCTGTTGTTCCAACCGGGAACAACTTTGAATTACTTAACAGGGTGCGCAGGAATTCGCCAACTGCTGTGCTGAAAAGATCTCCTCCACCTATGGAGAGTGCCCCAAAGGCGAGGCTGGAGCAGCCCCCTCAGTGGTTGTCCTCGAAAATTTATAAAGTTTGGCGACAGGTTCAGGACTCCGTGGTAGATCAAAACTATTCCCGCCGACAGAAAAAGATGAAGGTTCGACAAGAAGAGGACCATCCTGTTAAGTCACAGAAGGCGACAGCTACTTGGGTGCCCACTGCAACGGCCCCCTCAACTTCGACCGCCCATAAGAGGAGAAAGCCGGAGAAAATTCCCATGTCTGCGACAAATGTCAAGGGCACTGAGCCTAAACGCCCTAAGTCTGGGGGCATGGTGGTGCATACCGTCTATATGGCATCCGGAAAAGAGGATAGCCGTATCTCCACAGGTCATCGACCGCTTACGCGATCTGTAACAAAGGCCCAAGAGCAACAACAGAAGCTCCAGGAAATGTTGACGCAGATGGCCGTACTCACAGGGCCATAAGAAAGCCCGGAAACGTCATCAGAGCAACGTCAAGAACAAGAAACTGATGCTGAATTCCTTCGCAGAATCCTCGAAAAGAAGGACAAAGAGGCAGCGGAACAAGCTGCCAACATAAAACAAATGGCGTTCTTATTCCAAGACATGGTCGGGATGATGTTACAGCCGGATCCTCCAGCTGAAGATCCTCTGATTATCCTCGAAGATGACCGAGCGGAGACGTCAAACCCTCTTCCGGCTTGTTCAGTAGCCAAAGAGGAGACCATCTCAAAAGCTGCCTTGGATGATTACATCGCTCAGCAGATATGAGTTCATCAAGAGAATGAAGCGGCTGGGCAGATTGTTAAGACTGGACGACCCTATCCGGGTTGGTACGACCAGATAAAGTACCTACCAGGATACGCGATCCCCAAATTCCACGTATATAAGGGGACGGGAAATCCACACCAGTACGTTGCTCAATTTAGGGCTCTGTGCGGCAACACTGGAGGTGATGATAAACTTCTGCTCAGCCAGTTTGTTGGCAGCTTGTCGGAGACAGCATTCGAATGGTATTCGGAACTCCCGAATGACTCTATCAAGACATTTGCAGAGATGGAGCTGCTATTCACCAAACGTTTTGCGAGCGCTAGCAAACGTATCCCAATCACGACACTGATCAATGCCAGGGTGAAGCCAGTCGAAACTTGGGTCCAGTACGCGATACGGTGGCGGAATCTATGGTTGAAGTGCGAACAACGCATCGAAGAGGCTCCTGCGGTAAGCACGTTCGTGGGTACTCTCGACCCTCAGGCGACCATTTCCCAATTCATGATGTTCTTCAAGCCAACTACTTTCCAGGCCTTGATTGACAAGCTAGCCCAAATGGATCAGATGGGTCATAGACCATCTCCTTCAAAGATGGAATCTCGGAATGAAAAAGGGAAAGGGAAAGCGACCTTCGTCGCCAATGCTCAACAGTAGCCCAGTGGTCCAAAACTAACTGATCGCCAAGACGAGAAACGTCGATTCTTTAATGAGAAAATGAAGCGTCCTTATTCGTTTCCCCGAGATAAAACGAGGAGATTGTTTGAACTAGCGGTGCGCAACAGGCTCATCAATTTGCCGAATCCAAAATGCCCATTGCAATCCAGTGAAGCTAATAATCCTAATTATTGCCCCTATCACCAAGAGATAGGCCATCCAATTGAAAATTGCTTCGTCTTTAATGGCTGGATTGAAGACCAATACCAACAGGGCAAATTCGCACTGTCCGAAATTAGAAAGTAAGCCCGCCTCAACCGCACGCTCTTAAAAGGGGAGACACACCGGGGGCACCGTGCTCTTTTGTCGAAGAAGCTCCATGGGAGGTCGCTCTTTCAGCCAAAACGAAAAGAATGCTGAAGGATCTCCAAACATGGCCGGCGATCAAATGGAAAAGTCCGTTGGAACCCGAAGTCATCAAGGGAATGTTGAAGCCGTGTCCAACTCCAAAAATTGGTAGTGATAGTCAAAGCGCCCACACCCAGCTGTCAAAGTCTTTGAAGAAGAAGAAAAATACCAAAAAGCCCGTGAAGCCTGATGACAAGCGCACGGACCTGCAAAAACATATTGACGCGCTGGAAGAATATAACCAGAAGGCGCGGACCCCAGTCGCACTCCAAGAATTTCTCAGCCACGTCCTTAAGGGCGGAGATGATGACAATGGAGAAGACTCGTCGGATGAACCTGAGGATTACGTGGCAAGCTGCCATGTGATCTCTCACTCGTTGATAGATGGTGAAGAAGCTCCTGACGCAGAGAAACTAGGGGCAGATCCTCAGCCGGAACTTCTAGGACCATCATACGAAATGATTGATGCATTCCTGAACGAAGATCTTCTGAAAAGCAAAGCTGATCGGGAGCGCGATATGGACATATTTGAAAAGGCCAAACGCTGGCGACTGGACGAAAGGGTTGAAACACCCCCACTAGATCAAAGTACATCCGCCGCAAATAAAAGCAGATTCAAGACAAGGAAAAGGTTCGCTAAAGCCATATCAATGGGAATGAAGCTCCCCTCGTTCAGAGGAAATTCTCCTGGCGGAATACATCTTGATGAAGCGGACGTACATCCTAACTTCTGCTTATATCATCAGAAGATCTCACACCCTACTGAAGAATGCAATGCCTTTAAAGATTGGTGGCAAGGGTATGTCCCTCACAGGCAACACTTCAAGAGGATGAAGCGTGAAGCTCGTCGATGGCGAAAAAATGCGACAGACGAACGAGGAAGAGCTGCCAGCAACTGTCACATGGTTGATAGCAGGGGATCGCAAGTTCTTACCTTCGGGAGAGATTCTGAAGAAGAAATGGCTCTCGGCCCTCTCTTTAAAGAATCCACCTCAAGAAAAGAGGAAGAATTGAAGAGTTGCGAGAACATTCAGCTGCGCAATCGCATGCTACCTGAAAAGAATCTCGGACCTGCAAACAAGGGATTGAATAAAAAGGATAAGGGGAAAGAAAAGATCCCTGAGGATATTGCCCTCGATGATCGAGTCGTTGAAGAGCTGGCAGCCAAGGACCCGCCCAAGAAAAACAAGGTAGATTACAACGTTCTGGCACATCTGAGGAAGATCCCCTCACAGCTAAGCATTCTCGACGCCCTTCTGCTATCTAAGGAGGCGAGAGATTCTTTGATCAAGGCATTACAAAAGCCCGACCAATTTCAAGCTTTCCTCGCCGAAGAAAAGATAAAGGACGAGTTGGAAGAAGTGCACACAGCCGATATCACCTTCGGCGATGAAGATCTCCTCCTCGGGACGTGCGAGCATAATCGTCCCCTTTATGTCTCCGGATACTGTCATGATATCAAGATAGGCAAAATCCTGCTTGACAATGGGTCCTCCGTCAACCTCCTCAATGTAAGAGTGTTGAAGGAAATCTGCATGAGCGTTCAGCATCTCGCTCGTGATAAAATCACCATCTCCGGGTTTGACTCCCAGTCATCACGGACGCTCGGGTCTGTGATACTGACGTTACACTTTGGGCTACTCATCACGGACATCAAATTTCACGTCATTGACGCCAAGACATGTTACAATGCTTTGATCGGCAGGCCTTGGTTACACGAGTACAACATCATCCCTTCTATACAACATCAGTGTATGAAGTATTTCAAGGATGGTCTCAAATATACCGTGACAGGGGAGCTGAACCCATTCTCCGTGAATGAAGTCTGCAAATACGAGGATGCAAAGTACTTTCTGTCAGACTTTGAAGACACGGAAAAGTGCCATAAGCCGGAGAATAAGCAAAAAGCTATCACCACCATTCCGGTCTTCGGGAGCGATACCGAGGAGGAGGAAGAGATAGTTTATTCAGGTCCACCCCAATGCAACAAGCCGGGACTGTCCACCCCTATTCTGGTCTTCGGCAGCGACTCGGAAGATGAGATCAATGCCGTATTTTCTGTTCGGCCATCGATACAAGCCTTCGCTGACGATGATCGGAGTTTGCAAATTGCCATGGTCCCGCAAGAGCACTACAAAGATCTCGACGCACTTGATACCTATAGTGTGCAGGAACTGCAGATGTTCTACGTCCCTCCCAGGCGAAAAGATGAAAAGGCGGTCCTCTTTTATCAATCCACGGAAACTAAAGTGGAGAAAGAAATCTGGCATGGCGCCGATTCTACGCTTGACAAGCTCCAACCCATCCGTCTGCCCAGATACTACACAGAAGGATTAAAAAGGATGTTGAGGCACCAAGGCGTACCCTTCAAACAGACTGCTCGAAAAGCTAAGTTCTATGACAGGATCCGGAATATCCCCGGAACTCAGCGAAAATTGCTCAACGGAAGAATGGAAACGATCGGGCTTGGATATGTTCAACCCAAGAAACGGGAGCGATTCTATGGCTGCTATGTCATACATGACTTTAATGAAGAAGGAGATACTCTAGTAGAAGACGCTAACCCTGAACCAACATGAGGTCCCGCAGTGAAAATGCTAAGTCTGTCATTCGAAGAACAGATGGACAAGCTAATAAGGGAAGCGGGTCAAAAGGTCCGGGATGATCAAAGCCGCGAAATGGCCATCTATGAGAAAGCCAAGACGCAACGCCTCCTTCAGCAGGCTACGGAAAATGACGATGCCCTTCGTCGCCAGCCCGTCAACCAAAAGACCCGACGCAGAGGCAGAAATAAACCCAAGAACGGAAAAAGCGCTCGACGGCGGCAAAGCGGGTCCAAGAAGCCTCGCAATCGAGAATTGGGCAGCCTGGATTCGTCTCTTGTAAAGAAGATGGTCCGAGTATACTCTTTCCCCAAGACAAGACAAAGAAGATATTCGATCTTGTCATAAAACATCAGATGATGACGCTCCCGGAGTCCAAGCACCCCAAGCAAGCAGATGAGGTTCATCATCCAGACTATTGCTCCTATCACCGAGCGATAGGACATCCTCTCGAAGACTGCTTCACATTCAAAGACTGGGTAGAAGACCAGTATCAGTAAGGCAAGTTCGTTTTATCTAGCAGTTGGAGGGTAACCCCACCACAGAAGCATGAACAGAAAGCCACGTATGCAGCGAGAGTAGAACCAAACCAACATCGATCTTGGAACTGGTACTTCGAAAACGATGATGATGAGGTGATCTCAGAGTTTCCACTAGCGCAAAAAGAGCTGGAAGGTGGGATACATAATACTGCAGATAATCTCAAGAAAATTGACTTGGGGATGGCAAGTGACCCGCGACCGACATTCGTCAGTGAGCTGTTGTCTGAAGAAAGGGTGGCTACTTTAAAAGACGTGCTCATGCAGTATAAAGACTGCTTCGCATGGAACTATTCAGAGATGCCGGGACTCGATCCAGAGATCGCTGTGCACAGATTGGTGATATCTCCGGAAATCAAGCCAGTCAAACAAGCACCGAGAAGAATGCGGCTCGAGCTTGAGATGAGCATCAATGCCAAGGTCAAGAAGCTAATCGACTCCGGCTTCATCCAAGAGGTTCAATATCCTAACTGGATCGCCAACATCGTCCCAGTGATGAAGAAAAATGGGACGGTGCGCATATACGTAGACTTCCGGGATCTCAACAAAGCTTGCCCGAAGGACGACTTTCCAGTACCGGTCACCGAGCTGATGATAGATAATACGTCCACTCACGAAGTTTTCTCTTTCAAGGACGGCTCATCAGGATACAATCAGATAAAGATGCATCCTAAGGACCATAAGCATACCGCTTTTCGGACCCCTTTGTGCATATTCTGCTACAAGGTGATGCCCTTCGGTCTAAAGAACGTCGGTGCCACCTATCAAAGGGCCATGACGAAGATTTTCGATGACCTCATACATGAAATCGTCGAATGCTATATTGACGACCTTGTAGTGAAAAGAAAATCGCACGAAGAGCATTGGGAGCATCTAAAGATAGTATTCCAACGTCTTCGGAAATACAACCTGAAGATGAACCCTCTGAAATGTGCGTTCGGAGTCTCTTCAGGCAAATTCCTAGGATTCATCGTACGACATCGGGGTATCGAAATAGACCCGTCGAAGATCAAGGCGATTATAGAAATGCCCTCGCCAAGAACTCTCAAACAATTGCGGTCTCTCCAAGGAAAGCTCACGTATATTCGGCGGTTCATAGCTAACCTCTCCGGCAAATGTCGTCCCTACTGTCACTTGATGAAGAAGGGAACCCCATTCGTTTGGGATCGCAAATGCCAAAGCGCACTGGATGAAATCAAGCAATACCTGCAGAATCCTCCGGTGCTAACTACTCCGGTCAAGGGGAAGCCTCTCATTCTGTATACAACCGCCTTTAAGGGTTCTCTAGGCGCGTTATGGGCACAAGAGAACGACCAAGGGAAGGAGAGAGCCCTCTATTATTTAAGTTGAGTTCTCCTGGGGGCAGAAAACAATTACTCCCCCATTGAAAAACACTGCCTGGCGTTGATCTTCGCGATAATGAAGCTTAGACACTATGCGTTGGCCCATGAGGTACATCTCATATCGAAAGTGGATCCTCTCAAATATTTGATGTCAAAAGCCATACTAACCGGACGACTCGCTAAATGGGCCCTGTTTTGATGGAATTCTCGATAACTTATCGTCCCCTCAAGGCGGTAAAAGGCCAGGCTATCGCCGACTTCCTCGCTGAGCATCCGATACCTGTCGATTCTCCTTTGAACTGCGAATTTCCCGACGAGCACGCGTTTGACACGATCGACCGGGAGAGAAGAGAGAATGATACCCGGTGGGAACTCTACTTCGATGGAGCATCTTCCATGAAAAAGCGCAAACAAAGCACCCCCATAATCAAATCAGGGGTAGGCCTCATTTTCGTGACTCCACAAGGAGGGATAATGCGCTTTGCCTTCTCCTTAACAGAGCTGAGGACAAACAATGAAGCCGAATATGAAACTTTAATAGCAGGTCTTGAGATCGCTGTCGACATGGGAGTCGAAAGCCTCCTCATATATGGAGATTCCCAACTGATCATTAGTCAAGTAAATGGCGACTATCAAATGTGCAAGCCTGAGTTGGTGAAGTACGGCGAGAGAGTGCAGCAACTGCTGACTCAAATTCCTTCCTACACCCTGGAAAGCAGACCGCGTGCAGAAAATAGCAAGGCGGATGCATTAGCCAAGCTCGCTAAAGAACTGGTCGACGAGAATCTCGATGACGTAGGATCGTTGTGCAAAGCCGTCGGGTTCTTGCACCAACAGAAATATCTCCGGAGTCGTCCAAAGAAAAAGAAGTGACCGAGCAAACGGCCCTACAAATAAAAGACTAAGAAGATGCTAAGGATTGGAGAGAAGTCTTTATAGACTACTTCAAATCCCGTCGAACGCCTAAAGATGCGTCCTCAAGACATCAGCTAATGAAACGAGCTCTATCTTTTGCCATCGTCAATGATACTCTGTACAAGAGATCGTTCGACTCTCTATGGCTAAGATGCCTGGGACCGAAAGAGGCAAGGAGAGTCGTCCAAGAAACTCACGACAAATTCTACGGTTCTCACCAAGTCGGGCCGAACATGAAACTAAAGATTAAAAGGATGGGTTACTACTGGCCAACGATGATCCAGGACTGCCTTGAATACGAGAAGCAATGCCACTCGTGCCAGATTCATGGGGAATTTATCCACCAGTATCCAAATCCACTACATCCAACAGTGGCTAGCTGGCCGTTCGAAATGCGGGGAACTGACATAATCGGCCCCATCGAACCAGCATCGTCCAGAGGACATCGATTCATTTTGGCGACAACTGATTACTTCTCCAAATGGGCAGAAGCGGTACCGCTAAGGGAAGTGAAGACGGAGAATATTCTCCATTTTTTCAAGACACACGTCATTTATCGGTTCGGCACTCCGCGATGGATTATCTCATATAATGGGCCAGCCTACAGAAGCCACAAGATCAGCCGCTTCGCACAACAACATAATATAGACTGGAGTTACTCTTCGGTCTATAATCCCCGAGCTAACGGTCTAGCTGAGGCTTTCAACAAGACCTTGACGAAGATCGTGAAAAAGACGGTGTCCAAAAATAAGAAGGACTGGCATGAGAGATTGTATGAAGCTCTCTGGGCATATCGAACTACGTTCAAAACGGCCACAAACACAACGCCGTATGCATTGGTATTCGGCACAGAAGTAGTACTCCCCCTCGAGATAGAGTTACTTTCTCTACGAGTGGCGGTTCACTACGAGTTAACAGACGAAGAAAATGCTCACCTTCGGCTTGAGGAGCTCGACGCCCTTGATGAAACCCGGCTCATGGCGCAGCAAAACTTGGAAGCATACAAAGCAAAGATGACGCGCTCGTATGAGAAATTGACTAGGCCGAGAACATTCCGCCAAGACGAACTTGTGCTAGTGGTCAAAAGACCTATGATCCCCAATCGTGCCAAACGGGGGAAATTCGAGCCGAACTATGAAGGCCCGTACATTATAGACAAAGTTTACCAGGGTGGAGCCTACCTACTCATGGACATGCATGGTGAAAGACCTTTCAGGCCAATAAACAGTCGCTTCCTGAAAAAATACTATGCCTGACGAGTCACGGCTTAGGTCAACGATAGATGACGACGCCTATGTCCGCTCACTATCTTCCTAAGCCCAAACTCTATAAGCAGTATCCGGCAAACGAACCGGAACGTCCCTAAACTAACGATGGACCACTATGTCCTAAAAACCGGCTGTTGACCGAGACGTCTATAAACTACTATGGACCACGGTATCCTAAGGCTGACAAAAAAAATGGTATGTCCATAAGCGAAATGGGCACGGATGAAAACCCGAAAGGGCTCCGTGAGTAAAAACAGCAGGACTACTGGCGAGTTTTGTGAAAACCCGAAAGGGTGCAATCTCGTTAAAAGATACTTGCAAGGTCTTCTCGACCCTGTAAGGAAAAACCACCTGCGTGAGATCCTTACGATTCACAAGGGAGCAACACACTTAGGGATTCTCACGATTCCTAAGGAGAAATTACACTTATGAGATCCTCACGGCTCGTAAGAAGAATTCCCCTTTGAGACCCTCACGGCTCATAGGGTTCAAAAACCTTAAGCTACAGGGATCTGAACCTGTTCTTAAGCCATCACAACCCACAGACTGCCCTACAAGCGTCTCGACCCTTGTATACAATCCACGGACACGAATAAACTTCTCCCTAACAAAGTCCTACCCACGACTAGGGATATGTTTACACAGTGAAAAGCCCTTGTAAGTCCTCTCGACTTATAAGGAGAAAACACTCTTGTAAGATCCTTACGACTTATAAGAGAACACACGCTTAGAAATCCTCACGATTCCTAAGGAGAAAACGCACCTACGAGATCCTCACGACTCGTAGGGAGAAATACCTTTATGAGACCCTTACGGCTCATGAAGTTAAATGCCTTAGTCAACAAAGCTTGCCCGAAGGATGATTTCCCAGTGCCAGTCACCGAACTGATGATAAACAATACATCCACTCATGAGGTTTTCTCCTTCATGGATGGCTCATCAGGGTATAACCAGATAAAGATGCATTCCGAAGACCAGAAGCACACCGCCTTCAGAACCCCTTTGGGTATATTCTGCTACAAGGTAATGCCCTTCGGTTTAAAGAACGCCGGCGCCACCTATCAGAGGGCCATGACGAAGATCTTCGATGACCTCATACACGAAATCGTCGAATGTTATATCGACGATCTCGTGGTTAAAAGCAAATCATACGAGGAGCATCTCGAGCATCTGAAGACCGTATTTCAGCGCCTTCGATAATACAACTTGAAGATGAACCCGCTCAAGTGTGCATTCGGAGTTTCCTCAGGCAAATTTTTAGGATTCATCGTCCGACACCGGGGTATCGAAATGGATCCATCCAAGATCAAAGCGATGATTAATCCAAAAATTTGTAGTTTACCGTAATCAGAAACGGCGTCGCTTCGCAGCTAGCCGGTGAATACGGGTCGATCCGCAGGGATGTGTGAGTTTCTGTTTTTGTGTTATAACGAGTTGATTCAAATTGTTGTTTGGTTTTTGTCGATTGAATTTAAGACGAATTTATGTGATATGAAAGAACTCGTTAGGGTTAGGTCGAAGGTAGGGGTGTTGAGATCAATGTTTTCACCTCTTTCAATGCCGTTGATTTAATCTTTTTAGAAAAATCACATCAATTATTAGCAAAGGGGATTAGGATGATCGGGAAGAAACAAAGTTTCTTCCTCTAGATCCTTATCCGTCCTTTCCTATTAATTGATGTGATCTTCATGGACGTCACATATGTCCGGCCTTTTATACTACGGTTCACCGTTACCTTGTAGGTAGGGTGCCGTAGAGGGCGGATCATACATGCGTGCATGAAGATTTCGTTTTTTAAAAATATGTTGGCATTGAAGGAGGTGAGAGACATCCATCTCTCACACCCTCTCTTGTTCCTAACCCTAACGAGCGAGGATTTTACTCGTTCATTAGGGAGTTATTTGAAAGTGAAATTTTTTACGTTTATATTTTAAAGGGTAATTACTTACTGCAGTTTAAAGAGGATTACACTAGTTAAATTAAAGCAACAATTAGATAACTAGGGCAAGTAAAAGATTATACTAAGGCAAGAATTGAATAAACTAAAAAACTTACAAGATGATGCTCTTGATCTCTCAACAGGTCTGAACTTTTATTGATTGATAAGAGGCATATATTTTACAGATTTTGAGTACAATTTATAAGCAACCAGTGAAGCTAGGGTTACAGACTCTCGTAGACATGCAATTACAGATTTGCCTCCTAAAATCCTAACACCCGCACCGACACACCGACTGGAAAATTTTCCACCGACATGGGCATGATATGGCCGCGGAACCGCGGCAATGGGGCGCTTGGGCTGCGGTTCCGCGGCCCTTTGGTGGGTTCATTCCACCAAATTTTCTGGTCTTCCTTCTGGGTGTTTGGGCTTGTTTATTCTTCATTAATTTTCTTTGTTTGGCTTCTTGGTCTTTTCCAGATCTTCAGTGAAAACTTGGAAGGAGCTTTTGACCATTCACTTTTGTCTTTTGGACCTTGCACTGTTCTTCGTCTCGGCTTGAGTAAGATCCGTCTGCTTGTTGGTCAAAAAGTCCCTTTTTATAACATCTTTCGTCTTTTTCACTGTATTTGCTCCAAGAGCCTGTATCCTGTAACATGCAACAAACGAGCGTCAAAAGTACCTGTTTACTTATAAAATGCACAAAAGTGGGGCGTATGAATTGCAATATTATGATATGAACAAATACCCCCAAACTTACCTTTTGCTCGTCCTCGAGCAAACTTATTATTTTATTCTAACCTAGCCACACTTTCGCAGGGAAACGCGATTGCACTGAGCGCGTGCAACAAGCCGTTAAACCTCTAGGTGTCCCTAGTAGGAGGAGTGTTGTCTCCTGAGGGTTTTCAGCGGATTACACCCACAAAATCCTATCAACTTGGTTTTTCGACTTTTGTTTTCCAATTAGGTTTTCTAACAAGGAATTCTATTATCGTTGCCCCACAAATTATCCACCCATATTCTTCACACTTCCTTATTATGTAACTTAAGATTGTACATGTTCTATAGAATTACTTAGAATTCAGCATTTCTTAAGTTTTTCTTCTAGAGTTTCATCTCCACTTAGAAATTTCTATCAACTCTATTAAAGATACAAGTTTTATTTTTCATTCCTTTCTCGTATCTAAACTCTAATCATATATCCCCACGTGTGTGTAATTTTCACCCCTACACTTGGAAATTCAAATCAAGCAATCATACTCTCGTCCATTGTCCAAAGCACTTAACTTTCGGTTACACATCCTTCATGCGACCGTTAATACTTCTTGAGGTACCAACAGCCGATTACAAGATGCGTTAGGCCTTTAAAGCGTATTTCCTAGTTTTGCAACACCCAAGGCTTTTAGCAGTGACTCCCAAACCAGTTGGTCTAAGGCACTAGGTGATGAAGCACCCTTGCTAATTAATTTTCTAGTCCTAAGTAATCACAAAAACCAGTGTCCATTTTTTTTTATTCACCCCTTTTTTTTCTTTTTTTTTATTGTGCTAAGGACTTTAGACAAGAGTAATTCAAGGTCTCTTCTACTAATCCAAGTTTCAAGGTGCGTGATTGTGCATTTTGTAGGGCACATGTTTTCAGAATCTAAACTCAAGCTAGGAACTATCTTTCGAACTCATACTTTAATAAGAACATTAATACTCTTCCCTCGTTTTGGCTTAACCCACGAAGTGAACCCAAAATTTGCCTATTCCTAAATAACCTACAAAGACATACACTTTCTACCGTTAAACTTTAAGCAAGGTTATTTTTAGGGTTTTTAATTTACTAAGTCTAAGATCTAGTTTTTCCTAGCTAGTTAACCTTTTTATCAACTCAAGTCAACTAATCCAAAATTGAATACAATAATTTTTATAATTTTTGAAATTTTCTCAATTTTTATGGGTTTTTTAGTTTTCTAATTTTTTTTATTTTTCAAATTTTTAAATTTTTATGATTTTTATATAAAAATGCAATGCAGAAATTAAATATGCAAAAAGAAAACAAATATATATACAATATGCAATGCGAAGGATAACTATATACATCACCCTCTAATACCCCCAAACTTGAGCAAAGCAGTGCCCTCACTGCCCGGCCCCACGTCGCGCTCGTGAGCGTGAACGTGATCTCTCCCCTCTAGCCAAAAGTGTTTGGATCCCCCGCTCAATTTCCGTCAACCGACGGTCGTGCTCTCGTGCAGTTGCCCGAAACTCATCTCTCAAAGAGTCTATTCTTCTCACTGTTCTTCGCATTAATCGCGCATGCTCCTGGGGAGTTAGCTCTTCCCCACTCGAAGTCGAGCTCGAGCTAGGGGTGTATGCAGGTACATTTTCTGCCGGTTCTGTTCGTGTCCAAATATCCGTGAGTTTAGAGTAGGACGACGAGACGCCCTCTAAAAGTGGTCGAACCGGGACACCGTCTATCATATATGAGTCAAATTCCTCGGCTGGGAGGAAATAACGGCAGAGTTGGGTAATGAGCATGGGACATGGATATACACTCCCTCGTTTCCCCGTACCTATGGATTGGAGCAAAACCGTGCACATGTCGAACCTAGGATTTTTCGTCATTAGAGTGTGGACGACATGTAACGAAGGGGTGAAAAAGGTCGTGTTATGAGAACTTCCAAAAATATTGTTTTGTGCCCACCGGCACACAGTTAAAACGTTTGCGAAAAAGGTCCGTGCTTGGATCCCCTTACGCGGTTCTCGTGCACAGTCATTACCCATTAATGGCATATAATCTTCAAAGCGAAGTGGGTGCTCATGTGCAGGTACACGTGGTATGAGTGTAACCTCGTGTATCATGTCCCTATCGATGCGAATTTCACGGTTTCCCCAATTCAGTTTAATGTACCCTAAGTTGTCTAGGCTATTGTCTTCCATGGATTCGTAAAATAGAGCAACTAGGTTTGGTAAAGCAAATGAAGATGCATGATTATAGGGAGGAAATTCCAGCCCCTTTGTGCGATTTCGTGTGGGAAATATGTACCGTAAATCTCGTGTGCGAAAACAGGGGAAAAATCCCTTTCATACTGCATTTTATGTGCCATTACAATTTTACAATAAAGAATTTATGCAGTAACAGAGAGTAAGGGATCAGATTTACCTCCCCTGAAAAATTCAGGGGGTGAAGACACAAGTCGGCGGCGGTTGCGCGGCGGGGAGCGTCAACGGCGGCGGTTCCGCGGTCGTCTGGTGGCGGCGCAGCGAGATTTTTCTGCAGGGGCTAGAGGGTGGCAGCTAGGGTTTGATGAGAAGAAAATATTTTAGGGTAAACACACAGGGGGCTCGGTTCCTTTAAATAGAGGATGGAAGGGTGATTTGCATAAAACACCCTCTAAGACGAGGGTTTTATTTGTAAAAACAGCTCTTAATCTGCAATTTTGCAATTAGGTCCAAAAATTATTATTTTTTTATTATTTTATTTTTTTTTATTTTATTTTTTATAAAAATTTTTTTATAATATTATGGAAATATATACAAATATATACACACCCCCAAACTTATTTGAAATAGTGTCATTGGAAAACGAAGTTTGGGGGTGAAAGCGGAGGAAGATCAATCAGTGTAAATCGGCTCCTGCAAAAACAGGAGCTCCTCCGAAGGATCCGCTGTGAAGAACGGTTTCAGTCGATGCCCATTCACCTTGAATAAGGTACCGTCTTCAGGGTTTTCAAGATCAACCGCACCGTGCGGATAAACGGTGTGGACTACAAAAGGTCCTCTCCATCTGGACCGGAGCTTACCGGGATGAAAATGTAACCGAGTGTCATAAAGTAGAACCTGTTGACCAGGTTCAAAAGTTTTTCGCAAAAGGTGTTTATCGTGGAACACCTTAGGTCGGTTTTTAGCAGTTATGGCATTATCATATGCCTCATCCCTCAGCTCCTCCAACTCATTCAATTGCAGCTTTCTGTTGCTGCCCGCATCTCCTAAAGACAAATTCAGCTCTTTGATAGCCCAAAATGCTTTATGCTCGATCTCCACTGGGAGGTGGCAAGCCTTCCCGTACACAAGCCGGTATGGAGACATACCAAGATCGGTCTTATATGCAGTACGGAAAGCCTATAGTGCATCTATCAGTTTAAGTGACCAATCCTTACGGTTTTTGGAAACCGTTTTCTCCAAAATTTGCTTTATTTGCCGATTTGAAATCTCGGCTTGCCCACATGTTTGGGGGTGATATGGCGTTGACAATTTGTGGGTGATAGAGTATTTACGCATTAAGGACTCGAAAGTCCTATTGCAGAAATGAGAACCATTATCACTTATTATCGCCCGAGGGTGCCCAAATCGAGAAAATATGTGTTCTTTAAGAAACCGAACGACAACTTTATTATCGTTCGTTCGGCTTGGCACTGCCTCGACCCACTTAGAAACATAGTCAACCGCCAACAGAATATACACATTTCCAAAAGAGTTAGGAAATGGACCCATGAAGTCTATACCCCAAACATCAAAAATGTCCACAACCAGAATGGGTTGGAGTGGCATTTCGTTTCTCCGCGAAATCCGGCCTAAGTGTTGGCACCGGGAGCAAGTTTTGCAGTATTCAAATGCATCCTTGAAGAGTCGTGGCCAATAGAAACCACGCTGCAAAACTTTTTCGGCTGTCTTCTTTGGGCCAAAGTGCCCGCTACATGCTTGATCGTGGCAAAAAGACAGCACGCTCTTGACCTCACTCTCGGGCACAGACCGACGAATGATTTGGTCGGAACAGTATTTAAAAAGATAGGGCTCATCCCAGTAAAAATGCTTTACTTAGGACAAAAATCGAAGCTTATCCTGTTTCGACCAATAATTAGGTATCAGGCCGGTGGCTAAGTAGTTCACGATATCGGCGAACCATGGTTCGCATGACACGGTCAAGAGTTGCTCGTCGGGAAAAACGTCAGTGATTGGAAGATCGAGCATGGGTGAAGAAGGAAGTCGTGATAAGTGATCAGCTACTACGTTTTCACATCCCTTTTTGTCCTTAATGACAAGGTCAAACTCTTGCAATAAAAGGATCCAACGTATTAGCCTTGACTTAGCATCCTTCTTCGCAAAAAGGTGGCGAAGAGCCGAATGATCAGTATAAACAACGACTGGAGAGCCGATTAAATAAGGCCGAAATTTTTCGAGTGCAAACACAACAGCTAAAAATTCTCTCTGTTGTTGTGTAGTTAAGTTGTGCCTCATTTAGTGTTCGGCTAGCATAATAAATCACGTGCGGCATCTTATTAATGTGCTGTCCAAGAACAGCGCCAATAGCAAAGTCTGATGCGTCGCACATGATTTCAAAAGGGTGCGTCCAGTCGGGAGATGAGAGGATGGGCGCAGTGATGAGTGAATGTTTTAAAGACTCGAATGCTTCAGTGCACGTGGAGTCGAAAGCGAAGGTCGTGTCCTTGGCCAGTAAGAGAGTCAAGGGTCTAGCAATCTTGCTAAAGTCCTTGATAAACCGTCTGTAAAAACCGGCGTAGCCAAGGAAGGCTCTGATATCTTTGACGCATTTTGGGGGAAGTAGGTTAGAAATCACTTCGATTTTGGCCCTGTCTACCTCGATGCCGTTTTGCGAGATGACATGTCCTAAGACAATGCCCTCTTGCACCATGAAATGGCACTTCTCCCAATTTAATGTTAGGTTCTTATCCCTGCAGCGGGTAAGAACAGCGTCAAGATGGCGTAAACACTCGTCGAAGGAGTCGCCAAAGATGGAGAAATCGTCCATAAAGATCTCCAAGAACTTTTCAACCATGTCTGAAAAGATCCCCATCATACACCGCTGAAATGTAGCGGGTGCGTTGCATAACCCAAAGGGCATGCGACGATAAGCAAACGTGCCAAAGGGACAAGTGAATGTTGTCTTGTCTTGATCCTCTTTGGCGATGGGGACTTGATTGTAACCGGAATAGCCATCGAGAAAGCAGTAGAACTCGTGCCCTGCCAATCGCTCGAGCATTTGGTCAATGAAAGGTAAAAGAAAGTGGTCTTTCCTTGTTGCGGCATTGAGTTTCCTATAGTCTATGCATACTCGCCACCCAGTTTGGGTGCGAGTGGGAATCAACTCATTTGCCTCATTGGTGATGACCGTAATGCCCGATTTCTTTGGCACGACGTGAATTGGGCTAACCCATTGGCTATCCGAGATAGGGTAAATGATACCGCTATCCAGACACTTGACAATTTCCTTCTTAACCGCCTCTTTCATGATGGGGTTGAGGCGCCTTTGTGGATCTCGTGCTGGCTTGGCATCATCCATTAAGTGTATATGATGTTCGACTATGAGGGGACTAATCCCCTTAATGTCCGCCATAGACCAGCCGAAAGCTTGCCGATTATTATGTAAGACCATCAAGAGAGCCTTCTCTTGCTCAAGAGCTAGAGAAGCTGATACAATGACAGGTAAGGTCTCATTATCACCTAGATAAGCATATTTTAGGTTCGTCGGCAAAAGCTTTAATTCGAGTTTAGGAGGTGAAACAATAGATGGTAACAATGGGGTAGTTGTTTCAAACTCGAATGATTCCATCAAAGGCTCGAACCGAGTGTACGCAACAGTGTCGGATGGTTCAACTAACTCATCCGAAAAAGCAAAAGACTCCAATTCAGGTGATGAGTCTTCAAAGTCATCAACAAAGGTAAAGCACTCAAAATCATTATCCGTTGTGAAGGCTACGTCGGATTCTAGGAGGAATGCACTAGTGGCGTTAACATTGCCGTGATCGAACAAAAAATTCTCGAATTCACAGTCCTCCTCCGCGATCTCATTGATCGAGCAAACATCAAGTACGCTAGCATTGGGCTCAGCAGGCTGACTTCCTAACTTGAAAATATTGAGCTCAATTGTCATATTGCCGAAAGATAGGTTCATTGAACCATTACGACAATTGATCACTGCGTTAGAAGTAGCCAGAAATGGTCGACCAAGTATTACCGGAATTTGGTTCCGGGGGTTAGCAACAGGTTGTGTGTCCATTACAATAAAGTCAACGGGGAAAATGAAATCCCCTACTCTTATTAACACATCCTCCAGCTCTCCCCTAGGATGGGTTATTGACCGGTCAGCCATTTGGAGAGTACAGTGAGTGGGCTTAAGCTCTCCAATGCCCAATTGCTCGTACACAGAATAGGATAGCAAATTGACGCTCGCGCCAAGATCTAATAGTGCTCTATTTATGTTCTTGTCCCCAATTGTTGTCGAAATGGTAGGACACCCGGGGTCCTTTTGTTTTGGGGGAAGGGAATTTATAAGAGCATCACTAATAGCACTAGCCACAAAAACTTTCTTTGGCACTTGCGACTTCCTCTTTTTGGTGCACAAGTCCTTTAAAATTTTGGCATATGAAGGAACTTGCTGAATTGCATCCAAAAGAGGGATATTTATGCTAACCTGTTTGAACAACTCGACAATCTTCTCCATTTGAGGAGTTGGTTTATTGGATCTCAATCGATTAGGAAAAGGAACATTTTGAAGGTGGTTGAGTCCAATTTTTGCGGATCAGATTGTCGAGTTGGAACGGCACCCCGTGTAAATGTGTTTGTGTTGTGAGAAATGGGTCCGTTCGAGCTAGAAGGGGTAGAGCCATGTGAAGGGTGGAGAATAGGCTCTAAGGAAGAAGATGATGAAGGTGAAGAAGATGAAGAAGTCCCACCGGCAGAGGTGTCATTGTTAATGCCCACATTGTTTCGCAACACGTTCCCCGATCTCAACGTGGTCACGGCATTTACATTATGATTTTGCTGTTGATACGCAGCATGTGCGTGACCGGGGTTGGGCAATGGTTGAGACGGGAGTTTTCCTTTTTCGCGCTCGCTCAAAACTGCATTGAGTTGTGCAATTTGTGCCTCAATAGATTTGATGCTTTGATCGTGTGAGGCACTATTTTGCACTAAAGATTGAATAGAAGTCTCAAGTCTTGCTGTAGACTGTGTAGATTGCTTAAGGAACGCATTTAGACTTCTTTCGAGCGAGCTAACCTTATCATTATTAGGTTGAACATAATTGTTTGGCTGGTATGCATTCGGCACAAAATTGTTCACCTGATTAGGGTAAGGTTGTTGAAATTGTTGCGGTTGATATTGAGTTTGCGAGGGTGCTTGTTGTTGTTGTTGTTGTGGAAGAGGAGGTCTTTGAAAAGTATTATTATTTCCTTGGAATTGTTGATTTTGGTTCCAAGCGAAATTTGGGTGACTCCTCCACCCCGGATTATACGTCGAAGTGTACGGATCGTTTCTTTGTCGTTGCTGAAATGCAGCATTGACTTGATCCTGTCCTTGTGTAGATGCATTATAAGGACACTCTTCGGTCAAGTGCGATGGATCCGCACAACAAGCACAGACAGTTCGTGGAGGCATAGCAGGGGCAGGAGAAGACGATGAGATTTTGGTCTCGATCGCTTCTAGCTTTTTCGTAAGAGCGGCCATCTCGGCCTTCATGGCAATCGACATCTCTACTTGATGTATGCCTACCCTAGATTGACCACCAGAAGATGATGTGGTCTTGGTACTCTCCCACTGTATTGTCTGCTCACTAAGATCCTCGAGAAACTGCCACGCTTCATCACTAGACTTAGAGAGAAAATGACCTTGACAGATGGTTTCTAGCAACTGCTTCGTTGCCGAGTTCAATCCCTCGTATAATGTTTGGCAAAGTTGCCAACTTTCTATCCCATGATGAGGGCATTGAACTAGTAGGTCCTTGAATCTCTCGAAGCACTTCCAAAATGGTTCGGACGGAAGTTGTGAGAATTGAATTATTTCATTGCGGATTCTGGAAGTTTTATGGTGAGGATAGAACTTTTTTAGAAAAGCTTTCACAAACTCATCCCAATTTCTAATAGAATGTGATGCGGTGCTATATAGCCACTTCTCGGCTAGGTCACATAAGGTGAAAGGAATGACCCTTAGCCTTATAGCGTCATCACTCAATTGGGTCGTTTTCATCATAGCGCACACATTTTGGAATTTATTAATAAAGATATATGCGTCTTCAGTTTCCAAACCATGAAATTTCGGCAGCATATTGATGAAATGTGGTTTAATCTCAAAATTGTCCCCATTTGCCGGTGGGGGTGAAAGACAGGTGGGTAAAGAAGTGCGGATGGGGTAAAAGAGGTCCTGGAGCGCAACTCGTGCGGGCGCTTCAACAGGCGGCTGGTTCGGGTCATTCGCACCTAACGGAGGTGGAATCCTTCCCGTCGGTAAGGTATTGCTGGGGTTGAATCCCGACATACCTTCGGTGAAAGAAGTTGAAGGTGAAGGTAAGAAAGTGGACGGATTTTCGACTTCGGTGTCGAAGGGTTCGCTGGTCGGTACCAACGAAACGCGGACTAATCGGGCGTCTGTATCCCTAGTCCAAAGTGACATACACTAAAGGGTAGTGCAGTCAGAAAAAAAAAGAAAAGACAGAATGTGGGGGTAAGATAACGTCAGTGAGGGAAAGTGGTGTGGTGAATTTGCAGGTTTTCTTTTTGCGACAAGTTGCAAGTTTTGAAAAGTTTTATTTATTTTTTGTTTTATGTGGAAGTTTTGCAAAGAGGTTTTTGAAAAAGGACTCGTGACACAATTGTATCAACCACACATGCACAATCAGGCCTAGATCTAGGGTCGCCTAGGTCTACTAGACAGCTCCTAACGAGGGCTAGAAATAGGACCTCGAACCGCCTCTTCACGGACAAGTACGACCAGGTAAGTGGGAAGGAACCACCACTACAGTGGGCCTAATTAATAACCACTAGCCTAGACACCGCAATGTCGGTTAGGATAAACGGCCGATGCCTACCCTAGTCCTTTTCCTATTGAGCTCGCTGTCCTTAGGTCTGAGTCTAGTCTTTTTTTTATTAATTGTGGTCGATACAAAATGCTTTAGGTGTTTTCTGGGGTCCTGGGAAGGGTGATGAAATCCCCACCCAATCTGAGTTTGGTCAAATAGCCCCTTAAGTCCAATTAAATTATGCAAAACAAAAATTCACTTGCAATCAATTTTAGCGCGGCGCAAAGAAACCTGCAGCAAATCTGTTATTTAGCAGGGGGAAGAAGAATTTTTAGCGCAAAGAAACCTGCAGAAAATTTTTACAATGGAGATATGGAGGTTTCAGAGGGGAGAGAGAGAAAACTAACCCTGAAAATTTTAAGCAGTGAAGAGTCCTAATGGCCGCGGTTCCGCGGTCTGAGGTGCTCCTTGGCCGCGGTTCCGCGGTTTGATGAGTAGATCAAGCTCTGGAAAAAATTGTGTAGCTCTGTACTGGTGATTCCTCTCTGTTCTTATGCTCCCTTTTCTGTTTTGACCTTCTGTAAAATTCCATATCCAAAAGTTTTTGCTGTTCCTGCAAGATTCCAACGAAAAAACCCTTCAAACAGATAAAAAAAAGAAAATTTTTGTATTTTGTATTTTCTGATTTTTATAATTTTTCAAAGTTTTATATCAACCCGAAATCATACAAAAAGAGAAACTTACGCCATCCCCGGCAACGGCGCCATTTGATTAATCCAAAAATTTGTAGTTTACCGTAATCAGAAACGGCGTCGCTTCGCAGCTAGCCGGTGAATACGGGTCGATCCGCAGGGATGTGTGAGTTTCTGTTTTTGTGTTATAACGAGTTGATTCAAATTGTTGTTTGGTTTTTGTCGATTGAATTTAAGACGAATTTATGTGATATGAAAGAACTCGTTAGGGTTAGGTCGAAGGTAAGGGTGTTGAGATCAATGTTTTGACCTCTTTCAATGCCGTTGATTTAATCTTTTTAGAAAAATCACATCAATTATTAGCAAAAGGGATTAGGATGATCGGGAAGAAACAAAGTTTCTTCCTCTAGATCCTTATCCGTCCTTTCCTATTAATTGATGTGATCTTCATGGACGTCACATATGTCCGGCCTTTTATACTACGGTTCACCGTTACCTTGTAGGTAGGGTGCCGTAGGGGGCGGATCATACATGCGTGCATGAAGATTTTGTTTTTTAAAAATATGTTGGCATTGAAGGAGGTGAGAGACATCCATCTCTCACTCCCTCTCTTGTTCCTAACCCTAACGAGGGAGGATTTTACTCGCTCATTAGGGAGTTATTTGAAAGTGACATTTTTTATGTTTATGTTTTAAAGGGTAATTACTTACTGCAGATTAAAGAGGATTACACTAGTTAAACTAAAGCAACAATTAGATAACTAGGGCAAGTAAAAGATTATACTAAGGCAGGAATTGAATAAACTAAAAAACTTACAAAATGATGCTCTTGATCTCTCAACAGGTCTGAACTTTTATTGATTGATAAGAGGCATACATTTTACAGATTTTGAGTACAATTTATAAGCAACCAGTGAAGCTAGGGTTACAGACTCTTGTAGACATGCAATTACAGATTTGCCCCCTAAAAATCCCAACACCCGCACCGACACACCGACTGGAAAATTTTCCACCGACATGGGCATGATATGGCCGCGGAACCGCGGCAATGGGGCGCTTGGGCCGCGGTTCCGCAGCCCTTTGGTGGGTTCATTCCACCAAATTTTCTGGTCTTCCTTCTGGGTGTTTGGGCTTGTTTATTCTTCATTAATTTTCTTTGTTTGGCTTCTTGGTCTTTTCCAGATCTTCAGTGAAAACTTGGAAGGAGCTTTTGACCATTCACTTTTGTCTTTTGGACCTTGCACTGTTCTTCGTCTCGGCTTGAGTAAGATCCGTCTGCTTGTTGGTCAAAAAATCCCTTTTCATATCATCTTTCGTCTTTTTCACTGTATTTGCTCCAAGAGCCTGTATCCTGTAACATGCAACAAACGAGCGTCAAAAGTACCTGTTTACTTATAAAATGCACAAAAGTGGGGCGTATGAATTGCAATATTATGATATGAACAAGCGATCATGGAAATGCCTTCGCCGAGAACTCTCAAACAGTTGCGATCTCTCCAAGGAAAGCTCGCATATATTCGGCGATTTATAGCCAACCTCTCTGGCAAGTGTCGTCCTTACAGCCACCTGATGAAGAAGGGAACCCCGTTCATCTGGGACCAAAAATGCCAAGGCGCCCTAGACGAGATCAAGCAATACCTGCAGAATCCTCTAGTATTGGCTGCTCCAGTTAAGGGAAAGCCTCTCATTCTTTACACGACCGCCCTCGAAGGTTCCTTAGGCGCATTATGGACGCAAGAGAACGACCAAGGGAAGGAAAGAGCACTCTACTACTTAAGTCGAGTTCTGCTGGGGGCAGAAAGCAACTACTCTCCCATTGAGAAACACTGTCTGGCGTTGATCTTTGCGATAACAAAGCTCAGGCACTATGCGCTGGCGCATGAAGTCCGTCTTATTTCAAAGGTGGACCCCCTTAAATACTTGATGTCAAAGGCCATACTAACGGGACGACTCGCTAAATGGACCCTGCTCCTGATGGAGTTCTCGATAATATATCAGCCTCTCAAGACAGTGAAAGGCCAGGCCATCGCCGACTTCCTCACTGAGCATCTGATACCCGCCAATTCTCCTCTGAATTGCGATCTTCCAGACGAACATGCGTTTGATGCGATCGACGGTGATAATGCCCTATGGGAGCTTTATTTCGACGGAGCATCTTCCATGAAAAAGCGCAAACAAAATACCCCTATAATCAAATCGGGGGTAGGCCTCATCTTCGTGACTCCATAAGGAGGGATAATGCGTTTCGCTTTCTCCTTAACAGAGCCAAGGACAAACAATGAAGCCGAATACGAAGCTCTGATAGCGGGCCTCGAGATCGCCATTGACATGGGAATTGAAAACCTCCTCATATACGGGGATTCTCAACTGGTCGTTAGTCAAGTAAACGGCGACTACCAAACATGCAAGCCAGAACTGGTGAAGTACGGCGAAAAAGTGCGACAACTATTGACTCAAATTCCCTCCTATACTTTGGAAAACATACCGCGTGCGGAAAACAGCAAAGCAGACGCATTGGCCAAACTTGCTAAAGAACTGGCTGACGAGAACCTCGATGACGTTAGAATCGTGGTGCAAAGCCGTCGGGTGCTTGCCCCAGCAGAAATATCTCCGGAATCATCCGAAGAAAAAGGAGTGAGCGAGCAGACGACCCTGCAAGTAAAAGACTGGGAAAATACCGAGGATTGGAGAGAAGTCTTCGTAGATTACTTCAAGTCCCGCCGGTTGCCTGAAGAAGCGTCCACAAGACATCAGCTTATGAAACGAGCTCTGTCTTTCGCCTTTGTCAATGATACTCTGTACAAGAGGTCGTTTGATTCTCTGTGGCTGAGATGTTTAGGACCTGACGAAGCGAAAAAAGTCGTCCGGGAAGTTCACGACGGACTCTGCGGTTCTCACCAAGCGGGCCCAGAGATGAAGATAAAGATCAAACGGATGGGCTACTATTGGCCCACGATGAGCCAGGACTGCCTCGAATATGTGAAGCAATGCCACTCATGCCAAATTCATGGGGATTTCATCCATCAACATCCGAATCCACTACATCCAACGGTGGCAAACTGGCCATTCGAAATGTGGGGGACTGATATAGTCGGCCCCATCGAACCAGCATCGTGTAGAGGACATCGTTTCATCCTAGCGACAACCGATTACTTCTCTAAGTGGGCAGAAGCGGTACCGCTGAGGGAAGTAAAGACGGAGAATATTCTCCATTTCTTCAAGACGCATGTCATATATCGTTTTGGAACGCCAAGACGGATCATCTCCGATAACGGGCCAGCCTATAGAAGCCACAAGATCAGTCGCTTCACGCAGCAACACAATATAGATTGGAGATATTCCTCGGTTTATAATCCGCAAGCTAACGGTCTAGCTGAGGCCTTCAACAAGACCTTGACGAAGATCATGAAGAAAACAGTATCGCGAAATAAAAAAGACTGGCACGAAAGACTGCAAGAGGCTCTCTGGGCATATCGAACTACGTTTAAAACGGCCACAAACGCAACACCATATGCGTTAATATTCGAGACAGAAGCAGTACTCCCCCTCGAGATAGAGTTACCCTCTCTACGAGTGGCAGTCCATTACGAACTGACGGACGAAGAAAATGCTCACCTTCGGCTTGAGGAGCTTGACGCCCTTGAAGAAACACGGCTCATAGCGCAACAAAATCTGGAGGCCTATAAAGCAAAGATGACGCGCTCATTTGAAAGATTGACCCGACCGAGGACATTTCGCCAAGGCGAACTCGTACTAGTGGTCAAAAGGCCTATGATCCCCAATCGTGCCAAGCGGGGAAAATTCGAGCCAAACTATGAAGGCCCATACATCATAGATAAGGTCTACCAGGGTGGGGCCTATCTACTCATGGATATGCACGGTGAAAGGCCCTTCAGGCCGATAAACGGTCGCTTCCTAAAGAAATATTATGCTTGATGAGCCACAGCCTAGGTCAATGATAGATGACGACGACTACGTCCGCTCGCTATCTTCCTAAGCTCAAGCTTTATAAGCAGGAGCCCGCCTCTCAACGACGGACCGAAATGTCCTTAAACTAGTAGCAGACCGAAACGTCTTTAAACTACTACCGCAGCATCTTTAGGCTGATGAGATATAAAAAAAATATATAAAAATAAAATAAAATAAAAACGGTATGTCCATAAGCAAAAGGGCACGGATGAAAACTCGAAAAGGGCTCCGTGAGTAAAAACAGCAGGGCTACCGGCGAGTGTTCGTGAAAACCCGAAAGGGCGCGACCTCGTAAAAAGAAAGAGAGAAATATATATATATATATGAAAATAAAAAGAATAAAAAAAACGGTATGTCCATAAGCAAAATGGGCACGGATGAAAACCCGAAAGGGCTCCGTGAGTAAAAACAGCAGGGCTACCGGCGAGTGTTTGTGAAAACCTGAAAGGGCGCAACCTCGTTAAAGAACACTTACAAGATCCTCTCGACCTTGTAGGGAGAAACCACCTGCGTGAGATCCTTACGACTCATGAGGGAGCAACACACTTAGGGATCCCCACGATTCCTAAAGAGAAAATACACTTGCGAGATCCTCACGACTCGTAAGGAGAACTCTCTTATGGGACCCTCACGGCTCATAAGAGTTGAAAGTCTTAAGTTACAGAGACCTAAACCTGTGCTTAAGCAACCCCCACAACTTCCGATATTGCCCTACAAGTGGCTCAATACTGACCCTTGTATACAATCCACGGGCGCGAATAAACATTTCCCTAACCAAGTTTCATCCGTGACTGGGGATATGTTCGTATGGTGAACGACCCTTGTAAATCCTCTCGATTTACAAGAAGAAAACCCTCCTGTGGGATCCTTACGACTTACAAGGAGAAAACCCTCTTGCAGGATCCTTACGACTTACAGAGGAACATACACTTAGGAATCCTCACGATTCCTAAGGAGAAGATACACTTACAAGATCCTCACGACTTGTAGGGAGAAATACATTTGTGAGACCCTTATGGCTCATAAAGTTAAAAGCCTTAGACGACAGGACCCTAACCCTGGTCGCTAAGCCACCTTTGTTCAACATCGACAGAAGCAAATGATGATTCGCTCCTGGCAATGTCCCAGTTGTAGCGATGCTGATGCCGAAATCAGCGTCTAATTTCAGGCTTACGGCGGAAAGCCAGTAGGCCACACATGCATACGGAATAGCCGAAATGATTGGGCAATTTACAATAAAAAGCAGCAAGTAAAATGTATGCATGCAAAATAGCCAAAATGATTGGGCAACTCGCAATAAAAAGCAGCGAGTAAAAATAAAATAAATAGCCGAAATGATTGGGCACCGCGAAAAATAGCCGAAATGATTGGGCAATCGCGACCTTGGCGATATAAAAGCTGAAATGATAAAGTATCGCGGAGATAAAACAAAAAAAATGATGATAAAACTTTGGCCCTACAGTTAAAATCACATCGATCCCTGTATACAATCCAAGAGCTTAAACAAAGAGGGAACCATACTTTCCCAACAGGCTCCGCCAGAAGATGAAGCCAAATCTCGACGGTTCATTCCAACTTCGAAGAAACTAGTGTCTTCAGCCAACTCCTCGACTCACGGATACAAACACTCCTTAACGAGAGCCTCCTGATCCGCATCGACTCGCAGAGCCACCAGTGCCTCCATGGGAAATCCTCGACTCATGTTAAACCCCAAGGAAATAAATAATCCTTGGCGCTTGGGAAACAAATAATCCCTAGCAAATTCCTCGACTCACGGATACAAACACTCCTTGACGAGAGCCTCCTGATCCGCGTCGACTCGCAGAGCCATCAGTGCCTCCGTGGGAAATCCTCGACTCGTTTCAAACCCCAAGGAAACAAATAATCATTGGCGCTTGGGAAACAAATAATCCCTAGCAAATTCCTCGACTCACGGATACAAACACTCCTTGACGAGAGCCTCCTGATCCTCGTCGACTCGCAGAGCCATCAGTGCCTCCGTGGGAAATCCTCGACTCGTTTCAAACCCCAAGGAAACAAATAATCCTTGGCGCTTGGGAAACAAATAATCCCTAGCAAATTCCTCGACTCACGGATACAAACACTCCTTGACGAGAGCCTCCTGATCCGCGTCGACTCGCAGAGCCATCAGTGCCTCCGTGGGAAATCCTCGACTCGTTTCAAACCCCAAGGAAACAAATAATCCTTGGCGCTTGGGAAACAAATAATACCTAGCAAACTCCTCGACTCACGGATACAAACCCTCCTTGATGAGAGCCTCCTGATTCGCGTCGGCTCGCAGAGAAACTGTGTCTCCGCGGGAAATTTTCGATTCGTCTCAACTCGCAAGATGAAGCCTTAGACAGCAGGGACTAAAAAACTTGCTTTCTAAACAATGGGACCCTGCAAGTCAATCCAAAATGGTCTCTTGCATACTATTCACGGGTTTCACTCTCCAAAGTGAGTGAACAAGATCTCTACAGATCTATAAGTTCTTAAGAGCAGAGCTCTGTTTATAAAATCCCAATGGAGATTTCTTTAGATCAAAAGATCTGTGAGAGCAAAGCTCTTTGGTTAAGATTAATTTAAATTAATTTGATTTAAGTTAATTTTTACCTAAAGTTTCTAAGTTTGGGAAGGAGCAAAGCTCTGAAGTTCTTAAGAAAGAGCAAAGCTCTGTTGAAATCAAAAATCTTAAAACGGTAAGATTTTTCTAAGGGCTAGAGGCCCTATTTATAAGGCGTTTGCGTCCCTTGAGCTCACCCGTTGATCCAACGGTCAGGATCTTGCCACCGCTGCACTCACGTGTGCGCCACGTGAGCGCAACGGTGAGGGGGGCATTTGTTTCGCCCAATCAGAGCAAACCTATGTTGAAATTCAAAATTCAAAATTTTGAAGCAACGCTTCAAATCTCGGGCGCAACGCGCCACATGTCAAGCGCTGATACCCAAGAAGGCGCGCCCAATCAGAGCAAAGCTCTATTAAAGGAAGCAACGCTTCAGTTGCGCAAGCTGTGCGCTGCGCGACACGTGTCGGTGCAGATGCGCTGCGCTGTGCGCTGCGCGACACGTGTCGGCGCAGATGCGCTAGCACAGTTGCGCTGCGCTGTGCGCTGCGCGACACGTGTCACGCGCTGGGGCATCTGCGCCAAACAGAATTAAATTTCTAAGAAATCTTTTCTGTTCTTGTTAAAACAAGAAGATTTTCTTCTGCAAAGCAGAAGCCCTTGGATCAAAAATCCAACGGTGGGGAAAATTCCCCAAATCACTCAGAGAAGGATCTCTTTAATAAATTTAACTAATTTATGAGCACTATAAAAAGGACCCCAAGCCTCATTTCAAAGGTATCAACATTTTCTAAAAAAAACAGAGAGAAAGAGAACTCTGAAGAACTCCTCAAGAAAAAAAGGTAAAGACCTTCAAGAGAGAAAAGAAATCTCTTTTAATAAATCATTGATCTAAAAAAAAAACCAGATCAATGTTCTTCACATAATAAACAGTGCTTTGCACTTCTCATGAACCTCTGGTTCTTTGAAAGACAAGAAAACAACAAAAATAAAAATGGTGCTTTGCACCTTTATGAACCTCTGGTTCTTGAAACAAAAAGAAAAATTTTATTTTTCTTTGATCTAATTTAGATCAAGAGATCAAAAAGTGCTTTGCACTTCTGTTCTTGAATTTAAAAGATTCTTAGTGCTCTGCACTTCCAAACTGCGCTGTTGTGCTCTTAAGAGCGCCACGTGTCAGCTATAGAACCACTTGTGCTACGCGCTCTTGAAAAAGAGCTTTGCTCTCTGGAATTGGCGCAACTCACCAGAGCGCGCCACGTGTCAGCAGCGCAACAGCGCAGCGCAACAGCACAGCGCACTGCGCTGTTGCGCTTGCGCTCACCAGAGCATGACACGTGTCCTCACCACAAGCGCTTGCGCTCAGTAATTGGCGCAAAGCGCCTGACAAATGCAATGCATTTCTTTCCTGAAGGGCCAGGCCCAATTAAAAGACTAAACAGGCCTAATTAAATTGATGCTCTGCATCATTTATAAATGGGCAGAGCCCAAACGAAATAATAAAAATGCTATGCATTTATAAAGGGGGCAAAGCCCAGACAAAACAGATGCCTTGCCTCATTTATAAATGAGCAGAGCCCAGGATAAATTGATGCTCTGCATTTTTATGGGCAAAGCCCAAACAAAAAAATGGAAGAAATGCAATGCATAAAAATGTTGAACATTTTCAACTGGACTTAGCCCAATTCTGGCCGTAAGTCCTTAAATTAAATTGAATTGGGCACAAATGCCCCTTCAAATCAATTTATATCCGGTTCGAGGGTACATCTCCGAGCTCCTCTGACACTTCTCGTTGTAATCCTTCAACGACGTCAGAGAGGCGACGGGTCCCGACGACCACACCCTTCAATATGGACCGAGACGTCCTTAAACTAATGTTGGACCGAAACGTCCTTAAACTAATATTGGACCGAGACGTCCTTAAAACTAATGTCAGACCGAAACGTCCCTAAACTAATATCGGACCAAAACGTCCTTAAACTAATATCGGACCGAAACGTCTTTAAACTACCTATGGACCACTAGGTTCCTAAACTGGAACAATAGGGCCTCCAAACGCTTTTTTGCCGGATCTAAACGATCCCGTTTAAGTTGATCCTAGCCCCAAACACGGCTAACGCATCCTTAAACATTCAAACGGACTATAAAACTCCAAATGAACCTTGGTTCAAGGGTACATCTCTGAACTCCTCTGACATCTGTCGTTGTAATCCTTCAACGACGTTAGAGAGGTGACGAGTCCCGATGGCCAGATATTAAATGGATTATCACGTTAAATTGATCTTAGTCTCAAAACAGGACTAACGTATCATTAACGAATGTTTAAGTTGATCTTAGCCGCAACGCGACTAATGCATCTTTAAACTAAAAACACCAAACCCAAATCTAAGTAAATACGGATTTAGACTAGTCCACGTCCTACGGACGACGGCATTACTCAGTCTCCGTATACAATCCACGGGCAACCACAAATCAAACAAACACACACGACACGAAGTGAAATTCTGGAGAAGGAGAAAGTTGTGACCGCGATGCGGTAGCGTAATTAACTGCAGGGGCTTGTGCCTACAGGGAAGAGCGTCCCCACAATTAAAAATCCCTCAAGCGAGGGGGAATCTGACGAAGTCTGCTACATCGGTCGTATCCGTCTAAACCTCCGATACACGGTGCCATAAATCAACTTGGCATCTTCGGAGAGGTGGACGGATAAAACCAAATAGCATCTGCCCCGAACCTCAGTGTCAGGACATCGCGGTCTTGTGCGACGTCTTTCAGAGGGGAACAGCCCCTCCATTAGTGGCGACGTTATCAGCAGGGGTATCACCAAAAGGGGACAGTGGAGGCGAAGTGGGTCAGTATCGCGCCAAAGCGCCGAAGGGAAGGAAGCGATCATCTTCCCGCGTTAGTTCTGGATCGAAGAGGAGAAAGAAGATGGTCACCGGTCTGCTTGACCTTTTGTGGAATCCGAGCCTATTGTTCAAGACAAACCAGTATCCATGCAAGAGCCGGATGATGGTCTTCTCTTTCCGGGTTCATCTGCCGAGGAAGCCGCACAATTGGCTGAGGCTATAAGGCGTTCTAAGGATGAGACCGAGAACGTGCACGTCCCGAAGAGTTCTTATCCTGCCGTCATATTCTACGAAGATTCTCCATCAATACGGCGAATATTTATAGGTTCTATGGAAGAAGGAGGCGAAATAGCCCTCAAACAGCCTATGTCAGCCACTTCTGAAGATGAGTTGTCATTGTGGACCGGCGGCCATGAATCTACACTTGAACCCCGGCGAGCATACCTTCTCAGGAAGGAACGTCGGCTTGAAAAAGCCATACTAGAGGCATCTTGTCGTATCGGTATGCATGTTTTCTGTATTTTTCCTTCGGCAAGTAATTTGTTTCGCTTTTTATGTCTTCTTATCTTCATAAAACTTTGCAAGAACTTCGGCAATGGCAGAGAATTTGAGCTCAAGTCGCATCCTGACCGTGGACTCTGTAAATATCCCCGATGAGACACCAGTAGGTATGGAGGCTGATATTGACCCCAAAAAAGAAACGGTAGGTACAGCTAGTCCGTGAATAGCTAACCATCGCACTGTAAAATTGGATAGGTTCTACAGCTGCTATTCCTGCTGCAGAGCTTCCATTGGTGGCTCATGTTCTCCCGGTGCTCCCAGAAGAGGCATCTTTATTAGCCGCAGATTTAATGGATCTTTCTGGTGACGGCTCGGAGATTGTGGAACAGGTAGTCGAGACTGCCGTTCCTGAAGTGGCGTCCGTTGCCCCTCAACTAAAAGCCGTCACACCAGCAAATGTCTCTGATGATTTGCCTAAGGGTATGGAGGAGGTTGCCGAGGCTTCTATCCCTCCCGTTCAAAGCGGGAGGAGCATCGAAGATGGTCTTCTATATTTTGTTTTAATGATCTCTCAATTATCTGAATCTTTCTGTCTTTTCAGAATTACGAGGGTTGGCGGCGTCCATCGCGGATCTATCCCCCAGAAAGTCTTTTCAGCGTCTGCTCGAGATGGCCGACCCGTAGGCAATATCCCCACAATGCATCGTCCTCTCTTCTGGGCAAGGTCGGTGTTATTTGACCCCCTCTTTGCTTTATAATTATTGCGTATAACGATGCTAATGTCTTCTGTAGTTCTGGAAGCTGATGATGAGGTTGAGATTCTCGACGGGCCTGGAGATCTTTTAAACCCTCCTTGCATGACTGTAGGTAAGTAAAGTTTTGACGTTGTTCCATCTATTCTTTGTTTGTAAATCTCGCTGATTGTTTATGAATCTTGACGGTTTTGCCCGTTCTTATCCCGCTGGAATCTCGCATCACCATGCCATCCGGCCCTTATGCCCGGCGCGCATCTGAACGGATGGCGAAGCAAAGCCTTCACTCCATGTCGACTCTTATCGAAGATCTTCGTGCTGGTAGTTCGACCACAGCCGAAGAATTTGCTGCCGAAGCCAACATTTCTTTGCCCTTTCTTGCCACTTACCATGATGAAACATTGGTGCATGTCTAGATTGAGATTTATCGTTGAGTGGAGGCTTGCTTACATGGTCTCGAGTGCACACGCCTTCCTTCAGAAGTCATGGCTGCAAAGATGAGCTTGTGGGGGCTGATTGAACGGTGCGCCGCAAATCTGCAGTCATGTGAGAAGAGGCTTAACCGAAAATTTTCGGAGAGGGGGCTAGCTTCAAATGCTTTGGGGGAACTTCAAACTGAGCTCACGGCTAAGACTACTTGTGCGTATGAACTTTGGCGGGTGCTTCAAGAAGCTATCAGGGAGGTGGTAGCTGTTGACCGTTGTTTTTACTCGCGAGATGGTTGAACCTCACAAAGTTGCTGAAAAGGAGATTGAGAGTCGACTTGCCTCGTATCAGGCTCAACAGTCTGAGGCGGAGACCCGTCTCATATTAATAACAAAACATGAAGCCGAGACCCAGCGGAAGAAAGATGAATTGACGAATTTATTACGTCGTCGGCCGGCTTAAAGATTTTTTGTATACTCTTTTTTTTGTATTTACTTCTGAACGAGAGAATATTTTGTATTCTTTCATGACATGTATCTTGTATTCATTTTCAATTCATGAATAAAAGGCATATTTCTTTTCTATCTTGCACTATCGCCTTCTTTTCTTTGCTGTATTGTTGCCATATCATTGTAGTAAGTGTAGCCTGTAGATGATAGATAACAATCCATCTTGAACTCTTTGTAGGGTAGCGATGGCTTAGGAAACAGGTTCGGGTCTATTGCCTAAGACTTTTTAACTTTATGAGCCGTGAGGGTCTTATAAAAACTTTTCTCCCTACGAGTCGAGAGGATCTCGTAGGTGTATTTTCTCCTTAGGATTCGTAAGTGCATTTTCTCTTGAGGGTCGTAAGGATCTCACAAGAGAATTTTCTTTCTTACAAGTCGAAAGGACTCGTAAGTGGTTGATGAGTTGACTTGTTCCCGAGTCGAAGCGTTGCTTTGACGGGGAGGTCGAGGATTGACTTTTGCCGTTACGGTGTCAGGGTCGACTTTCGCCGTTACGGTGTTAGGGTCAACTTTCGCCGTTACGGTGTCAGGGTCGACTTTCGCCGTTACGTTGTCAGGGTCGACTTTCGCTGTTTCAGTGTCAGGGTCGACTTTCGCTGTTTCAGTGTCAGGGTTGACTTTCGTCGTTATGGTGTCAGGGTTGACTTTCGCCGTTTCGGTGTCAGGGTTGACTTTCGCCGTTACGGTGGCAGGGTTGAATTTCGCCGTTTCGGTGTAAGGGTTGAATTTCGCCGTTTCGGTGTCAGGGTTGACTTTGAATCGTAGAGTCTTGGAACTAGGGACTTTGCCGTAGCACCGATTGGTGATGTTGCGTCTGTGTCCTGCTGGAATGAGAAGGGGATGTCGTTGCTGATCTCTAGGCTTTAGATATTGCCGTCGAGACCTGGCTTTCCTTCGACGGAATCTAGGGAAATATGGTTCTCTTTTCATTTATGCCCATGGATTGTATACAAGGGACAGTATGGACTTGCCTCATGGGCAAAAGTTTCATTTTATACATATTTTGTTTTCTTTCCGCGATGCTTTATCATTTCAGCTTTTTGTATCGCGAAAGTCGCGATTGCCCAATCATTTTGGCTATTTTTCGCGGTGCCCAATCATTTCGGCTATTTTTCTTTTTCTTTACTCGCTACTTTTATTGCGAGTTGCCCAATCATTTCGGCTGTTTTGTATGCATATATTTTACTTGCTGATTTCGTTGCAAGTTACCCCATCGTTTCGGATATTTCATATGCATTTTTGGCTCGCTAATTTTTTATCACGAGTATGGGACTTGGGATCTTATACCGATTTAGGCATCAGCATCGCTACCACTGGGATATTGCCAGGAGCGAATCATCATTTGCCTTTGTCGGTTCGAACAAAGGTGACTTAGCAAACAGGGTTAAGATCCTGCCAAAGAAGGCTTTTGACTAAGTTCTCATAAAAGTATTTCTCCCTACGAGTCATGAGGATCTCGTAAGTGCGTTTTCTTCTTAAGAATCGTGAGGATTCCTAAGTGTATGTTCTTTTATAAGTCGTAAGGATCTTACATGAGTGTTTTCTCCTTATAGGTCGAGAGGACTTATAAGGATCGTTTGCCATATGAAGATATCCCTCGTCAATGGTGGGGCTCTGTTGGGGAAGATGTTTGTTTATGCCCGTGGATTGTATACAAGGGTCGGTATTGAACCGCTTATAGGGCAGCCTGTGGGTTGTGATGGCTTAAGAACAGGTTCAGATCCCTGTAACTTAAGGCTTTTGAATCCTATGAGCCGTGAGGGTCTCATAGGGGAATTCTCCTCACGAGTCGTGAGGATCTCGTAAGTGTAACTTGTCCTCAGGAATCGTGGGGATCCCTAAGTGTGTTGCTCCTTTGTGAGTCGTAAGGATCTCACGCAGGTGTTTTCTCCTTACAAGGTCGAGAGGACCTTGCAAGTGTCTTTTAACGAGATTGCGCCTTTTCGGGTTTTCACAAACTCGTCGGTAACCCTGCTATTTTTACTGATGGAGCCCTTTCGGGTTTTCATCCGTGCCCATTTGCTTTTGGACGTACCATTTTTTTAACGCGTCAGCCCAAGGATGCTGCGGGTTTGCAGTACTTTAAAGACGTTTCGGTCAGGCATAGTATTTCTTCAAGAACCGACCGTTTATTGGCCTGAAGGGTCTTTCACCATGCATATCGATGAGAAAGTAAGCCCCACCCTGGTAGACCTTTTCTATGATGTACGGGCCCTCATAGTTTGGCTCGAATTTCCCCTGTTTGGCAGGATGGGAGATCTTGGGTCTTTTTACAACTAGCACGAGTTCGCCTTGGCGGAATTTTCTCGGCCTAATCAATCTTTCGTACGAGCGCGTCATCCTTGCTTTGTAAGCTTCCAGGTTTTGCTGCGCCATGAGACGAGTTTTATCAAGGGTGTCGAGTTCCTCAAACCGAAGATGAACATTCTCTTCGTTTGTTGGCTCGTAATGAACCGCCACTCGTACAGAGAGTGGTTCTATCTCCATGGGGAGTACTGCTTTAGCACCGAATACCAATGCATATGGCGTTGTGTTCATGGCCGTTTTGAACGCGGTCCGATACGCCCAGAGAGCTTCATGCAGTCTCTCGTGTCAATCTCTTCTATTCCTGGACACCATCTTCTTTATGATCTTCGTCAAGGTCTTGTTGAAGGCCTCAGCTAGACCGTTAGCTCGGGGGTTATAGATCGAAGAGTGTCTCTACTCTATATTATGTTGCTGCGCGAAGCGGCTGATTCTGTGACTTCTGTAGGCTGTCCCGTAATCGGAGATAATCCGTCGCGGAGTGCCGAACCGATATATGACGTGCGTCTTAAAGAAATGGAGGATGTTCTCCGTCTTCACTTCTCTCAGCGGTACTGCTTCTGCCCACTTAGAGAAGTAATCAGTTGTCGCCAATATGAACCGGTGTCCTCTGGATGATGCTGGTTCGATGGGCCCGATTATGTCAGTTCCCCACATTTCGAACGGCCAGCTTGCCACCGTTGGGTGTAGCGGATTCGGATGCTGGTGGATGAAGTCCCCATGAATTTGGCATGAGTGGCACTGCTTCGTATATTTGAGACAGTCTTGGATCATCGTGGGCCAATAGTAGCCCATCCTTTTGATCTTCAGCTTCATCTTCGGCCTGGCTTGATGAGAACCGCAGAGTCCGTTGTGAGTTTCTTGGACGACTCTCTTTGCTTCTTTCGGCCCCAGGCATCTTAGCCATAGAGATTCGAACGATCTCTTATACAGAGTATCATTGACGAAGGCGAAAGACAGAGCTCGTTTCATGAGCTGATGTCTTGAGGATGCATCTTCAGGTGTTCGTCAGGATTTGAAGTAGTCTATAAAGACTTCTTTCCAATCCTTAGCCTTTTCTGGTCTTTTATTTGTATGGTTGTTTGCTTGGTTGCTTCCTTTCCTTCAGACGACTTCGGGGATATTTCCATTGGTGCAAGAACCCGACGGCTTTGTACCACGATCCTTACGTCATCGAGGTTTTCGTCAGCCAGTTCTTTAGCGAGTTTGGCTAACGCATCCGCTTTGCTATTTTCTGCTCGCGGTATGCTTTCTATGGCATAGGCAGGGATTTGAGTCAGCAACTATTGTACTCTCTTGCCGTACTTTACCAACTCCGGTTTGCACGTCTGATAGTCGCTGTTTACTTAGCTAACGACCAGTTGGGAGTCTCCGTATATGAGGAGGTTTTCGATTCCCATGTCGACAGCGATCTTAAGACCTGCTATTAAAGCTTCATATTCGGCTTCATTGTTCTTCCTCGGCTCTGTTAAGGAGAAGGCAAAGCGCATTATCCCTCCTTGTGGAGTCACGAAGATAAGGCCTAGTCCCGATTTGATTATAGGGGTGTTGGGCTGCCGCTTCTTCATGTATGATGCCCCGTCGAAATAGAGTTCACATCGGGTGTCACTATCTCCTTTCTCCCCGTTGATTGTTTCAAACGCGTGCTCGTCTGGCAATTCGCAATTTAGGGGTGAATCGGCAGGTATCGGATGCTCAGCGAGGAAGTCGGCGATGGCCTGACCTTTCACTGCCTTGAGCGGACGATAAGTTATCGAGAACTCCATCAAGAGCCGGGCCCATTTAGTGAGTCGTCCTGTTAGTATGGCTCTTGACATTAAATACTTAAGAGGATCCACTTTTGGTATGAGGTGGACCTCATGCGCCAACGCATAGTGCTGGAGCTTCGTTATCGCAAAGATTAATGCCAGGCAGTGTTTTTCGATAGGGGAGTAGTTGTTTTCTGCCCCCAGGAGAATTCGACTTAAATAGTAAAGGGCTCTCTCTTTCCCTTGATCATTCTCCTGTGCCCATAGCGCGCCTAAAGAACCTTCAAGGGCCGTTGTGTACAGGATGAGAGGCTTTCCTTTGACCGGAGCGGTCAGTACCAGCGGATTCTGCAGGTATTGCTTGATTTCGTCTAGTGCGCTTTGGTACTTGCGATCCCAAACGAACGGGGTCCCCTTCTTCATTAGATGACTGCAAGGACGGCATTTTCTGGAGAGGTTAGTTATGAACCGTCGGATATATGCGAGCTTTCCTTGGAGAGATCGCAGTTGCTTGAAAGTTCTTGGCGGAGGCATTTCCATGATTGCCTTGATCTTTGATGGGTCTATTTCGATACCCCGATGTCGTACGATGAATCCTAGGAATTTGCCGGAGGAAACTCCGAACGCGCATTTGAGAGGGTTCATCTTCAGATTGTATTTCCGAAGACGTTGGAACACTATCTTCATATGCTCCCAATACTCCTCGTGCGATTTGCTTTTTACCACGAGGTCGTCAATATAGCACTCGATCATTTCGTGTATGAGGTCATCGAAAATCTTCGTCATGGCCCTCTGATAGGTCGCGCTGGCGTTCTTCAAACCGAAAGGCGTCACTTTGTAGCAGAACATGCCCAAAGGGGTCCGGAAAGCGGTATGCTTCTGGTCTTCGGGATGCATCTTTATTTGATTGTACCCTGATGAGCCGTCCATGAAGGAGAAGACTTCGTGAGTGGACGTGTTGTCTATCATCAGCTCGGTAACCGGTACGGGAAAATCATCTTTCGGGCAGGCTTTGTTGAGGTCCCGAAAGTCCATACATATGCGCACTATCCCATTTTTCTTCATTACTGGGACGATGTTGGCAATCCGGTCTGGGTACTGAACCTTTTAGATGAAACCAGAGTCGATTAGTTTCTTGACCTCGGCATTGATGCTTATTTCAAGTTCGAGTCGCGTTCTTCTCGGCGCTTATTTGATTGGCATGACGTCCAGAGAAATCGCTAATTTGTGGATGGCTATTTCTGGATCTAATCCCAGCATCTCGGAATAGTTCCACACGAAGCAGTCTTTATACTGCATGAACACGTTTTTTAGCGTAGTCACTTGCTTCTCGGACAGCAGCTCATTGACGAACGTAGGCCGAGGGTCATTTGCCGTCCCCAAGTCGATTTTTCTTAGGTTATCTGCAGTGGTATGGATTCCATCTTCCATCTCTTTTGGTGCTGGTGGAAATTCTGAGATCACCTCGTCGTCGTCATTTTCGAAGCACCAGGGGAAGTCAGCCATATCCTCGCGTACTCCCTCTTCTGACATTGTTATCATGTGACAGGTGCGAGATCGCTTCCAAGATCGATGTTGATCCGGTTCTACTCTCGTTGTATAGTGGCTTTCGGTACATGCTTCTGTGGCGGGGTTACCCTCCAACTGTTGGATAAAGCAAACCTGCCTTGTTGATACTGGTCTTCTACCCAGTCTTTAAAGGTGAAGCAGTCTTCAAGAGGATGTCCTATTGCTCGGTGATAGGAGCAATAGTCTGGCTGATGAACCTCACTTGCTTGTTCGGGGTGCTTGGACTCCGGGAGGGTATCATCTGATGTTTCATGACAAGACCGAATATCTTCCTTGTCTTGTCTGGGGGAAAAGAATATTCTCGACTCATCTTCTTTACAAGAGATGGATCCCGGCAGCTCAATTTTCGATCGCGTGGCTTCTTTGACCCGCTTTGCTGTTGTCGAACGTTTTTCCGTTCTTCAGTTTGTTTTTGCCTCCGTGTCGGATCTTCCATATGACGTGCAAGTGACGAAGGGAATCGTCTTTCTCCATAGCCTGCTAAAGGAGGCGTTGCGTTCTGGCCTTCTCGTAAATGGTCATTTCACTGTTGTGGTCATCCCGGACCTTTTGACCCGCTTCCCTGATTAGCTTGTCCATCTGTTCTTCAAACGACGGACTCGGCATTTTTGTGACAGGATCTTGTTTTGGTTCAACTGCAGCGTCTTCTAACAGAGCATCCCCTTCTTCATCGAAGTCATGTATAACGTAGCAGCCATAGAATCATTCCTGTTTCTTGGATTGAACATATCCAAGCCCGATCGTTTCCATTCTCCCGTTGGGCAATTTTCGCTGAGCTCCAGAGACGTTCCAGATCCTGTTGTAGAACTGAGGTTGCCGAGCAGTCTGTTTGAAGGGTACGCCTTGGCGTCTCAGCAGTCTTTTTAATCCTTCCGTGTAGTGTAGCGCCTTGAAAAGTCGTTTTGGTGTTTTCCAGAAAATCGGTGAAAATTCGGTATTTTTCCGTAAACCGTCTTTTTTGTTATTTTGCAGTTTAGAATTAATTATACCTAATTTGGATAGGTAATTGCTAGTTTTTAGTAGCAAATGAGTTACTTATGAAATTCTGGTCGTTTAAAAATTTTCCCTAATTTTTCAATTTTTAATATTATTTTAAGCCGGTAAGAAAATACATTAAATTAGCGATAAATACAAATTTAAATGGGCTAAATTTAAGATTTAAAATCATGTTAATTAAAATCTAGTTGTAACATAAATTTTTAGTATTTTATTTTAAGTTTTAACTAATTTTTATTATAGAAAACGAAATTTATTGAATTTAAGCTTAAACTTGCAATTTTGGACTTGTAGGGGGTCTTTTTGCATAAAAATTTTTTTGTAAAACACCCATTCACTCTTCCCTCACCCCAGGCCGGCCCACTTCAGCAGCTCAAGGAAAAAAATTCCTTGCCTCCTTTGACTTTTTATTATGTGTTGAAATGAGGTGTTTTTATAAGGTTTTTGATTTATTAATTGGGTATGGGTCTTTAGTTGATTGGTATGATTGACCTTGACTTTTCCCCAACTCCCCCACACCTCTCTCCACTCCCTTCTCAGCCCAAATTCCTGTAGAAAACAGCCCCAAGAATTTTCCCCATTTCTCTTTCTATTTTGCTTCATTTCCACCTCAAAAATCCATCAAAATTCAAATTTCCTTCACAAATCCAATGCAAACCCTTAATCCATCTCTTCTCACATCTCAATTGGTTTAAATCTTGGAGAAAGGAGGTGCCTTGGGAGGCTAGGGCAAGCTAAGGTTTGAACTTGTGAGGTATAATTTCAATCTTTGGTTAATTGGTAGTTGTTATATGCTAAATTAGAACCTTGATGTGTTAATTTTTGTTGTTGATTTCTAATCTAGGTTTTAAAGTGAATGGTTTGAATTTTAATTAGGGTTTTAGAAACCATTAATAAGTTAATTAAGTTATTTTGCTTTCTAGTGTTTTACACTAACCTAATTAATGGAGTTATTTTGCTTAAGTGGTTCCATTTTATGCGAATCTAAGTTAATCTAGTGTGAATTTGGATCGCTATTGCTTTTTAGGAAAACCAAGAAAGGGGTTTGTGTATGGAAATAGGTTGAAACATGGTTGTTGTGTTGTAATTATAGTGTTGTGGCTAACTAGTTATGCGGTTGGATGTTCTTGCTAGGTTGTAGTCTTTTTGTCGCAAATCGGCAATGTTTGCACCAATTTTTTTGAATATAATGCTTACTAGGTTTTTATAAAAATATTGTGATGAATTATTTGCAATATCTTGATGATATTTTTGGCATATCCTATGACATTTAGGATGTGTGAGTGCGGATTTTTGAGTGATCGGGTTTTAGCTTTACCGGGCGACCAAATCGACGATTTTAGTTAGTTTTTGCGATTTTCGCGTGTGTTCCGCGCACCTTGTGCACGTTGTACCTAGCTTGTGAACGTTGGTATTTTCGTTTGGGATTTGCGTCATTTCATGGTATGTAACCTTATGTTTGGTATTGATGTAAATTCCAGGTTCGTTCGCGGAGACATCAGACACGGCACGAAAGGGGAAAACGGTGATTGGACGTGACTAGCTAGGGATTCCGGTGAGTAGATGTAACATCAACGGGGGACTATCGTTGGATGGCGCAAGTCGCCCGATTGTTTTAGTAACTTAAAAAGATTCTTAGTAATGTTAGTAATTAGGGGTGTAATACTTGTATGATTATTTGCTACATTCATGCCTTATATTGACATACATATGCGAACCCATTCTATAGGACACCTGCACCATTGCCAGGGATTTTATATGCAGCACGAGCACTATTCATGCTTACACACACGCCCTGGTAATTGCCATGCCACCACACTAGATAACCTATAATTTGAAACCTTTTACTATAATTGATACTTAAACTTGTGATATTGCCTTTAATTCCTTAAAATGAAATCGTAGGATTGCTATTCATGTGCATGTACCTCATCATATTATTTGTGCATGCCTAGTCTAGTAATCATACATCGCAACTTGATTATTGATACCATATGCATTCATTATTATTGACATATGCACTTATGAGGATTTCTTGAGATTTTATGATATTTCTGGATTTCGGGAGAAAGCCGCAAAAATTCCTAAACTTATTACCTTTTTTAAAATATGTAAATTGCGGTTTTCTAGTGATGTAAGTGTCGTCCACCATGAGTTTGCTGTGGTTTTCGAGACCCGTTTCGAGAAGTTGGATGAACCGTCTCGGGTACATGGTGGGCCCGGTAAGGTACCCCGGGGCAAGAAGCTCGTGTTGCTGACGATGAGCCTAGCAGGGGATGGATTACCTACCGGTGACTGTTTGGCACGGCGGATATCCAGAGGGTACCGACCGTGGCCGCGAGATGATGAGATATTGATATTGAGATGGGTCAGCCGGATGGCTGAGGCCAGAGATACTATGACATGGATATATGAGATTTGTGATAGTTTTGAGGTGTCGTTGCTGGACACAGGTTCTTGTTGATTCTATTGGTATTGTGCTGGTATTTCAAAAGAGATTCCTGAAGGAAAAACATGATTCTTATACTTACACATTCAGATCATGAGTTGATTCGCATTGCATTCATACCTACTGGTATATTCATATTGCATACATACCTGCTATTATGTCCTGCCTTACCTGTATTTTAGATGCTAGGATGCTTGTGCGTATGCATTCGATAGCCTGTGTAGATGTTATTTATTACTCACGAGTTGGCAACTCACCCCCGTTGTGCCACAGCCTTTTGCAGGTCCGCTCCGTCAGTACAGTAGCGGTGGGCGCACTTGCTTCTTGTGCCTCTTTTGCCTGGACTCGAGGTTTTGCTCATATGTGGGTTATTATTATTATTTTTGTACCATCTTGTATATTCTTTGTATCTAGAGTACTCCATCTACTGTATCTACCAGTATTGTTGTATATTGACCTAGAGATGAGACTGTGAGATTTGTGGACTTTTTATGCTGTATTTTGGGGTCGAGCTCACTTGAGTCGACATGTTGTTTTTCTCATGCTTCTTTATGATTATTTTGCATGTTGTTGTTTTATATTGCGTGGGATTTGTGACCACCTTGTGGCGAAGAGCTAGCTCCCGCTTGGGGATGCCTTATTTGTTGGATTTATATATATTCTTGTTTTACCCATTTTGGGGGCCAGTATTTACAAAGGAGACTCTACCGAAATTTTCGGAAAAATTGATATTGTTTTTAAAAAGGGTTGATATGACTTATTTGATAAACTCGCTTTCAATTGATTGGTTTTTCTTCACTCTTTTGCTTATTTGGTTTTGGTTTCTGGGCTTTGGCTTACTTATTTTACGGACGTCTTGAGACGTTTCGTAAACTTAAGTGCCAGTCACGTTCCGTACCCTGCGGGTCGTGACATGTAGTATCTGGGCAGACGGATGGGCTGGAAACTGTCAAGTGTAGAATCGGCACCATGCCAGATTTCTTTCTCCGCTTTGATTTCCGCAGATCGATAAAAGAGGATCGCCTTTTCATCTTTTCGCCTGGGAGGGACGCAAAACGTCTGCATTTCTTGCACACTATAAGTATCAAGTGCGTCGAGCTCTCTGTAGTGTTGCCGCGGAACCATGGCGATCTGCAAACTTAGATCATCTCCAGTGAGGGTCTGCACTGATGGACAGACCGAGAACACTGTGTTAACTTCGTCTTCAGAGTCACTGCCAAAAACCAGAATAGGGGTAGATGGTCCCGGTTTGTTGCATTGGGGGGGCTCCGAATAGACTCTCTCTTCCTCCTCCTCGGTATCGCTCCTGAAGACTGGAATCATGGTGATAGATTTTTGCTTGTCCTCCGGTTTATGAAATATTTCCATGTCTTCGAAGTCTGGTAAGAAATACTTTGCATCTTCGTACTTTCGAACTTCACTCACGGAGAATGGGTTCAGCTCCCCTGTCACGGTATACTCGAGACCATCCTTGAAATACTTCATACACTGATGTTGTGTAGAAGGGATGATGTTGTACTTGTGCAACCAAGGCCTGCCGAGCAAAGCGTTGTAGCAAGTCTTGGAGTCAATGACGTGGAACTTAATGTCAGTGACGAGCAGCCCAAAGCGTAACGTCGGTATCACAGACCCGAACGTCCGTGATGACTGGGAGTCGAACCCGGAGATGGTGATTTTATCTCAAGCGAGGTGTTGAACGCTCATGCAGATTTCTTTTAACACCCTCACATTTAGTAGGTTGACAGAGGATCCGTTATCAACTAGAATCTTCCCTATTTTGATGTCATAGCAGTATCCGGTGACATACAAGGGACGGTTGTGCTCGCATGTTCCGAGGAGGAGATCTTCGTCGCCGAAAGTGACGTCAGTAGTGTGCACTTCTTCCAGCCCGTCCTTCATCTTTTCTTCGGCAAAGAAAGCTTGGAACTGCTCGGGCTCTTGTAGTGCCTTGATCAAAGAGTCTCTTGCCTCTTTAGACAGAAAAAGGGCATCGAGAATGCTTAGCTGCGAGGGTATCTTCCTCAGGTGTACCAGAACGTTGTAATCCACCTTGTTTTTCTTTGGCGAGTCCTTGGCTGTCAGCTCTTTGACGACTTGATCATCTAGGGCGATATCTTCAGGGAATTTTTCCTTCCCTTTATCTTTTTTGTTCGATCCTTTGTTTGTGGGTCCGAAATTCTTTTCGGGTAACGTGCGATTACGCAGCTGAATGTTCTCGCAGGTCTTCATTTCTTCTGTTTCGGAGATGGATTCCTTGAAGAGAGGGCTGAGAGCTATTTCTTCATCGGAATCGCTCCCGAAGGTAAGAACTTGGGATTCCTTGCTATCAATCATGTGACAGTTGCCGGCAGTTCTTTTATGCTCATCAGTCGTACTTCTTTGCTCCCGACGAGTCTTACGCTTCAATCGCCTGACATGTTGTCGGTGGGCAACATATCCCTGCCACCAGTTTTTAAAGGCATTGCACTATTCGGTGGGGTGCGTAATCCTTTGATAGAATAAGCAGTAGCTAGGATGTACATACGCTTCGTCAAGGTTTATCCCACCAGGAGTGTTTCCTTTGGAGGATGGCAGCTTCATTCCCATTGACAGGGGTTTAGCGAACCGTTTCCTTGCCTTAAGCCTGCTTTTATCTGCCGTAGGCATGCTTTGGTCTGGTTGGAGTGCTTCAACCCTTTTGTCCAGCCGCCGACGTTTGGCTTTCTCAAATATGGCCATTTCGCGCTCTCGATCAGCTTTGCTCTTTTAACAGGCCTCGTTCGGCAACATGTCAATCATCTCATCTGACGGTTCTGGGAGTTCCGGTTCGGGATCTGCCCCCAGTTTCTCTGCATCAGGAGCTTCTTCACCATCTATTGACGAGTGGGAGATCACGTGGCAGCTCGCCACATAGTTCTCAGGTTCATCTGACGAGTCTTCTCCGTCAGCGTCAGCGGTTTCATTCTCGAGAACATGCTTAAAGAATTCATCCAACGTGGTTGGAGTCCGTGCCTTCTGGTTATATTCTGCTAGTGCATCGATGTATTTCTGCAGACCTGTACGGCCATCTTCGAGTTGAACGGGCTTCTTGGCCTTCTTCTTTTTCTTCAAAGACTTTGGAGGCATGGCGTGAATGTTTTGTCCACCTTCACCAACTTTCGGCATTGGGCGCGGCTTTAGCATCCCCTCAATATTCTGGGGCTCCAGCGGGCTCTTCCACCTGATCGTCGGGCATGTTTGGAGATCCTTCAGCATTCTTTTCGTTTTTGTCGAAAGAACAACTTCCCATGGAGCTTCCTCTATGAATGAGCATGATGCCGCCGGCGTGTCCATCTTTTTCGGAGCGTATGGTTGTGGCGGGTTTACCCTCCAGTTTTCAGACAACGCGAATTTGCCTTGCTGGTACTGGTCCTCAATCCAGTTTTTGAAGACAGAGCAATCTTCGATTGGATGGCCCATTATTCGATGGTAGGGGCAGTAGTTGGGACTGTTGACATCGCCGGGGTGCAGTGGGCGTTTCGGATCCGGTAGGGTGATGAGCCTGTTGCGCACCGCCAACTCGAACAGTTTTCTCGTTTTATCCCGAGGAAACGAATAAGGGCGTTTTAGCCTCTCGTTGAAAAGTCGTTGTCTATCACTTTGGCGATCAGTTGGTTTTGGACCACTAGGCTGCTGTTGAGAATTGGCAATGAAGGTCGCTTTCCCCTTCCCCTTTTCGTTTCGAGGCTCCATTTTCGAGAAAGACGGTCTATGGCCCATCTGACCCATTTAGGCCAATTTGTCAATCAAGGCCTGGAAAGTAGTCGGCTTGAAAAACATCATGAACTGGGATATGGTCGCCTGCGGATCGAGGGTACTTACGAACATGCCTACTGCAAGAGCCTCTTCTATGCGCTGTTCGCACTTCGACCGTAGATTCCGCCACTGTATCGCGTACTGAACCCATGTTTCGCCCGGCTTCACCCTGGCATTGATCAATGCCGTGATTGGGGTGCATTCGCTAGTGCTTGCAAACCTTTGTGTAAACAGTAACTCCATTTCAGCAAATGTCTTAACGGAGTCGTTCGGGAGCTCAGAGTACTATTCAAACGCTATCTCCGACAAGCTGCCAACAAACTGGCGAAGCAGCAGTTTGTCGTCACCCCCAGTGTTGCCGCATAGAGCCCTGAATTGAGCAACGTGCTGGTGTGGATTCCCCGTCCCCTTATATACATGGAATTTAGGGATTGTATATCCCGGTGAGTACTTTATTTGGTCGTACCAACCAAGATAGGGTCGTCCAGTCTTAACAATTTGGTCGGCCGCTTCACTCGCCTGATGAGCTCGTATCTGTTGAGCGATATAGTCATCCAGGGCGGCTTTGGAGATGGTCTCCTCTTTGGCTGTTGATAGAGCCGGAAGAGGGTTCGATGTCTCCCCTTTGTCGTCTTCAAGGATAATCGGGGGGTCTTCGGCTGGAGGATCCGGCTGTATCATCATCCCGACCATATTTTGGAATAAAAGCGCCATTTATTTTATGTTGGCCGCTTGTTCCGCGGCCTCTTTGTCTTTCCTCTCGAGCATTCTTCGGAGGAATTCGGCATAGGTTTCCTGCTCCTAACGCTGCTCCGATGATGTTTCCGGGCTTGCTTTTGGCCCGGTGAGTGCAGCCATAGTTGTCAGCATCTCTTGGAGCTTTTGCTATTGTTGCTCTTGAGCCTTTGTTACTGATCGGGTAAGCGGTCGGTGACCCGTAGAAGCACGGCTTTCCTCTTTTCCGGAAGCCATGTAGATGGTGTGCACTACCATGCCCCCAGACTTAGGGCGTTTAAGTTCAGTGCCTTTGGGATTGGTCGTGGACATGGGGATTTTCTCTGGACTTCTCCTTTTCTGAGCGGTCGAAGTTGAGGGGGCCATTGCAGTGGGCACCCAAGTAGACGACACCTTTTGTGGCACGACAGGGTGGTCCTTCTCTTGTCGCACCTTCATTTTCTTTGGTTGGCGGGAGTAGTCTTGGCTAATCATAGAGTCTTGGACCCTTCGCCAGACCCTATAGATTTTAAAGGACAGCCGCTGAGGGAGCTGCTCCGGTTTCGCCTTTGTGATATTTTCAGCAAGAAGAGAAGACTTTTTCAGCACGGCAGTTGGCGAATTCCTGCGCACCCTATTAAGTAGTTCAAAGTTGTTCCCGGTTGGAACAATATCATCAACTTCCACCGTTGGAGCTGGTGGGGTCAGTCCAGAAAGGGAACAGCACCCAGCTTTCCTCATTCGACTCCAGTGGAGACATTGAGCATGTCGAGCAGCCGGGACCACCTCTGCTGTTGGGGTAGCCGCATCGTGCTTCATGCTTTGAAGAGAAACCACTGTTGGTATCAGCCTGTCAAAGACTGACGTCTGTTGAGAGGGGATGGTCAACCTGTCGAAGGCGGACTTTCGAGCAGGGGTAGCAGCCTTGGTGACTTCGCCTGGAGCGGGAGTTGGAACGGCCAGTCTTGTGAAGACCGACCCCTTAGCAGGAGAAGCCGCTTTGACGATTTCCTCTACTAAAGCCGGAATGGCTATCCGCTTTGGGATAACCCCTTCGGGTTTTGCGGGCTTCTTCATGGGCCCTGTAGCTTTGGCCTAGTCTATTAAAGACCGAGACATTGAATTTGGGCGACCCGTTGAGACGGGCCGCGATAGTTGCAAGCCGATCAAAGACCGACTTCTTCGGACCTTCTTGCGACGGCAGCGGGGCGTTGAAGATCATTAGTGGGAGCATAGTCCCGAAGAACAACCCAGTGGTGGCTTGCGTCACCTGTTCCACTGGCATCTTGAAAACGGAGGCCGCTTGAGGACCATAAGTCACTCCTCCAGTAAGGACAGATTGGGAGTTGTTGCAGTTGTTGCAGTTTGTGCAGTTGAAAGCCATTGATCTTCTGTTTTCTACACGGAGCAAGAAACCAAATCTTAATACCTTGAATCCAGGGGCAACCATAGCAAACCGCAATTCGTTCGCGAAACACGACACACGAAGTGTGGAGTGGAAAGAGGAAAAGGTCCCATCGGGCGTGCCAGAATCTGTTCGCCGCCGAATACAGAGACGGAACCGCGTAGGTCGTCTTGCCTGAATTTGGGGGAAGATGCTATTTGGTTTTATCCGTCCACCTCTCCGAACATGCCAAGTTGATTTATGGCACCGCGCATCGGAGGTTTAGACGGATGCGGACGATACAGCAGACTTCGTCAGATTCCCCCTCATTATGAGGGGGTTTTGATTGTGGGGACGCTCTTCTCTACAGACGCGAGCCCCTGCAGTTAGTTACGCTACCGCATCGCGGTAACCACTTTCTCCTTCTCCAGATGGTCACTTCGTGTCGTGTGTGTTTGTTTTGTTTTTGGTTGCCCGTGGATTGTATACGGAGACTAATTTATGTTGTCGCTCGTAGGGCGTGGATTAGTCCAAATCCATATTTTCTTAGATTTGGGTTTGGGTTGGGTTTAAGGATCGTTAATCTCATTTGAGACTAAGATCAACTTAAACGTTTGTTAAGGATACGTTAGTCTAATTTCAGACTAAGATCTACTTAACAGGATCGTTTAGATCCAACAAAAGAGCATTGGGCTCTATTATTTTAGTTTAGGGACATTGCGGTCCATAAGTTTAAGGACATCATAGTCCATAGAGTTTAAGGACATCATAGTCCATAGTTTAAAGATGTCATATTCTGTAAAGTTTAAAGACATCATAGTCTATGAGATTAAGGACCTCACAGTCCATGGTAATTTAGAGACATCATATTCTGTAAAGTTTAAGGACGTCATAGTCCATGAGTTTAAGGACCCCACAGTCCGTAAAGTTTAAAGATATCATAGTCTATGAGTTTAAGGACCCCACGGCCCGTGGAATGTCTGGTTGTCGGGACCCGTCACATCTCTGAATGCGTTGAAGGATTGCAACGACAAATATCAGAGGAATGAAGAGATGTACCCTTGAACCAAATGCCAGATTGAGAAGGAATGGGATGAACATTACTTTGAATGCCATCTGAGATCAATTTTGAAAGACCTGAACATAATTAGGGCTCGATTAAAAAAAAGGTTTTGGCTTTGGGAGACTTAGCTGACTTGGGCTAAGATTGGCCTATCATAGTGTTAAACACTAGCATATGTTCGGCACTCACGTGCTCCCACGTGAGGTCTTAAAGTATTGTTTAAGCACTGAAGATTTGAAGCGCTCACGTGGGGTCACGTGATGCCCTTGAAATAGTGTTAAACACTGAAGATTTGAAGCGCTCATGTGGGGTCACGTGAAACGTTTGAAGTAGTGTTAAACACTGAGATTTGAAGCGCTTACGTGGGGTCACGTGAGGCCCTTGAAGTAGTGTTAAACACTGAAGATTTGAAGCGCTCACGTGGGGTCACGTGAGATGTTTGAAGTAGTGTTAAACACTGAGATTTGAAGCGCTCACGTGGGGTCACGTGAGGCGCTTGAAGTAGTGTTAAACACTGAAGATTTGAAGCGCTCACGTGGGGTCACGTGAGGTGTTTGAAGACTAAAAGCTGCCTCTATTTTATTCTCTTTTGAAAAGTGCTAAGCACTACTAAGGGGTCGCGTGATGTCACGTGAGGAGCCCTAAAATAGAAACTGCCTTGGGTTTATTCCCCCTTTTTCTTCTAAAGGGCTTGTTCAGGGGTCACGTGGGAGCACGTGACCTGATCTCATTTATTTTCTCTCATTCAACACGGGTGCTAATGCGGGAACACGTGATCATGCTTGGGTGGAGATCTTGAGTTAAGTCCCCTGTTTGATAAGAATTAAATTCTTATATAGGGTTGAACCCTAATTTTATTTAGAGGAATTAAATTCCTATATATTGTAAGAATTAAATTCTTTGAACTCAATTCTCCACCTAGGTTTTGAATCTGCATAACAAATCTCCACGATGAGAATTAAATTCTCAACTTGTGGGGATATCTGCTTCTGCAAATTCAACCAGAGGAAGAACTAAGTTCATTTTAGAAGAGTTAAACTCTTATGAAGGTGAAGAAGAGATAAAATATTCTCTGTGTTTTTCTTCCTTCCTTTACCTAGGGTTTCTTTTTCTCTGAGGGGATCTTCCACTTTCTGGGGAATTCAATTCTTTTCTTTTGGCTTACGAAGGGGTTCTTTTCTCTCTCTTTTCTTTTTTCTCCTATGTCTAAAACTTGGCTCCTATTTATAGGAGAAAGAAAAGAATCAGTTTGTTCAGCCAATCTTTCATTGAGAGATTTTGATTGATTTTATAACCAATATGATCTTTTAGATCACTCGGTGAATTTTATTCACCGTTGTATTTTTAATCCAAAGATTTCTATTTCACATCAAATATTTCATTTGTTGTTCCTGCAAATTTTAGGAAAATATTTCCTTGCACAGAATCTTCCTATAAATTGGTGATTTTTAATCACCGTTGGATTTTTAATCCAACGGTGCTCTACTTTACAGAGTGCAATCTTTCTTGTTTGGAAAGATCTAGGGAAATATTTTTCCAATTAGGGTTGTTGATTCCTTTTAATTAGAATTTAATTCTATTAATTCAGAGGGCTCAGGAGCCCATCACGTGACCTCACAGATTAAGCATAAAGCTTCTAATTAGAATTTAATTCTATTAGTTCAGAGGGCTCAGGAACCCATCACGTGTTGGCACGCGACCCCACCAATTAAGCATCTCCAATTGTTTATTTCATTCAGCGCCTATAGACTTTGCCTATAAAAAGTCATGTGCCTGCATGTGAGGTCCGATCACGTATGGGTATGTGATGCTCCACCTGGGGGCTTTACTCGTTGCTTTATTCATATGTTTTATTCAGTTCCCATGAGGGAAAACACTCCTGTAACTGAACCATTCCCATCTGCACGACATGGTCGACATCGCTACTAGCGCCGAGTGAGGAAGATTGGGGGCAGTTCCCCCTCTGGACTTACCCCACCAGCACCAATGGTGGAAGTTGATGCTGCTGTTCCAACTGGGAACGGCTTCGAGCTGCTCAGGAGTGCGCAAGAACTCTCCAACCGCCATCTTGAAGAAGTCTCCTCCGCCTGTTGAAAACACAACCCAGGTGAAGCCGGAACAACCTCCTCAGCAGTTGTCCTCTAAGATCCACAGAGTTTGGTAGAAAGTCCAAGACTCTGTAATTGACACAGGATACTCTCGCCGACTGAAGAAAACAAAGGCTCGGCAAGGGGAGGACCATCCTGTCGTCATGCCACGGAAAGTATCGTCTGCACGGGTGCTTGCTGCAATGGCTCCCTCAACTTCGGACTCCCATAAAAAGAGAAGGCCAGAGAATCAACCACCACCGGCGACAAATTCTGAGCGTGATGGATCCAAACGCCCTAAGTCTGGGGGCATGGTAGTGCACACGGTGTACATGGCTTCCAACAAAGAGGAAAGCCCTACTTCCGCGGGTCATCGACCACTTACACGGTCCGTAACAAAAGCTCAGGAGCAACAACAAAAACTCCAGGAGATGCTGACAAAGATGGCCGTACTTACTGGGCAGAAAGAAAGCCCGGAAGCGTCGTCGGAGCAACGCCAAGAACAAGAAATTGACGCCGAGTTCCTACGAAGGATGCTCGAGAAAAAAGATAAAGAGGCCGCGGAACAAGCGGCTAATATAAAACAAATAGCGCTCCTGTTCCAAGATATGGTGGGCATGATGATCCAGCCGGACCCTCCAGCCGAATACCCTCCGATAATCATTGAAGACGATAGAGAAGAGACATCAAACCCTTCTCCGGCTTTATCAGCAGCCAGGGAGGAGACGATCTCCAAAGGTACCCTTGATGACTACATAGCTCAGCAAATACGAGCTCATCAAGCGAACGAAGCGGCAGGACAAGTCGTCAGAACTGGGCGACCTTATCCAAGCTAGCACGACCAAATTAAGTACCCGCCAGGATATACAATCCCCAAATTCCATATGTATAAGGGGACGGGCAATCCGCATCAACACGTTGCTCAATTCAGAGCTTTGTGCGGTAATACCGGGGGCGATGACAAACTGTTGCTTCACCAGTTTGTTGGCAGCTTGTCGGAGACGGCATTTGAATGGTACTCCGAGCTCCCAAATGACTCTGTCAAGACATTTGCAGAAATGGAACTACTGTTTACACAGCGGCTTGCAAGCGCAAGCGAGCGCACCCCGATCATGACATTAATCAACGCCATGGTGAAGCCAGGAGAAACCTGGGTTCAGTACGCAATTCGGTAGCGTAACCTATGGTCAAAGTGTGAACAGCGTATAGAAGAAGCTCCTGTTGTGGGCATGTTCGTAGGGACCCTGGATCCTCAGGAAACTATATCCCAGTTTATGATATTCTTCAAGCCGACCACCTTCCAGGCCTTGATTGACAAACTGGCCCAAATGGACCAGATGGGACATAGACCGCCCTCTTCGAAACCGGATCTTCAGAATGAAAAAGGCAAAGGGAAAGCGACTTTCGTCGCCAACGCTCAACAACAACCGAGCGACCCGAAATCAGTTATTCGCCAAAATAAGAGACCGCGAGCCCTCAAAGAGAAGTTGAGACGTCCTTACTCGTTTTCCCGGAATAAAACGAGGAGACTATTTGAACTGGCGTTACGCAACAGGCTCATCACTCTGTCGGATCCGAGACGCCCACTGCAATCGGGCGACGTCAACAATCCCAATTACTGCCCCTGCCACCGGATAGTGGGCCACCCGATCGAAGATACGTCTTTAAAAACTGAGTCGAAGACCAGTACCAGCAGGGCAAGTTCGCATTGTCCGAAAACTGGAAGGTAAACCCGCCGCAGCAGCACATTCCTAAAATGGTGGACACACCGGGGGCATCATGCTCATTTATAGAAAAAGCTCCATGGGAAGCGGTCCTTTCAGCTAAGACTAAAAGAATGCTGAAGGATCTTCAAGCATGTCCGGCGATTAGGTAGAAGAGCCCGCTGGAGCCTGAGGTCGTTGACGGAATGCTGAAGCCGCGTCCAACGTTGAAAGTTGGTGACGACGGGTAAAACCTCTAGGCCAAGCCTCAGAAATCTTTAAAGAAGAAGAAGAAGGCCAAGAAGCCCGTACAGCCCGACGGCAATCATACGACTCTGCAAAAATATATCGACGCGCTGGAGGAATACAACTAAAAAGCGCGGACTCCAGTCACACTAGAAGAATTCTTCAAGGTGTTCTTGAGAACCGAGACAGTGACATCGATGAAGGAGATGACTCGTCAGAAGAACCCGAGGAGTATGTGGCGAGCTGCCACATGATCTCTCACTCGTCGATAAACGGCAAAGAAGCTCCCGAATAGAGAAACTGGGGGCAGATACGGAACCAGAACCCAGGGAACCGTCAGATGACCTCATCGATAAGCTGCTGAACGAAGCTCTTCAAAAGAGAAAGGCTGATCGAGAACGTGAAGCGGCCATTTACGAAAAGGCCAAACGCTGGTGTCAGGCCAAAAGAGCTCCGGTGATGAGAAACCATAAAGTAGCTCAACCGGATCAAAGTGCCCTTGCCACCAGCAGAAGCAGAATCAAGATAAGGAAGCAGTTCGCCAAAGCTCTATCGATGGGAATGAAGCTGCCACCTTCCAAAGAAAGTACTTCCGGAAATACGTGCCCCGACGAATCGGATGTCCATCCGAAATACTGCTTGTACCATCGGAAGGTCACGCACCCTACCGAAGAGTGAAATGCCTTCAAGAAGTGGTGGCAGGGATATGTTGCCCATCAACAACACTTCAAGCGAGTAAAGCGCAAAACCCGTCGAGAGCAGAGAAGCACGACAGACAAGCATGAGGGAACAGCCGGTAACTGTCATATGGTTGATGCCATCCTAACCAGTAAACTCAATCCAAATGATGCACCTAAACCAGCAATTACCTATCCGCAGCGGCCAGCTATCCAGGCACCTGCTCTACGTCTTGCTCTCCCAGCTCCACCTTCTCGTGGACCGGCTGCACCTCCTCCTCGTCAGTTCCATCAAGCACAAAGAAACTTACCTCAAGTACAGAGGAACGGACAAAGGAATGCTCCTCCAGCAAGAATGAATGTACCGAGGTGACAGGCTTTCACAATGACTGTGGAAGAAGCTGAAGCTACTGGCCAAGTCATCACTGGTAACTCTTTTCTTTCAACCTTTCTTTCAGTCTTTATACATACCCATATATCTTTTTCTTATACCTAAAACCTATCCCACATAATTTAGATACGATCTTAGTAGCCTCACTTCCTGCACCAGCACTCTTCGATACTGGAGCATCTCATTGCTTTATGTCGCAACGGTTCGTCCGAACTCATGCGATTCCAGTCAAACCACTTGTATCCAGCTGGAATGTCGGTTCAGGGAACGGCGTTTTAAAGCAATAATGGGATACGACCTGTGTCCAGTGGCCGTCTGCAGCAGAGAATTCTATGCTGACTTCAAGGTGTTGGACATACCGAATTTCAATGTCGTTTTGGGTATGGATTGGCTAGGAATATTCTATGCTACCATTGACTGTCGTCAAAGGAGGGTAGTGTTCGAGATTTCAGAACATCCGGTCTTTTATTTCAAAAGTCGAGACCATACCCTAGAGCCAAGCACATACAAAGCAAAACCAAAGAAGGCAGTGATTGCAACTCTACACGAGGAAGAAGACAAACCAGAGGTAGTTCGAGAGTTCGACGATGTATTTCCTTAAGACATATCAGGTTTGCCTCCCGATTGAGCTATTGAATTCAGCATTGATTTAGTACCTGGAGCACAACTGTAACAACCCTAAACTTTCTGTACAATTTTTTTCCAAAATACAAAAAGGAACACCTAAGCCTGAGCACAAGTTATAAATTTGATTTGCTTTTGAACAGCAAAAAAACACTTGTAGCTCATTGGTAAAGCAATGCACTGCTGTGACATAGCCACTGTGATTGAATCCCCCCAGCCACATATATTTTTAATTGATTTTTCTTTTAAACTTTTAGAAGCCCAATAGTTTGCATGTGCACTGCACGTAAAATGAAGAGTCACACAGAAAACAAATATGTGCACTGAGATATACCAATCGACGATGACACATGGCAGAAATCCCAAGCCCCATCACCGAGAATGGACTGGCGAGATCTTCTCTTTTCCCGGTGACGCCGGCCCCTCCATAGGGGACGGTCCCCAATCTTTAACTCCATACCCCTTGGCCTCCCCGCTTAACCCCTGTACTATTTGTTTTTATTAAAAATAAACAGTGAATTAAAAAGCGGCATTAAACCAAAATTTTAATGCATTTTTAATTCATTCTTCATTACCCCAAAACCCTAATCTTCCCTATAAATACCATACTCCATTTCACCCCTTCTCACTCAGAATTTCATTACAAAAACTCTCAAAAATTTCCAAGTCCCAAGTTGTACAAGTGGAGTTAGCAAGAGGTGAAGTTCCGACGACATTTCGAGGAGTTTCCAGCGACGAAACGACGTCCCGACGGTTCCTAAAGTTTCCTCCTCCTCTCTTCCTTCTTAATAGCTTGTAAGTCCCTCTACCCTTCTCTTTTTCTATTCTAAAACTCCTCTTTTTCAAAACTCGTTGGAAGCAGAGTTATTCCGACTTCCGATTCGTTTTTCTTTAAAAAAAAGCTCCACTTTTCTTAAACAATAAAATACCATATTCTCTTATAATATTTAACAAATATAATTAAACATATTATAACAAGCTTCATCTCAAAATAATTCATGTTGCAATTTCTGTTTCACTTTTACAGTAAAATACCATCATGTTACATATAACTTGTAAATATTCAATTTAACCGTATTACCATTAGATAACTCACGAGGTAATGACCTACCTCATCACAACACACATTTTTGTCATAGCACGATGAGTTTTGGGATTCTAGATTATGGGAAAATACGCTTTTACGAATAAATACCTTAAACAATTAAAAACCATTTTCTTTTAAAAAGGGTGTTAATTAAATTCCTTGCAAATATGCCTGTACAACCCATTTTGGGGAACCCCGATCGGGATGGTGTGGGTTATCGCACATCTTTGGGCCTAGTAGAGCGAGATGCAGACCTCCGCAAGGAGCATTCGATCTCGATGGAATTTTTAATGCAATTTTTAAGAAAATGAGATTTCTATAAAATAAATAAATTTATTTTTATTAAATATATGAATATTATCAAAAGATCTAGTTTAAATATATTATAAATATTTCATGTTTTCTAAATCAAAGGGATCACCAATTTCATGAAACTACTATTACAATTCAATACAAATTCCAGTATTTCATTAAAATACCATATACAATGAAAACTAGGTTCTACTCACTAGAAAAATTCACCTTTATAAAATATACATCTATGAAAACCCTAAAGACGATAATTAAATACATGAAATGTATTTTGAAATTATATCAAAACTATTTTTACATAAACCCCCCTCAAGTTATATCAATTTACAATAAGGACACTGGTAAATATAGGTTTAAACGGGACCAATTCTCTTAAGCCTCGGAGAGCCGAAGAATTTAGGTGCTTGCCTATCTAAGGTAGAAAATCTAACAATGGTGTTATCATACGGTAATTGTCTTAGAAAAAGACACAAATCCTGTCGTCCATGTGCAGCAGTTACCGATAACTCCGAAACAATCTGAACTTCAATTCTGTTTAAAAGTCCGACTCAGTTCGAGTCATGGTCAAATCTGATTATAATCTGACTTAAATTCAATTGAAGTATAACTGCAATACAACATGAATCCATGAATGCCAGAATACAGTCTATAACAACTTGAACATGACCGAACCAAACCATGGATATACTCTGATTACATGACTATCCATTTACATCCATTCCGTTTACTGATATCATGGTTTCGGCAAGTCTTCTATTTACTACAAGACAATACAATACAATCAATACAATAAACATTACGGGGTTTATAAAGGGGTAGACTGGTACGGAACATGAAGGTGGCACGAGGTGGTCACTGAAAGACGTAATTACATCCATGCCGTTGTTCCGTGGTATTTTCGACGGAGCCTTATACTACGTGTTACCAAAGTCCACGGTGTAAGTTGGACTCCTCTCGTATACACTGGCATATTCCGTACCAAGCTACAAACACTATGTTAATATAACAATCAAACATTATACTTGATATACTCTTTTTTCTGTCTATTCTACTTCTTCTTTCTTTGGGACTTACCGAGCGATTGTTCGCTGACGACATTCTTATTTCTCTTCTTCTTTGGAATGTTGTCAGGGGGACCCGACTCTGAAGAGCTCGAGACCAGCCAGGAGCACTTGGAGCAGTTCACAGAAGACCATGAACATTAGACTTTACTTGTACATACTTTTCATTTCAGTTATGCCATTGTTTAGGCATTGCATTCTATCCTTGTATTTACGTTTCCATTTGTACCTGTAAAAGAATGTTTAATAAATAAAAGTTATTGTTCATTATATTCATGTCTCTTGTGAACATTTTACTTTATATTGCTTAGATACGATCAGCGTGTTTACTTCAGAGTAAATACGTAGCGGACCTCACCGCGTCCCCTCCCCGTACACCGGGAAGCGGGGCGTGACAACTACCGGTGATCAAAGCTCCGTATCGCTTGAGTCCCGAAGGTTTGAAAGAGATCCGAACTCGGTTGGATGAATTATTGAAGAAAGGATGGACTCGTCCCAGCATTTCAAGTTGGGGATTGCTAGTTCTGCTTGTGAAGAAGAAGGAAGGTTCATATCAAATGTACATTGATTATAGAGCTCTAAACGAAGTAACTATAAAGAACAAGTATCCACTTCCATGCATCGAAGATCTGTTCGATCGGCTAAGTGGGTCTTGCGTTTTCTCTAAGTTAGATCTTCGTTCGGGATATCATCAGGTGAAGATCAAAGAGTCTGATATTCCGAAAATGGCATTCAGGACTCGCTATGGTCATTATGAGTTTCTTGTGATGCCATTTAGAGTGACCAATGCACCAGCTATATTCATGAACCTAATGAATCAAGTTTTCCGAGAGTACCTAGACAGGTTTGTTGTCATCTTCATCGACGACATCCTGGTGTATTCTAAGAGTCAGAAAGAGCATGCTGAGCACCTACTGTTGGGGTAAAAATTTACACCCCGGTTGACCAAGTCAAAATCAAAGTCAACCCCAAGCCAAGTAAGCCCAAGCCCAGATCCAGTGGGCCCATGCCCGGGTCGAGCCAGAACATGAAGCGGCCGGCCTCCCCCCATGCCAAGATAAAAATTTTGTAATAAATAATTTTGTTGTATTTCTTTTATTTTATTTTATGGATAAATGTAAGAAAAATAGGCATAAAGCCAAATTTTTGTAAAGCCCATGGCTTATGTGCAAAAAGAAATGGCACATGAGCCATGGGATAGGCAAAATGCCATTTTGTTAAGCCCAAGGGGCTATGTGTAAAGTGTATGGCCTATAAAGGCAAAGATAATGAAATATCTAAACAACTTTTTTCTCTCTCCAAAAAAGTTTCAAATCTGAGATCTTTCTTCCTTCTTCAAGGTTCTAAAACCTTCTTTCTTTTGAATTAAACCAAGAGTTTTACTCTTCTTTTTATAAAACAAATTAGTTTTTCACCACAAAACCCATAAAGGGGAACTCAGATCTTCCATTAGATCTCAAAAAGAAGAGATTTTTAGAAATCCCATATCTCTTGATCTTCAAGATCCAGCTAACAGAGGAGGAGGAAGAAGAACATCGTTCACTAAACCCAAAAAAAAAAAACACACTCAGGAGTCCAACTCCTCTCTGATTTCTCTTCTGAGAATTTTTTTTTTTTTAGGCTAAAAGCCTCTTTTTCTCGCCGGCGCTCAAGCGCAGAGCGCCCGCGTGCCGACACGTGGCGCGCTTGCGCTCGAGCGTAAGTCTCCCCCGTGCCGACACGTGGCGCGCTTGCGCTCAGCGCAAGCGCTCGAGCGCAAGTCGCCCCCTTGCCGACACGTGGCGCGCTTGCGCTCCAGCGTCCAGCGCTCAAGCGCAGAGCGCCCACGTACCGACACGTGGCACTCTAGCGCCTGAGCGCACAGCACCTAGGCGCACAGCGCCCAAGGTGCTGTCCCCACGCATCATTTGGATGTCTTTTCCCCTTTTTATATATATACATGTATATCTGTACATATGTATACATATTTACATACACACATACTCCATGACACTGTCCCTGTTAGAAAAAAATTTCTAACGGGGCGCTGCCCCGCACCCCGCAAGGGGGCTGCTAGCCCCTTTGACCCCCAGCCCGCTATCCGGGTAGCGGGACCCCCGTAAAAACTCTGCGTGGCTCCCGATATATCCAAAACCCCCCTTCAAAACACAACACACGTACACTGCATATCGAGTTCGCATGACCAGTTTAACCCGTCAATCGGAGGTTCCCTCGCTCCAAAGGCGAGGGGTAATTAACGGCAGCTTAGTCCGCGGCTGCCGGAGATTCAGATCCCCACAATCAATAAACCCCCGCCTACCCTAGGCAGGGGGAATCTGTAGTACGCCTGACAAGCGTGCGCGTATTCCCATCTCAATGGGGTGACGAAAAACACCCTACAGATTCTGGCACGCCCGGTGGGACCAATCTCTCCTCCCATATTTCGGGTTAAACGTTCATACAAACTCAATCAATATACATATCGATTGCCTATACTGAAATGATGTTCTTTTTTTTTCCATGCAGCAATCAACCTTCAACGACAATGTCTCCCCAGACGAATTCAGCTTCCAACATGACCCCGATTCCGTACGTGGTCAAGATCAACGCTCGTGTGATTCTCCCCGCAAGCCTCAGTCGACAGTGGGAGGAACCGCCCCGCCAGTTTGGCTCCGTCATCATCTACCCTGCCGGAAGCGCTCATCTGGCGGAAATCCCGGCGGAACAGGTGGCCAAGCCGGTCCCGAGGGGCAAGAGGCCGAATGTTGTGATTGCTAAGGCACCACAACCAAAACTTAAGACGGTATCTGAACGATTCTCTGGTGCTCCAGCGGGATGCAAGAACTTCGGTACAAAGAGCAAAATCAAATGTTGCGGACGAGCTCAGGCAATGACTCCAACAAATGCACAATCGAGCGTATCTCCAAGGCCCTCCATCGTCCGGTCTGCAGCGTCTTCCCAAAGAGCCGAAGTCTGCCAGGTGCTTAGAACAGAAAAGTTAAGGGAGAAGCGGCTCAGGTATCGAGCCAACAAAAGGGCCAAGGCTTCGGCCAAATGGAATCGTGTGAAGTTCCAAGTGCAGGGTTGCCCCGCGACGACGGCTGAGTTGGACGTAAGAATCAGCAATTCCTTCGAGCCTCTGAAGTGGGTTCAGAAAAACGCCATGACCGCCAGAATCAAGAAGACAGCGGTCCGAACAGTGCCACAAAGAGACGTGTCCTGGCCCCAACAGAAAAAGTATGACACTGTCTCTTCAAGAGTCTATCAAGCACTCTGTGCCGCACGAAAGCAGGGGGGCAGACCCAGAAAAGAAGCGCCATCACCATTCAAGAACCTGGTTAGGCCAGCCGCCTTCAATCGACTACCAGCTACCGAAACAAGGGGGTTAAGACAGCGATCCGTGAAATCAGCTGCCAATGATAGAAAGACGGCCGGATATATCATCCATACGGTCTATATGGCGGGCGGGCGCCCCAGCGACAACCTTCGCAGCAAAAGAAAGGATGGGGCCACCACATCCCAAGCCCAATCTAGCCTGAATGTGGTTGCCGCTGCCCAAGAACAGCCGCCCCCGCTGGATGAAGAAAACCCTCTCGATGAGGATGATAGGCCGAAAGACCCCTCGGTCCATGCAGAGTCAAGCTCGGACAGCGAGAAAAAGCCGACTTTCCACCCCAGGACTGCGGAGCAAGAGCTGCTTCAAAAGCTTCGAAAACAGCTCAGGAGCAAAGATAAAGAGATGGCCAAGCTCTATTCGAAGATTGACGACTTAACGAACGTGGTGATGCAGCTTACGGCTCAAATTGCTCGAGCGCCTCCCAATCAAGCACAAGCCACTACTAATCAGCCGGGTGATGACAATCCGAGGCAGCCAATACCTGTTCCTTTGGGACCAAGACTGGTCGAGCCGCATGAAAACCGGCCACATTCCGCTTCTGGGGACGCCTTGGCCCCAGATAACACTATCCCGCTAACACAGGATCGGATAATGGATTTGGTCACCAGCAAGGTTAAAACATTGGTGGCCAAAGATGAAGCTCAGAAAGAAATCGGCAGTAGCGGGCGGCCATATCCCGCGCAGTACGATCTGATTGAGTTCCCAAGCGGCTACGTTATTCCTAAGTTCGGAAGATTTGAGGGAACGGGGAATGCAAATCAGCACGTCGCCCACTTCAAAGCATCGTGCGGAAATACAGGGGGCAATGACGCGCTCCTTCTTCGTCAGTTTGTCAATAGCCTGACCGGCGCCGCCTTCGACTGGTATGCGAGTATACCGGACGGGTCCGTCATTACCTTTGCCTAAATGGAGTCCCTGTTTCGGCAAAGGTTCATGAGTGTCAGTGATAAAATCTCCATTGCCGACCTTGTGAGGACCAAGCTGGGGAAGAATGAAACCAACATCGACTTTATTGCCCGATGGCGTAATCTCACGGTCAAGTGCGAACCGCCGCTGGAGCAGGCCAGTCCGTCAGCCTTCTCATTGGGAACCTCAGCAATTGGATGGTCCCATTCTTGTGTACAGCAGGCCTCAAGACGTTTCAAGAGCTAACCAAGAAAGTCCAAATGCTGGAACGCTCGAAGCAAGAGTCCCCGCCGGACTCTTAGAGAGACAAAACTTGGAAAAGCAAGCGGGACGACAGACGTAGAAGCGGGGGTTCCAGCAGTACCAATGTCTTCAATGCGTCCGACAATGAAGAAAAGCGAAGGGCGGCCGAATCCAAAACTAACCGGTCTCGAAAGCCATTGTTGGGAGGAGATGGGCCTTCCCTAGAGGAGAAAAAGAATAAGGTTTACTCTTTCAGAAGGGACAAAGTCCGCAAGATATTTAAAGATGCCTTGAACAACGGCCTCCAATTGCCGGAGTCGAAAAGACCCCAAGAAGCAAAAATGACCGACAATCCTCTGTATTGCCCGTACCACCGAGTAGTGAGCCATGCGATCGAGGATTGCTATATCTTCAAAGACTGGGTCGAGAAGCAGTACAAGGCTGGAGAAATCGAGCTGTCCAAAAGTGTGTTGGTGAACAATCAAGTTGCAACCACCAACTTTATACAGACAGAAACTGAAGCCTTCTGGGAGCAGACAGCCGAACCCGCTGCCCTGAGAAATGAAACGGACTCATCGCGGCCTCCGTGGAGTACGCACATATCTAATAAGATGAAGAAGATGATAAAGCTACTTCGGAAGGAACCCAGGATGGAATGGGAAGGGCAGAAGAAGCCTACCAGTCCAGCTGCCAATGCGGCTCCATCAGGCTCAAAATCCAAGAAGCTCAAGAAGAAGAAAAGTGCAGCTCAGCGCGAAAAAGTGTCTGCAGGGAGATCGACCATTCAAAAATATATCGATTCCCTCGAAGAATATGAACAAAAGGAAAGAACATTGATTCAATTGAAGGAGTTCTTCCCTGTACAAGCGGCTGAAATTTTGGAGGAGTTAGAAGAAGACTCCAATGAAGAGGTCCCAGTAGCGACCTGCTACGCCATCCATCTTGGCAGCGACACCGAGGATGAGCTCTGTTTTCCCGAAGAGGACGAGGAGCTCACCACAAAGGCCAATCAAATCCAGCTCAGAAGCGGCAGGGCTCTACCGCAAAATTAGGGCAACGCCCCAAAAGGGAAGGAAAAACAAGTCGCTAATGAAGAAGATGGCGGAGAACCGGCTGATGAAAACATAAATCCTTCCTCGGTAGACTATAATGTCTTGGCACATCTCCGGAAGCTTCCGTCTCTCCTGAGCATCTACGATGCCTTGGTCCTATCTAAGGAGCTTAGAGATGTTCTCATTCACGCTCTACAAAACCCCGAGCGGTATCAGGCTCACTTTGCGGAAATTAATATGAAAGAAGCCCAGCACGCTTTGCATGCCGCCGCAGTCACGTTTAAGGATGAAGACTTGCTACTGGGAACGGCTGAGCATAATCGGTCGCTTTACGTGACCGGGTACAGCGACGGAGATCGAATTAATCGCATATTGATTGATCCGGGGTCCTCAGTGAACATCATGAACTTGCGAACTCTGAAGAGTTTGTCAATGGACGTCCGACACCTGTCAAGGGAAAGGATTGTCATTCAAGGCTTCAACCAAAATTGCCAGCAAGTTCTGGGGTCCATAGCTCTTCCAATCAAATTCGGGGATCTACAGACTGAAGCTAAGATATACGTGATCGATGCCGACACGTCTTATAAGATTCTCTTGGGGCGGCCGTGGCTCTACGATTACGGCATCATTCCGTCAACTCTCCATAAATGCATGAAGTATACTAAAAATGGCGAAGAAAGACGCATTGACGGAGACATCCAGCCGTTCGGTGTGCATGAAGTCCGCTATGAAGATTCTCGGTACTTTATGAACCACCAAAATGCTAAGCCACAACTGACTGAGGATAGACCGGCCCCAAGACCCAAAAGCGAATCTGCGCCGGCTGTCACTTTCAAAAGTAAAAACGCCCAAGTGCGCCCACATTTCGGTAGCGACACTGATGAGTCCGACGCTGGAAGCCCGTCCTTCCGTAAAATCCGCCCTCGTTTCGGCAGCGATACGGACGAATCTGTTACTGAAGGCCTATCTAGCAGCAAAGTCCGCCCTCATCTTGGCAGTGACACTGAAGAGTCAGAAGAAGAGGACCTGCCGTGCAACAGCTGTGCAGATCAGCCCCCATGCAGCAAGCGAAACTACGAGAGACCTTCGAAGTCGCAGAAGGGTCCCTGGCCATCACAAGGGTGCCGAAACGGATGTGCAAAGAGCTCGACGCATTGTCAGTCTCTACCGTGGACCAGCTGGAAACTTTCTACGTCCCCGGGAGGAAAAATGGACAGAAAGGCATCCTGTTTTACAGGTCAAACCCCGTTGTGCATCCGGACGATTTGTCTGTCGCATGCCTTCCATACGAGAGAGGCATAAGAGCCGTCCTCAATCCCAGATACTATGCGCCCGAGATGCGTGAATACTTTAAAAAGTGCGGATGCCGGTTATATCAAACGGAGTCCGAAGCAAAGTTTTACGAAGGGCTATGGCATCCACCCCAGGTCCGAGCACTCATCGATGGACGAATTCCAGACAGACGGGGAATAGGTTACATTCAACCTGATTCCAGAGCGTGCTACATGATCCATGTTGGTGAAACTGGCGAAAGATCAAATGATGATGATGAGATAGCCGAGCCAGAAGAAGATCCTCAAGAGCTTGAAGATGGCGGACAAGCAACCTTTGACGAGCTAACCGAGATTGACTTAGGAACGCCTGATAATCCGAGGCTGACCTACATCAGCTCGCTCTTGTCAGAGGAAATGAAAGCGCAGATAATTGCCCTGCTGCATGAGTTCGTCGACTGCTTCGCGTGGACATACAAAGAAATTCCTGGCCTTTCCCCTGAAGTGGCCGTACATAAGTTGGCTATATCTCCTGATGCTAAGCCAGTCAAACAAGCTCCTCGAAGAATGAGAAGGGAACTAGAAGAAAAGGTCATCGAGGAAACTAAGAAGCTCATCGATGCCGGCTTCATCAGGGAAGAGAAATATGCGGACTGGATCGCATGCATAGTCCCAGTGAAGAAGAAAAATAGGCAGATCCGAGTTTGTGTCGATTTCAGGGACCTCAACAAGGCATATCCTAAAGACGACTTCCCGCTATCGGTCATGGAAATGATGGTCGATGACACCTCAAATTACGAGCTGTTCCCTTTATGGATGGCTCGTCTGGATACAATCAGATCAAGATGTCACCTGAGGATGAGAAGCACACAGCATTTCGAACCCCGATCGGAATATATTGCTACAAGGTGATGCCGTTCGGATTGAAGAACGCGGGTGCTACATATCAAAGGCAATGACCAATATCTTTGATGATCTAATCCATAAAGTCGTCGAATGTTATGTTGATGATCTGGTCGTCAAGACTAAAACCAAGGCCGATCATATCCAAGATCTTAGGACCGTTCTCACCAGACTGAGGGAATACGATCTGAAGATGAATCCTCTGAAGTGCGCTTTTGGCGTGTCATCGGGAAAATTCCTGGGCTTCATAGTCCGACATCGAGGGATCGAAGTTGACCCATCAAAGATAAAGGCCATCATGGAGATGCCCCCTCCGAAGAGTCTGACGCAGCTAAGATCTTTTCAAGGCAAGCTCGCGTATATACGGAGGTTTATCTTAAATTTATCGGGAAGATGTAGGCCCTTCTCAAAGCTCATGAAGAAAGGAGCTGCTTCTATCTGGGATGCCGAATGTCAAGCAGCGTTCGAAAGCATCAAACAATACTTGTTGCACCCTCCAGTGCTGGCCGCTCCCATTCCAAATAAACCGTTGATTCTCTACACTGCCATGCTAGATGAGTCACTCGGTGCGCTCCTCGCCCAGAATAACGAGGAGGGAAAGGAAAATGCCCTCTACTACCTCAGTCGAACTCTAGTCGGGGCGGAACACAACTATTCCCCAATCGAAAAGCAATGCCTGGCTCTGATATTTGCTGTGAAGAAGCTGAGGCACTATCTGCTGGCTCATCGGGTTATGCTGATCTCCAAGGTCGACCCGCTCAAACACCTGATGACCAAAGCAAGCCTAGCCGGCAGAATGGCAAGATGGGCTGTCATGCTACTTGAGTTTGACATAGTTTATACTCCTCAGAAAGCAGTAAAAGGGCAAGCTCTTGCAGACTTTCTCGCTGCTCATCCCATACCAGAAGGGTCGCCGCTAAATTGTGAGTTACTCGACGAACAAGTGTTGCACCTCGAGAATGACGAGCCATGTTGGGAGCTCTACTTCGATGGGGCCTCATCGATAAGAACCTCTAGTAAATCAAGCGTCCCGGAGATAAAAGCAGGGATAGGATTGGTGTTCATCACGCCATCAATGGGAACCTTACGGCGTTCTTTTGCTCTCACCGAGCCTCGCACAAACAATGAGGCCGAGTATGAAGCTCTGATAGCTGGTTTGGAGCTTGCCATAGAAATGGAAATCCTTCGGCTACGGGTTTACGGTGACTCCCAGCTTGTCGTCAACCAAGTAAGCGGCGACTATAAGATATACAAACCCGAGTTAGCTCGGTACAGAAGCCGGGTGGTGGAACTCATGAAACGATTCACTCACATTGAACTAATGAGAATCCCTAGAGCGTTGAACGGAAAGGCTGACGTACTCGCTCGCTTAGCCAAGGAGCTGGCTGATCCTGACATGGACGAAATTCTGATCACAGTCAGGAGCCGGCAAATTCTACCCCCAGTCTCTCTACGAGAAGAGGAAAGCGCGGAACAGAAGAGCAGTCCTGCCGAAGAAACTTCGAGCATCCAAGACGAGCCCGATTGGAGAGAACCCTTCATAGAGTACCTCCGATACGACAAGCTGCCCGAAGAAAAATCTATGAGGATTCAGCTGAAGAAAAGAGCTCTCCGATATGTATTTGTAAATGACACGTTATACCGCAGGTCATATGACCAACTCTGGCTCAGGTGCCTGTCATCGGCCGAAGCCCAAAAGGTCATGAAAGATGTTCACTCGGGCGTTTGCGGTGCTCACCAATCTGGTCCCAAGATGCGACTTCAAATCAAACGGCTTGGGTATTACTGGCCCACCATGATACGGGACTGCGGAGAGCATGCAAAGAAATGTTATATCTGCTAAATTCACGGTGATTTTATTCACAAGCATCCCAATCCATTCCATCCTACGGTGGCGTCGTGGCCCTTCGAAGTCTGGGGCACCGACATTGTTGGCCCAATTGATCCTCCGTCATCCAAAGGCCACCGGTTCATACTGGCCGCGACGGACTACTTCTCCAGATGGGCTGAAGCTGTCCCGCTAAAAATGGTCAAGACAAGAGATATTCTGACATTCTTCCAGCATAATATTCTATACCGCTTCGGTACACCAAGAAGAATCATTTCTGACAACGGGCCTTCTTTCAAGAGTTTCAATGTCTCAAGGTTCGCTACTCAGCACAAGATAGACTGGAGATATTCCTCCATCTATAATCCAAGAGCCAATGCGCTAGCCGAAGCCTTCAATAAAACTCTATGCAAGCTCCTGAGGAAAAATGCTTCAGCCAACAAGAGAGACTGGAATCTCAAGCTTCACGAGGCGTTGTGGGCATATCGTATCACACACCGTACTCCAACTCAGTCCACTCCATACTCATTGCTCTTCGGAGTGGAGGCGGTCCTCCCTCTCGAAGTCGAAGTTCCAAGCTTAAGAATGGCCGTTCAGCACGAGTTGACGGAGGAGGAAAACGTGCTCCTTCGACTTGAAGAGCTCGATGCCCTCGAAGAAAAGAGGCTCGCGGTGCAGCAAAATCTGGAGCTATACCGAGCCCAAATGTCATGGGCCTATGACAAGATAACCCGTCTCCGCGCTTTCAAGAAAGGTGAATTGGTGTTGGTCCTCAAAAGACCGATCATCCTCAATCGACATGCCAAGGGAAAATTCGAGCCAAACTGGGAAGGACCATACGTCATCGAGAAAGTGTTCGACGGAGGATCCTACCAACTAATAAGTGCCAAGGGAGAAAGGCCCATGCCACCCATCAATGGCCGATATCTCAAGAAATACTACACGTAAATGCTCCAAGTCGCAGGCGAATTGAGCATATCAGCCTTACGGTCTGGATCAGACATCCTGCAAAACCGTATACAATCCACGGGCGTAAATGACCCCTATCTCTCCCAAATCCTGCCGGTGAGACTACTTTTAAAGTCCCACCAGCGGTAAAAAAAAAAGAAGAAAGAAAAAAAATAATAAAAAAATAAAAGAAACAAAAAAATAAACGGTATGTCCACAAGCAAAACGGGCACGGATGAAAACCCGAAAGGGCTCCGTGAGTAAAAACAGCAGGACTACCGGCGAGTCTACGAAAACCCGAAAGGGCGCAAACTCGTGAAAAAAGATGAAATACACTCGCAAAGTCCTCTCGACCTTGTGAGGAGAAAACCCCTGCGTGAGATCCTTACGACTCACAAAGGAGCAACATACTTAGGAATCCTCACGATTCCTAAGGAGAAAATACACCTGCGGGATCCTTACGACTCGTAGGAAGAAAATGCTTTTATAGGACCCTCACGGCCCATAAAATTGAAAAGCCTTAGGTGATAGGGATCCAAACCTGTCTCCTAAGCCATCGTCCCCCAACGGGCAACGGCAAATGATGAGTCGCTCCTGGCATTTCGCTTCAGTGTTAGCGGTGTTGATGCCGACCAAAAACCCAAATCCCAAGTCCTCCCAAGGCAAATGATGAGTTGCTCCTGGTATTATTCCAGTGCAGCAATGCTGATGCCAAATAAGATCCAAATTCCAAGTCCCCAAACGGCGAATGATGAGTCGCTCCTGGTACCACATTCCAGTATAGCGATGCAGACGCCAACCAAAATCCGATTTCTTAAAATTCTCCTGGCCCTACGGTGGGTCCCCAAATTGACCATCGTATACAATCCACGGGCTCAAATAATTCTCATCATACCCATGCCCCACCGTAATCACCAGTTACGCGGCCGGTCTCCGCTTTGGGAATGATGCTCCATTGATAAGACCCACTCATGTGTCCTCACGATATATAAGGAGAACAAACCTTTGTGGGATCCTTACGACTCATAAAGGAAAAACACACTTAGGAGTCCTCACGACTCCAAAGGAGAAAATACACCTGCGGGATCCTTACGACTCGTAGGGAGAAAATGCTTTTATGGGACCCTCACGGCCCATAAAATTGAAAAGTCTTAGGCGATAGGGATCTAAACCTGTCTCCTAAGCCATCGCTCCCCAATCCCCAAATGGCGAATGATGAGTCGCTCCTGGTACCATATTCCAGTGCAGCGATGCAGACGCCAACCAAATTCCAAATCCCATACCCCAACGGCGAATGATGAGTCGCTCCTGGTACCATATTCCAGTGCAGCGATGCAGACCCCGACAAAATCCTGAAATCTTTCCGACCCTACGGTCTGGATCATACATCCTGCAAAACCGTATACAATCCACGGGCGTGAAACAATCCCAACCTCTGCCAAGTCCTACCGGTGAGACCACATTCAAAGTCCCAAAAATATATATATATATATATATACCAATTCCCAAATCCTCCCGGGGCAAATGATGAGTTGCTCCTGGCATTATTCCAGTGCAGCAATGCATATGCCAAACAAAAACCAAAATCCCAAAATCCTCTCAATGACAGATGATGATTCGCTCCTGGTACCATATTCCAGTATAGCGATGCTGATGTCAACCCAAATCAAAATCAACAAGTCAACTTCCACTCCGACACCGCAGAAAGCGGAGCAAGTCAGAATCCAATCTCGACACCGCAAGAGGCGGGGTAAGTCAAGTCTACCCCTGACACTGCAAGAAGCAGAGCAAGTCAAATCAAGCACCGACCGTCCAAGTCGCAAAAAGGGCAGAACCGACCGTCCAAGTCGCTAAAAGGGCAAAACCGACCGTCCAAGTCGCTAAAATGGCAGAACCGACCGTCCACGTCGCTAAAATGGCAGCATCGACCGTCCAAGTCGCAAAAAGGGCAGCATCGACCGTCCACGTCGCTAAAATAGCAGCACCGACCGTCCACGTCGCAAAAAGGGCAGAACCGACCGTCCAAGTCTCAAAAAGGGCAGCATCGACCGTCCAAGTCGCTAAAATGGCAGCATCGACCGTCCAAGTCGCAAAAAGGGCAGCATCGACCGTCCACATCGCTAAAATGGCAGTATCGACCTTCCAAGTCACAAAAAGGGCAGCATCGACCGTCCACGTCGCTAAAAGGACACCACCGACCGTCCAAGTCGCAAAAAGGGCAGAACCGACCGTCCAAGTCGCTAAAAGGGCAGAACCGACCGTCCAAGTCGCTAAAATGGCAGAACCGACCGTCCACGTCGCTAAAATGGCAGCATCGACCGTCCAAGTCGCAAAAAGGGCAGCATCGACCGTCCACGTCGCTAAAATGGCAGCACCGACCGTCCACGTCGCAAAAAGGGCAGAACCGACCGTCCAAGTCGCAAAAAGGGCAGTACCGACCGTCCAAGTCGCTAAAATGGCAGCATCGACCGTCCAAGTAGCAAAAAGGGCAGCATCGACCGTCCATGTCGCTAAAATGGCAGTATCGACCGTCCAAGTCGCAAAAAGGGCAGCATCGACCGTCCACGTCGCTAAAAGGGCAGTATCGACCGTCCACGTCGCTAAAAGGGCAGCACCGACCGTCCAAGTCACAAAAAGGGCAGCGCAGGATTCCTACAAAGCGGGAACCAGATCACTCCGGGCCAGAGAAAACGTCTATCACGGACACTCCGTCTCGGAGACATGTCAAGCAACGACCGTCCATGTCGTAAAAAGGGCAGTGCCAGCTTCCCAAAAAGCGGGAACCAAATCAAGTCGCCTCCACGTGAAAGAAGATCCATCAATTTCATGCACACGACCCACATATGTGGTGTGCATTTATTGATGGGGGGCAATTTGTTGGGGTAAAAATTTACACCCCGGTTGACCAAGTCAAAATCAAAGTCAACCCCAAGCCAAGTAAGCCCAAGCCCAGATCCAGTGGGCCCATGCCCGGGTTGAGCCAGAACATGAAGCGGCCGGCCTCCCCCCATGCCAAGATAAAAATTTTGTAATAAATAATTTTGTTGTATTTCTTTTATTTTATTTTATGGATAAATGTAAGAAAATAGGCATAAAGCCAAATTTTTGTAAAGCCCATGGCTTATGTGCAAAAAGAAATGGCACATGAGCCATGGGATAGGCAAAATGCCATTTTGTGAAGCCCAAGGGGCTATGTGTAAAGTGTATGGCCTATAAAGGCAAAGATAATGAAATATCTAACAACTTTTTTCTCTCTCCAAAAAAGTTTCAGATCTGAGATCTTTCTTCCTTCTTCAAGCTTCTAAAACCTTTTTTCTTTTGAATTAAACCAAGAGTTTTACTCTTCTTTTTATAAAACAAATTAGTTTTTCACCACAAAACCCATAAAGGGGAACTCAGATCTTCCATTAGATCTCAAAAAGAAGAGATTTTTAGAAATCCCATATCTCTTGATCTTCAAGATCCAGCTAACAGAGGAGGAGGAAGAAGAACATCGTTCACTAAACCAAAAAAAAAAACAACACACTCAGGAGTCCAACTCCTCTCTGATTTCTCTTCTGAGAATTTTCATTTTTTTAGGCTAAAAGCCTCTTTTTCTCGCCGGCGCTCAAGCATAGAGCGCCCGCGTGCCGACACGTGGCGTGCTTGCGCTCCAGCGCAAGCGCTCGAGCTCAAGTCGCCCCCGTGCCGACACGTGGCGCGTTTGCGCTCCAGCGCAAGCGCTAAAGCGCAAGTCGCCCCCGTGCCGACACGTGGCGCGCTTGCGCTCAGCGCAAGCGCTCGAGCGCAAGTCGCGCAAGTCGCCCCCGTGCCGACACGTGGCATGCTTGCGCTCCAGCGCAAGCGCTCGAGCGCAAGTCGCCCCCGTGCCGACACGTGGCGCGCTTGCGCTCCAGCGCCCAGCGCTCAAGCGCAGAGCGCCCACGTACCGACACGTGGCACTCTAGCGCCTGAGCGCACAGCACCTAGGCGCACAGCGCCCAAGGTGCTGTCCCCACGCATCCTTTGGATGTCTTTTCCCCTTTTTATATATATGCATGTATATCTGTACATATGTATACATATTTACATACACACATACTCCACGACACTGTCCCTGTTAGAAAAAAATTTCTAACGGGGCGCTGCCCCGCACCCCGCAAGGGGGCTGCTAGCCCCCTTGACCCCCAACCCGCTATCCGGGTAGCGGGACCCCCGTAAAAACTCTGCGTGGCTCCCGATATATCCAAAACCCCCCTTCAAAACACAACACACGTACAGTGCACATCGAGTTCGCATGACCAGTTTAACCCGTCAATCGGAGGTTCCCTCGCTCCAAAGGCGAGGGGTAATTAACGGCAGCTTAGTCCGCGGCTGCCGGAGATTCGGATCCCCACAATCAATAAACCCCCGCCTACCCTAGGCAAGGGGAATATGTAGTACGCCTGACAAGCGTGCGCGTATTCCCATCTCGATGGGGTGACGAAAAACACCCTCCACCTACGAATTGTCCTGGAAACTTTACGAGAGCATCAACTATATGCCAAGTACAGCAAGTGCGAGTTTTGGCTAGATCAAGTCGGTTTTCTCGAACATATTGTATCAGGCGATGGAATCTCTGTAGATCCAGCTAAAGTATCAGCAGTAAGCGAATGGTCGACACCGAAGTCAGCAAAAGACATTCGAAGTTTCCTGGATTTAGCAGGATATTACAGAACATTCATTGAAGGATTTTCGAAGATTGCAACACCCCTGACCAAGCTCACGCGTAAAGATGAAGAATTCGTGTGGTTAGAAATATGCGAACAAGCTTTCGTAGAACTCAGGTCAAGATTGACATCAGCGCCTATTCTCGTAATACTGGACCAATCTGGAGATTTCGTAGTGCATTGCGATGCATCCGGTTAGGGATTAGGATGTGTTCTACATCGGCACGGTAAAGTTGTAGCTTATGCATCTAGACAGCTGAAAGTTCATGAGCGCAACTATCCAACGCGTGATTTCGAGTTGGCAGCCGTTATTTTTGCTCTTAAGATTTGGCGCCATTATCTTCTTGGAGAATGAGTGGACATATACACAGACTACAAGAGTTTGAAATATGTGTTTACTCAGAAAGAGTTGAATATGCGGCAGAGAAGATGGTTAGAACTCATGGCGGACTTCGACATCAAGCTACAATATCATCCAGGGAAGGTGAATGTAGTACCTGATGCACTTAGTCGCCAACCACTATCAATGAATCTCACCACACAGTAGAAACTTCAAGAAGATTTGCATCAGATGGAGATAGAAGTGGTCATGCCAGGTAACGCTTCAAGTTTGATGAACTTACAAGTTCAGTCTACAATTGTCAATCAGATCAAAACAGCTCAAGCAAGTGATGCCAAGTTGCAAAAGATCAGAGAACAGGTAGAAAGTGGACTTAGAACAGACTTCATCATCCATGAAGACGGATCTTTGTGATACGGCAGTAGATTGTGTGTACCACAAGGTCCTGTTCGGGAAGAATTGATGAAAGAAACTCAAAGCTCTCCTTATTCAGTACACCCTGGTGGTACAAAGATGTACAAAGATCTGCGGCAACATTACTGGTGGCATGGAATGAAGCGTGAAGTAGCCAGAAGCATCGCTAAATGTTTGGTGTGTCAGCAAATGAAAGCTGAATATCACAGAACTGCTGGTTTACTTCAACCGTTACCTATTCCAGAATGGAAGTGATAACACATCACCATGGACTTCATGACTGCTCTTCCTCGTAGTACGAAAGGTAAAGATGCGGTATGGGTTATTGTGGATCAACTCACAAAGTTGGCTCACTTTATTCCCTTTCGAGTTGGCCAATCTACCGAGACATTAGCAAAGAAGTACATGGAGGTAAGTTTGAATCTAAGTAAGATTTAACTCTTCAATATGTAATATCTCTGATACCCATGAACTCATGCAAGAGATCGTGATATTACATGGAGTACCGGTTTGCATTGTTTCCGATAGTGACACCAGATTCCGATCGCAATTTTGGCAGAGTCTGCAAGCTAGCTTGGGAATAAGTCTGAACTTTAGCACAGCTTACCATCTACAAACAGATGGATTGTCCAAGCGAACTATTCAGATACTTGAAGATATGCTAAGAGCTTGTATGTTAGACTTCGGAGGATCATGGGAAGATCATCTACATCTTGTGGAGTTTTCATACAACAGCAGCTACCAAGCAAGTATTGGAATGACACTCTTTGCAGCTCTATATGGAAGGAAGTGTCGTTCACCATTAAGTTGGGACGACATAGGAGATAGAGAACTCTTTGGACCTGAGATGATAGTAGCAATAGTGGATGTTGTAAGTCGATGTCACGCACCCCACGAGTTCGCGGGGAGGTGGAAATTACAAAAAAATGATTTTTACGGGCTTCGCAACACCGGCTTAAACCAAGGATCGATCATAAACCTTAACTAGCCAAACTTATGTGAGGTAAACTACAAGTCCAGAAATTTATACCTCACGTTCATGTCCTTCGGGTCTTCATTCCTCGCTGTCCTCCACCTCGCCGTAGACTCCATGGATCGTTTGGATCGCCGCTTCCTCGCCTCCTCAAATCGAAGACGATCCACCCGAGAGAATGTGCATCGAGCTCCTACCTCAACCGAAGCAACTAGGGCACCATGTTCACTACACAAGATGTCGTGGACGATGTAGAGTATGAAGATGGATTGGGATGTCTTCTTTTACCCTAAGTTACTCAACACATGTGTTATGCCCCACCCCCAATACAGAGAGTATTGTCCGCTCTGACCGAAACCGCACGGTTTTGTCCTTCGGAGCGAACCGGACCCGACCAGGGGCCACTTTCCAGGAGGTCACCCATCCCAGGACTTCCCTGGCCTGAGCACGCTTAACTACGGAGTTCTCAAACTCCTGTAGTGCCAGTTCACTTAAAAAGCGCCTCTGTATTGAAGAGCGGTATTATTCCATTTATAGTGCAGATCTGTCCTCTTTCGGAACGTATTTCGAAGATTCCCCATTGTTTTATGGTGGGTCCTCATGCTTATCTGGTATAAATAGGTATACTGGATAATACCTGGGGTATTACATTCTCCCCCACTTAGAACAATAGTTCATCCTCGAACCACAGACCTACTATTGAGAAACCGGCTCTGATATCATTCTGTCATGCCCCACCCCCAATACAGAGAGTATTGTCCGCTCTGGCCGAAACCGCACCGTTTTGTCCTTCGAAGCAAACCGGACCCGATCAGGGGCCACTTCCTAGGAGGTCACCCATCCCAGGACATCCCTGGCCCGAGCACGCTTAACTACGGAGTTCTCAAACTCCTGTAGTGCCAGTTCACTTAAAACGCGCCTCTATATTGAAGAGCGGTATCATTCCATTTATAGTACAGATCTGTTCTCTTTCGGAATGTATTTCGAAGATTCCCCATTGTTTTATGGTGGGTCCCCATACTTATCTAGTATAAATGGGTATACCGAATAATACCTGGGGTATTACAACATGAGTGTTCTAGGATTTGAGGGAGATGAAGATGATATTAGGAAAAGCTAATGAAGGAAAGCTTGAAGATGGAGATGGCTATTCTTTTGTTGTCTCAAACTGAACTCTTTTTGATTATCCCTTGATAAAACTAAATCAATAATCATAAAAGGGTTCAATTTACAACACAATGAGTCATGGGTGGAATGAGCACCATGTGTCATAAGAATCCATGTCCAAATTCATGCAACTTCCACATCATTTTCTAATAACATAATGTATTATTTATTTAAACTAAAATGAATAATACAATTATGATATGTCATCTTCAAATGACATTTTTGACCAAATTACAAAAACGCCCCTCGACCGTATATACATACCCGTATCTGTATTCCGAAAATACGAATACAAAAGACTAAAACAATCCATCAATACAATACTAGGATCCGGCTTGAACCAAAGCCCACTAGTATTGTCCGTCCGAATCATCATCCGTACACAAGTACACGTACGCGATCGAACCATGTCGTAAAACCATACGACCTCTACATGTTTTTGCCCGATGCAGGGAAACCCTCTGTGTGGACTCTAAAGACTCGACACTACGCTGGCAGTGGGTTTAACCACAGGCCGCAAGAGGTACTAACTGCACGTAACGACCCCCAGGTATATGTCGATGAGAAGGCCGATGAGAATAACTCATCCGAACTCCAACTGAGCTTATCTGTGACAATCTCCGTACAGACCGGTCTGTTCATCTAAGAGTATCGCATATCGGGCTTAGGGGGCGGTAATCGTCAGACCCCTATTAGCGCAATAAGTCGTGTCGGAGAGTAGCCCAAAACACCCTGGAAAACTACCGAAGTACCTACCAGTAAATCTCACTTGCCTTGGCCAAGGACTTTGTGTAATGGCCTTCCGAACACAGCGCGATATCAACCCCCAATGCCGGGAGAGATGAATCATATCTAACCGCCACTGCCTCCAAGTGCTTCGGGATTGCACCCAACTACTACCTGTTTGCACGACTCCTTTGAGCCGTGGTAGAGTAGTAATCAAAGTACAGTAGGAATACACTCGAGGCGAAGCAGCAGTGTCAAGTCAACAGACTATGCTGTACTCATGTCACCTGGGAACTGCTACCTGACGATAGGTATAATACCCACCAGCAGTTCCCGACGAGTCCTGTCTAGTGTACTCATAACCTAATGAGCACCTGCATACTATCTCCAGTACGACGTACTAATGGTTGTGGGACAGACCATCTCCCCTGCTGGGATGAGAAGCGTATACACTAGTCTAATCTGGAGTATCGATATCCCGTCTCGATAATCCTATGACTAGGGACCTGTATAAGGATGTGCTTATAGACTACCCAGCCCCCACTAGTGTGACTGCCATCACAACGCTGGTAATCAAGCAAAGATCCTAAGGGCTCTACCAATATGTATAAGCGATATGCTAAAAAGACATATGCATATATTGAGGTAGAAACAAACCAGGTAGCATACTACCATTTTGAGTAAAACTGTTACTATATCCGTGTATATCCCAAGCTTCCATTAAGTAATATACAAACCAGTATGATACAATAATGGCTTTTAGGGCATATATCGCAAACAGATGTGGTTCGCACTATCAGGGAAAGAATGCGCATAGCCCAAGACCGACAGAAGCACTGGGCTGATACAAAGCGCCGTCACTTGGAGTTCCAACCGGGAGATCATGTCTTTTTGAAGATCTCACCAAACCGTGGAGTGATTCGTTTTGGAAGGCGGGGTAAGCTAAGTTCGAGATTCATTGGACCGTTCGACATACTCGAACGAGTCGGAGAAGTAGCTTATCGCTTGGCACTTCCACCCTCATTGGAAGGAGCGCACAATGTGTTCCACATAACCCAACTCAGAAGCTATATGAGTGACCCCGGTCACTTTCTTGATCAATCTTAGCTCACTGTACAGACGGATCTATCTTGTGAGCAACCACCCGTTGAAATCCTGGACAGAAAGGTGAAGTCACTTAGGAACAAAGAAGTAAACTTGATCCGGGTAATGTGGAGAAAAGACACACCAGGAGAATCAACGTGGGAATGAGAAGACGACATGCGTGCAAGATACCCTCACTTGTTTGTAAATTAGTCCTTAAATAATTGTAAATTTTGAGGACGAAATTTTTATAAGGAGGGTAGAATGTAACGACTCTGTTTCAGAATACAGAAAATTTGTTTAAAAGTTAATGTACAAATGGAATATTTGCAATCATGTGTATGCTATAAGTATTTAATTTGCTTTTGAACAGCAAGAAAGCACCTGTAGCTCATTGGTAAAGCCTTGCACTGCTGTGACGTAACTCCTGTGTTCGAATCCCCTCAGCCACATAATATTTTTGCTGATTTTTCTTTTTAACTTTTTGGAAGCCCAAAAGTTTACACGTGCAAGACACGTAAAAATGGAAAGTCAAATTAATCAAACATGTGCATTGAGATATATGAAACGACACCTACATGTGGCATCAATCCCACACCCTGACCCCACCAAGTGGCCGGCGAGATTCATCTCTGGGCCGGGGCCGCCAGGCCCCCCTTTCCTAGTGCTTCAATTTTTTTAACCCTAGCACCCCTTGGCCTACCCCACTACCCTCATACTGTTTGATTTTTCTGCACATTAACGGAGAGTGTTAATTCACCTCATTATTCCAAATTTAATACATTTTTAATTCTCCATTCATACCCTAAACCCTAATTCTATCCTATAAATACCCCCCTGCATTTTGGCCCTTCTCATTCTGAAATCTATTGCCAAAACTCTCTAAAATTCCTAAGTCCAAAAGTTATACAAGTGGAGTTAGCCAAGGTCAAAATTCCAGCGACATTTCGGGACAAATCCGGCGACGACGCGACTCCACGACGCCTTCGAAATATTCCTCTACCTCCCCCTTCTATAATCAATCAGTAAGTGCTCTCTCCCCTTCTCCATTTCTAATCTAAAACAAGCTCTTTTCAAAACTCGTCGGAAGCGGAGTTATTTCAACTTCCGATTCTCTTTTCTTTAAAAATTCAACTTTTCTTAAACAACAAATTTACCATCTTTTCATATATTGTTTAACAAACATAAAACAACAATTTGACCAAGATTCAATTCAAAATTCAATGTTAAACAAATTCTATTTCACTTTTTCGGTAAAATACCATCAAGTTTACATACGACATTACTTTATCGTTTTGCTCATTTTACCTTTAGAAATTGCACGAGGTAATGACTTATCTCATCACAACACTCATCTTGACATAGCACGATGGCTTTTGTAACAATTCTTGTAGGACAAAACACAATCTACATTAAAATACCTTAAATTATCAAAACTCATATTCTTTAAATTGTTTTAATTAATTCCTTGCAAATAAGCCTCTATAACCCATTTTGGGGAACACGATCAGAATGGTGCGGGATATCGCACGTTCTCGAGACTATTAGAGCGAGATGCAGAGCTCCTCACGCTCAAACTCGAACACAAACTCAAACTCTAACCTGACTCGAATCTAAACTCGAACCCAAGCTACTCGAACCAACTTGACTCGAACCAAGATTGCAATTGTCATGAATCGCATATTACTCGACTCACTCGACCTTTTGCAATCTATGGTTTCGATCAAAACATGTTAATCAATCAATCAAATCAATTAAGTATATTAACCAGTTATATATATTATACTCGGGGTGTTTGGAATAGTTTCTTGTGTGAATCCAACAGAGCTTCAGGAATCCCGTATTAACCTCTTTTATATTTTACTCGAATATCAGTCGGGTTGACTCATCTACAACCTAGAACCCCGATGCTAACACATGAAGCGGGCCCGTGTTTCCTTGCTCCTAGGGCCCCACTCTTGAGCTCATGAATACTTCTAAGGCTGCGTTGATATTCACACTTAGAACTTAACGTGAATATAATGACCATGTAGAGACCTATTGTATATACTTATCCATGAACATATACTCGTACTCGTTATATATATATTATACACTTGTCAATTTTTTTTACTCTTACCTATGTTTGGGACTTACCGAGCGCTAGTTCCCTGACGGGCATTCCACCCACTTTTCTTCTCTTGGAATGTTCGTCAGATACGGTCGAGACGGAGGAAATTGAAGCCATAGAGGAGGACTACAACCAGATCGCTACTCAGGGCAAGCTCAGCTTCATTTTCCTTCATTTTATGTACGCCACCTGTTTAGGCATTTTCCCTGTTGTATTTACTTTCCAGCATAAACTCATGTATTTGTAAATATTGAAAGTTGAATGTAAATAAAGATATTTGTTGAAAAATTTTACAGTCTCCTTTTATTCTTGTATTGTGTATTATTGTTTCAACACGCTTAGTATATTTATTTAGGGAATGACCTTCTCTAGATAAATATGCCGCGGGCTTGCCACGTCACCGTTTCCATCTACTGGGAAGCGGGGCGTGATATGCATAGCCCCGGAATTAGGAGTTAAATTTCCGAGGGACTTTGAAACTCCCAGAAAAGGGAAGGTTTTTTATGTTTATGGAGTTAAACTCCCAAAAGGAATTTGAGTAGAGTTAAACTCTCAAAAGGACTTTATTTATGGAGTTAAACGCCAAAAGATTTTGAGTAGAGTTAAACTGCTAAAAGGATTTTATTTATGGAGTTAAACTCCAAAAGATTTTGATAAATGGAGTTGAACTCCCAGAAATCTTTAAAAATGATCAAAGGGACCCATTTCTTCTCCCCTTTAGCCCTGAATCTTCTTTTGAGCCTTGGATTTTCCCGAAGTGGGGTTTTTGGAGTGGGTCTCATTCCTCCTCCTTTCTGTTGGCTGGATCTTGGAGAAAAGGGGTGAGACTTAAAAATCTTTCCTTTTGGGGATTTGATGGAAGATCCGAGCTCCCCTTCAAGGGTTTTATGGTGAAAAATGTTTCTTTTTAGTAAAAGATAAGTTAAACTCTTGATTTAATTCAAAAAAAAAAGAAAGAAGGTCTAGAACCTTGAGAAAGGAGAAAAAGGCACAGAACCCTAATTTTTGAGAGAATGAAAAGTTGTTGATTTTTTCATCATGTTTGCCTTTATAGGCTACACATTTTACATATAGCCTCTTGGGCTTTGCCAAATGGCATTTGTGCGCTTATGTGCTTATTTCTTTTTGCACATAAACCATGGAGTTTACAAAGTTTTGGCTTTCTGCCCATTTTTCAGATACTTATTTCTAAAAAATGTATTAAACTAATTTATTGTTTCATTCTTGGCATGGAGGAGGCCTCTTCCATGCTTGGTCCTGACTTGGGCTTGGGCCTACTTGGCTTGAGGGTTGATTGACTTTGACTTGGTGATCGGGGTGTAACTTTTGACCCCAACATGGGGACCCTCTCCGGTTACTTCTAAAGAAAGCGGTGCCAAGTTTCTGCTTACCTTCATCGATGATTTTTGTTTGAAAGTTTGGGACTGCTTCTTGAAGCGCAAAAGTGATGTGCTTACTATATTCAAGCAATGGAAGACGTTGATAGGGAAGCAGTTCAAAAGACTGAGGACGGATAAAGGGTTAGAATTTTGCGGTGGAGATTTCAACAATTTCTGGAAAAACGAAGGCATAGATCAGCATCATACTGCTGTCTACACACCACATCAGAATGGAGTTGCGGAGCGAATGGACCGGATTCTTTTGGAGAAAACACGGTGCATGTTGTCCAACACATGGCTCGGAAAGGAGTTTTGGGCAGAAGCAGTAAATTCAGTATGTTGTATTATGAATCGGTCACCTCATACATCGCTAGGTTTTAAGACACCGGAAGAGGTATGGTCGGAAAAATACGCTGATTATTCAACACTTGAGGTGTTTGGTTGTCCTACTTATGGATATTGTCGTGAAGGCAAATTGGATCCTCGAGCGAAGAGATGTATATTTCTTGGTTATGCTACCGGTGTTAAGGGTTATAGGTTGTGGTGTTCGGATCCAAAGTCGCCTAAATTTATAATTATCAGAGATATGATGTTTGATGAATCTGCTATGTTGAAATTGAACAACAAGAAATTTCCAGTTGAAGACGATTCGAAGAAGGATGAGCCGAGAGTTGATATTGAGGTCGGTGAGAGCTCGGGTTCGCATGAAATCTCTCATACACCATCTTCTGAAGAAGCTTAAGAGGAGCAGTCCCAAGATGAGGAGTATTTGCTTGCTTGTGACCAACGGAGAATGAACATTAAACTGCCACAGAGGTATGGCTACGATGACCTAGTGGCGTATGCGCTGTCTGTTGTAAAGACAATTGATAGTAGCGAGCCGACAAGCTATAAAGAAGCCATCTCATTCGATGAAGCAGCTCGTTGGCTAATCGCTATGAATGAAGAAATCGAGTCTCTTCATAGGAACCAAACTTGGAAGCTCGTGAAGCCCGAAATAGGAAAGAAGATAATTGGCTGCAAGTGGGTTTTCAAAAAGAAAGAAGGTGACCAATAGGCGATTGTGTAGAGTGTTTTTCGTCACCCATTCAGATGGGAATACACGCGCGCTTGTCAGGCGCATTACAGATTCCCCCTGCCTAAGGTAGGCTGGGGTTTATTGATTGTGGGGATCCAAATCTCCGGCAGCCGCGAACTAAGCTGCCGTTAATTACCCCTCGCCTTTGGAGCGAGAGAACCTCCGATTGATGGGTCAAACGGGTCATGCGAACTCAATGTGCAGTGTTGTATTTTAAAGGGGTTTTGAATATATCGGGGGCCCCGCAGAGTTTTTACGGGGGTCCCGCTACCCGGATAGCGGGCTGGGGGTCAAGGGGGCTAGCAACCCCCTTGCGGGGTGTGGGACAGCGCCCCGTTAGAATTTTTTTCTAAGAACGACAGTGTTGCGGGGGGTGTGTGTGTGTGTGTGTATACATATATATATATAAGGTGGGAAAGGAGCGTCCAAAGGACGCGTGGGCACCAGCGCCTCACGTGCGCGGCACGCAGGCGCTGAGCGCCAGCGCCTCACGTGCGCGGCATGCGAGCGCTAGGCGCCAGCAAGAAATGGGCTTAGCCCCTAGCAGAGGAGTTGAACTCCCAAAAAGGAGGATTTTTAAGTGGAGTTAAACTCCAAAGGGTTTGGATTTGGAGTTAAACTCCTGAAAGATCTGGATTAGGAGTTAAACTCCTTTGAGAATTTGGGTCTTGGATTTTTCCCAAAATGGGATTCTTTGGAGATGGGTCTCCTTCCTCCTCCTCTCTGTTGGCCGGATCTCGGAGAGAATGGGGGTGAGATTTAAAAATCTTCTCTTTTCGAGATCTGATGGAAGATCTAGGTTCCCCTTTGTGGGTTTTGTGGTGAAAAATTATTTAATTTTGGGAAAGGAAGAGTTAAACTCTTGATTTAATTCAGAAGAGGAAGAAGGTTTTAGAATCTTGAGGAAAGGGAAAGAGGCACAAACCCTAGAATTTTTGAGAGAGAGAAAAAGTCTCCTTTTATATCATCATCATGTTGCCTTTTATAGGCTTACACATTTACATATAACCCCATGAGCTTTACAAAATGGCATTTTGCCCATCTCATGTCTCATGTGTTCATTTCTTTTGCACATAAGCCATGGGCTTTACAGAAATTTGGTTTTATGCTCATTTTCTTACATTCATGCATAAAAAATTATATCAAAATTATTTATTACATGATTTTTTATTTCGGCATGGGGGAGGCCGGCCGCGGGGCTCGACTTGGGTATGGGCCCACTTGCTTGGGCTTGGGCCTACTTACTTGGGGCTGACCTTGACTTTGACCCGGTCAATTGGGGTGCAAATTTTGACCCCAACAAAGTGCCCCCCATTAATAAATGAACACCGCATATGTGGGTCGTGTGCAAAAAATTGATGGATCTTCTTTCACGTGAAGGTGACTTGATTTGGTTCCCGCTTTTTGGGAAGCTGGCACTGCCCTTTTTACGACATGGACGGTCGATACGTGACGTGTCTCCGAGATGGAGTGTCGGTGGTTGATGTGTCCCCGAGGCGAAGTGTCTGGTTGACTTGATTCCAAGGCGGAGCATAATTCCGACGAGGAGGTCGATGCTGCCCTTTTAGCGATTTGGACGGTCGATGCTGTCGAGGCTGCCCTTTTAGCAATGTGGATGGTCGATGATGCCTTTTAGCGACGTGGACGGTCGGTGCTGCCCTTTTAGCGACTTGGACGGTCGAGGCTTGATTTGACTTGACCGCTTCTTGCGGTGTCAGGGATTGGATTTGACTTGCTCTGCTTTCTGTGGTGTCAGAATTCGATTTGACTTGCTCCGCTTTCCGTGGTGTCGGGATTTGGCTTGTTTCCGAGGAGGAGCTTGATTCCGCCGGGGAGGTCGTTGGTTGTCTTGCTGACCTGATATGATTTGGGTTGACATCAGCATCGCTATACTGGAATATGGTACCAGGAGCGAATCATCATCTGCCATGAGAGGATTCGAGGATTTTGGTTTTGGTTTAGTATCAGCATCGCTTCACTGGAATATGGTACCAGGAGCGAATCACCATTTGCCATGAGGGGATCTCCCTCATTTCCAGTTTAACGACCTAGGGGTCATCTGTTCCCACTTTAACGACTTAGAGGTCATCTATTCTCAGTTTAAAGACTTAGGAGTCTATTGGATTGGAGTTTGGAATTTTGGGGTTAGGGTAGGCATCAGCGTTGCTAACACTGAAGCACATGTGCCAGGAGCAATTCATCATTTGTCTTTTCCTGTTGGGGAGTGATGGCTTAGGAGACAGGTTTAGGTCTCTATCGCCTAAGACTTTTCAATTTTATGAGCCGTAAGGGTCCCATAAAAGCATTTTCTCCCTACGAGTCAAAAAGATCTCGTAGGTGTACTTTCTCCTCAGGAGTCGTTGTCACGACCCACCCCCAATACAGAGTATTGTCCGCTCTGGACGAAACCGCACGGTTTTGTCCTTCGGGGCGAACTGGACCTGACCAGGGGCCACTTCCCAGGAGGTCACTCATCCCAGAACTTCCCTAGCTCAAGCACGCTTAACTACGGAGTTCTCAAGCTCCTGTAGTGCCAGTTCACTTAAAAGACGCCTTTGTATTGAAGAGCGATATCATTCCATTTATAGTACAGATCTGTCCTCTTTCGGAATGTATGTCGAAAATTTCCCATTGTTTTACAGTGGGTCCCCATGCTTATCTGGTATAAATGGGTATACCGGATAATGCCTGGAGCATTATATTCTCCTCCACTTAGAACAATGGTTCGTCCTCAAACCACAGACCTACTGTTGAGGAACCTGGCTCTGATACCATTCTGTCACGACCTACCCCCAATACAGAGTATTGTCCGCTCTGCACGAAGCCGTACAATTTTGTCCTTCGGGGCGAACTGGACCTGACCAGGTGTAACAATTCAGAAAAATATAAAATATTATTTTTGGAATTTAATATTAAAATAACATTTTTCCCGAAAACTGTCGATTTGCGAAATTGGGGTTTTCGAAAAAGGGTATAAATATATACCAATAATTGTGAAATAAATGGAAATTAAAAAGATTTATTCATTTAAAAATATATTTATTTGATTTTGCATTTTTAAAATTTATTATATGCAGTTTAAATAAAAACTCGATTAGTGCACTGCTAATCGCGATTAAGCCAAATCCGTGTTTCTACGGTTTTCATAGTTAGTGCACCATGACATGTTTCATTTGGTTACATGTTCATTTGTGTGGTTTCCATGTTATGGTTTTATTTTGGTGAGAAAAGAAAAGGAAAAAGGAAAATGATGACTTGAGGAGAGAGAGGGGGGACACAATCATGAGACAAGGCATGCTTGGAGGGAGAGAAAGGGTGAGAATAATTGAGAGAGAGAAGGGAGCTGTCTCAATTATCTTTCCCCCACCATTTCCATCTCCTTCTTCATCCTAAAACCCCATCTTCTACCCTCATGACCCATGTCAAAACACTCACCAAAACCGAATACCCATTTCTTTAAAAACATGCACAAGCTCAAGGGAAGCACATTGGACCAAGAAAAATCAAATTTTGAGGACTTTGGACAACTCAAGAATTTTCTTGAGTTTCTAATTGAGATAACTTCTGCACCATTAACATTGTATTTCCATTTCATTAGCAACCATACAAGTTTAGAAGTGTTTTGATGTGGTTTTGCGAGCTTTGAAAATTCCTAGAGAGGGTTAGGATTTGATTTGAATTGGGATAGTGTAATTGAACCTTATTGGTGACCTTAGACCCCCCTTGGTGCTAGAAACCCAGACCAAACACAAACACCAAATCTGAAACCCAAAACAGAAAACTTTCGTGTCGGTTTGTGACTAAATTGAGGGTGCAGGGAAATCTGGAGTGATCTAGAGCATTTTTGAGAAAAGTAAACAATACCATTGACCTAGATGGATCCCCAGGAGGCCACCTTACCAATACGAACCCCAACTGAGACCATGGGGCCGAGGAGGCCGGATCTTAGCTATGTGGCCGGCCACTTTGTTGAATTAGGTGCCCAAGTAGATTATGTAGGTCATATACTCCCTATACATCACCTCAGTACTGTTTGTGCATTTAGTTTTGACCTGAACAAAAATCTGGAGCATGTTTTCTTAGTTTCTGCCGTATGTTTTGTGGTGTTTATGAATTTAAGTTTTGATATTTTGTTTGATATCGATCACTTGGCGTTTGTACATCTATATCGAGGGTTATTTGGTTGAACTGCGAGATGTAGACCATAGGTTTTGACCTATGGGTGATTCGTGCGACATTTTGGTTTTCGTGCGTGATTTCGTTTACGATGCTATATATGATATGTAGGTACCCCACGTGGACTTCGAGACGACGAGGATGAGCGCGGCGTCATCGACTCCAGAAAGCGAAGATCAAGGGGAGTAGATATATATCTACAGGGGAAGTCGGGTGGATGGCGTATAGCACCCCCGCAAAGTTGTGAGAAATGAGGTAATGTGATATAGATATACTTTTATATGTTATTGTGAGATATAAACACCTAGCAAGAAAAGGTTTAGGAGATTATGGGTTGGTGTTAGCGAGAATTAAAGAAAGGATTTAGTTGGTTACTTAGTCGCAAAACCCTAGAGTAAAGATTTGCATACACGCACACATACACACTCGCATACATTTACATTCTTGTGCGTATATGGGGATATGTATATATTATATATATATATATACACATAGGTATGGGACTACGTGTGTGTGTGTGTGTGTGTGTGTGTGTACACACACGTATACCTATACTTGGATGATGAGGATGTTATTTGGTATTTGGAGATGAGTCGATGAGATTAGGCATGATGCCATGGGATCGGTGATATGATTGGTTCGTATTATGAGGTACGACATGATATTAGCGGATTGATGGGCGATGTGTATTCACACACACGCGTACATATATGTTGATGATATTAGTATTGTACTAGACTTAGATCAGTACACCCCCTGTTCACGATATGTGATGATGAGGATACCAGATGAATAATGAGATAAATGTGATACTTGACCCGTACCCTGATTTGGGATGCCGTATGATGGATTTACCGTACGAGCTATTGATGATAAATCCGCACTCTTGACTCGAGGATGTCATATTAGATGGTGTATCGTATAGGATACTATTGAGGCGGGATCACCAACTATTATATATATATATATATATATATATATATATATATATATATCGACTCAGATGTAGGTGGTTTCCTTACCCTTTTCGATTTGCCTGTTAGCTCAGTCCTGTAATTTATTTGTAGATGTTAGACTAGATTCGATTCATACCTATTTTCAAAACCAACGAATCGTATGTATTTTAAAGACAGGACAAGAGATTTTACGGATATTTCAAAGGATGTATCTTTTCTTAAAAACACCGCAGCCCTTATTTTCAAAACACCACGATTCGTATTATTTCAAATGGAAAACAATATGACACATGTATAGCAATGTAGGTTCCTTATTGTTACATTATCATTCATGTTCCGCATATTATTGTTGCATTTATTATTCATTTTCCATTTATTATGTTGTTATCGTTTCATTGCATGTTTATTGTGTACTTAGTGATTATGAAACCATGCTGTCAGGACACTAGCACCATTACCGATGATGCGTATGCTCCACATACACTTGCTTGCCGGCTCACACACATCATCATTGGTAATTGCCATGTCACGTACACTTTAGAACATATTATTTCATTGATATAATTAGCTAAATACTAGTTACCACATAATATTTGCGTGATTGCTCTCATGGTTATCTTAGAGATTGCATTCTTTACATAGATACTTCATGCATTCATATATTCATTGGTTATGCAGTATTATGGAGATTTATGCCGGTTTTCATTGTTATTTACATGGTGACTTGATGATTTCGGATTCTTCTTAAGATTTTCTGGATTTGGAAACCGCATATGAAAGTTTTATAAACTGATTGTTTTATTTTAAAGGGAAAGATGCGGTTTTCCTTGATATGATAAGTATTGTCCACCATGATATTTTCTCGGTTCTGAGATGGTTTTCGAGACCCGATTCGAGGAGTTGGATGAACCGTCTGCGGGTATATAGTGGACCCGGTATGGTACCCTGGGGCAAGAAGCTCGAGTTGTAGACGATGAGCCCGGCAGGGGCAGACTGCCTACCGGTGATTGTCTGGCGCGGCGGATATCTGGAGGATACCGTTCGTGGTCGTGTGATTGATGATATGGGCCGATCCGGACTGACGGAGCCCGAGGAATTAGGAAATCGAGATATCGAGATTTGAGACACTGAGATATTGAGATTTAATGATACAGGCCAGTCCGGATAGCCGGAGCCTGAGATATTGAGATTCATGTTTTGTGTCGATACTTGACCCTGATTTCTCTGTTGATTTCATTGATGATATTCGATTTATATACATACAGGGATCTCATTAAATAAAGAAAACAGTTGTCTCGTTCATGATGTATTATGTTTCCATTCGTAATGCATTCATACATCATATATCTGATATGTTGCTATCTGAGGCACTGACACGAGCACGCAGTATTGCACTTATGTGTAGTTGGATCAGGATATTTATTTGAGGATATCACTTGATATGACCTAAGATAGCGTCATGCATGCGATTTCTGCTCTGTGATGTTTTCTACTCGCGAGTTGGCAACTCACCCCCGTTGTGCCACAGTTCCTTGCAGGTTTTGCCGTACAGATTTCGTTGCGGCTTTGCTGGCACACTGTTCCTTCCGGATGATTGCTTTGGTAGGTGGGTTCACTTGCATCATGACCACCATTGTATATTTGTTATTTCAGTTGTATCTAGTAAAGCTCCATCAACCAGACTTGTATATTTGATAGAGATAGGTGACCGGTGTATATTCTTTCGACCTTAGAGTCGCGCGCTGTATTGTTATAGTTTTCCTCTGGTTTTCTTAATGATGTTGGATTTTTATCCTGAGTTTGATTCTCGCCTTTCGACGTTGTATATTATATTGCATTGTGTGGTTTTGTCCGCCGGTTGGCGAAGAGCTAGCTCCCGCTTGGGGATGGCTTTATTCATTATACATGCTTTATCAGGTTTTGTACCCGTTTAGGGTCTGAATTTACAAAGGAAACTCTGCCGAAATTTTCAGAAAAGACTTGACATTTTAAAAATGCATACTTTGGCTTATGGTGTTAAACTTCTTGCTTTAAAATTGGTTTTTTCTTCACTCTACTGCTTTACTTGGTTTTGATTTCTGGGCTTTGGCTTACTTAAATTACGTACGCCTTGAGACGTTTCGTAATTTAAGTGCCAGTCACGCTTGGTACTTTTCGGGTCGTGACAAAGTTGGTATCAGAGCGTTAGGTTTTACTTTCGGAGTGTAGGATGACCCTTGATTGATGGAGTAGGTGACCCAAGTAGAGTGATGTACCGTGTGTATATTCCGCGGCATACTTACGATACGATACTCTGCTTAAGAAGCCTTAGAATGTACAATTCTTTCCACAGTATTATATTCATTCCTATGATCTATTCTCATCAGTACCAGTTATTGTTTTGTTACCACGATTGTACGGGCAGAGAGAGCTGCGGCTAGAGTTGCGGTCAGCATAAGCTCGTCACGGACGAGGACTGACCAGGGCGTGATTCCAGGGACATACGATTGCATAGATGCGTCATTTTATTGTGTTTTCGCGCCATGAGCATTTGATGGATCGCTTTTACGAGATTTCTCGGACGTGCAGAGCAGCACCAGAGGATTGGGCCACTGCTAGAGGCCAACCAGATTATGATGACCGTCATAGCACAGATTATTTTGATGATTGAGGCACTGTTCAGCGTGCGGACGAATGAGCCAGTGATTTCGGCGAATGAAAAGATATCGCCCCAGATGTTTGAAGTTAATGCCGCACGAGTTATACTTCAAGATATGATAGAAGATCACTAGTCACCAAAGATGAAAGACTAGGACAGGTGATTCATTGTCTATCCCGATGCGAGGCCATCATATTGATTGATTCCAGCTAGAGACGACTTCACGCTGATACGTTGAAAGTCGATATAGACGATCGAATATCAGGAACCCATTTTCCAAGATTAAAGTATTCGGAAAACAATGCAAGTAATTCTACGGATGCTCTAGAAGAATGAAACCCTAACTCGATATAATGACCATGAGAACGCTTCGAAACCTTTGGGTTTACAGCAGTTCAGCGGTACCATTAATGAGTCTTGGGTTTGCCCTTCTACGGTTGGTCCATAGGTGATGTGGCATATATTCGATACTATTAAACTGTACCCAAGATGTTGAGCTCTTGGGGGATCATGGAACCTTGATGAATCGATCGAAAAGTTCGATATCATTCGGATATCATATGATGGGATGCATCGCTTAGGAGACTCCAGATACGAGCATAGTCGTTGGAGTGCAGTCCATGCAGCCACGAGAAGACGAGTCCGAATCAGTCGACATTAGAGAAAAGTGGAGTAAGAGGTTCGTACGAGATCGTGACGAGATGACATTCCTCTCCGCTGACATCAGAGATGTGATACACATGCAGAGGTGTTGTACATGGATATATCTTCCAGAAGGAGTCGTGATGAGTATGCAGCCGTTCCGGAACAAGAAATAGATTTAGTGAAAGATGATGACTTCCGGCCAGTTCGGCGGAAACGAGATTTAGGAGATACTTCGACAGAACCTTTATGGAGTACTATACGAGAAGACCTGGATCCAGGATCAGTTGTATTACGCACACCCAGGAGACCAGAGTTCGGCATCATTGATGAGATATGTTATGAGCGACCATGATAATTGGCCAGAGATCTTTAGAGAATATGCTAGAGCGGATCGTTTCCGTTAGTACACCGAACCGGGCCGACGAGACAATGGATTGCAATATTGGTAATCCACAGAGAAATGAAGACCCAGAGACAAAAGACGCCAGACCATGAGCAGGAGGTAGCGGATGTTCTTGCTCTGCCAGTTTTGGGTGCACCGACACTTTTCGACATTGTAGGAGGCGTACCTCAATATCTTTCGTTGCGATTTGTGTTGTGATCTAAATATCACGCTTATATCACTTGGATTTGAGTTTTGATGATTGGGCTTTATGGTATTGTTTTCGTGCCCCATGGCTGCACCTATTGAGTATTTACGTTTTATGCATAGTTATTGCACTTGAGATATGCTTTATACACCGTTATGTTGATTTATGATTTGTGCAGGTTTATTGCACTTGATTCAGTTTTGTGCCTTGGCTGCACATGTTTATGATTTCATGGATTGCATACAGCTGATTTGATTTTTGTTCAGTTGGTATGCACTCGATTTGGTTTTTGCACTCGGTATAGCTTACATGTGCTTGTAGTGCGTGGATACGTGTTTTGTGCACGCAGTTACACGCGTTTATGATCTTATACACCTTGGCACATTCGGTGTTACTTTTTATACGCATTTGAGTTATTGATGCATTTCCGTGCACTTGTTGCACCCGATTTGTATTTTGTGCAGTTGTTGCACTAGGTTTTTACGCTGTGCATTGTTGCACCATATTGTATTTCGTGCACTGGATACACTATATTTGGTATTTCGTGCACTGGATGTACTGTATTTGGTATTTCATGCACTGGATGCACTGTATTTGATATTTCGTGCACTGGATGCACTGTATTCGGTATTTCGTGCACTGGATGCACTGTATTCGGAATTTCGTGCACTGGATGCACTGTATTCGGAATTTCGTGCACTGGATGCACTGGAGTTGGTATTTCGTGCACTGGATGCACTGGAGTTGGTATTTTGTGCACTTGATGCACCATATTTGTATTTTTGTGCGATTGTTGCAATGTATTGTATTTCGTGCACTGGATGCACCGGATTCATATTTCGAGCATTTGTTGCACCAGCTAGGTATTTTGTGCATTGGTTGCACCGGAATTATACTTCGTACCTTGGTTGCACCCGATTTATGTCTTGAGCATTTATGTTACCAGATTTTTGTTTTGTGCGCGTCTGCATTTGATGTTCGTTTTCATGCATGTTACTGCACTAGATACTTTTCACGGACTGACGCGCTTGGGTTGGATTTTTGCGCATATTAGGCGCTTAATATTGGATTTTGTGCGCATCGGATGCACTTGATTTAGATTTTATTCGTGCATGTTGGATGCACTTGATTTAGATTTATTTGTGCATGTTGGATGCACTTGATTTAGATTTTATTCGTGCATGTTGGATGCACTTGATTTAGATTTTATTCATGCATGTTCGATGCTCTTGATTTAGCCTTCATTCGTGCATGACGGATGTACTTGATTTGGATTTTCGCGCATGTTGAGCGCATGATATGAGATATGGTTTTGTGCACACTGGATGCACTCGATTGGGATTTCCATTCGTGCATGTTAGTTGCACTGGATTGAGATTTTGTGCACCACAGTTGCACTCGACTTCGATTGATGACATTCGAGGTGTTGATATTGATTCCATGCCTGATATTTTGAGCGATTTATTTGCATGATTGAGATTTTGTGCACCACAGTTGCACTTGACTTTGATTTGATATCATTCGAGATGTTGATTTTGATTCCATGCCTGATATTTTGAGCGATTTATTTGCATGATTGAGATTTTGTGCACCACAGTAGCACTTGACTTTGATTAGATATCATTCGAGATGTTGATTTTGATTCCATGCCTGATATTTTGAGCGATTTATTTGCATGATTGAGATTTTGTGCACCACAGTAGCACTTGACTTTGATTAGATATCATTCGAGATGTTGATTTTGATTCCATGCATGATATTTTGAGCGATTTATTTGCATGATTGAGATTTTGTGCACCACAGTAGCACTTGACTTTGATTAGATATCATTCGAGATGTTGATTTTGATTTCATGCCTATGGTATGCATGTGATTTGACTTATGCTTTCGGCATAGTTTTCATACACTTTTAGTATTTTTATTCGATTTTGTGCATGCCGATACACATGGTTATGAGATTATATACCACGGTATACCTGATTTGGATTTGGATTGAGATGTGTTGTATACCGTCGATTTCGATTGCGATATTGTTTTCGTACACCTTGTGCACTGGATTTGGATTCTTGCACATATTTGGGCGCTTGATGCGATTTTGATTCACACCGGATGCACTCAATCGAGATTCTTCATGCATATCAGATGCACCTGGTTTTGGCTGTCAGGCACACTAGTTGCCCTTGACAGGTGTTCGTGCACATCCGTTGCACTTAGATTTTATTTCTGTGCACATGTATGGCACATTTCATTGATTTCGATTTCCGTGCGCACCAGACGCACGTGGCATTCGTGTACATATTTTGTATTTGATTTCCCTTTGAGATGATGGTTATAATATTTACTAATTGGTACAGTAGCTGAGCAGGACTAGTCCGAGGACAGTACCTGATTATGTTTTTTCATACATTGATAGTTATCGAAGGGATTTCCAAAAGGGAGTGATAGTCTCAGTATTTACCTACGTGTCCGAGATGACACGAAGCATTTTTCAAAGGAAACCTTTCTAAATTAATTTTCTAAATGGCGGAACTTATGTTAAACAAAAGATATATATATATATATATATATATGGGATTATTTTCTTACAATAAACGTCCGCTACTTATGTCATGGGTTACGCATCACGTGGCGATTTAGAAAAGATTTTGCATGTGTTCTATTCGGTTTTGGAGATTGAGGATGCGTACTATATATGTATCATAGTATTTGACGAGAGTATATTGGATTTCAGTAGTGGATTTTGAGATCTGTATCTCCATTATAACTCCGATGATATGCGTGCGAATCCGATGATTTGCGTGCGAATCCGATGATTCGCGTGATGCTTGACGGAGTTCGATTTTGGTTTATACACTCATTTTTCATGCGCATGCATTGTGCTACGATGTGTTTTATGTATTTATGATTTCGGACCCCCGACGGCATGATCTTTTATTGAAATGTTTAGAATTTGGGGTTTTAAATTTAAATTCGGGGACCGAATTTCTTTAAGGGGGGGAAGACTATAATATTTCAGAAAAATATAAAATATTATTTTTGGAATTTAATATTAAAATAATATTTTTCCCGAAAACTGCCGATTTGCAAAATTGGGGTTTTCGAAAAAGGGTATAAATATATACCAATAATTATGAAATAAATGAAAATTAAAATGATTTATTTATTTAAAAATATATTTATTGGATTTGGTATTTTTAAAATTTATTATATGCAGTTTATATAAAAACCCAATTAGTGCACTTCTAATCGGGATTAAGCCAAATCCGTGTTTCTACAGTTTTCATGGTTAGTGTACCATGACATGTTTCATTTGGTTACATGTTCATTTGTGTGGTTGCCATGTTATGGTTTTATTTTGGTGAGAAAAGAAAAGGAAAAAAGGAAAATGATGACTTGAGAAGAGAGAGAGGGGACACAATCATGAGATACGACATGCTTGGAGAGAGAGAAAGAGAGAGAGAGAAGGTGAGAATAATTGAGAAAAAGAGAAGGGGGCTGCCTCAATTATCTTTCCCCCACCATTTCCATCTCCTTCTTCATCCTAAAGCCCCATCTTCTACCCTCATGACCCATGTCAAAACACTCACCAAAACCCCATACCCATTTCTTTAAAAACATGGACAAGCTCAAAAGAAGCACATTGGACCAAAAAAAATCAAATTTTGAGGACTTTGGGCAACTCAAGAATTTTCTTGAGTTGCCAATTGAGGTAATTCTGCACCATTAACATTGTAATTCCATTTCATTAGCAACCATATAAGTTTAAAAGTGTTTTGATGCGGTTTTGCGAGCTTTGAAAATTCCTAGAGAGGGTTAGGATTTGATTTGAATTGGGATGGTGTAATTGAACCTTATTGGTGATCTTAGACCCCCCTTGGTGATAGAAACCCAGACCAAGCACAAACACCAAATCTGAAACCCAAAACAGAAAACTTTCGTGTCGGTTTGTGACTAAATTGAGGGTGCAGGAAAATCTGGAGTGATCTGGAGCATTTTTGAGAAAAGTAAACAATACCATTGACCTAGATGGATCCCCAGGAGGCCACCCTACCAATATGAACCCCAACTGAGACCATGGGGCCGAGGAGGCTGGATTTTAGCTAGGTGTGGCCGGCCACTTTGTTGAATTAGATGCCCAAGTTATTTCTGTAGGTCATATACTCCCTATACATCACCTCAGTACTGTTTGTGCACTTAGTTTTGACCTGAACAAAAATCAGGAACATGTTTTCTTGGTTTCTGTCGTATGTTTTGTGGTGTTTATGAATTTAAGTTTTGATATTTTGTTTGATATCGATCACTTGGCGTTTGTACGTCTATATCGAGGGTTATTTGGTTGAATTGCGAGAGGTAGATCATAGGTTTTGACCTATGGGTGATTCGTGCAACATTTTGGTTTTCGTGCGTGATTTCATTTACGATACTCTATATGATATGTAGGTACCCCACGTGGACTTCGAGACGACGAGGATGAGCGTGGCGTCATCGACTCCAGAAAGCGAAGATCAAGGTGAGTAGATATATATCTACGGGGGAAGTCGTGTGGATGGCGTATAGCACCCCCGCAAAGTTGTGAGAAATAAGGTGATGTGATATAGATATACTTTTATATGTTATTGTGAGATATGAACACCTAGCAAGAAAAGGTTTAGGAGATTATGGGTTGGTGTTAGCGAGAATTAAAGAAGTATTTAGTTGGTTGCTTAGTCGCAAAACCCTAGAGTAAAGATTTGCATACACGCACACATACACACTCGCATACATTTACATTCTTGTGCGTATATGGGGATATGTATACACACATACACAGGTATGGGACTGTGTGTGTGTGTGTATACGTATACTTATACTTTGATGATGAGGATATTATTTGGTATTTGGATATGAGTCGATGAGATTAGGCATGGTGCCATGAGATCGGTGATATGATTGGTTCGTATTATGAGGTATGATATGATATTAGCAGATTGATGGGCGATGTGTATTCACACACACGCGTAAATATGTGTTGATGATATTAGTATTGTACTAAACTTAGATCAGTACCCCCCTGTTCACGATATGTGATGATGAGGATACCAGATGAATAATGAGATAAATGTGATACTTGACCCGTACCCTGATTTGGGATGCCGTACGATAGATTTACCGTACGAGCTATTGATGATAAATTCGCACTCTTGACTCGAGAATGTCATATTAGATGGTGTATCGTATAGGATACTATTGAGGCGGGATCGCCGACTATTATATATATATATATATATATATATATATATATATATATATATATATATATATATGTATGTATATATATATATATATATATCGACTCAGATGTAGGTGGTTTCCTTACCCTTTTCGATTTGCCTGTTAGCTCAGTCCTGTAGTTTATTTGTAGATGTTAGACTAGATTCGATTCATAACTATTTTCAAAACCAACGAATCGTGTGTATTTTAAAGACAGGACAAGGGATTCTACGGATATTTCAAAGCATGTATCTTTTCTTAAAAACACCGTAGCCCTTATTTTCAAAACACCACGATTCGTATTATTTCAAATGGCAAAACAGTATGACACATGTATAGCAATGTAGGTTCCTTATTGTTACGTTATCATTCATGTTCCGCATATTATTGTTTCATTTACTATTCATTTGCCATTTATTATGTTGTTATCGTCTCATTGCATGTTTATTGTGTACTTAGTGATTATGAAACCATGGTGTCAGGACACCAGCACCATTACCGATGATGCGTATGCTCCACATACACTTGCTTGCTGGCTCACACACATCATCATCGGTAATTGCCATGCCACGTACACTTTAGAACATATTATTTCATTGATATAATCAGCTAAATGCTAATTACCACATAATATTTGCGTGATTGCTCTCATGGTTATCTTAGAGATTGCATTCTTTACATAGATACTTCATGCATTCATATATTCATTGGTTATGCAGTATTATGGAGATTTGTGCCGGTTTTCATTGTTATTGACATGGTGACTTGATGATTTCGGATTCTTCTTGAGATTTTCTGGATTTGGAAAACGCATGTGAAAGTTTTATAAACTAATTGTTTTATTTTAAAGGGAAAGATGCGGTTTTCCTTGATATGATAAGTATTGTCCACCATGATGTTTTCTCGGTTCTGAGATGGTTTTCGAGACCCGATTCGAGGAGTTGGATGAACCGTCTGCGGGTACATGGTGGACCCGGTATGGTACCCCGGGGCAAGAAGCTCGAGTTGTAGACGATGAGCCCGGCAGGGGCATACAGCCTACCGGTGATTGTCTGGCGCGGCGGATATCCGGAGGATACCGTTCGTGGTCGTGTGATTGATGATATGGGCCGATCCGGATTGACGGAGCCCGAGATATTGAGATTTAAGACACTGAGATATTGAGATTTGATGATACAGGCCAGTCCGGATAACCGGACCCTAAGATATTGAGATATTGAGATTCATGTTTTGTGTCAATGCTTGACACTGATTTCTCTGTTGATTTCATTGATGATATTCGATTTATATACATACAGGGATCTCATTAAATAAAGAAAACAGTTGTCTCATTCATGATGTATTATGTTTCCATTCGTAATGCATTCATACATCATATATCTGATATGTTGCTATCTAAGGCACTGACACGAGCACGCGGTATTGCACTTATGTGTAGTTGGATCAGGATATTTATTTGAGGATATTACTTGATATGATCTAGGATAGCATCATGCATGCGATTTCTGCTCTGTGATGTTTTCTACTCACGAGTTGGCAACTCACCCCCGTTGTGCCACAGTTCCTTGCAGGTTTTGCCGTACAGATTTCGTTGCGGCTTTGCTGGCACACTGTTCCTTCCGGGTGATTGCTTTGGTAGGTGGGTTCACTTGCATCATGACCACCATTGTATATTTTTTATTTTAGTTGTATCTAGTAAAACTCCATCAACCAGACTTGTATATTTGATAGAGATAGATGACCGGTGTATATTCTTTCGACCTTAGAGTCGCGCGCTGTATTATTATGGTTTTCCTCTAGTGATCTTGATGATGTTGGATTTTTATCCTGAGTTTGTTTCTCGCCTTTCGGCGTTGTATACTATATTGCATTGTGTTGTTTTGTCCGCCGGTTGGCGAAGAGCTAGCTCCCGCTTGGGGATGCCTTTATTCATTATACATGCTTTATCAGGTTTTGTATCCATTTGGGGTCTGAATTTACGAAGGAAACTCTGCCGAAATTTTTAGAAAAGACTTGACATTTTAAAAATGCATACTTCGGCTTATGTTGTTAAACTTCTTACTTTAAAATTGGTTTTTTCCTTCACTCTACTGCTTTACTTTGTTTTGATTTCTGGGTTTTGGCTTACTTAGATTGTGTACGCCTTGAGACGTTTCGTAATTTAAGTGTCAGTCGCGCTCGGTACTTTTCGGGTCGTGACACCAGGGGCCACTTCCCAGGAGGTCACTCATCCCAGAACTTCCCTGGCTCAAGCACGCTTAACTACAGAGTTCTCAAACTCATATAGTGCCGGTTCACTTAAAAGGCGCCTCTGTATTGAAGAATGGTATCATTCCATTTATAGTACAGAGCTGTCCTCTTTCGAAATGTATTTCGAAGATTTCTCATTGTTTTACAGTGGGTCCCCATACTTATCTGGTATAAATGGGTATACCGGATAATACCTGGGGTATTACAGTCGTGGGGACTCCCAAGTGTGTTTTTCCTTTGTGAGTCGTAAAGATCCCATGAAGGTGTTTTCTTACGAATCGTGAGGATCCTGTAAGTTTGTTCTCCTCATGTATCATGAGGACACATGAGTGGGCCTTCCCAAATAGAGCATAATTCCAAGGGCGAATACCAGCCGCGTAACTAGTGGTTGCGGTGGGGCATGGGCATGCTGAGAATTATTTGAGCCCGTGGATTGTATACGGTAGTCAACTTGGGGATCAACCATAGGGCTGGGAGAATTTTGGGATTTAGTTGGCGTCTACATCGCTGCACTGGAATATAGTACCAGGAGCGACTCATCATTCGCCGTTGGGGATTTAAATTTTGTTTGGCGTCTGCATCGCTACACTGGAATATAGTACTAGGAGCGACTCATCATTCACCATTTTTTTTATTTATATTTCTTTTACCGCGATTGCTCTATCATTTCAGCTTTTCTTATCACGGTTGCCCATCATTTCGGCTGTTTATTTTTATTTTTATTTTACTCGCTGATTTTTATTGCGAGTTGCCCCATCATTTCGGCTGTTTATTTTCATTTTTATTTTACGCGCTGATTTTTATTACGAGTTGCCCCATCATTTCGGCTTATCTTTTTTTCTTTTTTTTCATTTTTTTTATTTACACATTTTTACATTCCCAGTTTAACGACTTAGAGGTCGTCTGTTCCCATTTTAACGACATGGTGGTCGGCTGTTTTTAGAGAAAGGGAGATGTTTGAGAGAATCAGGCTCCCGAAGGACTTCGGTCTCCGTTTGTATGAAATTGGCGGTTGCAGCTTGACTGTTTGTTAACACTCCTTTAGAAAGTTCTATCTCTCCTGCCTTGTATTGCTTCTCGACCCAATCTTTTAAGACGAAACAGTTCTCAATAACATGACTTATCACTCTGTGATAGGGGCAATATTTGGGGTCGTCGGTCATATTTGGGGTCGTCGGGCAATTGTAGAACGTTTCTTAGGGCGTCTTTGAATATTTTACGGACTTTGTGCCTTCTGAAGGAATAGACCTTATCCAGCCTCTCTTTCAGTAGAGATTCTCCTCCTTCTTCGAACACTGGCTTCCGAGGCCGATTTGCATTAGGCCCGCTCATCTCTTGCTTATTTCGGTTAGCCGAAGTGTTAAAAGATTCGGTATCGTCGGAATTTCCGTCTTTGCGATTATCGTCCTTTCGGTTTCTCCAGGACCTATTGTTATTTTGGAAATCCGAGGGGGACTCCTGCTTTGAGCGCTCCAGCATCTGAACTTTCCTGGTCAGCTCTTGGAATGTTTTGAGACCCGCGGTGCATAGAAACGGGGCCATCCAATTGTTGAGATTTCCGACGAGAAGGCTGACAGATTGGTCCTGCTCTATCGGCGGTTCACATTTGACGGAGAGATTGCACCATCGGGTTATAAAATTCGTGCTGCTTTCGTTGTTCTTTGGCTTGGTCCTTACGAGGTCGGCAATGGTGATCTTATCGCTGACGCCCATGAAGCTCTGTCGAAACAGAGATTCCATTTGGACGAAAGTTGTGATGGAGCCATCCGGTATGCTCGCGTACCAGTCGAAAGCAACATCGGTCAAGTTATTAACGAACTGGCAGAGGAAAAGCGCATCATTGCCCCCAGTATTCCCGCATGAGGCTTTAAAGTGGGCGATGTGCTGATTCACATTTCCCGTCCCATCGAATCTTCCAAATTTAGGGATGACATAGCTGCTAGGAAATTCTACCAGATCATACTGAGCAGGATATGGTCTCCCGCTACTGCTAACATCTTTTTGCGCTTCGGCTTCGGCTACCAATGTTTTGACTTTGTTGGCAACCAAATCCATGATTTGATCTTGAGTTAGCGGGCTACTATCATTGGTAGCTAAGATATTTCCCGAAATAGGATGCGACTGACTTTCATGCGATCTGCCCAACTTTGGATTTGAGGGAAAAGGCGTCGGCTGTCTCGGGACACCATTTCTCGGTTCATGAGAAGAGCCATGCACTTAATTTAGCGGCTGAGAGGCAAGTTGAGCCGTGAGCTGTAAGACGACGTTTGTCAAGTCGTCAATTTTTTAGTAGAGCTTAGACATCTCCTTGTCTTTGTTTCGGAGCTTCTGGAGAAGTTGCTGCTCTGCGGTCTTAGGATGGAAAGTTGGCTCATCTTCGCTTTCCGAGCCCGACTCCTCATGAACTGAGGGCTCTCTCTGCTTATCAGCCTCACTGGAAGGGTCTTCATTACCTTCCAGATGATGCTGGTCTTGGAATGTGGTAGCCATATTCACACCAGATTGGATTTGAGATGTGGTAGCCCCATCCTTGCTCTTGCTGCACGTGCCCACCATGTAGACAGTGTGGATCACATATCCAGCCGTCTCTTTATCTTTGGCGGGGCGACCCTGTTCAAGGAACCTCATGGAGTTCAGCATAGCATGAGCTCTAGCCCTTTTGTTGGCTCTGTATTTGAGCTTTTTCTATTTTAGCTTCTCGATTTTGAAGGCTTGGCGGGCATCCGTTTTCTGGGAATCCACCGTGAGTCGGTTGATGAGGAGCTTAAAGAAGATACCCGATCGAGCAGTTGTCAAGGGCACTGCTGGAGCTTGCTCGAGACGCCTTATTGCTTTGTTGGTGTTGATGGCCTTGCCCCCAGCTGGAGCAAAGGAAAGTCGTTCAAACACCGACTTGCGTTTGGGTAGTGTTGCCTTCAAGATTACCACATTTGGTCTCCTGCCTTTCGAGGCCGGTCTATCTGTTGCTAGAGCTTGAGAAGCTGGGATGACGCTAACTGGCATGAACATAATAGAGCCGAATGGTAGTAGCGGCTCCTCCCATTGTCGCCTGATACTGGCCGGGAGGACCGTCCTGGCGTCCATCTTTATCGTGTAGGAGATGGGAGCTGTGTCGAGAGCTGAGCTTGTCATTGGAGACATTTTTGCTACGTCCGAAAATTGCAATTGGAAATTGTTAACATGCACAAAGAAGCATGATTTCAGTACAGGCAATCAATATATATGTTGATTGAATTTGCATGAACGTTTAACCTGAAATATGGGAGGAAAGACATGTGCCACCGGGCGTGCCAGAATCTGTAGGGTGTTTTTCATTACCCCATTGAGATGGGAATACACGCGCGCTTGTCAGGCGCATTACAGGTTCCCCCTGCCTAGGGCAGGCTGGGGTTTATTGATTGTGGAGATCCGAATCTCCGGCAGCCGCGGACTAAGCTACCGTTAATTACCCTTCGCCTTTGGAGTGAGAGAACCTCCGATTGACGGGTCAAATGGGGCATGCAAACTCAATGTGCAATGTTGTATTTTGAAGGGGTTTTGGATATATCGGGGGCCCCGCAGAGTTTTTACGGGGGTCCCGCTACCCGGATAGCGAGCTGGGGGTCAAGGGGGCCAGCAGCCCTCTTGCGGGGTGCGGGGCAGCACCCCGTTAGAAAATTTTTTTTCTAAGGGCGACAGTGTTGCGAGGTGTATATATATAAAAAAAAAGGTGGGAAAGGGGCGTCCAAAAGACGCGTGGGTGCCAGCGCCTCACGTGCGCGGCACGCGGGAGCGTGGGCGCCAGCGCCTTACGTGCGCGGCACGCGGGCGCAAGAAATAGGCTTAGCCCTTAGCAGAGGAGTTGAACTCCCAAAAAGGAGGATTTTTGAGTGGAGTTAAACTCTTTTGAGGATTTGGGTCTTGGATTTTTCCCAAAATGGGATTCTTTGGAGATGGGTCTCCTTCTTTCTCCTCTCTGTTGGCCGGATCTCGGAGAGAATGGGGGTGAGATTTAAAAATCTTCTCTTTTCGAGATCTGATGGAAGATCTAGGTTCCCCTTTGTGGGTTTTGTGGTGAAAAACTGTTTATTTTAGGGAAAGGAAGAGTTAAACTCTTAATCTAATTTAGAAGAGGAAGAAGGTTTTAGTATAGTCACAAATTCGTAATTCGGCAATAATTCGGCGAGGTCGAAAATTCGGATTCGGAGAACTATTCGGAAAAAATCGGCAGGTATTCGGAAAAGATTCGGTAAGTGTTCGGGATGGATTTCGAGCAAAAAATTAATATAAAATTAATATATGAGACGCTAAATTTTGATTTCATGAATTATTTGCTGTTTTTTGAATAATTCGCTTTTTTTTTAATAATTCGCGAATAATTCGGCAATAATTCGGCGCGTTCGGTGATGGCGAATAATTCGCAGATTTAATCGGCAGTCACATAATTCACGAATTCGCCGAATAATTCGCGAATTATGTGACTGTAACAACTCTATTTTTAGTGTACATAAATTTGATTTAAATTTAAAGTATGCTTAGAGTATTCAATGTTACTGTTACCACTTTAAGTATTTATTTCACTCCATAATTACAAGAAGGAGCTTGTAGCTCATTGGTAATACGTTACACTGCTGAACCAAGCCATCAGAGTTCAAATCCCTTACCCCATATTATTTTTAATATTATTTTGTTTTAAATTTTATAGAAGCCCAACAGCCCCACCTGACGACCCCCCACCTCCTGCCACCCTGACTCGGCCCGACTCGGGCCGGCGCAGCCGGCCGGACGGCCGAGTCGCCAACTATAATATTGTGTCTTTTCCTCTACCTTACCTCCCTGCACACTCCAATTTATGAGATCGGTTTCAGAGGCACATTTATACCCTATTTAATCCATTTTTAATGATTTTTCACACATTTTAAAATAATTTTTAATTAAAAACCCTACACCTATCCTAACCCTAGCCTAACCCTATAAATACACCCCTACCCCCTTCCCTCTCACCCCAAAATTCTGAGCCCACTCTCTCAAAATTCCAAGAATCGTGTGTACTTTGAAAACGAGCGAAAGGCGAAACTCCGGTGAAATCTACAGCGAACTTCCGGCGATCGTTTTAGGAACTACCGGCGACGACGCAACACATCGGCGATTCCCCTACTTCTATTTCACTCTCTTGTGTGACCTAAAACCCGTAGGTCTCATTTCTAACTTTTTTTTCCATTCTAAAAAAATATGGATTTACAAAACCCGACGGAATCGGAACAAATCCGATTTCCGATTCGGTTTCTTCATAAAACTCCACTTCTCGTTAATACAATTATGCTTAAACTCCTTCATGTTGACCATTAAACACTAATCAACTAAATTGATCAAGTTCCATTTCATAAAATGATGGCTATTTCAATTTATCGTATTTTTCACTTAAATACCGCATTGTTTCAATTCTACATTTAATCACATTAAACTTGCTATACCTTTAAGTAGATCACGAGGTAACGACCTACCTCCTTACACACTCATATGCAACATAACACGATACCCTCGAGAACTTAGAATACGGGAAAACAAACATTTTCATTTAAATACCTTTTACTTAATAAAACCATTTCTAAAAGATTTAGTATTGATACATCTTTATAAATAAATACCACTTATTATGAAAATAGGACAAGGTTATGGGCATTCAGTCGTTTATCTAAACCTGATTTTGTAGTGTCTAGGCTAGATAAGTGAGAAAGGTAACTTTAAAAGGCCCGTCTCACGGTGATTCGTGAGCGGATCCCTCCTTTCTTCACTTGTACTTACATGGCCACAATTGGCGGTGAAAAGGTGATTTGAGGTATCTCACAACTTGTCGCTTTGGACCGGTTAGGAGCAGTCTAGTTGACTTAGGAGACCCTAGAACATAGAATACGGGAAATCGATATCTTTACAAATAAATACCATTTACTTAATAAAACCGTTTTCTAATGGATTTAGTATTTATACAATCTCTGCAAAGCGCCGCTACAACCCATTTTGGGGAACCCGTTCAGAATGGTGTGGATTATCGCACATCCTCGGGCTTAGTAGTGCGAGATTCAGACCTCCGCAAGGAGCATTCGGTCTCGAAAGATTTAAAATACGACATCTTGAGAAAATTAGATTTTTAGAATATAAAATATATATTAAAATTATTTTTTTATAAATATATGTATATTTATCATTAAAATACCTATTTTGTTATGATATAAATATTCCACCTTTTTCTAAAAATCACAAGAATTAATTTTACACTAAAATACCATGAATTCCATGCAAAACCAATATTACAAATAAATGCCTTTAATTATGGAATTAGGATATTTTCACTAGAAATATCACAATATAAAATCTACATTTATTACAACTCTAAAGACGATTAATAAATACTTGGGGTGTATTTTGAAAACCATACAAAAGTATTTTTACATAAAACCCCCTCAAGTTCTATAAATTACTCTAAGGATCCTAGTAAACATAGGTTTAAGCGGGACCAATCTCTTGAGCCTCAGGGAGCCGGAGGAATGGGTGCTTGCCTAACTTAGGTAGACAACTTAACAAGGTGTTATCAATATGGTAATCGTCTTTGAAAAAGACACGAAAGGTTACCGATAATATCAAAACAATCAGGATTTCAATTTACTTTTCTAATTGTCTGACTCAGTTTGAGTCTCAGTATAATCTGACTTGAATATGATTCAAGTACAATCTACAATTTACAATCTACACTCTACAATCTACAATCTTCAATATTACAATTCCACATGAATCCAATTATCAATTTATACAACTTGACTGAACCGAACCATGGATATACATTCCATTTATATGATTCTACAGTTACATCCATTTACTGATATCATGGTTTCAATCAGTCTTTCAATTATACACTCAATACAATACAATACAATACAAACAAGACACTACGGGGTTTAAGGGGTAGATTGGTATGGAAGGTGTTAAAAGTGGCACGAGACTGTAAGACTTAATACAGCTAACATGAATTCAATTGCTGTTGTACCGTGGCATAAACGGTTTCTTGTACTATGCTTGCCTCTAGTCTCTGGCATATAGAGACTTCTCTCGTATACACTGGCATTCTTCTGTACCAAACTACAAACAACATCGTTAATACAACATTACAACAATATAATACAACTTTAAAAGATGCCTTCTTATTCTGTCTATTCTACTTTCCTCTTATCTTTGGGACTTACCGAGCGACCTGTTCGCTGACGATATTCTCTTTCTTTCTTCTTTGAATGCCGTCAGGTGATCTGGACACGTCAGAGATCGAGCCTACTGCTGAAGACTTGGATCAATTTGCTGAAGACCCGGCGCTTTAGTTTCATTGTACACATTTCCATTCAGTACTTTACATTCCCGTTATGCCATTGTTTAGGTATCGCTTTTATTCCAGCTGTATTTACTTTTCATGCATTGTACAAAAGAATGTTAATAAATAAAGTTGCTGTTCAGTTTATATATCTCGTCTCTTGTGTATTTACTTTTATATTGCTTAGATACGCTTAGCGTATTTACTTCAGAATAAATACGTAGCGGACCAGTCGCGTCCCCTTCGCCGTACATCGGGAAGCAGGGCGTAACAGTGACTATGGGTTTTAGAACCTTGAGGAAAGGGAAAGAGGCACAAACCCTGGAATTTTTGAGAGAGAGAAAAAGTTTCCTTTTATATCATCATCATGTTGCCTTATATAGGCTTACACATTTACATATAGCCCCTTGGGCTTTACAAAATGGCATTTTGCCCATCCTATGTCTCATGTGCTCATTTCTTTTGCACATAAGCCATGGGCTTTACAGAAATTTGGCTTTATGCACATTTTCTTATATTAATGCATAAAAAATTACATCAAAATTATTTATTACATGATTTTTTATTTCGGCATGGGGGAGGCCGGCCGCGGGGCTCGACTTGGGCATAGGCCCACTTGCTTGGGCTTGACTTTGACTTTGACCCGGTCAACTGGGGTGCAAATTTTGACCCCAACAGGTTGATACGAGATACAAGACGCTGTTGGTAATTAAAGGCTATTCACAGGTGCAGAGAGTTGGCTTCACTGAGGTATTTTCTCTGGTTGTTAAACACGCCTCTATACGTGTCTTACTCGGTTTGGTAGCTATGCAAGATTTAGAACTTGAGCAGCTCGATGTGAAGACCGCATTCTTGCACGGTGATTTGGTGGAGAAAATCTACATGTGACAATCCGAAGGTTTTGAAGTTGAAGGTAAAGAAGATCACGTTTGCTTGTTAGATAAGTCTCTCTACAGTTTGAAGCAGTCATCAAGACGTTGTTATAAGAAGTTCGGCTCCTTTATGAAAGAAGTTGGGTTTACGAGAAGCATGGGCGACATTTGTGTATATTCAAAGAAGCTCGCCTATGGTTCTTTCATATATTTGCTACTCTATATTGATGATATGTTGACGGCAGCAAGATGTAATGTTGATATTCGGATTTTGAAGGAATGGTTGAAAAGAAAGTTTAAGACCAAGGATTTGGGAGCGGCCAAGAAAATACTTGGTATGAAAATTAGGCGAGATTGCAAAGGAGGAAAACTATTCTTGTCTCAACAACGATATGTCGAGAAAGTTTTGGAGCGTTTCGACATAGCATACGCTAAATCTGTAAGTACTCCATTGGCAACTCATTTTAAACTTTTAGCTCGTTCATCACCGCAAGCAGAGAAGGAGATTAGATATATGTCGAATGTTTATATATGGGTGCGGTGGGCAGTGTTATGTATGCCATGGTTTATACAGGACCCGACATTTCACACGTTGTTAGTGTTGTTAGTCGCTATATGGCATCTTCTGGCAAAATCCATTGGCAGGCCGTGAAATGGATATTACGATGCTTGCGAGATACGTCATATGTGGGGTCGATGTTTGAAAGGAAAGACGACAATTTGGTTGGATTCAGCGGCTCTGATTATGCGGGTGATTTTGAAAGACGCTGATCGATCACCGATTATGTGTTCTCCCTTGGAGGATGTACAAACAATTGGCATGCGTCTATACAACCCGCGATAGCGTTGTCTACGATGGAGAAGGAGCATATGGCTGTTGTTGGGGCCGTTAAGGAGGCAATCTGGTTGAAATGACTATTTTCAGAACTTAGTTTTCCAAAAGATATCATAATGGTCTACCGTGATAGCCACAATACTATTCGTTTGACAAAAAATCAGATGCATCATGATAGGACGAACCACGTTGATATGAGGTATTGATTCGTGTAGGAAGTTGTTGAAAAAGAATAAATTATTGTGAAGAATGTTGGCACAACGAACAATCGGGCCGACGTGTTGACGAAATCTCTTGCAGTTGTTAAATTTGATTATCGCTTCAACTTAATTGGAGCACGTCACACTTATTTGAGCCCTTGAGGGGTTTTGTGGTGAAGGTGGAGCTTCTATTATTTTGTTATCGATTGTGTGCGCGCGCTTTGTGACCGTCTTATTCGCTACAAAGGTCGGCTACAAATCATATCTCTCCAATGCAAAATAAACCGGTACGGTTGGCAAACAACCCGGCATAGCCATGTAGATTGCAACCAAAATGCCCTCTGATCTTATCATAAAGAAGATGTATGGTCATATTAAATTATTTCCATAGAGTTCCCTTCCTTGATGGCTCTAGAGGAGTGCTACAATGCTACAATGCATATATACATTTTTATCATCGAATACAGTATTTACTGTATAGTTTTCTCTCTAAAACGAGATTCCGTCTTCCGAACAGGTAAAATCATGTATATTGCTATACTTTGTTTCTCTTCGTGTTTTCTTAAAACAGCAAAAGCATTTATTTAAGCCCTGTTTGGGAATGGAGTTAAGTTTTTCTAACCGTGGTTTCATAAAGTTAGCAAAACCTAACCCCAAAATCCTAACTTTGTCTTATCTGGGGCTCATTTTGGAGTTAAGATAATCACAGTTATCTCACATTTAGATGTGAGATAACCGATGTTATCTAAACTCCAACCCGATCAAAATTTTATAAACTTCAATTTTAACGTTTCAGGCTTGCAAACCATCGTCTGCATCCCTGCCTCCACTTAAAAATAAAGACTCGTACCCAGTCTTAAACCATGTTTGGATAGAAAGATTTACCCCAACATTCAATTTCTCGGATTTATGTCCAATAGTAAAAAGGAACCTAGGCTTTTCATGGATATCCAGAAATAGCCTTAATGGATTACATACCCTAAAATAAAAAACCCCTAAAATTCATGAAATCAAAAGTCAATGGATTATATTCATGAGGAAGCAGGGGAGCTGCCCGCTAAAGGGAGCTGCCCGCTAAAACCCCATCTCTTTCCTTCAGCTCGATTTTCTGAATGGCGATCCCATCGAAATGGGCACAGATCCGCCCCTTCTTCTTCATCCTCTTCCTCCACTCGCTCGCCATCTACCTCTTCACCCGCGGCTTCCTCCTCACTCGCACCGAGCTCTCCGCCTACAGCCACTGCTCCGATCTCCCCCAACAAAACCCTAACCTTAACCCTTGCTCTTTCTCCTCCGAACCCGAACCCGAACCCGAACCCGATAACAAGTGCTGGACCCGACCCGCCGTCGACCGCGTCGTCATCATCGTCCTCGACGCCCTCAGGTGATTCCGATCCCATGCTCCAAAAATTAGGGTTTTTACACTTTGTATTTTTTATTTATAAATCGTTGTGATTTAATGTGCAGGTTTGATTTTGTGGCGCCAAGTTCTTTCTTTGAAGGTTGGGAATTTCTTTCTCTTGTTTGATTCTTTAGCATTTGCTTGTAGCTAGAGAAAGGAAAGATAATATTTTGAGCAATTTTGTTGTAGAAAAGAAGCCGTGGATGGACAAGCTGAGGGTGCTGCAGAAGCTGGCGGCGGGAGAGGGTGCGAGAATTTTTAAGGCCATTGCGGATCCGCCCACTACCAGTCTTCAAAGGTTGAAGGTAAGCATATTTATTATCTACTTTATATTTGATTGGATCATCATGTAATGCAATAGGTTTTTGTTAGAGATAACCTCAGGAGTAGATTCATATTAGTGCTAAACATTGAATTAATGCATTAGATGCAAGTTTTAAAGTCTACTTGATGAAAACCTGAAGGGACGAGCACAAGGCATACTGCTAACCAAAGGAAAAAGGAGATTGATCCTATTTATCAACGGTGATGTGTGAGTCCACTTGAGTCCATTCTTATAACTAATAAAAAACTTTCACTTGATGAAAATGTTGGTTATGTGCGTTTATGAACATTTTTTTGGTATATCCAAGATATAAGTTAATAATTTGAATTATGTAGTTGATCTTGTCGGTCTAGTTTGTTTAATTTCACCTCAATCTTGAAATGGTATTTGGACTATTATCAACTAGTGATTCTTATCAAGCAATTGATCAGCATAGTAAGATTAAAAAGAATGCAACGTCCACTGCACAACATGTAGATATATTGCAATAATTAGTAATTGTTGTTCAAGGTGTGACCAACCTGAATTTACAAAGCAAGAGCGAAAGGCTTCTCAATTGAGCACAGATGCCTAAAAACAGCTTCAAGCCAAGATCAAAGGGAGAACCTCAGTGGTTAGTTTCATCTCGGTCGAATGTAGTTATAATAACTAAGAAGTTATTTAAATATTTGTATCAGCACACTGTTCGCTCCTCCAAACAAACTTCTGACGCCTCCTTTGAAAAATCTGAAATAAACACTCATTAATGGCTGACTAGCTAAACGCCTGCTTGAGGTTATTGATACGGTTAATGTAGATATGGCAATCTTACCACGAGATATTTATACCGGAGAACTTTGGGAAATTCTGGTTAAATTCCTAAATGTATGCATATATTTTGAAGTATGTTTTCATCTGTTTGAGTATTTTGTCTAACATGTTACTTACTTTCTCTAACTAACCTCAATTTTTTTGTGAAACATTCGTAGGGATTAACTACTGGTGGACTTCCTACATTCATAGACGTTGGTAACAGTTTTGGAGCACCAGCAATCAATGAAGATAATTTATTATACCAGGTTTTCCTTCTTCCCTTGGCCATGTGCTAGAGCTTTAATTATGAAATCAAATTAATTAGACCCATTCATATTATTTGGTTTTTTTGATTATCGATCCTGATTTCGATAGTCTGAATCCTTCTATTGTGCTTCAACAGTTGGCCAGGAATGGAAAGAAAGTGCTAATGATGGGGGATGATACATGGACGCAGTTGTTTCCTGAACACTTTGATAAAGCATACCCTTATCCTTCTTTTAATGTTAAAGATCTTGATACGGTATGTGCTTATCAGATCCATATGCTGTTTTTTATACCTTTTTTCTTTTTCCCATATGTCTATGTTTTTCATGATACAAGCAGAAGATCACCAACAATAGCAAGCGTCTCTATGTTCATGGTTTCCTCGGCTTGATATTTGGCACTAATTATGAGAAGATTTACTTCAGATCGACGATTAGCTTTAAAGATTAGAGAAAATTTTCATTGATTCTTGCTTCATAGCCGACTTCATTTTGGCTTGAAAACATGTAAATGATGATATTGATGATGGGTATTAGGGAGAGACGGGGTACTTTCGATCAAGGATTAAAATCTCGGTATCAGTATTTGTGCGATCACTTTTGGGAATCGGAATCAGCTATCTAGGGATATCTGCCAGCTTGGATAAATATATCAGATTTCTTATCATTTGACAAATTTCTTAAAAAAATATAAAATTCTTTAAATAAATAATAATTCTATAAACAATTTGACAAACTGTTTAATAGTTGATGATTTGTAAAATGGTTGTTTTAACTTTTAATACTTGGTAAAAACATTCATAATATTTTAAAAAAAAATTATTTGGTAATTAATAATGTCATATAAACCATAAACCCACACCATAATAATAAACCCACTAACCTATTAATACACTTAATACCAATCAAATGGTATACCTAATATAACCCATCATCGAACGGATGGTATCAGTATCACATCTCAAATATTCAATTTTTGGATCGGATTCAGCTAAGATTTCAAACCATGATGTCAGGTATATGCCTATGCTATAGGGATACCTATGCCAATGAAATTTTGGGATTTCTTTGTTAGTTCTTTTTTTGTATCTCTCAATGAATGTCTTCTTTGCTTCTTGTTAAGATGTGAGAGACTAAAATAGTCCCATATTGGAAAAACTATGAGAGCTACGTGGGTATAAGATATAAGATGAGACAAACCTTAACAAGGCATAAGTCTTATTGTTGGAACCCACTTATATTAAAAGCCCGTGTACACTCATAGAAAAAAACATATACTCTCCTTCATTCTTTATATATATATATATATATATATATATATATATATATATATATATATATGGGGTATCAGAGCCAATGGTTCAATCCAAAACCTCGACATTACCTCTGAGAGAAGTAGGCTACAAGCACAAAAAAAAGTTCTTATGAGAGATCTAGTTCTACAAGTGTTGTGCAATCCACGTGACAACCACAACTAGAAAAAGTGATAGTTGCACGTGAGGGAGAGTGTTGAGATGTGAGTGACTAAAATAGTCTCACATTAAAACTATAAGATGTATATGGGTATAAGATATAAGATGAGACAAAGCTCAATAAGGCTTAAGTCTTATTGTTAGAACCCACTTATATCAAAAGCCTGTGTATACTCATAGAAAAAATATATACCCGCCCCATCATTTTTAATTAATATATATATATATATATATATATATATATATATATATATATATATATATATATATAATCTAACAGCTGCTTCTTGTTTCCATTGGAAGGGTTGGGGTGGGTACTGGGCGACGGTTGATGGACATGTCAGCGATGAGGGTCGTGATGCTATTCAAACCGTTTGATCACAAATGCATGCTTTAACCGTCATCAGTAGTGTCTTCATTTAAAATCATGTAAACATAAATTCAACGTTTTGTTTTTTACCTTAAAAGTCATTGGGCCTCGAATGCACAGTTTTGGTTACAAACTGATTAAATTTACATTTAAGAGTTTTCTAAACCCCCTAAAGTTGAAGATTTGTGTATTTTAGAATTATTGGATATCGATGAATTGTGTGTATTCATGGTTTTGAGAGGCGTTGATGTATTCAACTTGATATGTGAAAACCATTCATTTTGCGAGATGTTGTACATACATATAATTTCCATAACGCGTGACCTATGATTTTTGTGCAATGTTATAGATCTTAAACAAGTAGAGAATAATTTCAATTTAAAAATTTCAACATTTATTTTTTCAGTGCCTTGTTTCGGCTTCCAATCCTAGCTCCCATCATTATTCATGTGCATGTGTATACGAATGCTGGTGGCTTAATCATCACGTTTAACTTTCGTTCCTTTACTCATTGTACTCTTCGTTTCAGGTGGATAATGGTTGCATTGAACACTTGGTGCCATCATTGTGTAATGAAGACTGGGATGTCCTTGTTGCTCATTTTCTTGGCGTGGTTAGTCGGAGTTATTTTTATTTATTTGAGATTGTTGGCAACCCACATGAATCTGAATGTTATTTTATCGATGGATGATAAGTTTGAGATCCATGCTTTCAGTTTGTGTTATCTTTTTTTGTTACATCAATTTTTCTTCTTCTTTTTGATGCTTTTGTCTTCCAGATTACGTTAGACACCAAGTTGTTTGAGCTTTTTCTTTCATTTAAAGACCTTTTTCTGATTCATGTTTCATAGCAGCTGATCCCTAAGACCATGATGAAGATTTTCCATTGTTGTTACTGTGCACTCATAATTCCTACAGATTATTCTTCATTTGTTTCTTTCTGTAGTGATTGGTTTCCTGAAATTATTCTGAGAAATTTGCAACTCTTGTGCTCTTGTATTGGCTGTAGGATCATGCAGGTCATATTTTTGGTGTAGATTCTACTCCAATGATACAGAAACTGGAACAGTACAACAGCATGTTGGAGGTAAATCTCTGCAGAATCCATTCTATTCAGATATTGTACCTAATATCTGTTTTTCCATTGCCTTTAAAAAAAGTCTCATTATTCCCTTTATGAAACTTGACACAACAAGAATATTTACTTTTTAATGCTTCAATCATACTTTTCAACATCATTGATGTTATTATACTTTATAAAATTTAATAATGCTTTTAATTTTATGTGACGACTGAATGGATCACTGCCAAACATTCAGGAAGTCGTTGGGGTTTTGAGGAGTCAGTCTGGGCCTGGTGGTCTTCATGAGAACACTTTGCTCCTAGTGATGGGGGATCATGGCCAAACATTAAACGGTGATCATGGTGGAGGCACTGCTGAAGAGGTCAGATTTTTTTTCCTGATCTGTTTGTAAACCGATCTGATATATGTTTTTAAAGTTAATTACATTATATACCTTGCAGATTGAAACATCTCTATTTGCGATGAGTTTGAAGACGCCTCCTGCATCAGTATCATCTGTTCTTGATACAAATTATTGCAGTCTGAGCTTGGTAATTTCATGTCCTAAATGAATTTATTCACCCCCCCCCCCCCCCACTTGCTAGTAACTGTTTGCCAAATAATCAACTTTTAGGTTTTAGGACAACACATTATACATGCAATATAATACCCTTTCAAGACGACAAATGCTTCTTTCATTTGGAAACAGTACACATGATTAGGATTGCCTTCAATTGTTTGTAGTGATCTTTATATGATAAGGAGGAAGCTAAATTTTTATTGCAATTTTGGAAGATTGGTGCTCAACGTGATGGTAACCACCTAACCAAAAGGAGGATTTAAACTCCAAACTCATTAGCTGTGTTGGCTTCATACTTAGTTTGTAAATCTTTAAGCAGGGTTGGCATTTTGACGGCGGGCCAACAATTTACACCAATCCGATATTACTGTTTTTTAAATCACAGAATCTGTTTTGAAAAGATCTATATTATGGATCTTAATTCTGAGTTAGGACGTAGGACAGTATTTATGTTTGTTCCAGGCCAAATCCTTGTGTGTCTGACGTAGAACCATACATATCTACGAATTTTATATGCTTCCATCACAAAATGAAGACAAGCAAAACTGGATGCTGTACAAAAGTTTAAATTGATCTTGATGTTCCTTACACAGTCTCATGTAATTGGTTCAACAAATTCTGTATTGTGACAAAAAATTTACTTGGATAGGTATCAAAAAACATTAAATCATACCAAACAAAGGGACACTTCTTACAAGTTATTGCAACCAAATGTACTAGTTAAGAATAATGAAGGTGTTATCATGAGAATCTATCCTTCAGGATAACTACAAAGAATAATCCTAATTGATATCTATGAAGGTATGTATTAACCTATTTGATCGTCGATGTGATGTCAACTGTCCGAGTTGGTACCACATGTATGATTCAGGTTACCCTTGATTAGAGGGTCTTGTCACAAAAGCTAGTAGGATAAATGGTGTCAAGGGAAATCTACATTTATGATCCTGCACTTTAAGATCATGGAACCAAGGATGGGCCAATATTTTTATAATTGTGATATAATCTAGATGCGATAGGAATTTCTTGGGAATCATGTCCATCTGGTAAGGCACTCAGCACTCTGTAGGTGCTGCATTGAAGTTATTCCCAATTCATTGTGAATGTTTTCGATGATAGAAAACTTCTCTTCTAGATTTGTTTCCTGTGACCTCCTTTTTGCAGGAGTTCCCATATAGAAAAGCAATGACTGATATTTATACTTGCAGTCTAGGTGAGAACCTTATGGAATTTGCTAGATTTTTTGATCCGTTAATCAAGATTTAGTTTTTATCATGTTCAGGAATTCTTGTTTCTGTTCCTTTTAGTCTTCACCGGCACTGCAATATTGTAGGAACCTAACATGAAGATGACCGTTTCCATTCGCTACCATTTATTGCTTAATCAACTTGGAGTTTATATGGGCTATTTTCAATGATTTCTTTTTCTTTTTTCTTTTTTGCATTTCAAATTCAGGACGGTGAGAAGATATGTACCGGCACCATCCAGCAGGTTAGATATAGCGTTTCTTATTTCTAACAATGAACAGTCTCCTTTAATTTAAAGTTCATGCGTCATTTTCTGTGCAGCTTGATTTTGCAACAACTGTGGCAGCACTCATTGGTATTCCTTTTCCCTTTGGAAGGTGCATCATGTACAAATACTATGTTTCTTTGGTATTACATAATTAAGATGTTTTCCTTCTGAAATTAATGATCTATATTACATATAAAGCTAAAATAGTTTGAGACTCTCAAGGAGCATACTGTACGGTTCTTATTTTCTAGTCCTTTTATGATCTAGGAAAAGAATATAAATTAGATTTGCGCGAGCACCTGATGCAAATCTTGGCCTAACAGATCTAAAACGCTCTAAAGCCCAGTCCGAGCGAAGCTCATTATTACAGATGAGGTGTCTTTTGAATTATTTTCCCGTTACATGTGGCCAAACAAGTCACCATTTTGTTTTGGTTCAAATTTCAACTTGCACAAATTTTATACAATGGTAAAAGGGGGGCACTTACTTTCTAGGAACATGATACCATTTGGTTGTTAGAGCTCCACACCTCTGGCGCCACTTAGAGATGAATGCTTTTTCCTTGTGGAAAAATTCTTTTCATCTTTTATCTTAACACAGTGGCACTTAGAGATGAATGTTTTTTCCTTATATTAAAATTCTTCTCATCTTATATCTTAATGTAGGCCCTTTTCGAGTCTATGCGAATTTAAAGGGGTGCTCGTGCATGACCTTAAACTGCATGATCATAAAATAGCTTGTTAATCCAATAATTCTCAAAGGAGGAACACAACTTGGTGAGGTTGTAGTAGCAAGGAAGGGATCCCACCACCAACCAAGAGCTCCTCGAAAACCCTACTAAAATAGTAAATAGTAGAAAAAATTGTTGAAACTCAGGCAGTGCTGTAATAGATGAGTTGATTGATACATAGATATATTATCTATTGGTATTCTTCACTTGAGCATACTTTATTAACCGCTCTTTAATAACTTTTCCAAATGGATTCCAAGTATCTTCAATCTTTCTGCAAATCAAACAAAGACAACAACAACAACAACAAGCTTTTATCCCAAATTTGTGGGGTCAGCATTCTGCAAATCAAATTCACATATAAAATATATTCCTGATATTCTACTTTAATCTCAAGATCTTGAATTATAACTTTTTGCAATAGAAACCCTCTTAAGACACGTAAAATAAATTGCTCTTTTTTGGCTTGTCTATCAACAGTTTTCTGGCAATGCCCATGAATTGCATATTGTCATTTGTTTATCCTATTGATTATCAACAAAATTTCTTAATAAATAACACCAACATACTGCCTTGTTGAATGGTATTTGTTGTTCTGTTTGTAGCATTGGGCGTGTTAATCCCGAGCTTTATGCACTAAGTGCTGGTACATGGGATACCGAGAGAAGTAGTGCGAAAAATTGTAATTCTCGGTCCAATCTGGAAGCATGGATGCAGAACTATGCCAATGCCCTTTGCATTAATTGTTGGCAGGTAGCGCTTATATCTTTTTACATTTTGTATTATAGTAATGCCAGTTAGGGCTGAGCATAATTGAGCCCAACCGTCTGCAACCGACCCGGCCCGACCGAATTTGGCCGGTTTTCGACATGAGCTCGGTCGGTTCGGCCCTCAAGCCCTGTCAAGAAAACTTGGGCGGTTCGGAGTCGGGTTTGGGAATTCCAAACCCGACATAAACCGACCTGACCGCAGCTTAGTTTATATATATATATATATATATATATATATATATATATATATGAGAATAATGGAGAAAAGAGGCCCTAGGAGGTTTTTTCGTAAGGTGGCGTCAAAAAATACACCCTCAATTTTTTTCGACGATCGGCACTGGCCGTCCTGCTCTTCATCGACTAATATGCTGATACACCAAATTTCATGTGATTCTAACACCTTTTCACCGTTGAACGGTTTACCGACAATAGAACTTTTTACATTGCTAAATTAACGGTGAAAAGGTGTTAGAATCACATGAAATTTGGTGTATCGACGATTCGACATATTAGACGATGAAGATCAAGACGGCCGGTGCTGATTGTCGAATAAAATGGCGGAGGATGTAGTTTTTTGACGCCACATGATGAAAAAGGCCTCCAAGGGCCTCTTTCCTCCATTATTCTCTCTATATAAATACCTTTACTAAGTTCCCCTAACCCTAACATTTCCTCTCCCATTTTCTTACCCATGCCGCCTCACCCTCTTCATCCCTCTCTCTCTCTCTCACACACACACACAACACAGTCACGTATTTCATCTTTCTTCACCCAACTCGATTGCCTCGCCCTTTCATCACCAGCTTGGTTCGGCTTATCGTTGTCGTCGCATTCTCACCCTAATTTCGTCATCGCCGAATTCTCATTGTTATCGGCCCGCCCACTTCTCCATCTTCTCACGGAGCGCCTAACCGTCGGTTTGGCTTGACGTCGGCGTTGAGATTGTCGGTGCTCGGCTCCGGTTGGTTTTGGTTTTGGTATGGTGGTCGGTTTGGCTCGGTTTGGAATATTTGGCAAAAAACCGAGCCGAGCTGACCAATGCTCAGCCCTAAAAACAGTGTTCAAGGATGAAGTAGTACATAAAACTGATGCATTTCAAGTTGGAAAAAAATTTGGTCTTTGTTTAATCATGTTACAAACATCTTGATTTTTTTTGAAAAATGTGAAGGATTGATGATAAGTCGATTACATTTTTAAATGTATTTTCTGTCTATGAGTTGCATCTCGTTTAATATTAGATAAGGATCTCAGATCAGCTAGCTGTTCGAGGATCCACTGCTACATACCCCAAGTGCAGCTGCACTGTTGGATCTGCTCATCATTTATAATGATCATGGCAAAGTTGGAAGGATAAATGGTGTTAATTCTGCATGTTATATGGAAGTAAACTACAGTAGGAATGGTGTGCTCTATTGCTAGACAAAACCCGCTTTCAGAAGTTTTTAACGGTTTGGGATCTTCATATTTAGTAACTCTTATTTTATCAAATTACTACCAATAGCATATGAAATATTTTATTTTGCATGTAAACCATAGTTGCATGCTTGTTGCTTGTTCCCGCTGCATGTGTCGCGCCACTTGACAATGAAATATGTACATCTCCAACCTTTTCTCTTATCTCTATCTCCAACAGTGCAATATGCGCCACTCAGACATTTGAAGATACAATAATGGTACCCCCCCCCCTCACCCAGAAGTAATGTGAGTCGAGCAAACTTCAAATTCAGAGATGAAATTCAATCCAGAGATGAACAGAACTTAAATAGTGTAGTGTAACTAATGTCAGAATGCTTATGTAAAAAAGAATTTTCTTTAATGATTGCTTATGTAATTGCATCAATTGAATTTTTTTTTCATGTGGATGTTTGTTTTCTTAGATGTCTTTGTTTCTACCTTGAGATCCAGGTATCATGACCCTCAAATCAGATTCATGTTAGCTCATGTAATTTGGATTGGAAACATACCTGTTGGCAAATTGTCTACTTATATGTCAGCATGCCTTGAAGCTATTGATACAACCTGAAGGATCTGGCATTTGTCATTGAGTAGGAAAATGAAGTCATTTAAGTTGTAATGCAGCCATGTTCCTGGTTGTAATTGCACGCCTTCAATGCTTCCTGACTTGGCTAATTAATCCTGAAGAACTTTCTCAGAATGGTTGTGGCATCTTGTAAAGGAAGATCATCATGCCATACATTTTCAATATGCCCCACTTCCCTCGTATCATCACTTGACTTGGGTCTTGCTTCATTAACTCCTCTTTAGATGCAACTTTTTTTGTTGACCACCCCTCTGATCGTTTTTACTTCGGTGGCAGTCCTAATGACATTTTTGCATCGTTAACCACCCTCTTAGCTCTATGCTACAAATTTTCCATTCATGCATCCATATGACGCTGAAGAATCACCCTAATTGATACAAGATCTTCTCTGAACTACAGAAACAAGTCTCTCCAGACAATCATGCCAATTGATCAACTTTTTTCTCTTCTTGTATGTTCTAATATATACTGGTGACTTTCTATTCAGGTGAAAAGATATATTGATCTCTATTCAACCACATCTGTTATCAGACTTCCATCAGAAGACCTATTCCATGTAAATGAACTGTACAGTCAAGCACAAGCCAACTGGTCAGATACCATAAATTCCTCTTGCCTAGCTAAAAATGACATCCCCTATGAAGATCATAAAAGTCCACAACTTACTCTTCAGAAGCAAATTGATTCATATTCTCATTTTCTGGAAAGTGTTGCCCAACTTGCTCGCTCAGCATGGACCGAGTTTGATTTGAGGCTAATGGGAGTTGGTCTCACTATTATGCTAGCTTCCATTTCTGTGCATCTTTTTGCTATTAGACGAGTATATATTTTATGTCGGTCATATTACCCTTTGCCTAGTTCTGGGTTCTCTTTAAGGCTGATTGCTGCTTATCTCTTGGTGATAACTCGTGGAGCCAGTTTCCTCTCAAACAGTTACATATGTGAGTTTAATATTTTTAAATTTTAAAACATCTCTCCAGTTCTTATACCTATATATTTGTCTTCCTTCTTATTTAATGTATGTTCTTTGTAATATCAGTGGCAGAAGGAAGAGTAGCAAACTTTTTGTTGTCTACAACTGGTATCATTAATTTATTGTCTTCAATTGCTGCTGGTAAATTTGCAATAGAAGTGAGTATAAGTTCCATGCTGCTCTAAAATATTTACTGCTACAAGAATGCATTTCATATTGCATTCCAACTAGATCACATTTTGTGAAATTAATTCTCCTGTGTTAGTGTGCAGGATTTTCTGTCCCTTCTTTTAAGTATTGTTCTTAGGTTTGGTATCGAATCTGGGATCTCAAAACAAACTGCTGGCTCATCATCTTTCAATGTCCATTCCTTGAGCATACTTCCTATTGATATGGGCCATCCTGTTTGGATGGTATTGTTAGAGATGTTGCCGATCATTCTTCTATTTATTGTGGCTTATCTGATGTACAAGAGGACTTCAACTATACCGAACTCCAGATATTTAAAGAATTTCTGCAGCATCGGAACGATTGTAAGTTATATGCTCATAGGAGTGCACTGGGTCTCAGAAAGTAATTTGATGGCTTTGTCTGAAGCTTTTCGAGACATTGGCAAAAATATTGCCCCACGGCTAGTTTATGCTATTGGATTTGGTCTGCTAGTAGTATTAGTACTTTCTCAGATCTTTTATAAGAAAGACACTGCTAATTCTACTAAAAGGTTGGCTATTGCAACTGTGATCATGATTTCTGCATGGAGCTCCACTGTTTTGATTCTTTTGGGAAGGCAAGGTCCATTTGCTGCTCTAATATGTTTCACTGGAGGTATTTTCTTGTCATTAAGTTCATATTCTTATATTTGGTTTATTGCATTCTGGACAACTATGAAACTTGCCAGGTCAACTGGATCAATAATTAATTCTGCAAATTAATAAGAATATAAAATTACTTTTCTCAGACTGCCGCTTTAATACTTGTGTGTTTTGATACGGTATCCATTGACAGCTTGGTGTATCATAAAGTCACAAAAGCCAGAAGCAAAGAGAGACACCACAAGCAGAATTGGAGGGCTCTTCACTGATCCCATCGGCATACTACAATGGAGCCTTCTTGCAGTTTGTCTATTTTATTACACCGGGCACTGGTAACTTGCATATAGTTTAAGTTAATTTTAGTTTACTCTTTGAATTTGTTGGATACAGTCGTTCTTACCATTTGTAACAAATGGAGTATGTATAGAGTCAATCACATCTTTTGTAACCACATTATTCAAATTCTATGTATTGTGTTTGACTGTTTGTATATGTTTAGCTTATAACCTAGGTTATAAAATATAGAGACTAGATACCTTTCTGTGCCAATTTAAATACACAGCACAATCACCAACTATTTATAACTAATTATCAGTTCATCAAAACCTTGGACAATATATATGAACTCATGGGCCCTTGCAAGCTTCCGTTAGAAGAATACACAACAATGAGTCACAAGCTTTTTGGACTCCAATGATTTTCTTGCAGCTGTATGCTTATGTATTATGGTGTATGCATAAATTTAGTATTAACGCATGGTCTATGCATAAACTGAACTCATAAATATTTAAATGGTATTATATTTTTATAAAAGTTAATATCCATTCATCACATTTTAAGGTTTGTAACGTGGATGTCTTGCAGGTGTACTTTTGATGGCCTCAGGTATGGCGCAGCATTTATTGGGTGAGTAATCATACTTCTCACTCTATTAAACTTTGACTACTATACTTCTTGAAGATTTGCGACTTTAGCTGTAGGTTCCTGTGAAATGCTTATTTAAAATAAGCAATCTTCACTTGAAGTTAAAATGAATGTCTCCCATTCACTTTGGATGATGGTGAAGTTTTATTAACTTCTCATATTCATTCAGGTTTGAACATTTCAACATCATTCGCCAAGGTGTTCTACTTTCAATTGATACATTCGGTATCTCGCACATACTTCCTGTTCTAAGCCTCCCGTTTCTTGTCAGTCTCAACGACAAGAACGCTGCCAAAAACCGAGCTAAGGATGCCCTTCACCTGAATTTGAGCCAGGTATACAAACCTTAATCCTTACATTTTTTTTCTTCCGTTCGTCTTTGGTCAATATTTAATTTTATTAGGTTGCTTGGTACTTAATCATATAATGAAAGAAAATCCATAGAGAATTCATTCATATGTTCCTATCGAGTTTCCAGAGACAAGCGAGAGACAAAAATTCTTCCGGTTTCAATTTCCCTTGGCTGTTTATTAGAAAACATAAATTATATAAGTTCTTTATGTGAAAGATTGAAATTCTTCGGGACATGTGTGCCATTTTATTTTGGACACGAATTTATCTCATAGAATACTTGGAAATATGTCTATCTGTTCCTTGCTTATTTTCTTGACGTCACTTTCGTATGCCCAATCTTTTGGAAATCCTAATTAGCTTAGCAAATCTTTTGGGTATTATTTCTTACAAAAAATGCCATCTATTGGAGCTGTTGCATATAACGAAGAACTCATTTATGTGAAGTCACCTCTAAATGCCGTTAATATATATGCACCGTCGGATTAGATTGTTACATAGACAGGATGCTTTGTTGTTAATGGACGCACATGCATACTAATATCATTTAGGTTCCTTGTGGCATATATTCTTTTAAGCTAGATATGTGTGAGTATAGTATACAGACTCATTCAAGTGATGGTGCATCTTGAATTTCCACCCAGAATATTTTTTTATTTGAAAAATTTATCGAGAATTTGTGCATAGGTAACCCTCTTCATGATTTCCTTTTAACCTTGTAAATTTACATCCATAAGTAGTGGGGTTCCTTTTAATCTTGTATATTTACAGCCATAAATAGTGGTGCTAATCATTTCCCTCTCTAATTGATTTAAGTCATATATTTGTCTCACATGGATTATACTGTTTCATGATGTTTCAAGGTTTTCTTGAATTATGGGCTGATAACAGCAATTACAACTACCTTCACCATCATATGTGTCACAATCCAAAGGAGACATTTAATGGTGAGCACTTGCTTCATAGTTCAACATTTTGATTATTTCTTTTGACACTCCTTAACCTATTTTGATGGTAAACTTGGCAAGTGGATGGGAAAGTTATCCTAATTGTTAAAACAGAACCTTTTTTGTATCATCGGTTGCTGTTTGTACTGTAGAGTGAATATGATTTTTTGAGAATTAGAGAGGTGATCATGAGGTTTACTTGTTTTCATGATTTCATGGTAAGAATCAGCATAGTCAACATTAGAAGAAGGAACTTCTATGACAATAAAGGATACATGGACCTGAAAGGATGATTGAGCATTGTGCTGATCTGTACATAACAATACCGAACTGAAAGGAAAAGAAATGCTCTCCTACTGTTTAAATTTATGATATCTTGCAGCCAAAAGCTGGTTACTCATTATGGATAGATGACAAATTTACTGTTGCTTATTTTTAGTTTGTTGGGCACTTGTACATACTTAAACCTGATTTATCGTTTTTCTTTTGTTTCTTTGCTTCATTATAATTTCTAATAGGTCTTGGGTACATCTATACTAGAGTTTGATGCATGTGCTCGCCTCTGCTCATGCAACTAAGTTATGCAAATAGGAGCTAGCCAATTAAATTGGAACTTTGTGTCAAGAGTTCTCATTAGCAGATTAGAGATATAATTTCTGTCATGAAATGGCGCCGACAAAATTCTACTTGAATCCTCAGTGTTCATTAGGTTGTTGATACAAATAGCTATACAACTATATGTGAACTACCCTATAAAGTTTAATTTTTAATTCTGTGTCAGTAGGATCCTTGACATGGAGTTGGTGTTTAGCATATTCTGCATGAAAAGTATCACTATAGTTTAAATTTCGTGAGCGATGTATTGTGCAAGTTTTGTTGATTGTTTATTCTGTTCTTTACAGGTGTGGGGACTCTTTGCACCAAAATATGTTTTTGATGTGCTGGGCCTTTTGCTGACAGATGTTTTGATCTGCTTTGCATCTTTGTTCTATTATTGATCAAACAATGATGCTGGACACTTTTCTTCTAGATTCTTACTGTCTGATTGAGTTGACAAATTCATTATAAAGATCCAACCTAATTATATGGCGAAAGGATATGAAGGTGATAGCATGGCATTTTTAGACGGCATTTAACTTCAGGTCTTTGGTTGGCAATATATATGAATTCTTTCTTCCACTCGTCTCTTTTACGTGTATCTGTTCGATTAAGTTGTATTGCTTAATAGTGTTATGGTGTTTTTGTATTCAAGTACATTACTATTCCTTGCATTATCAAATTCAATGTTATTGTTGCTGGCTGACTGTTGGGGTTGATTAGTTTATGGTAGTTATGTAACAGTATATCTGAAGTAAAGGTACTTATATACAATTTATGTTCAATTATAAGGCCTTTAAAGATTAATTAGGTGGTAAATTTTTACAATTTGTTTGTTTTCATGTTGAATTTTCTTAATCTTGGAGAGAGTACGTACAGAATCTTTGTTTGCCAGCTCAGGATGAATCGTTCCAAGAGTTTTCTTAAGTCTCTAAAATATGTGATTTATATTTAGGTATTCTCACGTCCTATGATTAGGTAAATGATTATTGCCTATCATACAGAAAATTGGCCTGTTCCAGCTCCTGCTTCAATCACATATTTCTTTTTCTGTCATGGTTATGCATCACAAGAACTTGAACAATACATAACGGTTGTGATGCCGTGTCTCAAGGCATTTGTACGTTTCTGATTCCAAGATTGAACAAGGCAAGGTCATTGATGAGTAGGAAAGGCATGAGGTGGGGCCAGGGATTGCCTATCTCGTTATGGGACGAGGAAATTATAACCCATCCTCGTCCTACTGAGAACCCAATTCCCCGTTGGGATCCTGTCTCGTCCCGCTTCATGTATTAGAAGTATATATGGTGTTAGAAGTCATATGTGTATATATGGTGTGAGATAGAGAGAGAAACATGTGATAATGGTGATATGTTGTCGATTGTTGGCTGCTATGAGAGACAAGGAGACAACGATGGTTCGATCAACGATGCTCAGGCAGTCGCATATCATTTGTGAGAGTGCAAGAAAAACTGTGTCTATATGAGAATATAGACTGTAGAGTGCAAAAATAAGGACTAAAAAGCCGTTTAAGATTACAAATGGGATAACGGATAAGCTACACAATATAAATAATATTATGAAAGAAGATATTTTAGCAATTATCTATATTGCTAGGCAGGACGGGACATATAAATAATATTATGAAAGAAGATATTTTAGCAATTATCTATATTGCTAGGCAGGACGGGACATGCACTGGACGGGGGAAGCTAATATCATTCCCGTCCCATGTCCCGGTCAACAGTCAAAATCTCCGTCCCGATCGCGGAGGGGCGGGGCAAAGTTGCCATCTTTATTGACGAGGCGACAAAATACATACCATGAACCATATATTCACCTAATGAGGGGCTTTTATTTCTCTGGTTCAATCCAGTGACCTCGTCTTTTATTTTTATTTTTATTGGGGGTACAAATGCATTTTAATATCTAACAGAAAAGCTGCTTTGACGGTCATTCTAGGCCAACTGCAATAAAACAGCTGAAAGCGTTTGTCTTGTCAAACCCGACCATATCATTCAGTGCCCTTACTTAGGAGGGGATATTTTTGTCATTTGAGCTATACCCACTTAACTTTGTGATAATTCACGAATTTATTTTAAGTAAATAAATATATTTAAATAGGATAAGACTTCAATAAAGTGTAAACTTTCAGCAAGGTGGCTGTAGTTTAGTGGTTAGAATTCCACGTTGTGGCCGTGGAGACCTGGGCTCGAATCCCAGCAGCCACACTTTAATTTTTTTTCTTTTTCCTTAATTGTTTTCTTTCAATTTTTAACCCTTTTCCCTTTCATATTTTGAAATTATAACCCATTTTTTTCCTTTCACATTTTCTCAGACACAACAAAAAAAAAAACTGTGTGCTAGTTGGTTGGTGCTCGACGCTTTGAGATACTGCATTGCAGTTTCGACCGGAATGACTGTGCGCTTAAAATACCATTAGCATTATGCATTTGTAACAAAAATGGATACTTAGCATTTTATTCATACAGCGAGGCTGAAAGGTTCCCAAGAGTTGACAATGGTGAAGAAGTGGGGAGCAAGTACTCCGTTAACCCAAAAAATTAAGAGAAAAAAAGAAAGAAAGAAATTTTATAAAATACTTTTGCAAAAGAATCTTATCTTTGTCCAGCCAAGCCAAGCGCTAACAAGCTTGTCATCTTTGATTCTCTCCGCTCCCTGCCTAAAAACTCTCTCCCCCACGTTCTCTCTTCTTCTTCCCCAAAGTCAAACAACATGACGATCATCGATGCTGGCTGGTACTTCCTACTCACTTCTTAGACTTTTCCAATTTATTATTATCTTTTACGATATGGGTTTTCCTGTGTTGAAGCATTTTGCTTTTCTATGATGAATTCATCAACTTTACATTGCTTGCTCTAGAGGTATTTGATTGTTTGCCAAGCTGAGATTTCGATGTGTTTTTGCTGATGAGAAAGGTTGGTTCTTGTTGAAGAAATCTTACATTTGGAGAAAAACAAGGGAAGAAGAGTGATAGATTGATGAAGCAATTTATGAGAAAAATGGAAGTATACTCTCCTCCCAATTATTCACAAATCTTGCCAATTATTGATCTTTCACCACCACCACCATCATCAACCTCGCCAATTGTTGATCTTTCACCCCCACCACCGTCATTACCTTTAGCTCTTTCTCCACCCATTACTAACCCTAACCCTAATCCGCCTTCTTTGATAAACCCAGCTCCTATATTCACTTATTTCACTCCTCCTCCACCTCATCTTCCATCTTCACCACCCCCACCGCCACCAACTTCTCTTCCAATCACGCAACCACCAACTTCTTCCACTAACACTAACCCTAATCCACCTTCATCCTCTCCTCTACCTTCAACTTTATCACCTCCTTTGCCATCCTATTATTCTCCTCCTCCAACTTCCTCTTGTCACCCACCTCTGGCATTGCCTTCTCCGCCGCCTCCGTCTATCGCACCCGCAAACCCCCCCCCTTCGACACCGCTTTTCCCACTACCTCCGCCTCCATCTATCGCCCCCATAATCCCTCCTCCACCACCGCCTTTGTCACCATCACCACCTCAAATTCATGTTTTATCCCCTCCACGTCCCTTAGCCGGTCCTCCCCCTCCGCCTCCTCCTCTATCAAAACCTGTTATTCCTAGTACTACTATGACGTTGCCTACACCCGTGCACTCGCCAACACGCCCCCGTGCATCGAATCTTACTGCCAACGGTCATTTAGGGCTCAAGCATAGCTCTTCGAGAAGCAATGGGGTTGTGAGTGGAGCTACCGTGACAATTGCAGCATTGGCGGGGCTTATGATGCTTTCGTTCGTCGGGGTAGGGGTTTGGTTTGTGAGGCATCGAAAAAGGACGCCTGCTGCGGGCTATGACATGCCTGCACCGGGTGGAATATCGATGATGCCAGGTACTCTTTGAAGCCATTTAGACACTTTTATGTATTTTCTTTAAGGGCATGTTCAGCTTTAGAGTCAAAATTTGATACCGTAGTTTCCATAGAGCTATCTGAACTTTTATACTCTAACTATGCACCCTTTTGCTTTAATTGTGGAGTTTAGATAACAGAGTTATGTTAGTTTCAAAGTTGAGTTACCAGAGTTATCTAAATACAAATTTGATATTTTTATATAAACCACGTAAAATGAGAAGAAATCACCGATTTTGGAGTTTTGGTGCTCCAAAACAACCTTTTGGAGTTTAGATAACTCCAAACCCAAGAGGTAGGGCCTGGCAAACTAGAGTTTGCATAACTTGTACCTTCATATAAAAATAAACTTCGATTATCTCAACTCTAAACCAGAGAGGCTCTAAGGCCTAGTTTGGCAACCCGTTTTCCCAAGCCTCGGTTTAAGTTCAAATTATTTCATCCACGAACTGTTTATTGCTTTTATGAATAAACATCATTCTATTCCTGAAACTTCTTTAGCATGCATAAAATACATGCACAATACAATATTTCTTTTAAAACATAAATATACTCTAAAGTCAATATTTTTTAAGATATGGAAAGTGTTAATTGGTGTGTGTGTGTGAGAGAGAGATAGAGAGAGAGAGAGAGAAGCGGCATAAAAAGGAAAGATTTAGGAACATGGAAGAGAGGAAAAATAGAGACTCACCCGAACCTCGTGAAACTCTTGTCTGTTTGGAGTTTCATAAGTTGAGATTTCGATCCCTTGAAACTTTTTAAAACCGGGGTTTGGGAAACTCTTCTTTGGTAGCCAAATGGATATCTCTTACAATTTTGGAGTTTAGCCTTGAAACCGATGGAATCATGGTTTTGGAAACCATTACCCTGTGGCCAAAGGAGGCGAGGGGTGAAGAACAAATTAACAATTGTTCATCTAATTTGTTTTTGCTTTTCTGGTATTGACCTAATAACGAATGTGATTCTATAAGACGCGGAGATCATCTACTAAAGTTTCACATTATCATAGACCACAAGAACTCTGATATAACAACAAACGCGATGTCCTTTTATGGTACTCACTAATTAATCTACCCAAGTGAACATGATAGGTTATATTCAGTATTAGTTTTAGAAGGAACAACTTTAGCATTCAACTCATTCAAAATAAGCCTAATAAGAACCGTTATACGATATAAATATCCAAACATTCCAAATATATCCATCACTTTCTTTTCTTTTCTATACCCCCCCCCCCCAAACAAACAAAAATTCTTCTCAAATGATCAACCAAGAAGATCCATAACTTGTCCCATTAAAGCTGAAGCCACATTTAAACTAGGACATCTACAAAAATAGTATATGCCATTTTATCATGATTAGAAAACCAAAATAGTTAGCTCATTATTTTTCTCTTCTCTTTAATGATTTACCAAACAAAAAAGGGGCACCAGCTTGTAAAATTTTTACATCAAATTGGCATATGTTCTAAAACTTTATGATAACCTTTTGTGTATCCTCCTTAATTCCTTATCCTAGCCAACATGATTCAGGTGGAATTTCAGCCTCTAATGCATTGGTCATGGAGTTATTTGTCTTTTTCTTCATTCTCATTGGCTATTTTTCTTATCAGATTTGATCTATTCGAGGACCCCTTCATTTCCTTTAGTAAGAATAAGACACAGCTCTGGAGGTTATGGATATGCCTGCTCACCATCAGACCCAGGATTAGGCAATTCAACATCATGGTTTACATATGAAGACCTGTCATTTGTTACAAATGGCTTCTCGGCTGAAAATCTATTGGGACAAGGTGGATTTGGCCCCGTGTATAAAGGGACCTTGCTTGATGGAAGAGAAGTAGCCGTGAAGCAATTAAAAGTCGGCGGTTCTCAAGGGGAGCGAGAATTCGGAGCGGAGGTAGAAATTATTAGCAGAATTCACCATCGGCATTTGGTTTCACTTGTTGGATACTGCATGTTGGAGAACCAGAGATTGCTTGTCTATGATTATGTCCCTAACAAAACACTTTATTATCATCTTCATGGTATGATAAACTCTTTACCTCTTTCTGATAGAGGAAAAAAATGAGTATCAGGAGAAAATTTCAACTTTCCGCTATTTTCCTGGATGGTCGAAACCGCCCAACTTGGTTGTCATGGTTTAAAACATATATACACCAAAGTTTATGTGATCTTTATATTGTTTGTGCATTATCTAGGGGTGAGAAATGTTTTGTCATTGCTAGTTATTTTTGCAACCATGTGATGCAAAGGAAAAACTTATTACATTCACTTATTTCTTGTGTATATATGATTGAGGCCATGAAGATCAAGACTGATTATCAAAAAAGCGATGAAGCTAACATTTGACAGTTATTCGAAGATAATTTCCTTTTACGACATCTGATACCCGTCAACCTCTTCAATTTTGGCAATGCACAAAAACTCTCTGTAGTTTACTCCATATAACACTTATAACCCTTAAGTTATTTATAAGCCCAAAACCCCTCTCTGTTCGTCAACCAAAATCCTCCAAAACACTCAAATTCTAATCTTAACACTACAAATAAGTTTCACTTTCAGTTGTTTAGATTTGAACTGAAGTGTTCTTAAGGGTTTTGATCGATGAGCAAGTAACGCTAGTAAATCACTTAAGGCGTTTTAAGTGCTATATAATATAAACTCCTGGGTGTTATGTGCAATTAACCGTTTCCCCCAAAATCTTCTTATCTAATTTTCTACCATTGTTTGGATTGGTATTTTTATCCTAATCAAATTTGCCTTAGGTGATGGAAGGCCGGTCATGGAATGGGCAACCAGAGTAAAGGTTGCAATTGGGTCAGCTCGTGGAATAGCATACCTACACGAGGACTGTAATGACTTGTAAACTTTTTTCCGATATTTGTCATGCTCTTATGTAACAAAATTCCTGACGTTCATTCAATATTTGCTCATTTGTTTGCCAATTGAATCAGGTCATCCAAGGATCATTCATAGGGATATAAAGTCTTCAAACATTTTATTGGACAACAACTTTGAAGCCAAGGTTTCGGATTTTGGACTTGCAAGACTAGTTATGGATACTAGTACACATGTTACTACTCGTGTCATGGGGACTTTTGGGTAAGGTTCTTTTGAAGATCAATCTGAAATTCTGTGCTTTTTTCATATTTCGAATATGACATGGCATTTTTATATAGATACTTAGCTCCAGAGTATGCATCAAGTGGCAAGTTAACTGCTAAGTCCGATGTTTATTCTTTTGGGGTTGTTGTGTTAGAGCTTATTACTGGTCGAAAGCCCGTTGATGTATCCCAACATTTAGGAGATGAGAGTCTAGTGGAATGGGTAAGTCAAAATAAATCTTCATTGTTTTTCATCAAATTTCATTTCTTGATTGTGCTTTAATTGACATCTTATGTATGCGATTTTGCATATAGTTAGTAATGATAAATAAATGAGCAATAAGGTTTATTTGCATGGAATAGGCATTAGCACAATGACCCGAGCGCTTATCTCTATCACATGCCTATGCGATTCCGGCACACACCACATGTCACATTATAGTGTCATATAACTTAGTCATCCCATTAAAAAATTGTTAACCAGTATTTATCTTGAATTTGGATGTTTCTCACTTTTGCTAATTTTAGAATGCATAAAGTTTTATAACACTTTTGAAACACACACAGAAGTAAAACCTGACACACCATATATCTTAATATGACATAAAAAACTGTAAGATCGTTGATAGCTTACAGCTTGCTATGTAATATGGCATAATCAACTGCCACAATGTTTGCTGTGTATTTTTCTTTGAATTTTTTTATTTTTACTGTAGCTGTACAATTATTTTTTTGCTTTTAATAAAGGTTATGGGACGGGTTCTTTTCAGGAGCCCAGCTCTTTTCATCAAAAAAAAAACTGCAACAAATTTTGCATCGAATGATCAATTAACCTTTGTGATTGTTAATAGTTAACATTTATGTTGGAAGCTATTTCTGTGAACAGTGCGTTTAAACTTTGTGGATTTTGCTTAGAGCTTCCATTTTCATAATTTCAGGCTCGACCACTTTTAAGTCGTGCGCTTGAAAATGGAGACATTGGTGAATTGCCTGATCCCAGACTCGAAAAGAGATATAATCACCGTGAAATGTTCCAAATGATCGAAGCAGCAGCAGCATGTGTTCGCCATTCAGCTGCAATGAGGCCTAGAATGGGACAGGTAAACTTTAATGTTTAGTTTGTTTCCCCTCTGACTAATAGATCAATCATGAAATCTTAAAATTCTATCCTAAATAAACATTTCAAGTTTGATGATTCTTAAACTCTTTTGGACTCTCTCTAATGATATAAACAGAAAACCTGTAGAATTATAAGGATATTTCACTTGTATTTTGAATTTTCAGAAATAGTGATAATTGCATACTTTAAATGTACTCCACTTAATGATTTAAAAGTGGAGTTCCTAATGTAGAAACCTTCACCAGCTCAAAATTTGTGCGCAAAAATGCATGGTGATATGAAGAGATAAAGCATGAACTCTTAAATTTTAAACAATTAACATATCCAGTTCTTGTGACGATTTGTACTAACTAAACCCTATGTAATGATCTAATCCGTAAATTTGTAAAATCACGTCGATGTTACACTTGATTTTCCAGAAAGAGCAATGATTGCATCAATGTTGCATTTTTTTTGTATTTTCAGAAATATCAGTTGTTGCATATTTGAAGTTGAGGTCTTTTAATAGAAATATAAACCTGCTCAAATTTTTTGAGTCTAAATGCATGATGTTGAAGAGATCAGACAAGTCATAATATCTTCAAATTCCATTGCAAATAAAATTGCCGATTCTGTGATGTAATGATATAAACTCCGTAATGTAATGATCTAAACTGCAAACTTTGTATTTCTAAAAATATCAAGGTTTTTTTTTATATACCACCCCATAAAATATGGTATTTCCAAGAATCACCCAAAAAATTCGATATTCTAAAAATCACCCCTAAAAGTCATAACTTAACCAAATAGACCCCCATGGTTAGTTTTGCCCAGCATCTCTCGGGATATTCCTTTAACTTGGTTATGGGTTGTTTGGAAGGGTTAGTAAAAGACCATTTTGTCGTCAAAAGTCATCTTCTCCCTCCTTTGAATGCATACAAGGATTGGGATTATGAATTTGCCCCAAATTAAAAATTAGGGTTTTGTTTTCACCAAAAGTTAGGGGATTTCTCTTTAGCCAATTCACATTCTTTCATACGGATAAGATTTCATGGTTTATTGCACCAATTATGATAACTCCAAGTAGTAAACTCCAAGCGTTCATAAAAAAACTCCAAGCAAAAAGGTTAGGGCTTCTTTGGTGATGGAGATACTTCCTTCACATGGCTAAGACCTTTGTTATGAATATAATTAGTTATTAGTTTTAGTCCTACATCGGTTATAATACGAGAGGCGGTGTATTGTCCTCTCTGTATATATATGTAGTATGTACTCATAAATTATTATGCCGATAAATTATTTTTCTTTTGGTTCTTTTCATGGTATCATAGCTCTGAAAAGAATTGAGAGAAAACCCTAATTTTTTAAACCCTAGTCGCCTCCTCTCCTTCTCTGCCCTCGATCAAACCCCCTTCATGCTCTCGCTGCTACAGTACCATGCTACAGTACCCGTGCGCTGTGTTAGGAATATGTATGCCCTAGAGGCCATTATTGTTGATATAGTGGATGCTTGGACACACACACATATAGAGGACTTTTTTGCTCGGCATGATAGTATGCTATCTGGTTATTTTTATCTTAACATGTAGATTTGTATTATTATACTGTCTGTCTCTTACATGTTGATAAAGTCTTTAAGATATGCACTTGACTACTAGGATTATGATGAGATCATACTAGTGGGGCTAGGGTGGTCCAAAAGTACATCATTTAATTGTTCCTAGTCGAGAGGATATCGAGACAGGGTATCGATATTCCAGAGTAGACTAGTGTATACGTTTCTTGTCTCTTAGAAGGCGATGGTTGATTTCACAGCCATTGGTGTGTGACATCAAAGATTGTACACAGATGCTCATTGGAGAATGGGTACACCGAATGGACTCGCCGAGAACTCCTAGTTGGCAGTATACTATCGTCAGATAGCAGTCCTCTGGTGACACTGGTTCATGTTAGTCTGTAGACCCGAGATCGTCATAGAGTCTTGTGTGGCTCCTACCGTGCTTTGATTTTCTCCCTACCACGCTCAAGATTAGTTATGCAAACAGGTGGATTTTGGATACAGTCCCGAGTCACATGGAGGTAATGAGCGATAAGATGGGTTTTGTCTCTCACGGTATTGGGGATTGATGTTGCGCTATGCTCGATTGGCTATAATTGGAAGTCCCTGACCAGTGCTGCCGCTGAGATTTACTAATAAGAGTTATCAGTAGTTTCTCGAACCGTTATAGGCCAGACATCGGCATGACTTATCACGTTACTGGGGTCTGACGTTTACCACCCCTAGACATGATATGCAACATATCAGACGAAGAGACCGGACTGTATGGTAGTGTTACTGATAGGCTTTATGGAGAGTATGGACAATCTTGCTTGTTGATCTTCATATCGCTCAATACCTGGATGGTCGTTACGTCCAGCTAGTACCGCTGACGGCTTGTAGGTTACTGATGTGATCATCACCTACTGCTGGCGTATTGATGAGTTTTTAGAGTCCCACACAGAAGTTTCCTGGTTCAAGCAAAACGAAGTAGGACACATATGTGATATGTGTGTGGGCCTGATTAAATACGTGCATGTGATACCGTATTGTAATCTGGCAGTTATCTGTTATCGAGTTAGGTTATATGTGATATAACCAGATTATCGAATCAAGTGTTGATTTGATAATGTGATACACAGATAAATGATATTAGTAAGTTGTATGTGATATAACCGGATTATTAAATCAAGTGTTGATTTAATAATATGATATATATTATATTTGATATATTTATATCTTAACTAATATTATTAGCTCACTAATTATTTTTCATAATGTGTGTGTGTATGAAGCATGGCTTATTTTCTATTTTTGTGAAAAATAGAAATGAGGTGGAAAATGAGAGCATGGTTTCAAGTATGGCATTTATATTTGTTTATTAGTCTTGACTCACTATTCAAGCATGGTTGCAATTTATTATTGCAATTTTATACCATGCTTGAATAAGTGAGGTCAAGGGTGTGCCATTCTCAAGACATAGTTTTTTCTTGAGTTCATTTTCTTCACATGAGCTCTTGAGCTCCCTTGCTCTCACGCCGCTACAGTACCCTCTGTAGGGTGTTTTCGTCACCCCATTGAGATGGGAATGCGCATGCTTGTCAGGTGTGTACAGATTCCCACTGTCTAAGGTAAGCCGGAGTTTATTGATCGTGGGGATCCGAATCTCCGGCGGCCGCGGACTAAGCTGCCGTTAATTACCCCTCGCTTTTAGAGCGAAAGAACTTCCGATCGATGGATCAAACTGGTTATGTAAACTCAATGTGCCGTATGCGTGAGTTATGTTTTGAAGGGTTTTGGATATGTCGGGGGCTTCGCAGAATATACAGGGACCCCGCTACCCGGATAGCGGGCTGGGGGTCAAGGGGGCTACCGGCTCCCTTGTGGGATGCGGGGTAGCGTCCGTTAGAAAATTTTTCTAACGGGGAAGGTATTTTTAGTAGGGAGAGAGAAAAAAGGGGTGAGAAGCGTTCTAAGGACGTGTGTGTGGCGTGTGGGCGCTGGGCGTCTGCGGGTCACGTGCGGGGCGCACGGGCGCTGGGCGTCCGCGGGTCATATGCGCCGCGTGTGGCCGCTGGAAACACCAGCGGAGAAAGGGGCTTAGCCCCTGGGTTGGGAGTTGGAACTCCTAAGAGGTTTTGGAGTTGAACTCCTAAACAGGAATCATGTATAGATTGTAGTTAAACTCCCAAAAGATTTGAATTTGGAGTTAAACTCCGATGTAAGAAATTGTACGTGGATTTGGAGTTAAACTTCTAAAAGGCTTGGATTTAGAGTTAAACTCCTTAAAAGGTCTGGATGTGGAGTTAAACTCTTTTGAGGATTTGGATCTTGGAGTTGATCTCCTCGAAGATCTTCGGAGATGATCAAAGGGGGCCCATTTCTTCTTCCTGGAGCATCGAATCCTCCCAAAGTGGGATTTTTGGAGGTGAGTTTTCTTCCTCCTCTATTTTTGCTGGGTCTTAGAGGAAATGGAAGATGAGATTAAAAATCTCCCTTTTAGGGATTTGATTGGAGATCTGAACTTTCCTTTAAGGGTTTTATGGTGAAAAATATTTCTTTTTGGAAAAAGAAGAGTTAAACTCATGATTTAATTGGAAATGAAAAGAAAAGGGAGAATTTGAGAGAAAGGAGATGGAGGTACAAACCCTAATTTTTTTGAGAGAATAAAAGTTCTTGATTTTTTCATCACGTTTGCTTTTATAGGCTACACACTTTACATATAACCCCTTGGGCTTTGTTAAATGACATTTATGCCACCCCATGTCTTATGTGCTTATTTCTTTTTGCATATAAGCCATGAGGTTTATAAAATTTTGGCTTTCTGTTCATTTTTCATACATTTATTTCTAAAAAATTGTATTGAACTAATTTATTGCTTCATTCTTGGCATGGAGCCAGCCCCTTCCATGCTTGGTCTTGACTTAGGCTTGGGCCCGCTTGGCTGGGGGTTAACTAATTTTGACTTGGTCAAAACCAATCATAGGCTGCACATTCATATTCAAGATGTTACTTTAGTAATATAATACCATGCCTGTATTCAGGATTTTCAGATCTTTTGACATCGGGTGTAATTTTTGCCCCCAACGAAGAGCCCCCCATCAATAAATGCACATCACATATATGGGTCGTGTGTATGAAATTGATGGATCTTCTTTCGCGTGGAAGTTGACTTGATTTGGTTTCTGTTTTGACGACGTGGAGGTCGATACTGCCCTTTTCATGATGTGGACGGTCGGTGCTGTCCTTTTAGCGACATGGACGGTCGGTGCTGCCCTTTTAGCGACGTGAATGGTCGGTGCTGCCATTTTTGTGACGTGGACGGTTGAGACTTGATTTGACTTGCTCTGCTTCTTGCGGTGTCGGGATTGAAGTTGACTTGCTCCGCTTTCTGTGGTGTCCGAATTTGATTTGACTTGCTCCGCTTTCTGTGGTGTCGGGATTTGATTTGTTTGATTTCTGCTTTGGCAAAACTTTTGAATTTGAGAGGAACTTGGAATTTGGATTTTGTTTGGCATCAGCATTGCTGCACTGAAATAATGCCAGAAGTAACTCATCATTTGTCCCGGGAGGACTTGGGATTTGGTTTTTGGGTCGGCATCAGCACCGCTAACATTGAAGCGTAATGCCAGGAGCGATTCATTATTTTCTCTGGGAGGACTTAGGATTTGGTTTTGGGGAACGCATCAGCACCGCTAACACTTAAGCGTAATACCATGAGCGAATCGTCATTTGCCGTTTCCCGTTGGGGAGCGATGGCACAGGAGACAGGTTTAGATCCCTATCACATAAGGCTTTTCAATTTTATGAGCCGTAAAGGTCTCATAAAAGCATTTTCTCTCTACGAGTCGAAAGGATCTCACAGGTGTATTCTCTCTGGGAATCGTGGGGATTCTTAAGTGTGTTGCTCTTTTGTGAGTCATAAGGATCTCACGCGGGGATTTTCTCTTCACAAAGTCGAAAGGATTTTGCGAGTGTATTTCATCTCTTTTCACGAGTTTGCGTCCCTTCGGGTTTTCATGAACTCGCCGGTAGTCCTGTTGTTTTCTCACGGAGCCTTTTCGGGTTTTCATCCGTGCCCGTTTCGCTTGTGGACATACCTTTTTTTCTCTTTTTTTTTACATTGGTGGAGCTTCATCGCCGGTGGGACTTTAAATGTAGTCTTGCTGGTAGGACTTGGGAGAGATAGGGGTCGTTTATGCCCGTGGATTATATACAGATTTATAGGATGTATGATCTGGACCGTAGGGCCGGTGTGCGCAATTCGTCTGCGACTTGGAGCATTCATGCATAGTATTTCTTGAGATATCGGCCATTGATGGGTGGCATGGGCCTTTCTCCCTTGGCATTTATTTGTTGGTAGGATCCTCCGTCGAACACTCTCCCGATGACGTATAACTCTTCCCAATTTGGCTCGAATTTTCCCTTGGCATGTCGACCGGGGATGATCGGTCTTTTGAAGACCAACACCAATTCGCCCTTCTTGAAAGCATGTAGACGTGTCGTCTTGTCATAGGCCCGTGACATTTGGGCTCGGTACAACTCCAGATTTTGCTGTACTGCGAGCCTCTTTTCTTCGAGAGCGTCGAGTTTTTCGAGCCGAAGGAGAACGTTTTCCTCCTCCGTCAAATTATGATGGACGACCATCCTGAGACTTGGAACTTCGACTTCGAGGGGAAGGATCGTCTCCACTCCGAAGTGTAATGAGTATGGAGTGGACTGTGTTGGAGTGCGGTGCGTGATACGATATGCCCACAACGTCTCGTAAAGTTTGAGATTCCAGTCTCTCATGTTGGCTGAAACATTTTTCCTCAGGAGCTTGCATAGAGTTTTATTGTAGGCTTCGGCTAGCCCATTCACCCTTGGATTATAGATGGAGAAATATCTCCAGTCTACCTTGTGCTAAGTAGCAAACCTTGAGATTTTGAAGCTCTTGAAAGAAGGCTCGTTGTTAGAAATGATCCTTCTTGGTGTACCGAAGCGGTATAGAATATTATGTCCGAAGAACGTCAGAATATTTTCTGTTTTGACTTATTTGGAGAAGTAATCAGTCGTGACCAATATGTACCGGTGGCCTTTGGATGACGGGGGATCAATTGAGCCAACTATGTCGGTGCCCTAAAGTTAAAAGGGCCATGACGCTACCGTAGGATGCAGCGGATTGGGATGCTTGTGAATGAAGTCACCGTAAATTTGGCAGAGATAACACTTTTTTGCATGCTCTTCGCAATCCCTTATCATGGTAGGCCAGTAATATCCATGCCGTTTGATCTGAAGCTGCATTTTGGGACCGGACTGGTGAGCTCCGCAGACGTTCAAGTGAATTTCTTTCATGATCTTTTGGGCTTCGGCCGAGAATAGACACCTGAGCCAGAGTTGGTCATATGATATAATGTATTATTTACAAACACGTATCGGAGAGCACTTTTTTCAGCTGAATCCTCGCAGATTTTTCTTCGGGCAGCTTGTCGTATCAGAGATACTCTATGAAGGGTTCTCTTCAATCGGTCTCGTCTTGAATGATCAGAGCTTTTTCGGCAGGATTGTTCTCTTGTTCTACGTTTCCTTCTTTACGCAAAGAGACTGGAGGTAGAATTTGCCGGCTTCTGACTGTTATCAGAATCTCATCCATATCGGGATCAGCTAGCTTCTTGGCTAAACGAGCGAGTACATCAGCTTTTCCATTCAGCGCCCTAGAAACTCTCATCAGTTCAATGTGAATGAACCATTTCATGAGCTCCACCACCCGGCTTCTGTACCGAGCTAACTCGGGTTTGTATATCTTATAATCGCCGTTTACCTGGTTGACGACAAGCTGGGAATATCACCGTAGATCCGTAACCGAAGGATTTCCATTTCTATGGCGAGCTCCAAACCAGCTATCAGAGCTTCGTACTCAGTCTCGTTGTTTGTGCGAGACTCGGTGAGAGCAAAAGAACGTCGTAGGGTTCCCATCAATGGCGTGATGAATACTAATCCTATTCCTGCTTTTATCTGCAGGATGCTTGATTTGCTGGAGCTCCTTATTGATGAGGCTCCATCGAAGTAGAGCTCCCAACATGGTTCGTTATCTTCGAGATGCAGCACCTGTTCGTCGGGTAACTCGCAATTGAGTGGCGACCCTTCTGGTATGGGATGAGCAGCGAGGAAGTCGGCAAGAGCTTGCCCTTTTACTGCTTTTTGAGGAGTATAGACTATGTCGAACTCAAACAGTATGACAATCCATCTTGCCATTCTACCGGTTAGGCTTGCTTTGGTCATTAAGTGTTTGAGCGGGTCAACCTTGGAGATCAGCATAACCCGATAAGCGAGCATATAGTGCCTCATCTTTTTCACAATGAATATCAGAGCCAGACATTGCTTTTTGATCGGGGAATAGTTGTGTTCTGTCCCGACCAAAGTTCGACTGACGTAGTAAAGGGCATTTTCTTTTCTCTCCTCGTTGTTCTTGGTAAGGAGTGCACCGACTGACTCATCTAGCGCGGTAGTATAGAGAAACAACGGTTTATTTGGAATAGAAGCAGCAAGCACGGGAGGGTGCAACAAATACTGTTTGGTACCTTCGAATGCTTCTTGACATTCGACATCCCAGATAAAGAGAGCTCCCTTCTTCATAAGCTTTGAGTAAGGCCGACATCTTCCCGATAGGTTCGAGATGAACCTTCGTATGTAAGCGAGTTTGTCTTGAAAGGATCTTAGCTGCGTCAGATTCTTCGGAGGAGGCATCTCCATGATGGTCTTTATCTTTGATGGGTCAATTTCGATCTTCCGATGTCGGACTATGAAGCCCATGAATTTTCCCGACGACATGCCAAAAACGCACTTCAGAGGATTCATCTTCAGACCGTATTCTCTTAGTCGGGTGAAAACGGTCCTGAGATCTCGGATGTGATCGGTCTTGGCTTTTGTCTTGACGACCAAATCATCAACATAATATTCGACGACCTTATAGATTAAGTCATCAAAGATTTTGGTTATTGCCCTTTGATATGTAGCGCCCGCATTTTTCAGTCCGAACGGCATCACCTTGTAGCAGTATATCCTGATCGGGGTTCGAAACGCTGTGTGTTTCTCATCCTCGGGCAATATCTTGATCTGATTATATCCAGATGAACCATCCATAAAGGGGAACAGCTCGTAATTTGAGGTATCGTCGACCATCATTTCCATGACCTGCAGCGGGAAATCATCTTTAGGGCATGCTTTGTTAAGGTATCTGAAATCGACGCAAACTCGTTTCTGCTCATTCTTCTTTTTCATTGGGACGATACATGTGATCCAGTTTGCATATTTCTCTTCTCTGATGAAACCGGCATTGATGAGTTTCTTGGTTTCTTCGATGACCCTTTCTTCCGGTTCTTTTCTCATTCTTCGAGGAGTTTGTTTGATTGGCTTTGGCATCAGAAGATATAGCCAGCTTATGCACGACCACTTTAAGGGAGAGGCCGTGCATTTCTTTGTACGTCCACGCGAAACAGTCAGCGAACTCATGCGGCAGGGTGATTATTTGCTCTTTCATTTTCTCTGGCAAGAGTGAGCTGATGTAGGTCGGCCTTGGATTATCGAGCATTCCCAAATCAACCTTGATTAGCTCGTCGAAGGTTGCTTGTCTGCCATCTTCGAACTCTTGAGGGGTTTCTTCTGGCTCGGCTAGCTCGTTTTCATCATTTGACTCTTCGCTAGCTTCACCAATATGGATCATGTAGCATGCCTTGACGTCAGGTTGAATGAAACCTATGCCCCGCCTATCTGGGATTTTTCTATCGATGAGTGCTCGGACCTGAGGCGGGTGCCACAGCCCCTTATAAAACCTCGCTTCGGAGTCCGTTTGATATAACCGACATCCGCACTTTTTAAAATATTCCCGCATCTCGGGCGCATAATATCTGGGGTTTAGGACGGCTCTTATGTCTCTTTCATAGGAAAGACACATGACAGACAAATCGTCCGGGTGCACGACAAGATTTGACCAATAAAACAGGAGGCCCTTCTGTCCACTCTTTCTTCCGGGAACGTGGAAAATCTCCAGCTGGTCCACGGTGGAGACTGACAATGCATCGAGCTCTTTGCACATATGCTCCAGCATCCTTATAACGGCTAGGGACCCTTCCGTAACTTCGAAGGTCTCTCTTAGCTTCGCTTTTTGCACAAGATCCTGATTCGCACAGCTGTTGCAAAACGGATTCTTTTCTTTCGATTCTTCAGTGTCGCTGCCTAAACGAGGGCGAATTTTGTTGCCGGATGAGCCTTCAATATCAGACTCGTCCGTATCGCTACCGAAATGATGGCGAGTTTTACGGATGGACGGACTTCCAGTGTCGGACTCATCAGTGTCACTGCCGAAACGCGGACTCACCTGGGAGTTTTTGCTTTTGAAAGTGACAGCCGGCTCATATTTGCTTTTGAGTTTCGGGGTCGTTCTGTCTTTGGTCAGCTGTGGTTCAGCATTTTGGAGGTTCACAAAGTACCCAGAATCTTCGTATCGGACTTCATGCACACCGAACGGCTGGATGTTCCTGTCAATGTGTCTTTCTTCGCCATTTTTGGTATACTTCATGCACCGGTAGAGAGTTGACGGAACGATGCCATGATCGTGAAGCCATGGTCGTCCCAGGAGGATCTATAGGACGTGTCGGCCTCGATCGCGTATATCTTAGCTTCGGTTTGCATGTCCCCAAACTTGATTGGCAAAGTTATGGATCCCAGAACTTGCTGGCAGTTTTGATTGAAACCCTGGATGACAATCCTCTCCCTTAACGGGTGTCGGACGTCTATTGATAAACTCTTTAGAGTCCGCAAGTTCATGATGTTCACTGAGGATCTCGGATCAATCAATATGCGATTAATCCGATCTCCGTCGCTGTACCCTGTCACGTAAAGCAGTTGGTTGTGCTCAGCTGTTTCCAGTAACAGGTCTTCATCCTTAAAAAGCGAAGCTGGTACCGCTCGGGGCTTTGTAAAGCATGAATAAGAATATCTCTGAGATCCTTGGACAGGACCAGAGCATCATAGATGCTTAAGAGAGACGAAAATTTCCGGAGATAAGCCAAGACATTATAGTCTACTGGGGAAGGACTCGAGTCTTCATGAGCAAGCTCTCTGCCGTTTTCTTTATTAGCGACTTGTTTTTCCTTTCCTTTTGGGGCGTTGCCTTGATTTGGCGGTAGAGCTTTGCCGTTTTTGAGCTGGATTTGGTTGGCTTTCGTGGCGAGCTCCTCGTCTTCTTCGGGAAAACAAAGTTCTTCCTTAGAGTCGCTATCAAGATGGACGACATAGCAGGTCACTATAGGGATCTCGTCATCGGAGTCTTCTTCTAGCTTCTCCAGAATCTCAGCCGCTTTTACGGGGAAGAACTCTTTCAATTGAATTAGAGTTCTTTCTTTTTGTTCATAGTTTTCAAGAGAATCGATATATTTTTGAATGATCGATCTCCCCACAGACTCTTTTTCGCGTCGAGCTGCACTTTCCTTCTTCTTGAGCTTTTTAGATTTTGAGGCTGATTGAGCCGAAGTGGTAGATGGAACAGTAGGCTCCTTCTGCCCCTCCCATTCTGTTCTGGGCTCTTTCTGAAGTAGGTTTAGCATCTTCTTCGTCTTTTTGGACATGTGCATGCTCTATAGAGGTTGCGGCGAGTCGGATTCATTTCTCGGGATAGCAGATTCAGCTGTCTGCTCCCAAAAGGCTTCAGCTTCTGTCTGTATAAAGTTGGTGGTTGCAGTTCACCAACACACTCTTGGATACCTCGATCTCTCCGGTCTTGTATTGCTTTTCGACCCAGTCTTTGAAAATGTAGCAATCCTCGATCGCATGGCTCACGATTCTGTGGTACGGACAATACAGGGGATTGTCGGTCATTTTTGCTTCGTGAGATCTCTCGACTCCTGTAATTGTAGACCGTTGTTCAGGGCATCCTTGAATATCTTGCGAACCTTGTCTCTCCTGAAAGAGTAGACTTTGTTCTTTTTCTCCTCTAGGGAATGCCCTTCCCCTCCTAGCACTGGCTTTCGGCTCCGGTTTGTTTTTGACCCGTCCGGCTTTCTCTTATCTTCACTGTCAGACGCATTGAAGGCGTTGGTCTTGTTGGAGCTCCCACTTTTACGGTTGTCGCCTTTTCTGCTCTTCCAAGACTTGTCACCCTGAGGGTCCAGGTAGACTCTTGTTTCGAGCGTTCCAACATTTGTACTCTCTTGGTCAGCTCTTGAAACGTTTTGAGTCCTGCTGTACATAAGAATGAGACCATCCAATTGCTGAGGTTCCCAATGAGGAGGCCGACGAACTGGTCGTGCTCTAGCGACGGTTCGCACTTGACAGTGAGGTTGCGCCATCGAGCAATAATGTCCGTGTTGCTTTCATTTTTCCCCTGCTTGATTCTCACGAGGTCAGCAATGGAGATTTTGTCACTAACAATCATGAATCTTTGCCGAAACAGAGACTCCATCTGGGCGAAAGTAGTGACGGACTCGTCTGGTATACTTGCGTACCAGTCGAAAACGACGTCAGTGCGGCTATTGACAAACTGATGAAGAATGAGCGCATCATTGCCCCCCCCCTCGTATTTCCGCACGACGCTTTAAAGTGGGCGATGTGCTGATTAAAGTTTCCCGTCCCGTCAAATTTTCCGAACTTAGGAATGACGTAGCCGTTCGGGAACTCGATCAGATCGTATTGTGCGGGATATTGCCGCCTACTACTGTCAATTTCTTTCTGAGCTTCGATTTCGGCCACCAATGTTTTAACTTTGCTGGTGACCAAATCCATTATCCTATCTTGTGTTAGCGAGATAGTGCTATCTGGGGCCAAGGCGTCCTAGAAGCGGAATGTAGCCAGGTTTCGTGCGGCTCACCCAATCTTGGATCCAAGGAGACAGGCTTCGGTTGCTTCGGGTTGTCATCACCCGACTCATGAGCAGAGACATGTGCTTGATTGGAAGGCGCCCGAGCAATTTGAGCCGTGAGCTGCATCACAACATTTGTCAGGTCATCAATTTTTGAGTAGAGCTTGGTCATCTCTTTATCTTTACTCCTGAGTTGTTTTCGAAGCTTTTGAAGCAGCTTTTGCTCTGCGGTCCTGGGGCGGAAAGTTGGCTCTTCCTCGCTGTCCGAGCTTGACTCAACATGGACCGAGGGATCTTTCTGCCTATCGGTCTCATCGAGAGGGTTTTCTTCATCCAGCGGAGTCGGCTGATCTTAGGAAGCGACAATCACATTCAAACCATATTGGGCTTGGGATGTGGTGGCTCTATCCTTACTTTTGCTGCGAAGGTTGTCGTTGGGACGCGTGCCCGCCATGTAGACCATGTGGATAACATATCCGGCCGTCCTTTCGTTATTGGCTGCAAATTTCGCGGATCGCTGTCGTGGCCCTTCTGTTTCGGTAACGGTCAATCGATTGAAGATGGCTGGCCTGGCCGGATTCTTGAGTGATGCTGACGCTTCTTTTCTGGATTTACCCCGTTGCTTTCGCGCGGCACAGAGCGCCTGATAGACTCTTGAAGAGACGGTGTCATGCTTTCTTTGTTAGGGCTGGGACACGTCTCTTTGTAGGATCGTTCGGACTGCTGTCTTCTTGATTCTGGCGGTCATGACATTTTTCTGAGCCCACTTCAGAGGTTCGAAAGAATTACTGACTTTTACGGCCGACTCAGCCATCGTCATGGGGTAACCCTGTTCTCGGAACCTCACAAGATTCCATTTGGCCGGAGTCCTGGCCCTCTTGTTGGCTCGATATACGGCTCTTCGGGAAGCCGCTATAGACCGAGCGATGGAGAGCTTTGGAGATACGCCCGATTACGCACTTGTTGGAGTCGTCGTCTGAGCTCGTCCGCGACATTTGATGATGCTTTTTGTACCTGCAGTCTTGCCCCCTGCTGGAGCACCAGATAGTCGTTCGGACACCGCCTTAAGTTTGGATTGTGGTGCCTTAGTGATCATAACGTTCGGCCTTTTGCCTCTGGAGACCGACTTGGCCACCTGGTTTGCCGGGATTTCTGCCAGATGATCCCTTCCGGCAGGGTAGATGATGACAGAACCAAATTGGTGGGACGGTTCCTCCCACTGTCGACTGAGGCTTGCGGGTAGAATCACGCGAGCATTGATCTTGACCACGTACGGGATCAGAGTCGCGTCGGAAGCTGAATTCATCTTTGAAGACATCGTTGTTGAAAGTTGATTGTTGCACGGAAAATCATTATTTTAGTACAAATATCGGTATATATGTTAAATGAGTTCACATGAATGCTTGACCCGAGATATGAGAGGAGGGAATGGTCCCACCGGGCGTGCTAGAATCTGAATAGTGTTTTTCGTCACTCCATTGAGATGGGAATGCATGCGCTTGTTAGTTGTGTACAGATTCTTCCTGCCTAAGGTAGGCCGGAATTTATTGATCGTGGGGATCTGAATCTCCGGCGGCCGCGGACTAAGCTGCCGTTAATTATCCATCGCTTTTAGAGCGAGAGAATCTCCAATTGACGGGTCAAACCGGTCATGCGAACTCAATGTGCCGTGTGCGTGTGTTGTGTTTTGAAGGGTTTTGGATATGTCGGGGGCTTCGCAGAGTTTACGGGGGTCCCGCTACCCAGATAACGGGCTGAGGGTCAAGAGGGCTAGCAGCCCCTTTACGGTGTGTGGGGCAGCGGCCCGTTAGAAATTTTTTCTAACGGGGGAGATATTTTTAGTGGGGATCGTGAGATAAAAAGAGGGGTGAGAAGCGTCCTAAGGACGCGTGCATGGCACGCTGGCGCTGGGCGCCTACGGGTCACGTGCGGGACGCGCGACCGTTGGGTGCCAGCGGGTCACGTGTGCGGCACGCGACCGCTGGAAACACCAGCAGAGAAAGGGGCTTAACCCCTTGGCTGGGAATTGAACTCCCGAGAGGATTTGGAGTTGAACTCCTAAACAAAAATCATGTATAGATCTTGAGTTAAACTCCCAAAAGATTTGGATTTGGAGTTAAACTCCTATGTAAGAAATTGGATGTGGATTTGGAGTTAAACTCCTAAAAAGTCTGGATTTGGAATTAAACTCCTTAAAAGGTCTGGATGTGGAGTTAAACTCCTTTGAGGATTTGGATCTTTGAGTTAATCTCCTCGAGGATCTTCGGAGATGATCAAAGGGGGCCCATTTCTTCTCCCTAAACCATCGGATCCTCCCAAAGTGGGATTTTTGGAGGTGAGTCTTTTTCCTCCTCCTCTTCTTTTGCTGGACCTTGGAGAAAAAGGAAGGTGGGATTAAAAATCTCCCTTTTAGGGATTTGATGGGAGATCTGAACTCCTCTTTAAGGGTTTTATGGGAAAAACTATTTCTTTTTGGAAAAAAAGAGAGTTAAACTCTTGATTTAATTGGAAATGAAAAGAAAAGGTGAGAACTTGAGAGAAAGGAGATGGAGGTACAAACCCTAATTTTTTTTTGAGAGAATAAAAGTTCTTGTATTTTTCATCATGTTTGCTTTTATAGGCTACACACTTTATATATAGCCCCTTGGGTTTGCTAAATGGCATTTGTGCCACTCATGCCTTATGTGCTTATTTCTTTTTGCACATAAGCCATGGGGTTTACAAAATTTTGGTTTTCTGCCCATTTTTCATACATTTATTTCTAAAAAATTGCATTGAACTAATTTATCACTTCATTCTTCGCATAGAGCCAGCCTTTTCCACGCTTTGTCTTGACTTGGGCTTAGGTCCGCTTGGCTGGGGGTTGACCGACTTTGACTTGATCAACCGGGGTATAATTTTTGACCCCAACATCCTCTACAATACCCGCCTCCTCTGCCCTAGCCGCCCCTTCGCTTCAGTCCTCACCGCACCACGCTCCAGCCTTCACCGCACCTCGCAACAACCCATGTCACTGCTTCGTCCTGCTCGTATCTGCTCCTAACTATGCTCCTAGCCATAGCCTGCCTCATGCTCGTCTTTGCTCGTAGCTCCGCGGCCGCAATCGCCTCCTCCATGCTACTGAAGCCTCCCCGTCTCCGCGCTTCATCGTCAACAGCCGCATGGCACCAGCCGTCTCCGCTTCTCTCGGATTACTGACGAAGATCTATTAGATTGTCTTGCTCAGACTTCTTTACACTTGTACTCGGTTGGGTGTTAGACAATCTTATTCTCCCTTTTTCGTGATCTACTTCTGCGCTATTCATCATGGATTTTGATCGTCTCTGGTGGCCATGGGGTATCGTGTTGTCATCCCTCTATGTCTGCTTGTGGTTGTGGTTCCCGTGGATGTGGTCATAGCTGTGCCGGCCTTTCCTGTGCTTATTACGACGACACTAATTGTCATGAAGACTGGTGTTGGGAGAAGCATGTCTATCCTGATGGTACATCTACAGCTCGCCAGACATCCACACCGGTTGCTACTGACCAACCTTCCTCTTTTGCCGGCCAGCTATCTTTATCCAGTGCTGAGCGGGGTCAGTTGCGTCGTCTCCTCTCATATGCCAACCTTTCTACCATGTCAGGTATATCGTTCGTTTCTCATTCTAATTCATGGGTCGCTGATTCTGGCACCTCACATCTCATGTCTCATGATGGACCGACCGATCTTACTTCTAGTCCTCACAAGTTTATTTCCATAACTGATGGTAATTCCACACCTGTTTCTGACTCTGCTGATTTATCATTTTAATTTTATATCTAAAAAATACTTTAATTGTGCCATTTTTAAAACAAAACTTGCTTTCTATCCGTCAGCTTACAAATGATTCTAACTGCCCTGTAACATTTTATCCATCATACTTTGTGATACAAGATTTTTTGACGAAACAACGGATTGGTGGGGGACATGAGTAGAATGAACTGTACTACGTTGATCAGCTTCCCAGTACGTCTGCAACTGTTTCTACTATCCAGTGATATCGAAGATTTGCTCACCCCCCCTCTTTCTTCTTTACGTACTATGCTGCATTCTCTTAACTTATCTGAGTTTAGGTGTGAATCCTGTATTCTTGGTAAATATCATCGCTCCTCTTTTCCTCCAGTTAATAAAAGACACAATTTACCTTTTGTGTTAGTTCACTCCGATATTTGGGGTCCTTTTAAATTTTCTAGTGTGTTTGGTTACAAATAATTTGTGACTTTTATCGATCATTCACGTATGACTTGGTTGTATCTTCTGCGTAATAGGTCTGAAGTTTTGTTTACCTTTAAAATCTTCATAGTCGAGATTGCTAATCAACTTGGTGTTTCCGTAAAGCTTCTTCGTTCAGATAATGCTAAGGAGTATATTAGCACGGAGTTTACCGCCTTTTGTCGGACCATGGTATATTGCATCAAACTTCTTATTCTTATACTCCTCAGTAAAATGGGATTGCTGAACGGAAGAACCGACATTTTCTTAAGGTAGTTCATTCTCTTATTTTGCATATGCATGTTTCTAAACAATTGTGGAATTTTACGGTCTTAGCTGTCTGTTTTTATATTAATCGCATGCCTTCTCCAGTCCTAGACAACCGGTTCCCCTTCTCTATTTTGTTTCCACACAGCAAGTCTTTTCCTATTCCTCCTAAGGTGTTTGGTTGTTTATGCTATTCTCATATTCTAGGTCCTCAGGTAGACAAACTTGATCTTCAAGCTATTCGTATGGTTTTTGTAGGTTACTCACGATCCCAGAAAGGATATGTTTGCTTTGATCCTGCCACTCCTAAAGTTTGTACTTCATGTGATGTGACCTTCTTAGAAGATCAAACATGTTTTCCATCATTTGTCAAGGACCCAATTTCTACTATCTATGTTCCTCACCTACCTTCCTCGAAGCTTGATCCGTCTGTTCGACCTGTGCGTTCTAATGTTAAGCATGTGTCCTTCTATCCACAGGTGTATCACTGTTGTGACCCAAAAGCCCCACCCTTCCCATCCGTTTCTACTCTTAACGATTCTTCTATAGGTACTCTAATACAGTCTACTGTTCCTGGTTCTCCACCACTGCTGCCTTCAGAAGAAGTTCTCTCTCTTCCTATTGCCTTACACAAGAGTAAGCGTTCCTGTACTACAGCATATCCGATTTCAAACTTGTTTTTTTTTTAATCATAGACTGATATCATCTGCTCGTTAGTTTGTTTTTCCCTTTTCTGCCATCACTCTTTCTTTCTCTGTTCAGGAAGCACTTCAGCATCCAGGTTGGCATGCAGCTATGTTAGAGGAGCTTACCGCACTGCACTCTAATCAGACTTGAAAATTGGTATATCCGTCTTCAGAAAAGAAGGTTATCGGTTGTCGATAGGTCTTAATTGTCAAACAAAATCCATATGAGACGATTGATCGTTTCAAAGCTCGATTGGTGGCCAAGGGTTTTACTCAGCAGTATGGTTTGGATTATGTTGAGACCTTTTCGTCAGTTGCTAAATTGACCTCAGTTCGTGTTCTTATATCCTTAAATGTTTCTAAGACGTGGCTACTTCATCAGCTTGATGTGAAGAATGCTTTTCTTAATGGCGATCATTCGGAGATTATTTACATGCAGCAACCTTTTGGTTTTGAGCTATCGGGGGAGTCTATGGTTTGTCTCCTATATAAATCTTTATATGGATTGAAGCAGTTACCGCATGTCTGGTTTGAAAAGTTTAGTGCGGTTCTGCGACATATTGACTTCAAACGCAATTGCGCCGACATATCTCTCTTTACGCATAGCTGTCCTCATGGCATGGTAATTATGTTGGTGTATGTTGACGATATTATTATTACTAAAGATGATTTTGCTGGTATCTCCAAGGTGAGAGAATATTTGATTTCACACTTCCCTACTAAGGATCTTGTGCCACTTAGATACTTTCTTGGAACTGTAGTGTCACAAAATTCTAGTAGATTACAGTTCTCTCAACGCAAGTATGCACTCGATCTTCTAGCTGAGACATGATTTCTGGGATGTAGACCAGCAGACACTCACATGGATTCCACGATCAAGCTATCTCGATTGAGCTCTTTCTCAGATCCTCCACCGTCTGACCCAGGATGATATCGACGTCTGATTGGAAAGCTTATTTACCTCACTGTCACTCGTCCTGACATTGCCTTTGCCGTTAGCAAAGTGAGTCAGTATATGCAGAATCGTTTGACCTCTCACCTTAAGGCAGTTGAGCATATTCTCAGATATATCAAATATTCTCCAGGATATGGTCTTCTTTATAAATCATCTACTTTGTCGCTCACAGTATTTACAGATGCTGACTTTGCTGGATCTATTGATGATCGTCGTTCCACAAGAGGCTACTGTATATTCTTAGGAAGAAATTTGGTTATATGGAGGAGCAAGAAACAGAATGTGGTGTCTCGTTCTTCTGCTGAGACTGAGTATAGATTTATGGCTCATACGGCTGCCGGGTTGGTATGACTTACCTCTCTCCTGACATATCTTTGGGTTCCCTCTTATCTACCGACTACACATTTCTGTGATAATAAGGCCGCAATCCACATTTCTGAGAATCCAGTTTTTCTTGAACGGACTAAGCATATCGAAATAGATTGCCGCTTCATTCATGACAAGGTGACAGATAAGGTGGTTGCACTCCAACATTTTTCTTCTTTGGCTCAACTAGCAGATATTCTTACCAAAACATTTTCTCGACCGGTTTTCACTCGTCTTTTATCCAAGCTTGACATGATTGATATCTATGCTCCAACTTGCGGGGGTGTTGTGAATATAATTAGTTATCAGCTATTAGTTATTAGATTTAGGCCTATATCGGCTATAACCTCCCTATATATATGTAGTATGTACTCATGAATTATTATGCCAATAAATTATTTTCCTTTTGGTTCCTTTCATGTTTAAAGTTAAAACCAAATGATGGGATTTTAAAGATAGTCTCACATTGGAAATAACAAAAGAAACACATGTGTATAAAATATAAAATGGGTCACACGTCAACAAGTCTTGAGTTTTATTGTTGGAACTCACATATCATTAAAAGCCCACCATTCTTCCAACTCTTCTCTAATTTTAAACTCTACTCTACTTTAAAAATAACTTTAACAACCTTCTTTAAAGTGCAAAATAAAAAAATAAAAGGAGTTTTATGGGTTGTTTGGAGAACAAAAAGGAGCAGTAGAGAGAGTTAACAAAATTGAGAGAAGTGATGGGGAAAGACTTGAGAAGCCGAGAGAGATGAAGGGAATACGGTCTCTTTTTTTTCTGATCTTAACCCTAGTTAAGCCTAACCAACCCAAGTTAAAATTAGATGGAAAATGGTAACGGGAGTGTTTTTTGAGTAACGGAGAAATTTTGGGGGGTGATATATACAATTTCAAACTTTTCGGGGTGATTTTTAGAAATACTATATTTTTGGGGGTGGTATAAAAAAACCAAATATCAATAAGTGCATACTGTAATGTTTAACCTTTTTGTTTCAGCAACAGCTGCGTAGTCTGAAATCTAATAAAATTCCGGTGTCCAGGTTGTAAGAGCCCTCGGCAACTTGTTCGACTTGGATCTAACGAACGGTGTGAGACCGGGATTAAGTGAAGTATTCAGTTCAGGGCCAGACACCGAAGAAATCGAAATTTTTCAAAGGACGTGGTTCACAAGTCAAGATTAGAGCATTGGTTTCAGCTGAGCAGTCTTGCTTTCTTCTTATTTTTTCATTCATTGTTGTGTAAGTATTTGCTAGTTTTCATCTCATTGAGAGTAATGTAAAGCCTTTTTTCATTTTTGATATCAAATTCAGGCATTTTCGTTTTTAAAAGTCAAATTGAGAGCATTGTCTGGTTGTAGTTGCCATGTATTTAAATTGTACAAGAGAGAGAGAGAGAGAGAGAGAGAGAGAGTTGATAGGTCTGTTGTTTCACCTTGAGACGATGGCATAGAGCGGGGAAATCAATTGCGTGCGAAGCCGAAGAAGATGCCATCGAAACAGCACCATTGGTGCCAGGTTTTGCAGCCTGAAGATGGCAGGATTGAATTCTTGCCCATCGCCATTGGAGCAGCTCGAGAGATTTGGGGGTGAAATAAATCAGTGCACGAATGGACTTAATCAAGCAGCGATTTCGATATAAGTCCCTCAAATCTTACTATTTGCTCTAACATTTTAAGTTACTTGGATAATTTTAATCTGTGGTTAAAGGAATATTCTGTCAAGCTTTAGTTTGGACAGTCACTCCCTCGTCATTCTCCTTCATTGCTTATTTCTCTACTCTCAACCCAAAATAAACCATAATTACCAATCATCACTTCCTCTCTTGGGTGATTTTTGCAGTTAATGCAAAATACATATGGGTGAAATTGAGTTAGGTTTGATATGAAACCGAGACGATATTTCTAAGTTTTATCAACATTCTATTCTCCTTATGAATCCGATTGAACGGACAGAGTATTAGATACAAATTTTTAGGTTCAACTATGGTTTAACACAATACCTATTCGTTCGAACTTTAAACCCGATCCGAACCAAATCCGCTTTCAATTTCCAATCCGCTCAATGTATATATCATACAAGTTTAATTCTAAATATTGTGATGAGCATATAGTAATTTATTATAAGATGCTTAGTTGGTGAACTTTGAAGTTTAATTTATAAATATAGAATATATATTTTAATATACTTTTGAATTTTTTTAATAATATATAATGTGCCTAGCTCCAAAAAGTCCGCAAAAACTGACCCATCTGCCTAAACTGAGAATTCACAAATCCTTCTAAAGCCCAAAATTCAAATTCTAACCCATTGGAAACATGTCACGAATTTTGGGTTTATCTGGGTCAGTGTATAATAATTAACAATAAAGAGATTATTTAAGGTCGTTTGTACAATATATATGACTAGTATAAATACTTAAATCTTTGGATAAATTGTCAAAATGCCCTCAACTGCTTGGATATTACAGGTAACTCTTTAGATATTACAGTCAACTGCAACCTTTTAGATATTAAAGACAATTGCTTAGAGATTACAGACAACTGGTAAAAAAGGGTTTTGATTGGGCCAAGGTTTTTTTAACAGGAGCAAAAAGCACACGGCTTTTTACATAAGTTTGAGGCGGGCTGGGGGCTTTTTGACAATTTGCCCTAAATCTTTTGAATGTACTGTGTAAAATAAAGCAAATAAAGCAAAAAAAAAGGAACTTTCTTTTCCTTCTAGCCATCAGTTCCGTCGATGGGAAAGAACAAGAAAGAAATTTTCCAGCGCAGCGGCGACGGCGCGGCGGCGGCGGCGGCGGCGGCGGCCGCAGTCAACGCCACTGAGCTCTCCGATTACGGGCTTCACGAGAAGATCCAGCGGATCTATGCCACCATCACCACCGGCGTCGCTGACAAGCTCCCCGATAAAGGAGAAAAGATCCGATCGATTCATCGTCAGCTGAACGATGAGATCGATCGAAGGAACCTCGCTCGAATCCAAAAGGTAAACTAGTTCTCTTCCTTTTTCCCCTTGATTTGCGAATTTTATTTAGAATTTTAGCGCATTTCTTGGAATCTTGCTGATTATAGCAAACTAGAAGAATCTTGCAAAAATTGAACTAAAATGCCAGAATCTTGCAAGGTTTTAGGGTTTAACAATGGCAGTAAACCTTGCTAGAATCCAGAAGACAAAGAAACTTAACCTTTTTCGTGTGATTTTTCCCCTTTATTGGCACAAAGTTGGACATATGCAAGAAGCTTCTAATGAGATTCTATAGTTAAGATGGAAAAGTGTAAATGCACTAGCAAGTGCGCCGCTAGATTTATAGAATGTTAAGGAGTATTGAAGTTGTATGAAAAAAATGGAAGGCAAAATCATTCATTAGTAATGGGGAGGGAATTGATAACTGTAATTTATACATGGTTATGACATTATGTACTTTGAGTAACTCTAGCTATTTACCTTACGTAGAATTTTCTTTTTTGGCAGGGTGTTGGAGAATGCCCAAGGCCTACACAAACCAAAAATGAGAAATCTTCTGGTGAGTTGAGCTTACTAATTCTTCAATGCACATGCCTAAAGACTCTAGCACTTCAGAATTTACAGGTCTAAGTTGCACATGCCTGAACAGTGTAGCGGTGTACTTACAGGTTTAGTTGCACATGCCCGAACAATCTAGCAATGTAGAGCTTATATGTCTTAGACTCTTAATTACGCATGCACAATTAATCTCATCTGATTCTAACTCCGTTTTACCATCATCTAACCTCTAGGTTCATAAGGACGCATTCCATTATTATCACATTTTTATGTAATATGAGAACAACTTTAATTACTCATTTTTCTCACCTTCGTACTTCTCTTCAGTATTGGAATATTACTTGTTGAAGGCTGTTATTGTCACGCCCCGCTTCCCAGAGTGCGCTAAGATAGGCACGTGACATAGCCAACCATGCTACCCGTGGATAGGAAATATCCTTCCACAGTCACATTACGGCTGTCTAGAGATATCAAGAACAGTAGAAATAAAATAAACTATCTAGTACATGTCCATATGCCAGAATAAGCGAGTCAAGAAATAATATGCGGAAGCAATAGATCCAATAAACAATAACATCTGGAAATTAACATAACTAAACTGGATACTAACTGGATACTAACAGGATCTTCACTGCTCGGCCTAACGGCGGAAGTACTCATGATCAGCCTGTGACAAGGTAGAGGATCTAGGCCATGCAAAACCCAGACGTCAGTGCGTCATAATATCAAATAATAATAAATGAACATGAGGTAACAAGACATGTAGGCATGAATTATAAAAGGGTTCATGAATGTAATAAGTGAGCAGGGATTTAGAATAGTGAAGTGTAACAGTATATGTGAAGTGCAGCGGTGAAACTAAACTGTGCTACTGGGTTAACTACTCTCAAGCCTGTGAAATCAATTTGATGAATCGTCGATGTAACTCAATAGTATCCCGTGCATGCCCGGGACCACGGTTCAGATTCTCGGGCTGAAACCGAGACATGCCACTAGGCACTAAACAGGAAACATGTACAGATGAATGATGTCAGCATCATCATCCCAGGGCTGACCTAGCCCCTAAAACTGATCAGTATAAGTATCGAACTGTCGAGTTACAAGTCAGGTTTCATCATTGATTTCCCCATACCACCAAGTTATCTGTTCAAGTCAGGTATTGAACAATCTGAGACTAATGCCAACATAGGATCAAGCAGGAACATGTTTGTCTATACAGACAACAGGATATGTCCATCGGGACAACATGTCAGGATTGTCGGCATTAGAAACAGGATCAGGTAACATGTCAAGTAATGATATATTAGGTCATGTCAGGTAGTGCACATGTGTCAAGCGGATGCTTAACAGTAAAATGTAGCAAGTATTGAATCACGGTAAAGGTATGGATGTACGGTGAAAGCATGGATGCACAAATATCTATCAGGGGTTACATCATGACTATGTAGGATGCACATTATCAAGCATGGTGCACTAATACAACAGTAACATGAAATAACATGGTCTCGGCGTGCAACTAGATATGTAATAAACGTACGGATACAGACGGATACTATAAAACTGTAAATCGGTAAAATTTGTTGAATATTAAAACACAAGCACTATTATTTATTAAATAGATATTGATATAATAATATTAACATGGATAATATTCAAACCGATTAATAACTATAAAAGTGGTATTGATTCACCATGTACAAGAAAGTTCCGTTCAGAAATTCAGCGTCACCCTGATTTGTAAAATAGCTTAAAAATAACAAACGTTCTCCAAAAGGGACGTGTCTTATACCAAAATAAAGATAATTCAATAAGGTTTTCATTTTTATAAGTTGAACTATCTCAGATTGTTCCTACAAAAAGTTATGAACATTCGAAATTGAAAGTTTGCTGCTTGAATTTTCCTGGACAGCAGTTTAGAGATATTTTCATTTGCATTTGACGTTATTTAAACAATTTATTTTGCAAGTAAATATTTCATAGAGTTATAGTATTCTGAGTTAGCTTCGTAACGAACTAAAGAACGTATACTAATAATTTTTCTATGATTTATAATGAATTTTATAAGGTAAGGTGTACAGTAAATTTCGGATTTGTCGTATCCGTTTTGCAACGACGTTTCATGTGTAAACTATAATATTTTCAAACTATATTTTGTATAACATTATAAAAATGCAGATTATAAACTAATTAAAGATAATAATAAGAAATATTACGACGATATATATTTTAAATGATATGGATGCAATCGGGTATCCGAAAACAGTAAAACTTCAGTATGGATGCATAATACTATACCTAACTTGTAGCAAGATGATTTAGCATGCGACTAGACATGTAAATAATGATATTGATGTGTACGAACGTCGTATAACAGTAAAATGATAAACTGGTAAATGCGGGATGTACAACTAAACAATATGAAATGTAAATATTCAATTGGGTGCAGCATATTGTAGTCTAGCATGTATCAAGATAAATTTGCATGCACTAGATATGAAGTAACTTGCACGGATGCACATGGATATCCGAAAACGGTGAAACATGCAAAATGATAATGTGGGATGCATAACTAATCATTATGTGTTATTATTCAAATGAATATAGAATATAGTAGTATAGCATGTAGCAAGATTAATTTGCCTCGACGGATCACGAAACGGATATGTACGGCACGCCCGATGTCGGTAAAACGTCGCAACGCACGCACGGCACACGAGACAGGTCTAAACAATGCAAGAGGGTGATCACGCAGGCAAGGTACACTCACTGGATCATTCGGATCGTCAGCGACGAGCACGGCTCCGGCGGTGATCACCGGAATCAAGAAACAAGATCAAGAAAAAGAAAGAAGAAGAAGTAAGAAGAAAATGCTGTGTATTAAATAAGGAAAGAAAAATAAATAAATAAAAAATATATAAATATATATATGCAGAGGAGAGAGAGAGAAAAGAGTTGTTAGTTTGTTAGGAAATTAGTTTAGATTTAAATTTAAAAAATCTTTTATTAGTTAACTAAATTTTAATTTGTATCGGTTTATAAAATTAATATTATATAAATAAAATTTGATATTCTGGTAAATACATACATAGTCCAAAACATGCCCGGGTCGGGTTTAAAATTCAGTTTTAAAATACGAAAAATATACATGTCGACCAAAATTAAAGTTGGATATCCGGGTAATGAAAAATGCATAATCCCAAGAACGGATGCACGCATGTGCACGTAGTCATCCAAACAAGTCTGTTTCACTGAACGGGACGAGAACAAGATGCGCGGATGCTACCACAGGATAAGGGGTATTATGCAGGTCATGCAATGTATTTTTAAAATATTTTATGTGAGTTTAAATGTTATATTAAAGAAATGCAGATGCCAGATATAATGCCAGTATGCAATATGTATAAATTAAAATGAAAGTGCACGAGTCCATGTAACAGGTCAGGATAAATCATAAACATGAATCAAGACAGGTTTCAAGCAAGCAGGTCGGGTAAAATGCAAATACAAATGTCAAATACACTATTCGCACCCAAAACACAGTAAATCAGGAAAATACCATAAATTAAGAAATACTTGAACTAGAACTGGTATAAACGAACAAGGTGTTACAGTTATTGTCTTATTGGCACACACATGCGTTCTGTGGCTTGATGGCTTTTATTATAGCATCGGTGTGTGCACCCATTCTTCTACGTGCTGACATATGGGTTACTGGTAGTTACCTTAGCAGTGATCCCTGACCATTGATAAGTAAAAATAGAAACATCATAAGATATAACCATAAAGAAAAGGAAAAACAGAACAAGCCATGAAGTATATATTTATTTAAGCCCATGTTTTTGTTACCATCTTACCTTTTATCTGCAGTTTTGAAGATATTTTCTTTCATTAGAGGCTTTTTTTAATAGAACTCCCAAAATGTTTCGCCGTGGCAATAAACTACCAAAATGCTTGTAAATTACAATAAACTACCATAGTTAACAACGCTATGTCAGCATTAATATTGCCATGTCATCGCAATCAATTTAGTTGCCACATCATAAAAAAAAGTTGCAAAGATCCCCAAAATACCCAGTTCATCCTCCTAACTCTAACCATAACCCTAGCCCTAGAAGCTACTGCCCTCCTTTGCTGCCCTGGCCGCTACTTAAGCATCTTCTTCATCATCATCGTCACCTTCTTCTTCTTCTTCTCTACCTAGTCCTACCCTAGCCTTCCTTCTGCTGCTGGCCTTAGCTTTGCCTTCGTCTTCATCATCTTCACCCAAGCGCTAACCGTAGCCTCGCCTCCGTCGCCATTGCCGCCCCTTCCCCGACTTAGCCTTGGCTTCATCTTCAACATCTTCTCTTTGCCCTAGTACTATACCTAGCCTTGCTGTTGATGACTCCATCTTCATCAACAATCTCCATCCATCATCATCATCAACAACCTCCATCATCATCATGATGTTCTGTCATCACCTCCATTGTCCTCTTTCATCTCCGCCACTGACCACTCGTCGCCCTCCACTTGCTGCCGCTAACCTCCACCCACAGCCATTAATTATTTAGTTAAAAATTGATAATTATATAAAATTGTTGGTAAATAATTAATAAATATTTAATTTAATTAATTATATCTATTAAATAGTAAAATGGCCATTTAATATACTCAGTAAACACAGTTAAGTGTTGATCATCGTTGATAGTTGGTCAGGGTAGTTTTTTGTAATTTACAAACCATTGGTAGCTTTCTGCAAAAAAAATGAAACCTTTTGGGAGTTTAATAAAATAGAAGCCTTTATTATATTTAAATTTATTGATTTCTCGTAAGCTTTCAAGTCTATCAAAAGAATTTGTGCCAAACATTACATCAACCGAATCTAATCTACAAGGAAAGTTAGTAGACAAGGTAAGACAAATGTTTCTTGTATATATATTAAAAATAATAGATATCTATTATAATTGTTAGCTATGAAAAATTCACTTTCTACCATCAGACAGACGTTGCAGCCAGTGCAAAATTGAAACCTCTAAACAATAGTATGTGCAAAAGTTTAAGGGAGAATGGATTGCATTTGCAAGAGGAAAGCCCACTATTTAAAAAGTCACCCCAGTTGGCTAGAATTTCTTCCAAAGAGCTGTCTTCTGGAAGCCATAATAAGAAAGATAAACATAGGCCGTCCGAAAACAAGGTTTCAGATATTGGATGCTCCGACATTTCTTCATTACATGTAGGGGAAAAATTTTCAAGGCGTTTATCCAAGAGGTAACCTTTTCTTTTAATGAAAATATAATTTTGGCCTCTTACTAGTTATAATAATTAAACCAGAACAATAACTATTTCATCATATGATGTATGCCATCAATTGTGTAATCGTTGTTCCCATATTGTTTTCTTGTATGACATAGAAAATGTATTCTTTTTTGACATCTACATTGCCTTTTCTTTTCTAGGAGAAGAGATTCTTTCCAACACGGTTTAACAAACGGGGAGACTGAGAAGGTGGGTGCTTTCATAAGGTTCTCCTTTATATATTGCAACATTGTATATTGTTTGTGTTGGGTTTCTAGTGCCCTCGCCACTAAGCCGCTGTCAATATGGAATTCAAAAACAAAAATGTTTTGGCACTAGAAACTAAAACTCAAGAATCGAATCAAACACCTAAACTAGAATAATAACAAAATAGAAATCACAATCTTTGTAGTGTCTTTATTTGCTCCAATTGGGTTGGACTCTAACATGCTCTCAAGAGTTCCGGGTCGCGTTTGCAAGCCGGTCCTCTTTCGCCGAAAATGATCCGCCCGAGTGAACTGATCTAAGTTTCGGCTTCACCTATTGAAGCAACCGGCGCTCCAAGCTTGCTAAGAATGAAGATCGGGGATATAGGAATTTTCCACTATCTTTTTCTCTCAAATCTAAGCTCAAGAGAGCAAACAAAGGAGGAGGTGAGAAAAAATAACCATGAGCAAGTGTTGAAGGCATGAGTGAGTAAAATGAAGTGTTGAATGAAGAATAGAATGGTTTCATAATTTTGAACCATACACAAAATATCATAACTTATTTGTTAAAAAAAAGAAACCTATTCCTCCAACATGTCTTCAACCATGCTCAATGCCACCTCATCCTTCACCTCATTTGCAAATGATTTTCTAAAAAGAAAATCATATAATGAGATGCCTATCTTCTAGAAGATATTTCGTAGAAATACGAAATAAAACCCAGTATACGTATCGAAATATATATACGCGTATTCGTATAAAAATACGAATAGCCAAGAGAGAAAATGAATAGTGAACAATAATACTAGAATACATATATAAAAAATATATAAATTATTAAATCAAAATTTGATTTAATAATCCGGCATAATCCTAAACCACTAGTATTATCAATCGTCCGATTAAAGTTCGTGTAGCCTGTACACATATTTAATCGGACACCTGTATATACCAATATACGTCATCTACATCATATCGCCTGAACCGGAAAAACCCTCTCTGTGAGACTCTAAACACTCGTCAATACGCTGGCAGTGAGTTTAACCACAAACACGTCTATGGCATTAGCTGTACGTAACGGCTATACAGGTATTGAATGAAAGAAAGGCCGACGAGCAAACTCATTCGTACCAGTCTGTTCGTCTAAGAGTCGCATACCGGGTCTAGGAGGGTGGATAAAGTCAGACCTTAATAATACGATATTTCGTGTCGGTGTGAAGCCCATCACCCACCGAAAAACTACTGACCCAAATCAGTAAAATCTCGTCCACCTTGGTCAATGATTTTTGGTGATGGCCACCCATGCACAGCGCGTCATCTACTCCCAATACCGAGAGAGACGAATCCCCGACAATCCGTTCACTGCCTCCATGTGGTTCGGGACTGTACCTAACTAAAACCTGTTTACACGACTCGTTTGAGCCGTGTTAGGGTAGTAATCAAAGCATAGTGGGAACTCACACGAGACAAATCACGATCTCAGGTCGACAAACTAACATGTACTCATGTCACCTGAGAACTGCTATATGAAAATATGTATAATACCATCTAGCATGTTCCCGACGAGTCCGTCTAGTGTACTCACCTCCAGTGAGCGCTTGTATACTATTTTAGGTGACCAACTGACACTAATGGCTTGTGAGACCGGCCACCGCTCTTCGTCGTGGTCTCGAAAAGTATACACTAGTCTATTCCGGAGTTACGATGTCCAGTTTCGATACTCTCTCGACTAGGGACATTTAAGGATGTGCTTATAGACCATCCAGCTCCTATATATATGATTGCTATCATAATGTTGATAGTCAAGCAAGAATCCTATGAGCTCTATCAACATGTAATAATGATCTGTAGTACCACATAATATATGTACTTGATAATAGAGATGAACCATATAGTATTCTATCATCTCGAGTAAGACTGTTCTACCCATATAGGTCCTTCCTGAATCATCATAAGGCGCCTGCAATTATAATAATTGCCTTGAGGGCACTATATCCAACAATCTCCCATTTACGCTTAAGGCTAATTATTGCGGTGTCGCATACTCACAGCCCGTGTGCTACCGATCACTCAACTTCTCTACTATTTAGTTTCGCAAAGCATGTTTGCAAAACTATCGCGTTCGATAAATAGCTTCAGTGAGTGAATCTCCTCTAATGCTTCTATCTTTATCTCCTTATATCTCAATTTCGTGGAGAAAGATTATCTTCCAAAATGAGCGATACATGTCTTAGAATTTGTCTGGATATTTGATGGGACCAAGTTCATAAATGAACTCTAAATCCAACAAACTTCTTAAATTGTATTTTCTACTGAATTTAATCAGTATCTTGCGCCATGCCTTCCTCAGTATCCGCTTGGACCCCTGTCTAACATACCGCCTCTCAGAAGAGGGTGAACTTTAACTCTGACAGTTACTATGTCATCCAGGTCACATTGGAAGCCTGAAATGATAACCGTCGCTTGAAGGAGGCTGCCGTTACCATATACTAAGAACATCTTCTTATGTTCATAATTGCTTCCCAATGTTTCTTTAGGATTGGATTAATATATGCTTATTGCTGCCAGTGCAAAAGTAATATCTGGTGTGGTACTTGATATTTCATGATCGACTCAATAGCCTAAGCAAGTGATATGTTATTAATGCAAACCCCTCTTCTCATCAGTTTAGAAGACATTTTTTTAGAGAGGATGACTCCACCACCTACGGGTACACCACCATGCCAGGAGTTGTCCTTTCTAAAATACTTTAGAATAGTGTCAAAATACCCGAATTGGGACACTTCCCACATCTAGATCTAAAATCATAGATTTAGTCACCAAAATCCATGATATTTTGTCCAAATCCTATGTGGAGAAAACACCTCGTGATAACCACAGTATTATCGATTGTAGTATAGGAATTTTACTTCCTATACGGAGTACGTCATTCAAATACCAGGACATAACTCTCTACTACTTTCTTACCAGGTCGATCGGTTCTGATGAAGTCAAACTTTATGACCGTCATATCAAAAATACATGATCTATCTAAGCTAGACATGCTTTATTCTATAAATAGACATAAGCTACCGGCCCACCACGCTTCCGCTGTTTCCACTGACTACAACAACTCTCTGGCAAAGTTATATACACGTGCATTTCTAAAGGTAACTTAGAACGACGTTATAGTCATCCATCTGCCAGATCTTATAGTCAGTCTAGGACAGCAGTAGTGATAAGGTTGGGTCATCAAAACCTTTCTGTCACCGTCTTTGAGGAGACCAAAGTAGCTCTCGGGTGGCTGAGGTTACCCACCATATCTGCGGAGTGGCTAATGGATTGTCGAATCCAACTGAATTCTTAGGTTCTACTAAATTTTTCAGTAATTGTTTGTGGTTCTAGAATCACTTCCAGTTCTACCATACTCCCACTAATGTTTTCTGAAAAGAATTCATTTTACTAAAACGGGTGGCGAGTCAAGAACAATATAACTATTGATCCTCCAAATGGTAGAATATTAACCCTTGTCAAAGCCCGGGATAAACCGCAAGCTGCCATTACTGAAACATGTCTTGAGTTTATCCGGATTCTGGTTTTAAGTATAAGCCGGACTATTCCATATACCTTAATATCGTTAAGGTATGAATCCATTCTATATCCAATATAGAAAACAAATGCACTAATTTAATTGGAAGCAGATTCAAAAATCAAGCAGCTGTTTCAGTGCATATCGACAATAGAAGAAGGCCATGCAGCACTACAGATCAAGGAGAGCATCCACAGATGAGTAACCTGAGAGAGAAGCAAGTTCTCAAATATATTACTTACGACGGAATACCTAGCATAAGTATCTACATTTTCGATCACCTCGAATAATTCTGATACTTCCAACGCATGGTTCTCTATTTTATTCTTATACCTTTAACTTCTCAAAATTTGGACCTTGTATTTCAACGAAACACGTGTCTAAACCCAGAGAAGTCATAAATATACGGAATATAGTGAGTACCTACCCCTTGTCTTAATGGACAACGGACAACATACAATACTTTGTATAAGTCCTCCGAGTTTAATAACTCAAACCCTGTGTCTCATATGTTGAAAACTGTATTATGGTTAAGAAGAATCACACCGTTGTTGAATGCACCTTACCTAACCATTAACTGATATAGGTAAATGTTATAAACATAATTTCAAAAAGTTATATCTCACTTTATAAAATAAACGTACAGATATATCAGATTGAAATTGGTGCATAGCAACAGATATTCAAAACCAAATATTTGTCGTTAGGCAAAGTCCAGGTGATTTCCTTAAATATCACCAATTATAAAGAATTTTGATATTGAGGATCTAATCATCCAATTCCTAATATTCTACTTCCACTCAGTATTTGTAACACCATACAGGTGTGAGAATCAAGTCTGGTAAATACATACCCTGGAGTCAGAATCTAATTGGGAAAGCAATTTTTAATGAACACCGCACAGTAAACCTGAAACATGAAAATGTTTTGGGGGTGGCCGAGTATTCATAGTAATGTCATTTCCACTATTTAGATTCATGACAGTAGACCTAAATTTCCTTGCCCTCACTCCAATCCCTTGATATGTCTTTGGTTCTTACCTTCTGTACACCACACTTAGGTTAATTGGTTTTCTTCTTTCTTACCTTTCGACACTTGTCTAAGATTTGGAAAAAGACTATTCAATAAGCGTAATAGGTGTACTCTCCTAATACTATGAGCACTCGCAATCTGAGAGAGGAAAAAGAAAATACAACCGAATAATCTTATTCAATTTCTCCAGAATCGGAATCCATCCTCAAACCGAAACAAGTTTTTTCGAGTTCGTATGTAACTATACGATGGCATTCCCAAGAAATATGGATTTTCGTAGTGATACAGAGTGTTTTGGAGAAATACAAAGGTGAAGTAGGAGTGGTAAGGATATATGCGACTTTGTCGTGAATTATGACAATCCAAAAGCCAAAGTGTGTAAGAATATTCGGTTAACTTGGTTCATGAGTTTTAGTTTAAGGTCAGGTCATGGTCACTGCCAAAGGGAAAGAAAAGAAACACTCAGCTGCACTCTAATCTAAATTAGATTGGTTAATCACTTTATCTAATCAGGATGGCTTTCACTGTTTCCTCGAATTCTCCTTCAAACCCTAAAATGAGAATTAGTCAGGATCATCTGAAAATCACCCGAGGAGTAACACCTACTCATCAGTAGGAATCGGGATCCAACTATCATCGCGTGATAACCTAACGGAAGCCATTTAAGTCACCACACTCCAGAAGGTATGCGCATGCCTTTCAAGTTTCTCTTATATTTGAAACTCTCGATATGGTTTTTGCCCATAAGACTTAAGGATCTTGACGAATGATCAACAAATCAAGGGTCCTAGACAAGTTCAACCCGTCACTATCTTGATTGCGTTAAACTCACCCGCATGATCCTTGACTAATGATCAACAAAATCGTATGACTGTTCTAACCAATCCACATATTCATGCGACAGAAAAGTATTACAGAGCTGCCGCATACTACGCTTCGGCGAATAGTAACGACAAACGTAGCACGAATACTAAGCAATACTAATCTGAAATGACGTAGGGCTATGGCTGGTTTTTGGCGAAAAACCTTTAACGTAATGAACTTGATATCGTTGAAGGAACTCGAGCGGTTTTGAAAAGGAGTGGTTTAAGCTCCGCATTTTTAAAACGAGTGGTTTTGAAGAAAACGGATGGTTTTGAAGATAACCGTGTAGTTTATAGTCACGTAAACTTTTGCCAAAGAGGTCACTCCCTGTGAAGGGATCTAGGCTCTTTCCTCATCGAATGAGATGCATGATATTTCTAACTGAATGTCTCGACGCAAAGCAAGAGGAAACACCTATAGTTTTCAAAAATTGATTCCAACATTATATAGGTTTGTTTTCCTTGCATTAATAAATTAATGCAGTCCCATCAATTAAACATATCATGCCAGAAAGAAACGAAAATAAGCACGCACATATATGCCATCCGCATTCGCCGCAGGGTCCCGGGTCTTCACCGTAAGGTTACTTAACTTACGGCAGGGCGGGAACAGGACTAGCGTGGATGCAAAACATATATAGTATCCACTATGTGTGTGTGTGTGTATGAACATTCATCTTACGCATGATATCAAGAAACATCACAGCAGAAGCACAGAAGTAAACACGGTATGGAAATGCGAATAATCTAGGAAAAGTACATTTTAATGGAGCCAAATATGAAATGCAATTTTCCGGGTCGTGTGGATAGCCCGTAGTATTGGAACATAAACCCCTACGAGTGCGACAAGCCACCCGCCAATCTCCGAAGCGAGGCAACCCTAATCAACGAAGTGAGTGGGCCATCCATCACTTCCAAAATCCGGTGACTTGGGCGCCCCTCTGCGGGTCAGTACTATACCCACTACGAGTGCGGCGAATAACCCGCCAATTCTAGAGTAAAGCATCCCGGTCTCAACGCCATGAGATGGAGGCCCGCTGCCCTCTAGAACCCGGCTACTCGAGCACTCTGCCGCGGGGTAATCGTAGTGCATGTAATGAAAAACCGAATATACAACGGTAACTACGTCCACAACTTGGACGCTTCCTAAAGAATAATACAAGCCGCGATGACTGCAGTCCACATGTCGGACGCTCGCCACACAATATGAATATATATTACATCACAGAGAATACCATCTAAATACTAAATACACCGGGCTATCCATCGCGACAAATCCAACATAACCATAATCAATAAGAAATATCCATCACAGAACATGCAAACTTGCAAGTATCAATTCCGTAACCTCGTCTGAGTAATACATATAGCAATTAGACGACGTATTACCAAACGTTATGATACACGCAACCATCACAAAGCGTACGACAATCGAATACCACATACAAATAGACAACACTTCAATTTTTCAAGACACTGAAAATCAAGTGTGCTAAAAACCGACAAGAAATTCTCTGCTAAAACCCACTCCGAGAGTCCGAAATGAGCTCGGATTGAGTCGAAACTTCGCGGAGCACTATGGCACGAAACTACTGTCGACCTGGAGGCACCTAGGGGTACCAACCTTCTAGGCCATCCTGAGGTGGCCCAAGGGGTAGGCAAACCCGAAACTGCCTTCTGAGGCGGTTTCCCCACCCCCAAGGCCACCATTTGGGTGGTCTTGGGGTGTGGGCCGCCCAAGGTCTCCCCGGGACATCCCGGGGTCCCCGCGCACCTCCTCGCGGCTTCTTGGTCCAAGCTAAGAGCCTGCGGGGAGTCAAAACATCAATAGAGCATGAAATTCCTCGCTGTTTTTAGAAACAGTTTTTGCGGAGCAAAAACGGCGGGATTCGGAAGTCGTAACAATCTAGTTTAGGGTGTTTGAGTGACTTTGATACCATTGTTGGGTTCTTAGTGCCCTCGCCGCTAACCCGCGGCCAATACGGAATTCAAAAACAAAAATTTTCTAGGCACTAGAAACTAAAACTCAGGAATCGAATCAAACACTTAAAATTAGAACCATAATAAGATAGAAATCACAAGTTTTGTAGCGTCTTCATTTGCTTCAATTGGGTTGGACTCTAACATGCTCTCAAGAGCTCCGGGTCGCGTTTGCAAGCCGGTCCTCCTTCTCGCCGAAAATGATCCACTCGAGTGAACTGATCCAAGCTCCGGCTTCATCTAGTGAAGCAACCGACGCAACAAATTCGCTAGGAATGGAGAGTGGGGATGTAAGAATTTTCCACTATCCTTTTCTCTCAAATTTAAGCTCAAGAGAGCAAACAAAGGAGGAGGTGACGAAAAATTGCCATGAGCAAGTATTGAAGGCATGAGTGAGTAGAATAAAGAATAGAATGGCTTCATAGTTTTGAACCATACACAAAATATCATAACTTATTTGTTAAAAAATGAAGCTCATTTCTCTTTATATGTCTTCAACCATGCTCAATGCCACATTATCCTCCACCTCATTTGCAAATGATTTTATTAAAAGAAAATCATATGATGAGGTGTTCATCTTCTAGAAGATATTTCGTAGAAATACGAAATACAACCCAGTATACGTATCGAAATACATATACGCTTATTCATATAAAAATACGAATAGCCAAGAGAGAAAATGAATAGTGAATAATAATACTAGAATGCATATATATAAAAAATATATAAATTATTAAATCAAAACTTGATTTAATAATCCGGGTTAATCCTAAACCGCTACTATTATCAACCGTCCGATTAAAGTTCGTGTAGCCTGTATATATATTTAATCGGACACATATATATACCAACATACGTTATCTACATCATATCGCCTGAACCGGAAAAACTCTCTGTGTGGAACTCTAAAGACTCGTCAATACGCTGGCAGTGAGTTTAATCACAAGCATGTCAGCGGCACTAGCTATACGTAACGGTTACCCAGGTATTGAACGAAAAGAAGGCCGACGAGCAAACTTATCCGTATCCCTACCGAGCCTATCTGGGACAATCTCCGTACAGTCTGGTCTGTTCGTCTAAGAGTATCGCATACTGGGTCTAGGGGGTGGATAAAGTCTGATCCCTAATAATGCGATATTTCGTGTCTGTGTGAAGCCCATCATCCACTGATAAACTACTGATCCAAATCAGTAAATCTCGTCCACCTTGGCCAAGGATTTCTGGGGATAGCCACCGTGCACAGCGCGATTTCTACCCTTAATACCGGGAGAGACGAATCCCTGACGATTCGCTCACTGCTTTCATGTGGCTCGGGACCGTGCCTAACTAAAACTTGTTTGTACGACTCTTTTGAGCCGTGGTAGGGTAGTAATCAAAACACAGTAGGAACTTACACGAGACAAATGACGATCTCAGGTCGACAGACTAATCTGTACTCATGTTACCTGAAAACTACTATCTGACAATAGGTATAATACCATCTAGTATGTTCCCGGCGAGTCTGTCCAGTCTACTCATCTCCAGTGAGCATCTGTATACTATTTTAGGTGACCAACTGACACTAATGGCTTGTGAGACTGACCACCGCCCCTCGTCGGGGTCTCGAAAAGTATACAATAGTCTATTCCGGAGTATTGATGCCCAGTCTCGATACTCTCTCTACTAGGGACAATTAAGGATGTGCTTATAGAGCACCTAGCTTTCACGTATATGATTGCCATCATAATGCTGATCGTTAAACAAGAATCCTATGAACTCTATCAACATTTAATAGTGATCAGTAATACCACATAATACATGTACATGATGATAAAGATGAACTAAATAGTATACTATCATCTCGAGTAAGGCTGTTCTACCCGTATAGGTCCTCCCTGAATCATCATAATCGTCTATCTGGGATTATAATAATTGCCTTGATGGCATTATATCCAACAGTTTGTACATAAGACTATAAAGGTAAAAATATACGCAGTGCTGCCAAATCATATCATCTAGATCATAATAGATTGAACACAAATGTATTTAGCTGCATGCAACTCTCCTGGAGAGTAGATAATAAGAGATGAAAATCTGTCTTAATAGTAGATTTATGTGATAATCAAAAGAATATGGAAGACTCTAGCCACTGATCAATTTTGATACTAATTAGGAGCGCATCAAATGATCCATACATATCCAGAATCCACTCATTTCATGAATAGAATATGATAGATTAACCAATGAACAAAACTACTTTTACAAATAACATCTTGCTTTGGCATTGAAGCATTTGACGGTTAATGTTAATCAATTCTACCGCGATTCAATATTGATTATGAAAATTATAAGAATGAGTGCATGACTAGCAACAATTGTTACCGTTAAAAACTGCAGGGCCTAACACATAGTAGGATTCTTATACAATAGTTAATAAATCCACATTACAACAATCTTCTAGCTTAAACATAATTGAATTACATATAACCTAACCTTTGAATCTTACAAGTCTTTTTAATAATATTATCTTGCCCGTCAACGTTGTCATAACTTATACAGCTTCTGAGATACTAAGCTGAATTTTTATATTGTTATTACAATGTAATGGTGGATGAACAAAACACTCTAAAAAAGTAGAACTCATATAATATAACTTTAGTGAGCGAGCAACAAAACAATAAAGAATGTTGAGCAAGCCGGGGTGGTCTATACGGAAGGAATTAGTGTTTATGGGTTATCAGTTCCACTTGCTGAGCTTATAGGTTCTAATGTGCTTGACCTCCTTCCGTCACATCCGAAGAAGGAACCGGAACCTTCACTGGGAGGGAAGCTATCCCAGCTCTTTCAGTTCAGGTGCAGTTGACGAAGTGATGAAATTGTAATAAATAATAATGGCAATATAATGAATGCAATCAAACTTATGAATTATAATCAAGCCAATATTGTGATTATGAATAAGCATAACTGCACATAGATGGGGAATGAAGTAAATGTCAAATAAAGCAAGACTCTTAAGATGAATTAAGCAATATTATAGGTTTTTGTTGCGGCAAGATGATCACGAAGCCAAACACAAACGATGTGAAAGTGAAGCTTTATTAATAACCAAAAATGGAGGAGTACAAATCGGTGGACGAATACAAATCCCTCAAATAACTCTAGCTTTCATAAAATAACAAAAGGGTTCTATCAAATTATCAAAAGCTATCTCAAAAGCTCTCAAATATAGTGCTAAAACATACTATTATATATATAATGTACAAAAGATATTCCTAAATAACTAATTTTCTAATTACAGAAAATATCCGGCCCAGGACATGACAGACGTCTGAAGAAGGAATTGCCAGACGTCTGCCTAAGCAGTCACGAAACACCAGAGCAACCCCAGACTTTAGAGTGTTTTTGGCTACCCTATTGAGATTGGAATACACGCACTGGTCAGGCATGTACAGATTCCCCCTGCTTAGGGTAGGCTGTGGTTTATTGATTGTGGAGATCCAAATCTCCGGCAGCCGCGGACTAAACTGCCGTTAATTACCCATCGTCTTTGGAGCGAGAATCTCTGATTGACGGGTCAAACTAGTTATGCGAACTCAATGTGTAGTGTGCGCGTGTTGTGTTTTGAAGGTGTTTTGGACGTATCGGGGTCCTCGCAGAGTTTACGGGAGCCTTGCTATCCGGATAGCGAGTTAGGGGTCAAGGGGGCTAGCAGCCACCTTGTGGGGTGCGGGGCAGCTTCCTATTAGAAATTTTTTTCAAAGGGAGAAATCTTTTAGTGTGGAACGTGTGGGGAAAAAGGGGGAGGAGCGTCTTAAGGACGCGTAAGACAACATATGGCCGCTGGAGCCAGCGGACCATGTGCCCGGCATGCGGCCGCTGGAAACACCAGCGGAAAAAAGGGCTTAGCCCCTGGACTGAGAGTAGAATTCCCGAGGGACCTTAGAGTTAAACTCCAAAAAAAGAAGGATTTTTATTTGGAGTTAAAACTCCTTAAAAAATTCCGGAGGTGATGAAAGGAGATCTTTTTCTTCTTCCTTGAGCCTTAGATCCTCCCAAAGTGGGATTTTTGGAGATGAGTCTCCTTCCTTCTCTTTTTTTGTTGGATCTTGGAGAAAAAAGATGGTGGGATTTAAAAATCTCTCATTTTAGGGATTTAAAAATCTCTCATTTTAGAGACTTGATGGGAGATTTGAACTCCCCTTCAAGGGTTTTATGGTGAAAAACTATTTCTTTTGAGAAAAGAAGAGTTAAACTCTTGATTTAATTCAAAAAAAGGAGAAGGTTTAAAACCTTGATGAAGGAGAAGGAGTCACAGAACCCTAGAAAGACGGAGAGAATGAAAGTTTTTTTTTTTGGATTTTCTCATTATGTTTGCCTTTTATAGGCTACACACTTTACATATAGCTTCTTAGGCTTTACAAAATGACATTTTGCTCATCCTATGCCCATGTGCTTATTTCTTTTTGTACATGAGCCGTGTTTTACATAAATTTGGTTTTATGGCCATTTTCTTTACATTTATTCATAAAATTACATAAAAATTATTTATTACATAATTTTCTTCTTGGCATGGAGGAGGCTGGCCTTTTCATGTTTGGGCTCTACTTGGGCATGACCCACTTGGTCGGGGCTTAGGCTCGCTTGCTTGGGTCGGGCTTGGGTCCGCTTGCTTGAACCGGGCTTATACCCGCTTGACTTAGTTTCTGGTTTGGGCCCACTTGTTTGCAGTTTGACTTTGAATTTGACTTTTGGTCAAGGGTGTAAATTTTGACCTCAACACAGACGTCTAAATAAGGATGTTCAGACGTTTGGCATTCACATCTTAAAAGAAAAAGAGCAGAGCACTCGCAAACGTCTGGATTTATAGAGTCCGACGTCCGTCCAATGTGTGTTGTGCATACAAAGCCTAGGCAGACGTCTGAAGCTTTTCGCTCAAGACGTTTGACCCCCTTTATTGTAGATAACTCTGAATCTTCATCAACTTCGTGATAACGCCGGATCAATAGGAAATCAATAAGGACGAATGCGAGGCACACATAACAAATCTCCACATTGCCTCGCATTCTTAACACTCCACAAAATTAATAGTAGCTCCACCTTCACCATAAAACCTCTTAAGGGCTCAAATGAGTGCGATACACTTCAATTAAGTTCAAGCAACGCTCAAACTTCACAACTGAAAGAGACTTCATCAACATGTCGGCTGGATTATCCACCGTGCCAACCTTCTTCATAATAATCTTTTCTTTCTTAATGACTTCCTGCACAAACAAGTACCTCACATCAATGTGCTTCGTCCTATCATGATGCATCTGATCTTTCGTTAAGTGAATCGCGCTTTGGCTATCACAACAAACTATTATGGTATCCTTTTGAATACCAAGTTCTGAAAAGTCCTTTCAACTCGATCGTCTCCTTAACGGCCGCAACAACGGCCATATACTCCGTCTCCGTCGTAGACAACGCAACCGTAGGCTGTAACGAAGCACGCCAACTGATGGCACATCCTCCTAAAAAGAATACATAACCGGTGATCAATCTTCTTCTATCAAGATCACCTGCATAATCGGAATCGCTGAAACTAACCAAATTGTCGTTCTTTCCAAACGCCAACCCCATGTCAGACGTACCTCGCATGTATCGTAAAATCTATTTCACAGCTTGCCAATGGCCTTTACCTTGCCAATGGACTTTACCTGAAGATGCCATATAGCGAATAACAGCAGTAACATGTGAAATGTCGGGTCGTGTACAAACCATATCATACATAATGCTACTCACCATATTCGCATATGGATCATCCGACATATACTTAATCGCATCCTCTGTATGAGGTGATGAACGAGCTGAAAGTTTAAAATGAGTTGCCAACGGAGTACTTACAGATTTAGCTTCTGTCATGCCGAAACTCTCCAAAGATTTCTCAACATATCGCCGTTGAGACAAGTAAAGCTTTCCTCCTTTTCGATTGCGTCTTATCTCCATACCAAGTATTTTCTTATCCGCTCTTAAATCCTTGGTCTCAAACTTATCAATCAACCGTTCCTTTAAATTTTGAATATCAACCATATATCCTGCTGCTATCAATATATCAACATAAAATAGCAAGTATGTGAAAGAACCATCGACGAGTTTCTTACAATGAACACAGCTGTCACCCTTCTCGTAAACCCAATATCTATCATGGAGTCAAACTTCTTATACCAACGTCTAGGTGACTGCTTCAAACTATAGAGAGACTTCTCTAGCAAACAAACGTGGTCTTTTTTGCCTTTAACTTTAAAATCCTCAGGCTGTTGCATGTTGATCTTCTCTACCCAATCACCATGCAAGAATACGGTCTTTACATCGAGCTGCTCAAGCTCTAAATCTTGTATAGCTACTAAACCGAGCAAGATACGTATAGAGGTGTGTTTAACGACTAGAGAAAATACCTCATTGAAATCAACTCCCTGAACCTGCGATTAGCTTGTATCTGGTATCAACCGTCCCTTGGTCACCTTCTTTTTTCTTGAAAACCCACTTGCGGCCAACTACTTTCTTACCTCTGGACTTCACGAGCTTCCAAGTCTAGTTCTTGTGAAGAGACTCAATCTTTTCATTCGTAACGATTAACCAACGAGCTGAATTATCGGATGAGATGACTTCTTTATAGTTTGATAGTTCACTACTATCAACCGTCTTTGCAACAGACAGTGCATATGCCGCTAGATCATCGTAGTCATATCTTTGTGGTAGTCTAATGTCCCTTCTTTGTTGGTAACAAGCAAGCAAATACTCATCATCTTGGTACTGCTCATCATGAACTTCTTCAGACAATGGTGAAAGAGAGTTCTCCAGCGAATCCGAGCTTTCACCGAGCTTAATATCAACTCTCGGCTCGTCCTTCCTTGAATCGTCTACAACTGGAGATTCCTTATTTTTTGGCTTCAGCATAGTAGATTCATCAAAAGTCACATCTCTTCTAATCATAAATTTAGGCGACTTAGGTTCCGAACTCCACAATCTATAACCTTTCAACACCGGTAGCATAACCAAGAAATATGCACTTCTTCGCTCGAGAATCCAACTTGCTTTCACGGCAATGTCCATAAGTAGGGCAACCAAATATTTTAAGTGTTGAATAATCGGCGTGCTTCCCTAACCATACCTGCTCCGGTGTCTTGCTACCTAGCGTCGTATGAGATGACCGATTCATTATATAGCACGCCGTGTTTACCGCTTCTGCCCAAAACTGCTAGCTGAGCCGTGCATTAGACAACATGCACCGCGCTTTCTCCAAAAGAGTACGGTTCATTCGCTTCGCGACTCCATTCTGTGTGGTTTATGGAAAACGGTATAATGCTGAACCATCTCTTCATTTTTGCAGAAATTATTGAAATCTCCACCGTAAAACTCTAACCCGTTGTCAGCCTTAAGTCTTTTGATCTGCTTTTCTGTTTGCTTCTCAAGTAACGTCTTCCGTTACTTGAATATAGTACACATCACTTTTGTGTTTCAAGAAGTAAGATCTAAACCTTCTTAAAAAAATCATCAATGAACGTAAGCGGATACTTGGCACCGGTTCCTTTAGAAGCAACTAGAGAGGGTTCATAAAGATCCGAATGGACATAATCTAGAGTACCTTTCTTGTTGTGCACCGCCAAATTGAAGCTAACACGTTTTTGCTTCCCAAAGACGCAATATTCACAAAACTCCAGCTTCATCGTACTTTTCTCACCAAGTAGACCCTGTTTTGACAACTCGCCTCACTCATATGCCCGAGCCTTATATGCCAATCCGGAAGTCGTTGAACCCTGCAATGAATACAAGGATCTTTTATTCAAGCTCTTCATCATAACGAGAGCGTCTTTGGTTACCTTCAAAACTCCACCTTCAGCGGAAAACTTGTAACCCTTGTCATCGAGTGCCCCCAAAGAGATGAAATTCTTCTTCAAGTCGTGTATCTGCCTGACTTCCGCCAATGTCCTCACAACACCGTCAAATATCTTGACTTGGATCGTCCCTTTGCCAATAGCTCGACACGAACTATTGTTACCCATCAAAACCATTCCACCATCAACTGACTCGTAAGTGGTGAACAAATCCCTATTGGGACACATGTGGTAGGAACAACCCGAATCCATAATCCACTCGTTCCTGGATCGATGTGTGCTGTCAAGAACCACAAGATCTCTTTCTCCTTCCGTTATACTCGCCTCAGCCGAAGACTCCTTTGATTTGTCTTCTTGCTTTAGCTTGTTCTGTAACTTAAAGCAATCGGTTTTGAAGTGCCCTTTCTTCTTACAAAAATTGCAAGTCACGTTCTTAGCTTTGGATTTCGATCTAGACTCCTTTCTATTTGCTTCCGGATCTCTCTTCTCCGCACGCCCTCAAGCAAATAAGCCAGACGACGTACCATCCGCTTCGATAGAAGTTAACTCCTTGTTGATATTCTCCTTGTTCATCTAATTCTTCTTGACATTCTTGATTGAGATCGTATCTCGTTCATAAACCATGTTGTCAAGAAAGTACTTATATGAGGATGGTAACGAACACAATAAAAGAAGAGCCTGATCTTTTTCATCAATCTTAATATCAATTTTATCCAGATCTGTAATGATTGAATTAAATTCACCGACATGCGATTTGATTGGAGTGCCTTTTGACATACGAAGTGTGTAGAGACGCTGTTTTAATAGGAGTCGATTCGTGAGAGATTTTCTTAAATATAACTCCTCTAATTTCTTTAAATCAGCCACCGTCTTCTCCACCAAAATTTCTTGTAGAACTTCGTTTGTCATGTATAAGTGGATAGCCGCGAGGACCTTCTCATTCATCTCCTGCCAAGTTTCCTCTTTGTTATAGTGGAAGGCTTTTTATCCTTTCTGAGAATCACCTTCAAATTGTTTTGAGTCAAAACGGCAACCATACGGATTTGCCACAAACTGAAACTCATACTTCCCTCAAACTTCTCGATATCGAAATTCATGATTATCGGAGACATGATGTGGGATCAAATCAAAACACGATTTGCTAATGAACCCTAAACTTCAAAATCACGGTCTAAGAAAGTGGGGAAGAAGACGTAGTTGTCGTTATTCACCGTTGACCTAGATCGCAATTTTGAAGACCTAATGGTTCAATCCAAAAGATCCCAAACAACAACAAAGACGACAAGACGATCACGAAGCTAAACACAAACGATAAAGAGAAGAAACAAAACCACAAGCAAAATAGAAAATACGAGAATTTACAAATAGGCGAAGGCGAAGTTTTATTAATAACCAAAAGTGAAGTACAAATCGGTGGACGTATACAAATCCCTCTAATAACCCTAGCTCTCACAAAATAACAAAAGGGTACTTTCAAATTATCAAAAACTATCTTAAAGGCTATCAAATATAGGGCTAAAACATACTATCATATATGTAGCATACAAAAGATATTCCCATATAACTAATTTCCTAATTACAGAAAATATCCGGCCCAGAACATTGCATACGGTTGAAGGAACTGCTAGATGTCTGCCCAAGTAGCCATGAAACAACAGAGCAGCCCCAAATATCCGAACAATATTCGGACGTTTGGCATTCACATCTCAAAAGAGCAGAGCACTCGTAGACATATGGACTTATAGAGACAGACATCTGCCCAATGTATGCTGCGCATACAAAGCCTAGACAGGCGTCTGAAGCTTTCAACTCCATACGTCTGACCCCCTTTATTGTAGATAACTCTGAATCTTCACCAACTTCGTGATAAAGCCGGATCAACAGAAAATCAATAGGGACAAATGTGAGGCACACATAACGGTATTAACTGCTACTTATGAACCAGTGACCGGGTTTTCACACACACCATTGATTAGTCAAGCTTACATGCTTACAGCGGCATGCCTACAAGGACAAATATTCTAGGGTTTACAGTGGCACATCCATAGGGCATTGACATAACTAAACTTTTCGGTCCTCCCATAGTATTTAAGTTGTCTGACCCATGGATACACCTTAAGGAGGGACAATATATCAAATCAAATAAATCATGAATTATTACAAATGTGAGTAACAGTCATATTAATAACTTCACGAATCATGTGAAACCATAATCACCATCTGGTCCTCTTATATAAAAATAAATCATAAATAACATTCATGATCACAAGCATATTGAAATCAATAGGATGTTTAAGCTATGTAGTACACCACAGCTATGAAGTGGTCGTACCCTTGTCCGACACGTGGACACAACCGAACACGCGCTTGATACCGTGTTGGACACGTTGGGGCTATCTCTAAGGTTACTACGTTTTGAACATGATGTATGGTTGCTGACTTGTTGAAGAGACGAGAATCGTCCACCAAATGTGGTCAATTGGTGGAGGCATAACGATTTTTGTTTGGATTTGATAAGATTGAAGAGAAGGAAGAAGTAAAGAAGAAAGAAAAGACGGAAGAGTAAAAAGTCAAGAGGAAAAGAACTAAAAATATTTTGTAGTTGACAGTTTGCACACGAGGAAAAGAGGAAAATGTTAGCTTGGACATAGGTTTAATATTATTGTTATGCCATAATTGCACTCGACTATTAATTTATTTTATTTATAAGGGGCTCTCTAATGTGTAAAAAATATATCATTTATTTTGAAATTGAAGACAACATTTACTATCTTACAAACTTAACATTTTATAACTTATAATCTAAAGAGAAGATTGGAGGAAATTATTTCTTCAAACATAAGAATAGGCTTACATATAGCCATGTCCCCTAACCTAATTTTTTCCAAATTTGTCGGATCCCGTCGGCGTTTGTATTCGTGTTTTTGTCTGTGCCAATGCTTCATAGTGTTTGAGAACATGAATACAATAACTAGTAATCGTGACGTTTGAATACATAAGAGTGATGGAGAATCGAAAAATATATCATAAGTTATAAGATATCAGTCTATAGCTTACCTTGACAGTGAACCACCTGTTTTACCATGACTTCCGAAAGAAATATCAACTATCTTGAGACTCTAAAAAAATATACAACTAATATTGATATAAAACTTATAAAATTTCCAGGTCTATCTAAATTCTATTCACAATCGTTTTATCGTTGTTTAAAAATACATATTATTTTTTATATTGCTCTTATTTTTATACAATTGACCTAAGTATTAAATTGTTAGATAGAATTATAATAATTATCAAGGGCGTGAGGATAATTTTTAGGTTATAAATGCTTGTTGAAATCTAAGGGTTTGAAACAAAATATCTAAATTTACAAAGTTCGTAGAATAATTTTTCCGAGTCACAGATTCTAGGTTTGAAAATTGTACGACGGTTAAAAATAAATTGTTTGCCGTTTTAGAGACTTTATAGTATTTTTTTTATAGTGCAGCATGGTTGAAATTTTGTAAAAGGGGTTGACAGCTAATTATATTAATTACAGGGATCTGAGAATAATTTTAGGTTACTACCCATATAGCCAAAACTTAAGGGGTAGAAAACGAATTAATAAAATTCCAGGGACTAAATATTAATTATAAACTTGTAAAAATGTCATGATGGGTAAAAGCAAAATATATAATTTTTCAAGAACATGAACTAATTATCCTGACTAGACATGTGCATTATGGCTTGGGTTTGGGCTTAGGAAATGCAAAATTGTGCTATACAATTATATATAGGGCTTTGTATCAATATGAATTGAGTTTCTAGCATGGATTGGGTTTACGTATATGTGAATTCTGGAGGTTTATAATGATGAAATATTTGATTTCAGGCCAAACATATGGTCTCCAAATTATATATGGATGTATATGCATAATAAAAGTAAGTTGGGCTATAATAATAAAATAATTTCGGACCTTACTAACACAAAATAAATAAATCCAGAAATTGTATTATCTTCTAATTCTTTCTTAATTATTACCGATCTATCACAAAGTATCTATACACTATCATAAAAGTTATGTTTTCACTTAAATGCTCTAAACTTTTCAATTATACTTGATCAACATAAAGAGAAATATTAGTATCAAATTAGAAAACTAAATCTTACCAATGTTTCGAATTTTGCGAAGTATTTGCAACTGATGTTCCTATCCATACCAAATTCTTCTTCTTCTTCTTCCCTCTCTCTCTCTCTCTCTCACACCCCCACACACCCACACCCCCCCCCTCTCTCTCTCACACACACACACCCACACACCCCCACACACATTATGATGAGGAATTTCTGTTTTTGCTCTCTAATAAAAACAGAATAGATAAAACACCAGGGATATTAATAGAGATAAGGAACACAATAGATAATTGAAGACCAACTATAGATATCTACCTTAACCAAGAATTCATTTTATTATATAACTTTAACTAATATAGATCTGAACCGTTATAGATCTAGACGTTGTGTGTGTGTGTGTGTTCTTGTTGTTAGATATTCTTGTCATAATATATATTTTATAATATCTTAAATTTATTTTTAGGTTATAACAAATCGATCTACTTAAAGAGCAAAATGTGATTTTAAAATGTGGGATTATATATATTTGACCGGCATGTTCTTGTTATTGAAGGCAGGTTCCTCATGTTGTTCTTTTGGACGATGAAGATATACAACCTATGTCACAGGGTGGCGATCCTTCTGATAATTGGTGAATTGAAGTTTTCACTCGTACATGACTACCTCTTAATTACTCATGGACGCACCTAATTATCGCATTAAGCTCTTTCTTTATTTACTGATGTATTTTTTTCTGTTCCCAAGGGAGGAGCGAACTGTATTTTATCCTTCAAGGTGCATGTCTGGAAAATCGATCCATGCAGATTTATATTAATTAATAGCCAATATATATTCACGTTAAACGATCTAGGTTTTCTATGGACAGGGGTGACCCAGAATGCGTGGAGCTATCTTATTCAGACTTAAAATGCCTAGATCCTTGATCGTATTTGTCATCACCGATAATGAAATACTACATTCAGTATGTTTCACCCGTTAATTTCGTGATGCCTCATCAACCTGCTAGAATACATTTACTTCAGGATCTTTTTATGATATGTTTACCAATTCGTTATGACAAATTACCTCGTAAGTAACCATTTGCTTAAATTTCTGCTGCTATTATGGGGTTACTTTGTATTGTGAAATAATAGATGCACATAAATATCCTATTTAAATTATTACTTCTATAATCGCCCCCCTTCACGTCTTAGATGTGTGAAATGCTAATTAGATGTGTGAAATGTTAATGTATACTATTATATCAAGTATAGAAATAGAATCATGTCACCAAATCATGTCTTCTGGATAAGGAGAATCAAACAGTTCATACCAACGTGCAACAACAAAATTCTAGCTCATTTTGTAAATTGCAAGGTGAATGCTGTAGTGGGTTTGGTCTGCGGATTTATGCCTAGTTGCTGTTAGTTTTTACTCGGAAATACATCTGTGCTATTTTATTCTCTACAATGCTGCATGAAATTGTTTTCTAGGTTTCGTCGTATTGTTGTAGTAACCAGATTTGCATGTGCTGCAGGCACCTTCAAAGATTACCATCTCTTATGGTTAAGAGAAGAGAGGAGTGTCATATATTCAACACATACTTCTACAGTAAACTTGAAGAAGCGATGGCTTGCAAGGTATCCATTTTCGAGCACATGAAAACGATAAGGAATCAATTGTGTACATGAATACGTCACTTTTGAAATGCAGTACAGATGATGCCAGTTATAGCGCCCTTTACATTTTCTTTAAGAAATGAAACTGTCATTTATTCCAAAATATTTAATTACCTCATTCTCATAAATCCAGATAAAAGCAAGCCAAGTTCCTTCTACCACGTCGCAACAGCACTTAAATCGCAAAGCCTGCAGAAATTCTAGTTTAAGGGCTAGAAGATGATGATTCAGTAGCACTTTTGGCTTCTAATTTTTTTGTAATGACTAAAGAAAATGGTAATAGTGCACAAAGTTCGTCCTTAAAAAGGATCAAACCTTCCCTATTCTAGAAGAAGAAAGATGAACTGCCTCGAGCATGTATTTTTGGAAAACCTCAAAATGCACCAAGCCTCCTGCTTTTAATGGCAGGCACATTATTCAATCATCAATTAAGCATATATAGCACGCATAAGTGGAGACAGATATTTTTGGTCTCCATTGCAAAACTATCAGATACTTAGTATTTACAGTCAATACCATTTTCCTCATATTAACCTGTAATACTCTCCACACCATTAGGAATAGGACTTGCTCTATTTTACAAGAAAATGTTGATTTTGTAAGTTGTTGCTTCCAGGTTCCTTTAACAATTAACAGTTCCTTATAATCTCTTTTGCTGTCCAAATTTGCTGAACAATATGCTGTAACATGCCACCCTTTGATATGATGTTTGAGTATGCATGTCTTCTGATTATTAACGCATTAGAGCTATACTTTATTGTAAGAAAATATGTGATGAATGAGATGCATGTTTGACTTGCGCGTCTCATGTTATAGGATGATAGAGCCACATCTTTCTTGAAGTTGAGGCGCTGGTGGAAAGGCATAGATATATTTCAGAAAGCGTATATCTTTTTGCCGATTCATGGAGAGTAAGTTGATTTTTTGGCTTGCAATTGCCAATTTTCTATTTCTATTTTCCATATTCATTGGCTTATTCCTTTCATGAATTTGAACGAACCTTTTATTTTATATTTTCTTTATCCAAAGCAGGTCAGAATTGTAAATGAATATCATAGAATATTAAAATTATATTTGTTCAAATAAATATATGAAGCAAGTTAGTTTGCAGAGGTTTCTTTTTGAACTTTTGATCTCATATTTAGTGTTTTGAGCAGCTCCATATATTACATAGTTAATTCACAATGGATATTTATGTTTTTGATACAAAAACAAAAAGACACTTCACTGGGGAGAACTTCCAGGATAATGAATGTTACACAACTTACACTATGAATCATGATACTCATGAGGAAAGTACAAGATGGTTTTTGGGCATCCTTCCACTTCTGATTGATGCTTAGAGGGTCCAAGTATAAAACATCAGGATCTTCTTGGATCTCTTCTTGCTGCTGACCTTTCGCATTCCTACACTAGACCGTATGAGCATGTTATTCCAATGAATCACCATTCTCTGGGGCATTGAGTGTGAACAATGTAACTAAATGAATAGATGTGCATTCGTGCATGCATTACATTACAAATAGTGGTGTAATTTGTTCTCGTTCTTATAGTTTTTACTCAAGTACAAGTTGTGGTCAGGAATTTTGTAATACGAATAGTGGCGTTACTTTTCTTGTATAGCTTTTGCTGAAGTATTGGTTCTTGTTTCTTGCATAAATCACTAATGTGTGCTTTTTAATGAAATTAGTATACATTGGAGCTTGGTGATTATCTGTATCCCAGCAAAGGAAGATGAAACGGGGCTGATTATACTTCATTTGGATTCACTGAGGCTTCACTCTAGCAGTCAAATATTTTCTATAGTAGCTAGGTAAAGTTCAGATTAAAAGAAATTCTTTGTTTTGAAAATACTTGTTCTCCAAAGAAATTGGGATAATTTGTGCCATGTAGCTATCTGAAAGAAGAATGGAACTACATAAATCAAAATGCACCTCCTCGAGAACTTCCACTTTCAGGAAGGATATGGAAACACCTTCCTCGCAGGATCGAGAAGGAAAAAATTACGGTACACAACTGTTTCAACTAGGCCTTTAACAAGTTAAATGCTCTGCAAACTATTACAGTTGCTATCTGACCGTCTGACGAAACACTGACCAATGTCCTTGATCCTTTTTTTATTTACAATCCTTCTTTTCTACTCTTTACCGTGCTTGATGATTGCATCTCCTTATATTCTCCTTGTTTTATTCTGCTTTCTGCTATCAGGTTCCTCAGCAGAAGAACGAATACGATTGTGGCCTTTTCGTGCTTTATTTTATCCAGCGCTTTATCGAAGAGGCTCCCAGAAGGCTGAAAAAGAAAGATCTATCTATGGTTAGAACACTAACTACATTAGAAATTTGTTTAAGGTTTTTTTGGGTTAGGAGAAATGGACTTGCATGCAGCAAAAAGATATTTATTTATTCGGACCCCCAAATCTTTGGTATTTCTAAAAGAGAACCCAAGATCTACATTTTTCTTGGGGGGGGGGGGGAGAGTAGTGTTTGGAGAAAGAAGAAGGGATACTAACCTAATTAAACTCATGTTTACTACCCACTAGCATGGACGCGTGCGCACGCACAGCGAAATTTTGCAGTTTCGGAAAATAATTGTTTCCTATTGATGATTATCCTATAACATAAGATTAAACCTGCGAAAACCCTCTCGGGAAAAAAAAGCAAAAGTAAATTCTTACAGAATTAATCGACAGCTTGATCCTCGAAGGTCATATATGTGTCATACCATTTTAATGCAATGGCGTTCGAGGATAGTGAATTCTTTTGCCTTTTATTATTGCTCTAAAAATGCTATAATTTTCCTAATGTACTAGTTATCTAACCAAATCTGTCCCGTTGCCTTCCCGAAAATCTAAATTCAAATCATACTACAACTCAACCTTAGCTATAGGATGATTGGAGATTTAAATTTTTATGCATAAAATCGTCAAAAATCGAGGTTTAGTGAAGCTTAATCTTTATCAAGGTTTAAAAAAAAGAAGGAAAAAAAGAGCTTCCTAATTTCAAATTAGAGGACTAAATGAAATTCGAAACCAAATCAGGAATCTGATGTAATTTTTTAAGCCCATATACTATTGAGCCATATGAGGAGCTCAGTTAAAGTCGATACCAATGTTGGGCCAAGTTAAACTCAAGGCTATGATTTGGGTTGGGTAAGATAAAAAGGATCCAAATTATGGGGGCTTATAAAGTAAATGGAATAACAAATGAGAGACCAAAACTAATTTTGCAGCCGCGGACGCTTTCCGCGGAACGCACATGGGTGGAAGAGGAAAAAATTGAGCCCGATTTTGTCCTCTTCCGCCTAGCTTTTTATAATAAACATAGATAGATTGATTGGACGTCAGGTTAGAAATCATGAAAGTTAAGTAACAACTAATATATATTGAAAAATTGGGTGTCCTTTTGAAAAAAATGAAAATATGGGGGTCATTCTCAGAAATACCAAACATCTGGAGGTCCAATTTTTTTATAAAAAAAAGTACCCATATATCGCGATTGTTCCGGATCAACATTTTAAGAATTGGATACAAATTTGTGAAATGCAACAATATTTTGGAGCATGTCCTGCAACTTAGGCAGCATTAACACTTCTATTTGCTCGTCATGTTCTTGTCAATGTCTGCATATTAGATATTCAGATACTCCGCCAACATCGTGTCCGAAATACATGACCGTTTTGGCCCAAATTAAATGTGTCCAACACCTTCTACATGGCGCAAAGGTTTAGAAATAAGAACGTACATATATGGACAACTTCGATATCTTCGAGAATGCATGAATATTAATTACTTCAAAATTTACTCAGGACGGTTTAGTGCTAGGAGTAGAAGTCCATACCGAATGTGAATGATGAAGTCGGTCAATGAAAAGCCGGCTCCAATTAAAAAGGGTTGATATTTTGTTTGTTTTACTCCTATGGATTTTTTTAATTGTGTGTTTTACTTTTAGTTATATATTTGTATTTGTTTGTGTTGAAGGAAACTTATATTTATGGATGAAAGTTATAACCTTGATTTTATTTTTGTTGTGCTTTTAAAGTTATAATGGTGCATGATTCTTTTCATAATTTTGATTATATCATGTTTAACACACACACACACACACACACGCTTTGTAGGCTGCAACCAATTTGAGTGCAACATTCGTTGAAAACTTGAGAAATAATTCTCTGCATTTGTTAACGGTGTCACATCATCCCTGCAGATTACTTTTATTGCAAATTAAAAATGTTACACATAACTTTGGATTTGAAATCCAATAACAGTTAAAATCAAGGAAATGATGAATTCAGGGTTAATTAATTACAACAAAGGTTGCATAATACAGGAAACCAATAGCCCCTTAATTAATTTTCTTGCTTTCTTTTTTTTCCCCTCGACAGTTTGGCAAAAAGTGGTTCCGCCCCGAAGAGGCTTCTGGGTTGAGAAAGAGAATACGAGATTTACTTCTCAAAGAATTTCAATGTAAATTGACGAATGGAATTCAATAATCAGGTGCGTTCTCTAGTTCATCCAAATATGGTGGATAACGATGTTAGCCAAAAGTTATCCAAGCATTCGTACAGTTCCCATTGGATATCTTATCACCTGTGGAATCATCTTGAATCATGCGAGCCTTGTCGAGCTAAACCTCCCATTTCTGGTTTTGTTTGATATGGAAGTTGAGAAGAATTTGTGAGAAAATTTTGATGGAAGAAATGTATTATAAGATGATCAAAATAATGTTTGTACAAGTCGATTAATGGCTTTATTCAATTTCTATACAGACGACTCCTTTCATTATCGAACACAGTTTTGAGGTATGGTTCATGGTTTTATGCCAGTTCATTACTCTTGTATTCCAAGAATCTTGTATTCTAAGACCCAAATGTGGAGTGTTCAGTCTTTGTACAATGCAATTCAGGGTTTTATACTTGATTTCTGTACTGTTTTTTCGCTGCAGTTCATGGTTTTGCTCAATTTCTATACTGTTTTTACTCTATCATGCTTGTTCTGGACAGTTAATAAGGGAGATTTTCCATATACTGATCGCAGATAATATTTTAGCATGGGCTTTATGTTAGATTGACAATGGATGTGAAAGATGCCGATATATGTGCAATGGCTTGCTTTATGAACACATTTGTTTATTCATATCGACATCGCAATTATAATATTAACTGTTAATTTCATATAATACATAATGATCATCTCCAATACATTAGAAAGTTCATCAATAATCTAACCCACACAAAGTTGGAAAAAAAAATCTTTACATAAAATGATTCCTACCCAGTTAACTTTGGGTTGCCACAACGTAGTCTCAGCTCAATTTCTTTGGAAATGGGCCCCGTTTTTGGAGTAGAATTGCTCGCCTTTTCTGCAAAGTATTATAATAATTTGGTCAGATAGCATGAAGCCTTCTGCAGATTTGAGCTTATAACAGAGGATGTCACTCTTGTTCAAAAGCTATATTTTGCTCTCTAATTTAAGAGTATTATGTTTTTTTTTCCTTTTTCCTTTTTTCATTTCTGCATATTTTTTGTTTGGCTGAATTGCAGGATATGCCCCTCAGGGTATTTCAGCATAGCAGGAAATACCCCCCTTTTCAAAACCTGCACTTAGCTTGCTCCAAGTTTAACGGTGTTAATATTTCCGTTGAATCAAATCATTCTTTCCAAAAATTCCCTTCAACTTCTGTTGTTTTCTGCAGTTGTTTATTGAGTGTTTTGGGAATAAAAAATGACACTAACAACAAATTTGGCGGCCGTTAAATCAAGGGGCAGGTTTTGAAAGAGAAGTATTCCTCGCAAAGTAGCCTGTTTCATTTATTAAGATAACCCTCTAAGTTATAACGGTCATTAAAATAGGTGGCATAGTGAAACTTCTGCAAAGTAGGGGATTGAAATTGAGGAATGATTCTGCTATACATGCGAAAATGAGGAAGTTTTCCAGCAATTTGGCTTAAACAATTTTGATACCAAATTAGGGGCCTTGGCGCTGGCCCAAGAACCACAATCATCCTCTCCTTTGATCCGGAGGGATCATTCCTCCGCCTTTGGATGCATCGATGGCCTCCAACATTGCGACCACTTCATCCATCTCCGGTCTCTTGTCAGGGTTCGCATCTCAGCATCTCTTCATAACATTCGCTAGCGAGTTCGGACAGCACCTTGGGATTTCTGGCCTCAAGTTCTGCATTTAAAGATTGTAAATCTCAAATTTTTTGGACAAAATTTTTGATCCAAATGCTTGAATGATGAGGTTTGAATCCAGGATTCCTTAAAATGCAGTGCTTTGATATCTTGATGAGAATTGTCATATGCAAAAGCTCAACTCCATAGGTTATGGATTAACAATCCGTATCAGGCTAATGTAAATCTTAGCAGTTCCCCTTCGCACACATCAACATTTTAAGAATTGGATACAAATTTGTGAAATGCAACAATATTTTGGAGCATGTCCTGCAACTTAGGCAGCATTAACACTTCTATTTGCTCGTCATGTTCTTGTCAATGTCTGCATATTAGATATTCAGATACTCCGCCAACATCGTGTCCGAAATACATGACCGTTTTGGCCCAAATTAAATGTGTCCAACACCTTCTACATGGCGCAAAGGTTTAGAAATAAGAACGTACATATATGGACAACTTCGATATCTTCGAGAATGCATGAATATTAATTACTTCAAAATTTACTCAGGACGGTTTAGTGCTAGGAGTAGAAGTCCATACCGAATGTGAATGATGAAGTCGGTCAATGAAAAGCCGGCTCCAATTAAAAAGGGTTGATATTTTGTTTGTTTTACTCCTATGGATTTTTTTAATTGTGTGTTTTACTTTTAGTTATATATTTGTATTTGTTTGTGTTGAAGGAAACTTATATTTATGGATGAAAGTTATAACCTTGATTTTATTTTTGTTGTGCTTTTAAAGTTATAATGGTGCATGATTCTTTTCATAATTTTGATTATATCATGTTTAACACACACACACACATGCTTTGTAAGCTGCAACCAATTTGAGGGCAACATTCGTTGAAAACTTAAGAAATAATTCTCCGCATTTGTTAACGGTGTCACATCATCCCCGCAGATTTCTTTTATTGCAAATTTAAAATGTAACACACAACTTTGGATTTGAAATCCAATAACAGTTAAAATCAAGGAAATGATGAATGCAGGGTTAATTAATTACAACAAAGGTTGCATAATACAGGAAACCAATAGCCCCTTAATTAATTTTCTTGCTTTCTGTTTTTTCCGCTTGACAGTTTGGCAAAAAGTGGTTCCTCCCCGAAGAGGCTTCTGGGTTGAGAAGGAGAATACGAGATTTACTTCTCAAAGAATTTCAATGTAAAACGACGAATGGAATTCAATAATCAGGTGCGTTCTCTAGTTCATCCAAATATGGTGGATAACGATGTTAGCCAAAAGTTATCCAAGCATTCTTACAGTTCCCATTGGATATCTCATCACCTGTGGAATCATCTTGGATCATGCGTGTCTTGTCGCTTTAAACCTCCCATTTCTGGATTTGTTTGATATGGAAGTTGAGAAGAATTTGTGAGAAAATTTTGATGGAAGAAATGTATTATAAGATTTTCAAAAAAATGTTTTGTACATGTCGATTAATGGCTTTATTCAATTTCTATACAGACGACTCCTTTCATTATCGAACACAGTTTTGAGGTATGGTTCATGGTTTTATGCCAGTTCATTACTCTTGTATTCTAAGAATCTTGTATTCTAAGACCCAAATGCAGAGCGTTCGGTCTTTGTACAATGCAATTAAGGGTTTTATACTTGATATCTGTACCGCTTTTTCGCTGCAGTTCTTGGTTTTGCTCAATTTCTATACTGTTTTTACTCTATCATGCTTGTTCTGGACAGTTAATAAGGGAGATTTTCCATTTACTGCAAACTATAAACAATCCATAGCGACACTAAATTTGAAATTTGTTCATTTAAAGAAAATTGACAATTCACAGATAACATTTGAGCATGGGGGCTTTATGTTTGGATTGACAATGGCTGTGAAAGATGCCGATATATGTGCAATGGCTTGCTTTATGAACACATTTGTTTATTCATATTGGCATCGTAATTATAATATTAACTGTTGTTAATTTCATATAATACATAATGATCATCTCCAATACATTAGAAAGTTCATCAATAATCTAACCCACACAAAGTAGAAAAAAAATCTTTACATAAAATGATTCCTTGCCAGTTAACTTCGGGTTGCCACAACATAGTCTCAGATCAATTTCTTTAGAAACGGGCCCGTTTTTGGAGTAGAATCGCTCGCCTTCTCTGCAAAGTATTATAATAATTTGGTCAGATAGCATGAAGTCACTCTTGTTCAAAAGCTATATTTTGCTCTCTAATTTAACAGTAATATATTTTTTTCCTTTCTCTTTTTCTCATTTCTGCATATTTTTTGTTTGGCTGAATTGCAGGATATGCCCCTCAGGGTTTTTCAGCATAGCAAGAAATACCCCACTTTTCAAAACCTGCACTTTGCGTGCTCCAAGTTTACCGGTGTGCTCCAAGTTTACTGGTGTTAATATTTCCGTTGAATCAAATCATTCTTTCCAAAAATTCCCTTCAACTTCTGTTGTTTTTCTGCAGTTGTTTATTAAGTGTTTTGGGAATAAAAAATGACACTAACAACAAATTTGATGGCCGTTAAATCAAGGGGAAGGTTTTGAAAGAGAAGTATTCCTCGCAAAGTAGCCTGTTTCATTTATTAAGATAACCCTTATGACGGTCATTAAAATAGGTGGCATAGTGAAACTTCTGCAAAGTAAGGGATTGAAATTGAGGAATGATTCTGCTATACATGCGAAAATGAGGAAGTTTTCCAGCAATTTGGATTAAACGATTTTGATACCAAATTAGGGGCCTCTGCGCTGGCCCAAGAACCACAAGCATCCTCTCCTTTGATCCGGAGGGATCATTCCTCCGCCTTTGGATGCATCGATGGCCTCCAACATTGCGACTACTTCATCCATCTCCGGTCTCTTGTCAGGGTTCGCATCCCAGCATCTCTTCATAACATTCGCTAGCGAGTTCGGACAGCACCTTGGGATTTCTGGCCTCAAGTTCTGCATTTAAAGATTGTAAATCTCAAAATTTTTGATCCAAATGCTTGAACTAAGCATATTAACTTTTAGCACTTCGGCGTAGTAGAGGGGAGTACAAATTGTTAATGATGAGGTTTGAATCCAGGATTCCTTAAAATGCAGTGCTTTGATATCTTGATGAGAATTGTCATATGCAAAAGCTTAACTCCATAGGTTATGGATTAACAATCCGTATCAGGCTAATGTAAATCTTAGCAGTTCCCCTTCGCACACATCAAAAGGCCTCGAGCAGAAATATGACTCGTTTAGAAAGAATTAATGAAAGTAAACAAATATTTTGTTTGTTGAATGCAAAACCTCTTGAAATCTGGTGCTCTCATACCAAATCAAAGACCCGCCTTACCTAAAAGCTTACCAAAAGATTAAGACGATGAATTTTGTATTAACAATGCATTCTCCACCTAACCGAACAGTCAAGGGTTGCGTATGACTCGTCTATCATTCAGGAAAGGAATTATAGCTTACCTGCCTTACAACTGCAGATGTAACCTCTGAGAAACTTAGATCCGGATAAGGCATATCACAACAATAAATCTCCCAAAGGCAGATACCGAAGCTATAAACATCACACTTTCTGTTATAGGGGTTTCCATTTAGTACCTTCAATTAGTAAAAAGACGAGTGAACAGTTGAAAGTACAGAAAACTTCTAAGCACTAGGGAAAATATGTTATTAGGAGCATCATGTTAATGTAACTTGTCGGAAAAATCATATGCCAGAATAAGCTACATGGTTTCGAATTTACTCATAACATTTTTAAAAAAAAATTGTTAACTCGATAAGGGTACATAAAAATAGGGTCGGGAATCCAAAAAAACAGAAGAGACAAATCAGAAAAATATATATATCATAATAGCTTTGCTTTCTCATGCATGATATGCAAATTGTGTATTAATAAGATGCATGCATACTTCCAAGTTCTTATTTTTTTCTTGGCAGTTGAAAAGTTTCAGATATATAATCAAAATAGATAAATAATTAAGCAGCCATATTTTTAGAGATAAACAAAGATTAGAAAAAAAAACTTATTATGAAACAATTTTGATGCAACAAGAGAAAGCATGCCTCAGGTGCCATGTAACCAAGAGTTCCAGTCTCGCCCGTCATGTCATTTGGATTCTGTGCCTCGACACGGGCAACACCAAAGTCTGCTATTTTTACGGTTCTTGACTTATCAAGAAGCATATTCTCCGTCTTCACGTCTCGGTGCACGATTTTCTTTGAATGAAGATAGCTCAACCTGTACGATTCAAGCACTTTTAATATGAAAGGTTAAAGGATATCATGTGAAGTTTGAGTCGTAATAGTACATCTACCCAATCCAGTCACATAAAGCTAACATGAGACATTAATAGTTATGATCTAACAATTTTGAAATTTAAATATAATGCTCACCCTCTAGCAAGATCAAGAGCTAGTTGGGAAACAACTTTGAAGGCTAGCTTTCTTCGGCGGTTCTTTATAAGATATGTCTTTAGGGTACCCCCTTGAAGGTACTCCACAACAACACAGCAAACACTAGTTGGCATCCCGAGCACACCGTTATCTGTTTGAATAGTTAGGCCAGTTGCACCCATCGTAGCCCCTAAAAACTGTAAGCACATATATTTTTTTTTTATGGATTTGAGTTTGTTACTCTAAAAATTTCAACAGGAAAATAAAATAAATTAAGAAGAAAGGGATGCAAAGAATTAAATCAGCATTAAGGGTAACATAATTAACGGAACTCTCATAAAATTTTGCAAGCTAGTCAATGCCGTTTACCAAGGTTCCTAGATAATTTTTCGACTACCCAAAGTAAGAGACTTAGGGATATGTTGGATTCAGATGAGCTTATGAGATTTGCACACCTTTTTAAGACTAATCACCCCGAAATCTATATACCTAAAACATAATCAAATCCCTAATTTGAAGCAATCAAATTGAATTAACTGGTAGTTTTTTAAGGTGCATAATTTATCTATATAACCAATGAAAACAATTCCCTGCATTGTAATTTATAATTGGAGTAGACATAATTTATATACGCAATCTGAATAATTTACTTGTTTGCTAGCTGTTAAAGCATTTCTAGTGAGGATCAAAAAAGAAGATCAGGCTAAGTATTGAAAATTCACAATATAAGAATCGTTAGCTGATAATATTGAGTGTAAGTCCTACAATGATGAAGCTATAGAAATTGAAGTGTATGAATCTGTTATGATGTAATGGACGGCTATGATGTATTCTGGATATATTTATAATAAGTTATGATGCCTATATAAAGTGGTGATGGGTTACGGTTTTATAACCATCACAATTATCCCCAAATCAATGTTTCACATGGTATTAGAGCCTTTCCCAACACCTAACACCTAGCCGCCCCCTTCTACTCGCTGCCACCACACCGCTCACCACCAAACACCACCATCGTGCCAAGTCGCCAAAGCCCCTCGCTGCCGCTGCTGCGCCAAGGCCCCTCGATGCCGCTGCCCTCGCTACCCCCGAACCCAATCCTGATCAGATCGACACCATCAGCAGATCTTCCATCGCCTCGCCGTCCAAGCCCATCAAAATAAACTTCAGCAAGATCTTCCATGGTGAAACTTTACTGACTACAAAATTTGATTCTGCACAAAGTTATGGATGTAGAAAAGCAAGTGGCTTTAGGAATTTAATCAAGAGTTAAAGAGATGGCTTACAATGTTATCAAACCATGTGGTTTGAGGATATTGACAAGACTATTTAAACTACCAATTTCACCTTAACTCTGTTTTTTCGTGCACACGCACAGGCTGGATTTATAAGCTCATCGATGATTCTTATTACCGTTGCTACAGTAATCCGAAGTGATGGAGCTGTCGGAGTTCGATCATGGATCCATTTGAGGTGTTGTGATCGCTGATTGGATCTTGAGAGATCAATCACGGTGTTTGGGTGGAATCTTCGTAGAGTCCTTTCTTGGATTGTTGGAGACTTTGTTCCTTAATTAGTTGTTGGTGTTCATCTATCGATTCTAATATGCACTTTTAGGATGGCTGCATCCGATTCAGCCTCATCAGGTTTTACAGAGGAGGAGATATTACAGCTCAGGAATCTTCTCTTGAATATCTGCATCCTCTTTGAGGTCACATTCTCCCATTACAATTATGGCCAAAGTGAAGGCAATAGTGGTTTTCTTCCATCAACTTTTCCTACTACGTCTTGGATAATAAATTCAGATGTACTAGATCATATGACCGGGAAGTCAGATGTATTCACTTTATTGTTCTCTACTTCATGTAGCAATCATATTAGTGTGGCAAATGGTTCCACCTCTAAGGTGGAAGCCGCTGGTTCTACCCTTTCTACTCCATCTTTATTTGTATTTTCAGTTTTATATGTTCCGACATTTCTTTTTAGGTTACCATCTGTTAGCAAACTTGTGCATCCGTTAAAATGTTCGGGAACATTTTCTCTATCTGGTTGTGTTATGCAGGATTTGGTTCAGGGCATGAACGTGGAGGCTTGTACTATATGGATAGACATACATTTACAACTTGTTCTATCGCTGCGGCTCCTCTTGAGGTCCCTTGTAGATTAGGTCATCCATATTTAGAAAATTTTAAAAACCTTGTTTTTTACCTTAGTCATTTGTCTACTCTTAAGTGTGAGTCTTGTGAAATGGGAAAGCATCACCGTGCTTCTTATCCTTCTAGACTTAATAATAGGGCTACCAGTCTATTTGAGATTGTATATTCTGATATATGAGGTCCATGTCCTGTTGTGTCAAACCGTAGATACCGTTATTTTATGACTTTTATCGATAATTTCTCTAGAGTGACAAGGTTGTATATTTTGAAATCGAGATCTGAAGTGTTACTTGTTTTTAAATCCTTTTATACTGAAGTTAAAAATCAATTTGGTAAATCTGTTAAAATTTTGCGAACCGATAATACCAAAAGAATACTTCAGCTCAGACTTTCGGCAATTCTTGGATTCCTTTAGTATTGTCCATCAATCCTCACGTCTTTACACACCTCAACAAAATAGGGTATCGTAGAGAAAGAATAGGCATTTATTAGAGTTCATACGCACTCTGTTGATTCATATGCAAGTCTCAAAACATTTTTGGGACGATGCCGTGTTTACTGCGTGTCATTTGATTAATCGCATACCGAGTTCTATTTTGAATGGACAGATATCCTATTCCGTTTTATTTCCCTCTAGGCCATCTTTTCCTCTACCTCCAAGAGTATTTAGATGCACCTGCTTTGTTCATGACCATCGTCCCGGGGTATCCAAACTTGATCCAAAAACTCTTCGATGTGCCTTTCTTGGATATTCTTGGGATCAAAAGGGTTATAAGTGCTATAGTAGAGTTCGAGTGTTCGTATTGGCGGATGTCACTTTTCATGAGAACACTCCATATTTTTTCTTTACTTATTCATCTCCATCTGTCCGTGAGGATTTCTCTATCGATGAGTTTGATGTTTTAGCTGCCCCATCCACTCCTGTTCCAATCGAATCTTCTGTAGACCAGACCAAGGAACTAATGCAAGAACTGGTTACTTGGATGTATACCAGATGGGTACAACAGCCTCCAGCTTCAGCCGAGCTGCCACCGGTCACCCCTCCAACTCTGGATCCCTCTAAGTTAGACGTTCCACCGGTCACCCTTCCAACTCCAGCTCCTGATCCCTTTGAGTTAGACGTTCCTATTGCCTTTAGGAAGGGTACTCGCACTATTACTCCTCGATATCCCACCAGTGAGTATGTTAAATATGCACGATTGTCTCCTTCATATCTTGCATTCATTTCATCCTTAGATTCTCTCTTCCCAATTCAGTATCTGATGCACTGGCTAATTCTGGTTGGAAAAGAGCAATGAATGAGGAAATGATAGCATTACGCCTTAATGGCACATGGGATCTTACTTGTCTTCCTGTTGGGAAAAAGGCAGTTGATTGCCTGCCGATGAGTATATACTATTAAGTTGAATTCTGATGGCTCTCTTGCTCGTATGAAAGCTCGTTTGGTGGCGAAAGGATACTCATAGACTTGCGGGGTCGATTATAACAGGACTCTCTCCCGTAGCCCAAGATGACCTTCGTTCGCATCTTTTTATCACTGGCTGCCACATATCATTGGCCTTTACATCAACTTGATGTGAAGAATACATTTCTACATGGTACCTTGCAGGAAGAAGTATATATGGAGCAACCGCCAGGCTTTGTTGCTCAAGAAGAGTCTGGGCTTGTTTGCAAGCTCAAGAGATCGTTGTATGACCTCAAGCAGTCTCCACGTGCATGATTTGAGAGACTGACAAATGTTGCTAGGACCCTTGTTTTACGAAGATCCAACAACGATCATTCGGTTTTCTATCGGAATGTCGAAATGAAAGAGGATCCTTATGGTCGTCTATGTGGATGATATTGTTATTATAGGAGATGCTAAGAGAGGGATTTCTGACTTGAAGGCTCATCTTTAGAAGCAATTTTGCACCAAAGACCTAGGGGAGTTGAAATACTTTATAGGCATTGAAGTATCGAGGTCACCGAAGGAAGGGATTTTCGTCACTCAACGAAAAAATATATCCTTGATATGCTCTCGGAGGCTGGTATTTCTGGTTATAGGCCCATTGTCACGTCCCACACCCAATACAGAGAGTATTGTCCGCTCTGGCCGAACCCGCACAGTTTTGTCTTTCGGGAAGAACAGGACCCGACTAGGGGCCACTTCCCAGGAGGTCACCCATCCCAGAACTTCCCTGGCTCGAGCACGCTTAACTACGAAGTTCTTAAGCTCCTGTAGTGCCGATTCACTTAAAAAGTGCCTCTGTATTGAAGAGTGGTATCATTCCATTTATAGTACAGATCTGCCCTCTTTCGGAATGTATTGCGAAGATTCCCTATTGTTCTACAGTTGACCCCACGGATTCAAGAGATGGCCCCCCGCCCCTAGACATAACACTTGGCGTGGCACTTTGTTCCGTGTGGCACTTTGTTCCGTAAGCAAGAACCGGGTCCCGACATTCTCCCCACCTTTGAACAATGGTTCGTTCTCGAACCACAAATCTACTATTGAGAGACTAGCTCTGATACCAACAAAACAATGTCATGCACCGCTTCCCAAAATACGGAATACGGGAGGCAACTAAGCCAGCTATGCTCCTACGGTCAGGAAACAATCCGCCGTAGTCACACTTCGGCTTCTAGCATTACATGGTAATCAGTAAATACAGCACAGAAGAAAAGAAAACACATCACTAGTTTATTGCACCAACTTTCATTGTTCACAGTTTACAATGGTTCGAAAGAAAAAGAAACTACTAACCAAGTGCGAATACAAGGTTGATTTATGGAAAGCGGTAAAAGCACTGAAGGCACGACCGTCTAGATCTCTGCGAGCTCGAATGGTAGGTCTGACTCCTGAACTGGGTCATTTCCAAGCTCTGAGCATGCATACTCAGGTCGTCAGGACGACGCAATAGCAATATTATGATAATAGTAATGAGGCAAGAAAATAAAGTAATAACGGTGGAGATAATATATGCAGGTAATCAACGTGTCAATAATCAATGCAACGTATGACCTGTTCCTATCGGTCTCTAAGTCACTTTTGAATTCGAGTTGCGGAAATGAATGATCATGTTTAACGAGGTCTCGTACGTATCCGAGACTACGGCCTACTGTTGCCCGGGACATAACCATGTCAGCCGGACCGCTAGGTCCAAACCTAATATATATATATAATAATGGAGGAAAGATGTCATAGGAGGGAATTTCCTCCTATTGCGTCGAAAAAACATACCCTCCATCGTGTTTTCTGACGATCGGAATGCATTATCTTCATCGTTATCATCTAAGATGTGGGCACACCAAATTTCATGTGATTCTACAACTTTTTCACCGTTGAATTAATGGGTTCAAAATTAACGGTTTACCGACAATAGAACTTTTTACATTGCTAAATCAACGGTGAAAAAGTTGTAGAATCATATGAAATTTGGTGTACCCACATCTTAGATGATAACGATGAAGATGCATTCCGATCGTCGGAAAACACGATGGAGGGTGTTTTTTCGACGCCATAGGAGGAAATTCTCTCCTATGGCCTCTTTCCTCCATTATTCTTATATATATATATATATATATATATATATATATATATATATATATATGAGTCGTTCGAATGATCATCCTTTAAAATGCTAAGCTCGCTAAATACAAGTTTCTTTCCATTTCGATTTTTCCTGTCCCTAGATTTCACTATCTATAAGAATGGGCTAGTTGTGTACAAGTACGCACCAATAACACTGCTTTTTTCACTATTCACTGTGTTGTTCACTATCACGAATCATTCACTTTTTATTGGCATACTCAACACAACTAAACTGATACCATTCTCGTTCGACAATGCATTATACACTGAGAATTAATAAGAACGTTCACTATCGCTAGAGGTGTCGCAGTTGGGTAAATATGTGAATTATGCCGCTAAACAAATCATATGCAATACAAGTCATTACGCGTCTTAGGAACTTAGGAAAATCACATTAAATCGTACGATCAGAATTAAGCAAAATGATATAAAAGCAGTAAAAAGTAAACTTAATCAGTAGTTCAACGAAATTGGTTTCAAGTCAATCAGGTTTCGGGATTGCGAATTACGGTCATTTCTTTTTAAGTGTTCTCTGCTGTAAATTCAGTTCCTGAACTGAATGTCCATTTCGTAACACAGTTTTCACCCTGTTGGGATCATAATTAGGCGATGCTACAGTTGGATAATATTTAGCTTTATCAGTTATGTTTCCAACGCATCAGACGGTTCGATAATATCCGCTGTGTGCCGAGAGTTATGCATTATTTAAGATAGGGACATACGTTCTGTCCCTGCTTGGGACTGCAGTATGTATTGATGATTTAAAATATAATTAAAATAGCAAACGATGGTAAAAACGGATGAAACCGCCTCCAATAGTTAGCTAACAGATTAATCTTCGCAACGGTATAGGGTTCCGCATAATACCATTTTCACATAGAGTTGTAAAAGCATTTCATTTCAAGTGTCGACAAGTAGTGCTGCTCTGGACTGCAGTCTAAAGCCGCAATTCTCCTCAATTTTCTTTATCATGACTTATTAAAATTCAGAAATATATTACTGTAGGTTATTCCGTCAGCTTCGATATGAGTCCTGAAACTCCACAATCCGATTTATACATAATTTATTATAAATTTTACGGGTTAGCATGTATGAAAATTCCAGATTTTACGACGGAAATCGGGGGTACCATTTTATGTGTGCAACGACATTATTTTGCAACCAAATTTCTACAGGATATTCATTAACCATACATAGGTTCATTAAACCCAAGTTCCTCTATTTTAAAATAGGTTTTAGTCTAGGGTATGTTCGAAAACTAGCTTAAGTAAACGGTTATCAATGAAAAGTTGGTTTCTTACTTGGCGAGCGTGAGATTTGAACCATTAGAATTATGAGCGTTTCCAAACACGGGGTAAAAGCCATTAGATGGATTAAATCACTAAAAGCAATGATGCGTGCTCGTAGTAGCAAATGATTCGATTACGGTATTCGATTCAAGCATATAATCATAATAGAACTACTTAACTAATATATCTATATAGCATGTAAAAGCAAGCGGAATTCACTTGCCTACGACGATCGACAGTCACTAAGGTGACGCCGTCGCCGCCTAATGTCGGGACCCGGTTCTTGCTCACGGAACAAAGCGCCATGCCAAGTGTCATGCCTAGGGGGCGGGGCCTCCTCTTGAATCCATGCGGGCCTCCTCTTGAATCCGTGGGGCCCACTGTAGAACAATGGGGAATTTTCGAAATACATTTCTTAAGAGGACAGATCTGTATTATAAATGGAATGATACCACTCTTCAATACAGAGGCGCCTTTTAAGTGAATCGGCACTACAGGAGCTTGAGAACTCCGTAGTAAGCATGCTCGAGTCAGGGAAGTTCTGGGATGGGTGACCTTCTGGGAAGTGGTCCCTGGTCAAGTCCGCTTCGCCCCGAAGGAAAAAACTGTGCGGTTTCGGCCAGAGCGGACAATACTCTCTGTATTGGGGATGGGGCGTGACACCTATCAACTTTCCTATGGACCCGAATGTTCCATGTCAGGGGAAGCCTGTTTCTGAACTAGGACGATACAGGAGATTGGTAGGCAAACTTAACTACTTGACCATCACTTGTCCAGATATAGCCTTTCCGGTTAGCATAGTGAGCCAGTTTATGTCTGATTCTCGCGAGGCTCATCTTGATGCAGTCCTCTGTATTTTGAGGTGTATATAAAGAGTGACGGGGAAATGTATCGTTTATAATGACTATAGGCACTCCAAGGTCACAGGTTTCACGGATGCAGATTGGACAAGGTTTCCTGACGACAGGAGGTCGACTGCTGGTTTCTGTGTGTTTGTTGGAGAGAACTTGGTTTCTTGGAAAAGCAAGAAACAAAGTGTGATCTCTCGATCCAGCACAGAGTTGGAGTACAGAGTTATGGCTAACACCACGAGTGAGTTAGTGTGGATTCGTTTCTACTTACAGAGCTTGGATATGATTCTGTTGCACCTATGAAGCTCTACTGTGACAACAAGGTTGCGATCTATATTGCGAACAACCCAGTTTTCCATGAACGGATGAAGCACATTGAGATTGATTATCACTTCGTTCGTGAAAAGGTCAAGGAAAGAATCATTAATACAATCCATGTGAAATCGGAGAACCAACTTGCCGATTTGTTTACTAAGCCTCTTGGGAAAACTCGTGTACATTTTATTTGTAACAAGTCGGGCATATGTGATGTATATGCTCCAACTTGGGGGGGATTATCATGATGTAACGGACAACTATGATATATTTGGGATATATTTATAATAAGTTATGAAGTCTATATAAAGTGGCGGTGGGTTAGGGTTTTCTAACCATCACAATTATCCCCAAATCAACGTTTCATAGAAACTTCGTCTGTGGCAGTTTTACTATGGCCAATCAAATTAATTCTTTTATATGTTTCACTTAAATATAAAATATGACGAGATTTAACCTTTGTTACATTTGGATGATCAAGCTTGTGCCAAACAGCGACTTCCTGAGAGAATGCGGACCGGAGAGCAGCAATTTCAGCTTCTGATCTTGTACCTTCTTCCCCCCAATCAAGTAACTTCACTGGTCAAATAAACTATTTTTATTAGCTAACAAATTATGACGCAGAGATGCTTCTATCAACAAGAGAAATGAATTAATCTTCTGTCAATAAAACTTAGGATGTGTAAGATATTTAACACTGGTATTTAATCTACCTGCTATTAGCGAAAATGAGTGTGAGCAAATTTTATAAGTTCATGTGGAAGCAGATGTTACCCAAAGCATTTCGTAGACCTTTATGATGAATTATTTGTTTTTTGTCAAATTTAACTATGTTATATATTTCTCTATCTTTTACTGTGTAACTTAAAACCTAGTCATTTGTGTTATTATTGTCGCTATTGGAAGAATCTTGATTTTACTATAGCTTATGCCAACAACTTCCATGGTCTAATAAGAGATTGATAAATTTGGGTTTATAAAATTTGAACAATATGTAAACCCCGACAATGTTGCCACACAGAAAAATCAATGCAGCCTCAATGATTGTATCGAAAGCTTATTGATCAGAAAGCAAAGACGATGACTTGTCATTTAATTGCCATTTTTGGTGTAGCTACTTAGGACTTCTCCAGAATAGAACATATTTTTTCCCTTGATGTTAATAAAGAAAGGAGACGGGGAGATCTATAATAGAAATTGCCGAACAATCCTTCAATTTTCCATGGAAAAACCTATATATCTTGGGCTTCTTTCAACAATGTGAACAAAAACCACATAAAAATTACCGAATCCTTCTGTATGATGGCTTGTGAAGCAAATTGCCTCTTGCTTCACTTTCTATATTTGTGTTTGCTTTCTAACTCCCCTCAACTTGAAGATAAAGAGCAAAACAATATGAAGCCACCACTGATATCACAAGAAAGGTGAAAAAGAACACTCATCCAACAAAATTCACAAGATATAACCAATCGGTTAACCAAAAAAGAAAACGTTACACAACCCGTGAGCCTCCCCAGCCTTCTATTAGACCACACTTTCAAGATAAAAGCTATTATAACAAGGGGGGAAACAGCTAAAATTATGGTTTGTGGGAAGCTTATATATTTGGCAAGAGATCACAATCAAGAATTGCTCAATGCATATGTAGGTTTCATATAATCGAAACTACGATCACGAATTGCTCTATCGATTTCCGTCTATTGCAATTCTTCCAAAAGGAAAAATCAATGTTTTACTACTACTCACAAGTATTGTGTTTTGATGTTAATCATACTCATACACTAAAACTAAATTATGATAAAGGGGCTACTCTATCAATCACCATCTAATTATAATTGCTAACATCACAACCCTTAATTATGTATTAACTAAAACATAATACGATTAGGATATATAATTTTACATGCTTAACACGATTAGGATATAATGAACTAAATCAAAGCAAAGCCTAATTTGCACCTAAAATGATAATCTTGCATAAAGGAACTAACTTTGGAAGAAAGGTGCAAAATTGAGGAATGGGTAATTGAAAACAAGTAGTAAAAAATGCAAAATTGAGCATAATTTCAAAATGGGCGTTTTTAATAGTGAAATTAATTGGAAACCTGCAACATCTTGGCCATCATAAACCCCACGATGAACAGTGCCAAAAGTGCCCCTAGCAATGGCTGTTTTGATGATGAGCTTTGAAGGGTCAACATCCCACTCCTCTCTTTCTCTCTCATCATCATCACCACTATCCTTCTTCTTCTTCTTCTTATTCTCTAAGGTCCAAGCTCTTGAGAGATGCCTGTTGAGTTGCTCATCCAAGCTCTTGAGGTCAATCTGGTCAGCTCTCACAAACCCATCACCACCACCACCACCAACCTCCTTCATCCTGATCTCTCTCTCTCTCTTCTCTGTCTCTCTCTCTCTAGATTCTAGTAGTGCTGCTACTTGAAATTGGGTTATTGAGGTTTTTGCTTCTTGCTTCTTCTCTTGGTTCAAGGAGGCATGTGAGCACATGGGTTGCTTGAAGAAGGCAACGTGAGTCTCACTTTCACTCTCTCTCTCTCTCTCTTTCTCCCTCGATTTTACCTTTTGTTTTGTTATAATTTCCAGGGTTTTTTTTTGAAATCCGAATTAAAAAATCAATTATGAAAATAGGAGGATTAGATTTAAATTTATCAAAATAGGACGGTTTCATCCCCATCCCTGTCCCCACCCCATCCCAGAATAGGGGGCGGGTTCTAGAAACCCGCCCCCTAGAACCCGCCCCCTATTTTGGGATGGGGGTGGGGTCGGGGGTGAGGACGAAACCGTCCTATTTTGATAAATTTAAATCTAATTCCTCTATTTTCATAATTGATTTTTTAATTCGTATTGTTTCAAAAAAAACTTGGCTTATTTCAGCTTTATCTTTTCTTTTGACTTCTCTTACAACATGAAGAAAGATATTGATGTGTGGAGGCCTCAAGTTCTTTCCTTAGGTTAGACTGTTTGGCTTCTCCTTTTTATTTGGAGGTTAGGTTAGGTTAATTGCTAATTTTAGAAGTGATTTGCTGTAAATGTGTTTCAAAATCATGATAAAGGCTAAAAGATATATTTTTTATATTTTCGCAATTCTCATTTTGCCTTGTGGGATAAGTTACAAAAGAAAATTGCAATGCGGCTACTATTCCTTTGTTCTAAACGTCGTACATCACTTAAAAAGTGTATGCCAAAATAAGTTTAGTATTATAATTTTCTTTTAAAAGTATAGAAACTTTAGTGAAGGCCATTGATTAGGCTACTCCCATTTTCTTATCAATAAAAAAAAGTTGAACATGATGGCAAGAAAGAAAGATGAAGGCTAAGACTTTCTTGCCGTCACAGCATTGGGTTGCAATGTTTATCATGCAAAGGAGGGCAATTCATGTAAAGGAATAAGAGAAATTTTTAACTTTTGCTATAATATGCATATTATGATAGTAGCTTGTGCCAAAATTTCATATTTCAAAATAGAAGCGGCATAACGGATATGTTTAGAGCATAACGTATGATAAATAAGAGCCGGCAGACGAATACCAAGTGCTTGTATCATGGATCCACTCCAGTACTAATAAAAACACCACATGATATTGCATTTTTTTGGTTTGCTATCCATGTGTTTTTTCGAAAGTCATACACGTACACAAGCATGAGTTATGTTTCATTACTATTCGCATGTATATGTATCCACTGCATGGAGCTTTGTAAGAAAGTTCAATCGGCACTATAGGGTGGTATTTTTCTATCCAATTGCATCAATCAATCTTTTTATCTTGTGTGTCGCTCACGTGATACTATCTTAAAGGCATATAAATTTTATTATACACTATTGACTTTTAGGGTTTTCTAAATTTTTAAAACCAGGGAACTTTAAATATGCCACAAAACGTTCCTGAACCGGTAATGCAATCCAAAACTGGTCGATTTAGACCTGATTTGATAAGATCTATAGTTGGATCTAAGATAATTCACGGTGTATAAAACATCCAGAATGTCTAGCCTAGAAAATATTGCTTGAAATCTTCTTAATTAAATCAAAGGCTCATTCTTCAGATTGCGTTGCGAGTTCATTGGGGTTCCGTGGTACTTTTGGAAATTATTGGTGTTGTCTCAAAAACCTATAAAGTCGATGGCGTAATAAAAGTTTACCCTTAGCTTTTTTCTTCTTTTTGTGAACGGACATGTATGCCTAAGTATCCATGCGCATATCACACACAAACGCATAATACACACGCATACAGGGAACCCGTGAATTTGCCTCGAAAACATTAAATTGTGGTTGTTTTTCCTTCTGGGGATCGAACTCCGCACACTCTTAAAAAAGAAATATTGCATACTACCTGAACTGTTGCTTATTGAAAAGTTGACCCGTATCTTTTAATAAATGGAGTAGGTTAGCATAAAATGTGCATAAAACGTGCATAAAGATTAGGCAAGGGTTGAGGAGCTTGATTGCCCAACTTGCGCGCCTCCGCAATTACAAGCAAAGGGAGCCAATGAGGGTTTGCTTATTAGTCGCCTCAACGTGATGCAATCTCTCTCTCTCTCTCTCTCTCTCTCTCTCATGCATGGGCCGGTAAAAGCCATACAGGACAAAGGGTACTCTTTCCGTGTTGCTTGTACCATGAGAGATAAAGAGGAGAGAGTGAGTGAGTGATTTTATTTTTGTCTAAATAATAATGCATTATGTGTTACCTTCACATGGAGATGGGGTCGATCAAAATACAACACGTCACATGATTTTGTTTTCCTGCTTAGCTTCATTAGCTTTTTTGAAGGATATGGTTAGATATGTACAAAAGTCTAAACCTAAGTTAGGTCCTTGGATGGTGACGTGATTCGGATCACGTCAAGATATTACCTTCCGTTGATCTGCTGATGGCGGCGATGGACGGCTGAGATTGGATCTGGAGGCTGGCTCCTGAAGCGTGTGGATCTCAATGGGTTTGAAGTTGTTTGAGCCGAGCTACCTGCAAGGAAGCCCCGGGGTGGTTGTACCACCAAGGACCCTCCGACGGTCAAGTTAGAGAGGAAATCCAAGCAGAGTAACGGCTTAGTGGAGTAAAAATGGCTTACTTGAACCGTCTGAAGGAAGGGTTTAAATAGCGGTGGCAGCAGGCAGGCGAGCGCGAGAATTACGCCGGCCGTTACGCTCCCGACGTCACGCCCGCGTGATGGGCGGGATCCCGCATTAATGGCGAGACAGGCTCGTTAATGGGGAATCGTGATGGCGTGGAACGTGGGATGTGGCCGGCGGATATCTCGCGCAGGGCGAGATTCGCGGGAGTGGGACGGTTGCGTCTGTGAGTGGTGCCGTTGGTCGTGTTAGGTCCACGTTACCTCTCCCGGTACTTTCGGGGTTGCGGAAACGGTAAATCAAAATTTTTCTAAACTTTGTAACATGGACCGTAAAAGCCGGATCTTTGCTAAACTAAACTAGCATACTTGCTAAAGAGAGTTAGCTACTATGAAGATGGTTATACCTAAACTTAAACTCCTTCTCTTCTTGTTGTTGTTCTTCTTTCTTGTTCTTTGTAGTAGCTTGAATGGTTCTCTTCTCGTCGCCTTCTTCCGTCGAAGATGGATCCACCTCGAAGGTTCGACCTTTGGGCTCTTCCTCGATCTTTGAGTGAACTAGGGTTTCCGGCTTGCTAAACCTTGAACCCTAGAGAGAGTAGAGAGTGTTTAGGGGTTGTTTTCTTTTCAAGGTGAAGGATTCTCAACACATGAGAAGGAATCACCTTGAGCTTGAGGAAGAAGAAGATGAAGAGAGGAGAGAGAATGGATATGAAAGAATGAGCTCTCTTTTTCTTTTTGCAACCATATCAAAAAGAAAAAGAATTATCTAAATGATAATAATTCAAAATGAGAATAGTTGATGGTAATTTGGAATGACCACTATCATGCTTCTTTAAATGAAATGTAAGCATGAATCAAGGAAGACTTTTTAAAGCATGATGGTGGTCAACATTCAATCATGGTCAACAAGTCAACCATGGTCAACAAGTCAACAAAATCAACCATAACATAATTCTCATTTAATTACTATTATTAATAGATAATTCATAAATCCATTAGGGTTTGGAAAATGATAACTGTCAACTGTGCATACGCACCCGTTCCGAAACCCTAATGAAATACCTCATCCTCCGCCTCAAGCAACTGTGCATACACACCTGCATTCTCGTTCCGAGGAACAAGAATACCAAGATATAAAAGCAACCCCAAATATATATACCAGTATCTGGCTCAAACCAGAGCCTGCCAGTATAATCCGTCCGGACTCCAAAACGTGCACAAGTGCGCGGATGAGAACGAACCCTGTCGCAAAACCATGCGACCTCTACTCTGTTTTGCCCAGAGGCGAATGCCCTCTGTGTGGGACTCTAAAGACTCGACACTACGCTGGCAGTGGGTTTAACCACAGACCGCAAGCGGCACTAGCTGTGCGTAACGGTCCCCAGGTAGATGCCGACAAGAAGGCTGACGAGGTGAAACCCCATCTGAACTCCTACTGAGTCTGAATGTGACATTCTCCGTACAGTCCGGTCTGTTCGTCTGATACATCGCATGGCGGGCCTAGGGGGGCGGTAAACGTCAGTCCCCTAATAGCGGTACAAGTCGTGTCGGAGTGAAGCCCAATACACCCTGAGATAACACTGGAACCTACCAGTACATCTCGCTTGCCCTGGCCAGGGACTACTTGTGTAATGGCTCTCCTAGACACAGCGCGATGTCAACCCCCAATACCGGGAGAGACGAATCCTGTCTAACCGTCACTGCCTCCAAGTGCTTCGGGACTGCTCCCAACTACTACCTGTTTGCACGACTCAGTAGAGCCGTGGTAGGGTAGTAATCAAAGAACAGTGGGAACACACTCGAGGCGAAGTGACAGTGTCAAGTCAGCGGACTAAGCTGTACTCATGTCACCTGGGAACTGATAACTGACGATAGGTATAATACCAACCATCAGTTCCCGACGAGTCCTTGTAAGTGCACGGCGGCGCCCCGGCCGTCAATCCGACGCCGGAATGCGGAAGCGGTGAATAACTTAAATTTTGCGGACTTTGCAAACCGGCACCACCGCGCACTAAACTCCGGATCGTAACCATTAAACTAGTCTAGCTAACTAACAAGAAAGGGAAGAGATATACCGACTGATCCGAGTCCTTCGGTCTTTGTCTCCACTCCGATCTCCCGCGGAATCTCCGTCACCTCCTCGCTCGTCGGAAAGGGCACCACGTAGCCGGAATCTTTTACGGGCTCCCGCCTCTTGACCGAGGCAACTCGGGCGCGAAGTTGGCTAGCCGACGCGTCCAAGGCTTGCTATAGAATAGTGTAGTGAACTTGTCTCTTGGGGTTATGAGGTTGCCATGGTTGGAGGAAAGGAATGAGCTTGAGAGAAGGAAAAAATTGGAGCTCTCAATTTTTCAAGACATGAAAATGAAGATAATGTTTCACACCCAAAAATGAAGCTCTCTCATTCTCTCCCCTCAAAAGTGGCCGGCCCCTCATCTAATGGTGGAGATTGGAGAGAGAAAAAGCAATATATCAAAAAGATAATATAAACCTCACATCCTTTCTCACTCATCTCACAAATCAATCCTTTTTCTAAACCATCAAATGAAAAGCCATCAAATGGACAAGAAAGGAATCTCATGATTATGAAGCCACACTTATGCAAAGAAACCCCTCACAAAATGTTAATTGCGAACTTGCAATTAACACTCTCCATCACAAAGCCCGGCCGAGAAGGAATGAAAGAAAACCGGCCGGAACGGAATGCAAACTGGCAACTTCAGAAAACCGATCCCGTAATAAATTACAGGAAAACCCCACTACTGCAAATACATGCCCGCATTTGTATTCCCACTGAACACAAATGCAAAGAGACAAAACTACACTATCTAATACTAGAATCCGGCTTAAGCCAAAGCCGGCTAGTAAAAACTGTCCGATCGCGATCCGTGCAATACCGCACGTATCCGATCGAACCCTGCCATATCTCCATACGGCCTCTACAGCGTTTCGCCCGAAACTTGAGTAACTATCTGTGTGGTGGACTCTAAAGACTCGTCAATACTATGGCTGTGGATTTAACCACTAGCACGTCAGAGGTATTAGCCATACGTGGCGGGCCACCAGCTATTGACCAAAAGGGACGTCGATGAGCGAACTCATCCTGACACCCTACTGAGCCTGTCAGTGACAATATCCGTACAGTCCGGTCCGTTCGTCTATGAGCATCGCATGGCGGGCCTAGGGGGTTGGTAAAAGTCAGACCCCCAAAAGCGGTACAAGTCGTGTCGGAGTGTAGGCCAGAACACCCTGAGATACTACTGGAATACCTACCAGCAAATCTCCTGCCTTGGCCAAGGACTTTTCATGTTCTGGCTCTCCTAGACACAGCACGACCTCACCCCCAATACCGGGAGAGACGAACCCCTGCAGATCCGCTCACTGCCTCCATGTGGCTCGGGACTGTACCCAACTAAAACCTGTTTGCACGACTCCTTTGAGCCGTGGTAGGGTAGTAATCAAAGTACAGTGGGAACTCACACGAGACAAATGACGATCTCAGGTCGATGAACTAACCTGTACACATGTCACCAGGGAACTGCTATCTGACATCTGGTATATACCCAACTAGCAGGTTCCCGGCGAGTCCTGTCCGGTGTACTCATAACCCAATGAGCACCTGTATACATCTTAGGTGAACCAACTGACACCAGTGGCTTGTGAGACCGGCCACCGCCCCTCGTCGGGGTCTCGACTGTATACACTAGTCTACTGTGGAGAATCGATGCCCTGTCTCGAAACTCCCTCGACTAGGGACCATTTAAGGATGTGCTTATAGACCCCAGCTCCCACTTATATGATCGCCCTCATACTGCTGGAAGTCAAGCAAGAATCCTAGGGGCTTTAACAACGTGTAATAGCGACTCGTAAGGTCACCTAAAGCAGTACACGATGATAAAGATAAACCAGATAGCATACTATCATCTCGAGTAAGACTGTCCTACCGGGATAGGTCCTCCCCTCAATCATTGCAATCACGTGCCTGTGATCCAATAATTGACTCTGAGGGCACTATCTCCAACAATCTCCCACTTGCACTCGAGGCTAATTATTGCGATGTCGCATACTCACAGCCCGTGTGATACCGAACACCCAACTCCTCTACTAGTCAGTCTCACAAAGCTCGTTTGCGAAACTATTGCGTTCGAGGAATAGCCTCAGTGAGTGGATCCGCTTTGATGTTTCTTTCTATGTCTCTCTATATCTCAAGTTCGCGGAGAAAGCCATCTCCCGAAATGAGCAATACCTGTCTTAGAACGTCCGGATGTCTGATGGGACCTAGCTCATAAATGAACTCCAAATCCAAACTTCTTAGACTGTATCGTCAACTGAACTTAATCAGTATCCTGCGCCATACCTTCCCTCAGTTTCCACCTGGACCACCTGTCCAAAATACTGCCCCTCGTTAGAGGAAAAACTATAACTCTGACAGCCACTCTGCCATCCAGGTCATCTTGGAAGCCTGGAATGATAACTGTCTACCGAAGAAGACTGCCGTTATCATATCCCTAGAACATCAACTTATGTTCTAAAACTGCTTCCGACTGTTTCTCCAGGATTGGATCAATATCAACTTATTGCACCTACTGCAAGAACAACATCTGGTGTGGTACTTGACATCTCATGATTGACTCAATTGCCTAAGCAAGTGATATGTCAATCATGCGTATCCCTCTCCCCTTTAGTCTGTAAGACACCTTTAGAGAGGGTGACTCCATTACCTGCAGGTATACTACCGTGCCAGGAGTCGTCCATTCTAAATACTCATAGAATGCTGTCATAGTACCCAGATTGGGAAACCACCCAAATCTAGATCTAAAACTATAGATCCAGTAACCAGAATGTCTGATATAATATCCAAGTCCTATGTGGAGAAACTACTGTGTGACGACCAAAGTATAACCGATCGTAGTATAGGAATATCACTTCCTACTCTGTGTATGTCATCAAATACCAGGACATCACACCCTACTACCTTCTTAACAGATCCATCCCTTATTCTGATGAAGTCAAACCTCTGACTGTCACATCAGAAATAGATGATCTATCTCCGCTATATCTGCTTAAGTCTATAAATAGACATAAGCCTGATATCCACCAGTGCTTCCGCTGCTCCCACTGACTACGACAACCCTCTGGCAGAGTCATATACACGTACGCTTCTAAAGCAAGTTTAGAACGACGCTATACTCATCCTCCCGCCGGGTCTCGCAACCTGGAACAACAGCAATGGCAAGTCTGGGTAAACAAGAACCTCCCTGCCACCGTCCTTGAGCATACCGAAGTACCTCTCGGGTGCCTGAGGTTACCCACCATATCTGCGGAGTGGCCAATGGAATGTCAAACCAGATTGAATCTTTAGGTTCTTATCAAATCTTCAGTAATCGTTTGCGGTTCTGGAATCACTTCCAGTTCTACCATACTCCCACTACTGTTTTTCTGAAAAAATCCATTTTTGATAAAACTGTGGCGAGTCAAGAACAATATCTCTATTGATCTTCCAGATGGTAGAAAGTCAACCCTCGTCATAGCCCGGGTCAACCCACAAACAGCCATTACTGAAACGTGCCTTGAGTTGTCCAGAGTCTGGTTTTAAGCATAAGCCGGACAACTCCCCGTATCTTAACAATGTCAAGATATGAACTGTTCTATATCCAAAAACAGAGGCACTGATTTAATTGAACCAGATTCAAATCATGCAGCTGTCTCCAGTGCGTGTCAACTAAATGGAAGAGAGGCCGATCAGCATTACTCAACTTAGGAGCACTTCCAATTATGAGTAAACTGAAAGAGAAGTCAGTTCTCTTAATCATTACTATCAACTGAATACCATTCACAAGTATCTACATCTTCGATCACCTTGAAGAATCCCGATACTTGCAATACCTGGTTCTCTACTTTATTCTTATACCTATAACTCCTCAAAACTTAGACCCTGTGTTTCTACGAAACACATTTCTAAGAACTAGAGAAGTTAAAAGTAAACAGAATATAGTACGAGGACCTACCCCTCTGTCCTAATGGACACTGGACAATATACAATACTCTGTATAAGTCCCTTGAGTCTGGTGACTCATTCACTGTGTGTCGTAGGTTGAAAACTGTACTTTTGGTTAAGAAGAATTACACCGCTGTTCAATGCTCCTTACCTAACCATCCACTGATATAGGTAAATGTCATAGACATAATTTCAGAAAGGTATATCTCACTCTATAAAAATAGACGTACAGATATATCAATTTGAAATCGGTGCATAACAACGGATATTCAAAACCAATTATCTGCCGACCGGCAAACAACCCAGGTGGCTTCCTCAAATATCACCAATTCCAACGAATCCCGATATAATGAGGATGGTCACCTAATTCCCAATAACTTACTCCCACTCATATGATCGCAATCATATCTGGTAAATACATACCCTGGAGTAAGTATCTAATCGGGAAATCAGTTTTCTTTTAACAGTACACAGTGAAACTGAAATATTGAAATGTTTCGATGGGGTATGCTGGTATTCCTAGTAATGCCTCTTCCATTATCCAGATTCACAACTATAACCGTATAATTCTTTGCCACCTCTCCAAATCCCTTCATATGTCTTTAGTCATTACCTTCTGTACACCCCTTTAGGCCAAATGGTTTTCTTCCTTCCCTACCGTTCGGCACCAGCCTATGGTTTGGAAGAAGACTATCCAATAAGCATAATGGGTGTACTGTCCTAATCCTAGGAGCACTCGCAACGCGAGAGAAGGTGAAGATAAAAGACACCTGAATGTACTTAATTCATAGGTGATTTAGGATTGACAAAGAAGTACATGGTTTGGTCGTGAATAGCAGTCGCAAATTTACTTTGCCCTCTTACTAATCCCTTGCTTTGTCTGAACTTAATACCTTCTGTACACCGTTTAGGCTAACTGGTTTTCTTCATTCCCTACCGGTCGGCACCAGCCTATGGTTTGGAAGAAGACTATCCAATTTGCGTAATAGGTGTACTACTCCTAAACCAAGGAGTACTCGCAGCCCGAGAGAAGGTGAAAAGAAAAGACAACTGAATAGTCCTATTCGTTTTCTCCAGAACCAGAAACCATCCTCGAATAAATTCCTTCGAGTTCGTATATAACCATACGATGGTTTTGTCCAATGGAAGTGGACGTTCGTAGTAATACGGGGTGTCCTGGAGAAAAGGGTAAAAGTAGGAGTGGCAATGAGGTTCGTAACTCTGACAATCCAAAAGCCTGTGTTAAGTAGGTTCGGTCAACTTGGTCACTGAGTCATAGTCTAGGGTCGGGTCAATGGTCGCTGCCAAAGAGAGAGAGAAAAGAAACACTCAGCGTGCACTCTAACCTAGATCAGAATGGTTACCAATTTATCTAATCTGGAAACCTCCCACTGTAACGTCAAATTCTTCCCCAAACCTGAAAGAAGAATTAGCCGGGATAACCCGAGGAGTAAACCAACTCATCAGTGGGAATCGGGATCCAACTCTCATCGCATGATAACATGACGGAATCCGCTCACGTTATCACACTCCAGAAGGTATGCGCATATCTGGCAAGTTTCAGTACTTTTGAAACTCCCGATGTGGATTTTTGCCCCATGCTCTTATGACCTTGACTTTGGCCAACATATCATAAGTCACATGTCAAGTTCTACCCGTCATTTTCCTGGTTAATTTGAACCCACCCGTACATACCCTTGACTTTGACCAAAATGGCAGTACGACTGTCCCAAACCAACGCATCTATCTATGCTGCATATGAATACCCAACAGCTACCAAACACTGTGCCTTGACTTTGGCCAACATACACAGCTTGAATACTATTGACCATCCATATGAAATGACGGAGAGCTACGAATGGTTTCTGGCGAAAACCTTTAACGTAATGAACTTGATATCGTTGAAGGAACTGATAGCTTTATAAAAATATAGTGACGACAACCTTTGCTAAAGAGGTCACTCCCGGTGAAGGGATCTCGGCTCTTTCCCCGTAGAATGAGGTGCAGGATATTCCAACTGAATACCACGATGCAAAGCAAAAGTAATCGGCTATAGTGAAGTTAATGCCCTGACGCAAACTTTTGTCCAAGGGGTCACTCCCGGTGAAGGGATCTCGGCCCTTGCCTCGTCGACTGAGGAGCAGGATATTCCAACTGAATACCACTGTGCAAAACAAAAGAGAACGCCCTTGCAATAACAGCTTTTTGAAAAGTGTTCCAACAACATCAGATTAGGTTTGTTTTTAACCTTGCATTGATCCGAATCAATGCAGTCCCATCAATTGATCACACCACAAAGAACGAAAATATACTGATGTACGTATATGCCTTCCGCATTCGTCACTGGGTCCCGTCATTACCCGTTAGGTTAGCTTACTAACGACAGAGCGGGGACTGGACTAGCGCGGATGCAAAACATATACAACATCTACTAATATATATACCAATATATTATATTCGCTCAAGGCGTGAAAGAAAAGCAACATCTCAGAGAATGTACAGCATCACAGAAACAATACAGATATCTGGGATCCCCGGGTTTCACAGAGCCACTACTGAAACCCGACGTTCCCCTGGTCGTGTGGATAGCCTGTGCAATGAGAACCTAGACCCCTACGGGCGCGGCAAGTCACCCGCCAAAACCTGAAGCGAGGCAGCCCCCTTCAGCGCCGTGAATGGACCACCCAGCACTTCACGGAATCCGGCAACTTGGGCACCCCTCCTGGGTCAACCTGTACCCCCTACGAGTGCGGCGAATAGCCCGCCAATCCTAGAGTGAAGCCCCCTCCGTCTCAATGCCATGAGATGCGGGCTTGTTGCCCTCCAGAACCCGGCTATCCGTGCACCCCTCCGCGGGGCAATGCTAGTACAGAAAGTAAAATATACATACAACGGGTACATCGACCGCAACCAGGTCGTGCCCCAAAATAATAATACAATCAGGCAGTGACGGCAGTCCACATGTCGGACGCTCGCCCCGCAATATCAAATGTACATAATACAACAAAACAGTACTAGCATTGCATCCAGGCTATCCCCCACGACCGATCCGCAACATCACAGCAAATACATAGAACATCAACGTGAAAGTCACGTTCGCAAATCCGTCTAACCGGGCTATAGCAGTTAGACCGGATTTACCGATCGAGTGACATTCACGGTCGCAGATATAATGTAAATACTGTGAAAAATGTGTTTAAAAAATTTCCGATTGATCAAACAATTAACAAGTGGGCCCCAAAGAAAACTGTAGCACTCACAGAAACAATTGGCCCAACTTTAATATTCCAAAACCCATATTTTAAGCCCAGAAGGCCTCTGTAAAAAATTGGTGAAGTGATGTGAATATTGCGCGGCGGAAGGGCCGCACAAATGGGCTTTTCGCGGCGGTTCCGCGCTCCAACTGTGGAGTTACTTCGTCAAATTTTTACAGAACTCTTAGATATTCCAGTACATCAATATTTTATAACCTGAAAAATTTTTCGAGACAAAAAATTTTCAACAGAAACTGATGCGAACTAAAATGCAGTTTTGGAACTTTTTGATCGATCGGAAATGCAAACACATTACACAAAGCTAGACTAAGTTAATGGCGAGGCTCTGATACCACTGTAAGTGCACGGCGGCGCCCCGGCCGTCAATCCGACGCCGGAATGCGGAAGCGGTGAATAACTTAAATTTTGCGGACTTTGCAAACCGGCACCACCGCACACTAAACTCCGGATCGTAACCATTAAACTAGTCTAGCTAACTAACAAGAAAGGGAAGAGATATACCGACTGATCCGAGTCCTTCGGTCTTTGTCTCCACTCCGATCTCCCGCGGAATCTCCGTCACCTCCTCGCTCGTCGGAAAGGGCACCACGTAGCCGGAATCTTTTACGGGCTCCCGCCTCTTGACCGAGGCAACTCGGGCGCGAAGTTGGCTAGCCGACGCGTCCAAGGCTTGCTATAAAATAGTGTGGTGAACTTGTCTCTTGGGGTTATGAGGTTGCCATGGTTGGAGGAAAGGAATGAGCTTGAGAGAAGGAAAAAATTGGAGCTCTCAATTTTTCAAGACATGAAAATGAAGATAATGTTTCACACCCAAAAATGAAGCTCTCTCATTCTCTCCCCTCAAAAGTGGCCGGCCCCTCATCTAATGGTGGAGATTGGAGAGAGAAAAAGCAATATATCAAAAAGATAATATAAACCTCACATCCTTTCTCACTCATCTCACAAATCAATCCTTTTTCTAAACCATCAAATGAAAAGCCATCAAATGGACAAGAAAGGAATCTCATGATTATGAAGCCACACTTATGCAAAGAAACCCCTCACAAAATGTTAATTGCGAACTTGCAATTAACACTCTCCATCACAAAGCCCGGCCGAGAAGGAATGAAAGAAAACCGGCCGGAACGGAATGCAAACTGGCAACTTCAGAAAACCGATCCCGTAATAAATTACAGGAAAACCCCACTACTGCAAATACATGCCCGCATTTGTATTCCCACTGAACACAAATGCAAAGAGACAAAACTACACTATCTAATACTAGAATCCGGCTTAAGCCAAAACCGGCTAGTAAAAACTGTCCGATCGCGATCCGTGCAATACCGCACGTATCCGATCGAACCCTGCCATATCTCCATACGGCCTCTACAGCGTTTCGCCCGAAACTTGAGTAACTATCTGTGTGGTGGACTCTAAAGACTCGTCAATACTATGGCTGTGGATTTAACCACTAGCACGTCAGAGGTATTAGCCATACGTGACGGGCCACCAGCTATTGACCAAAAGGGACGTCGATGAGCGAACTCATCCTGACACCCTACTGAGCCTGTCAGTGACAATATCCGTACAGTCCGGTCCGTTCGTCTATGAGCATCGCATGGCGGGCCTAGGGGGTTGGTAAAAGTCAGACCCCCAAAAGCGGTACAAGTCGTGTCGGAGTGTAGGCCAGAACACCCTGAGATACTACTGGAATACCTACCAGCAAATCTCCTGCCTTGGCCAAGGACTTTTCATGTTCTGGCTCTCCTAGACACAGCACGACCTCACCCCCAATACCGGGAGAGACGAACCCCTGCAGATCCGCTCACTGCCTCCATGTGGCTCGGGACTGTACCCAACTAAAACCTGTTTGCACGACTCCTTTGAGCCGTGGTAGGGTAGTAATCAAAGTACAGTGGGAACTCACACGAGACAAATGACGATCTCAGGTCGATGAACTAACCTGTACACATGTCACCAGGGAACTGCTATCTGACATCTGGTATATACCCAACTAGCAGGTTCCCGGCGAGTCCTGTCCGGTGTACTCATAACCCAATGAGCACCTGTATACATCTTAGGTGAACCAACTGACACCAGTGGCTTGTGAGACCGGCCACCGCCCCTCGTCGGGGTCTCGACTGTATACACTAGTCTACTGTGGAGAATCGATGCCCTGTCTCGAAACTCCCTCGACTAGGGACCATTTAAGGATGTGCTTATAGACCCCAGCTCCCACTTATATGATCGCCCTCATACTGCTGGAAGTCAAGCAAGAATCCTAGGGGCTTTAACAACGTGTAATAGCGACTCGTAAGGTCACCTAAAGCAGTACACGATGATAAAGATAAACCAGATAGCATACTATCATCTCGAGTAAGACTGTCCTACCGGGATAGGTCCTCCCCTCAATCATTGCAATCACGTGCCTGTGATCCAATAATTGACTCTGAGGGCACTATCTCCAACAGTCCTGTCCAGTGTACTCGTAACCCAACGAGCACCCGCATACTATCTCAAGTACGACGTACTGACGGCTGTGGGACAGACCGTCTCCCGTGCTGGGATGAGAAGCGCATACGCTAGTCTACTCCGGAGCATCGATGCCCTATCTCGATACTCCCACGACCAGGGACGTGTATAAGGATGTGCTTGTAGATTACCCAGCCCCCACGAGTGTGATCGCCATCACAACGCCGGTAATCAAGCAAAGATCCTAAGGGCTCTACTAATGCGTATAGGTGATATAATAAATAAACACACATGTACACATTAAAGCAGAGACAAACCAAGTAGCATACTACTATATTGAGCAAGATTGTCTGTACAACTGTGAATATCCCAAGCTTCCATCAAGTAATATACATACTAGTATGATACAGTAATGGCCTCTAGGGCATATACACTAACAATCTCCCACTTGCACTAAGGCCATGTACTGGCGTATCGAAGACCTATCATCTCGATCAGCCGCTCGAACTGAGTCTGGGGTAAAGCCTTTGTGAATGGGTCCGCAGTGTTGTCCTTTGTATCCACTCTCCGCACCTCGATCTCCTGTCGATCAATGATCTCCCTGATAAGGTGATACCGCCTTAAGATGTGCCTGGATTTCTGATGGGACCTTGGTTCCTTCGCTAAGGCTATAGCCCCATTGTTATCGCAATACAAAGGTATTGGGTCAACAATGGACGGAACCACCTGAAGTTCACTAATGAACTTCTTAATCCAGACCGCCTCTTTTGCGGCATCGCTTGCAGCAATGTATTCAGCCTCCATCGTCGAGTCTGCGACGGTATCCTGCTTGGAACTCTTCCAACATACCGCCCCTCCGTTGAGGGTAAACACAAAACCCGAGACAGACTTGCTGTCATCTTTGTCACTCTGGAAGCTTGAATCGGTAAAGGACTCGACCCTGAGGTCTCCATTACCGTAAACCAGGAACATCTCCTTAGTCCTCCTCAGGTACTTGAGAATGTTCTTCACTGCTATCCAGTGGTCCTCCCCTGGGTCTGACTGATACCGGCTTACCGTGCTCAACGCGTAAGCTACATCTGGTCTTGTACATAGCATCGCATACATTATAGATCCTACCGCCGAAGCGTAGGGTATAGTGCTCATGTGAACCCTCTCCTCGTCAGTCTTAGGAGACATCTTCTTGGAGAGAGTAATTCCGTGCAATGCGGGTATGTTACCGCGCTTGGAATCCTCCATACTAAATCTCTTTAGTACGGTCTCTATGTACCTGGACTGCGAAAGTCCCAATAGTCTCTTGGATCTATCTCTATAGATCTTGATCCCCAGAATGTACGAGGCATCACCCAGGTCCTTCATGGAGAACCTTTGTGACAAAAATAGCTTGACCGATTGTAGCATAGGAATATCATTTCCTATCAAAAGAATGTCGTCCACGTACAAGACTAGGAATACGACAGTTCGTCCTACAATCTTCTTATACACACAGGGTTCATCTTCGTTCTTGATGAAATCAAATTCCTTGATTGCCTCATCAAAACAGATGTTCCAGCTCCGCGATGCCTGCTTTAATCCATAAATGGATTTAAGCAACTTGCACACCTTTCCGCTGCTCCCACTGTCTACGAAACCTTCTGGTTGATCCATGTAAACGCACTCTTCCAAACAACCGTTTAGGAAAGCCGTCTTAACATCCATCTGCCAGATTTCATAGTCATGGAAGGCAGCAATGGCAAGTAGGATCCGAATGGATTTGAGCATAGCCACCGAAGAAAAAGTCTCGTCATAGTCCAAACCAGGTCTTTGACGAAAACCTTTTGCAACGAGTCTAGCTTTATAGGTTTCCACCTGCCCATCTACACCAAGTTTCCTTTTGTAGATCCATTTGCATCCAACGGGTTTTACCCCAGGTGGAGCAATATCCATGGTCCACACTTTATTGGCGTACATGGACTCCATTTCAGATTGCATTGCTTCCTGCCACTTATCAGAGTCCTTACTGATAATGGCCTGCCTGAAACTGGTAGGGTCATCTTCTTCCAAGATGCAATCCTCTCGATCCCCGTCTATGAGAAAACCGTAGTATCTCTCGGGCGGATGAGAAATCCTACCAGATCTGCGGAGTGGCTGAGGTTCGTTTGGGGTTATTGAATCTAGCGGTTCCTCCAAATTTTCTGTTAAAGCTTGTGTTTCTGGAATTTCATCCAGTTCTACCGTGCTGCCACTAATGTTTTTAACAAGAAATTCTTTTTCTAAAAATGTGGCATTTCTTGAAACAATTATCTTCTGTTCCTCTGCATGGTAGAATAGATACCCACTTGAATCCTTTGGGTATCCTACAAACTTACACAAAACCGCCCATGCCTCAAGTTTGTCTGGGTTCTGCTTTTTGACATAAGCTGGGCAACCCCAAATCTTAATACGTTTAAGATACAAACTTTTACCACTCCATATTTCATACGGAGTCTTGGGCACGGATTTGGATGGAACTTGATTCAATAGATGTGCTGCAGTTTGAAGTGCATATCCCCAGAATGAAAGAGGTAACTCAGCACTACTCATCATGGAGCGAACCATATCCAGTAGGGTACGATTCCTCCGCTCCGATACACCGTTGTGCTGTGGTGTATGTTTACCCCAATCAGAGTAAAGCTCTGTTCAAATTCCAAAAAAAAAAAAAAATTGCGCGCAGCGCAGTTGCGCGCTGCACGACACGTGTCAGCGCAGCGCAACTGTGCGCTGCGCAGCGCCAAAAAAAAAAAAAAAAAAAAAAAAAATTTGCGCGCGCAGCGCAGTTGCGCGCTGCGCGACACGTGTCAGCGCAGCGCAACTGTGCGCTGCGCAGCGCGCGCAAAAAAAAAAAAAAAAAAAAAAAAATTGCGCGCAGCGCAGTTGCGCGCTGCACGACACGTGTCAGCGCAGCGCAACTGTGCGCTGCGTAGCGCAAAAAAAAAAAAAAAAAAAAAAAATGCGCGACACGTGTCAGCACAGCGTGACACGTGTCACGCGCTGGGGCACTGCGCCAAACAGAATTAAAAGACTTGAGAAATCTTTTCTGTTCTTGTTAAAATAAGAAGATTTTCTTCTGCAAAGCAGAAGCCCTTGGATTAAAGATCCAACGGTGGGGAAAATTCCCAAAATCACTCAGAGAAAGATTTCTTTAACAAATTTAACTAATTTATGGGCACTATAAAAAGGACCCCAGACCTCAATTAAAAAGAATGAACATCTTGCTAAAAAGAAAAGAGAAGAGAACTCTTGAAGAATAAAAAAAAAGGTAAAAACCTTTTAAAGAAGAGAAAATTCTCTTATGAACAAGATCATAGATCTTTAACGATAAATAAATAAATAAATAAAAATAGTGCCTTGCACTTGTTTTATGAACCATCGGTTCTTGAACCTAAAAGGTTCTTAAATTAATAGTGCTTTGCACTTTCATGAACCTTTGGTTCTCTAAGATAAGAAAAACAAGAAAAACTTGTTTTTTCTTAGATCTAAAAAAATAAAAATATATAGTGCCTTGCACTTGTTTTATGAACCATCGGTTCTTGAACCTAAAAGGTTCTTAAATTAATAGTGCTTTGCACTTCTTTTATGAACCATTGGTTCTTGAATCTAAAAGATTCTAAAATTAATAGTGCTTTGCACTTATAAATTTGCACTGTTGTGCTTTTTGATTGGCGCAAAGCGCTTGACAAATGCAATGCATTTTCTAAAGGACCAGGCCCAAACCAAAAAGACCAGTAGGCCTAATTAAATTGCAAGGCAATAAATGAGCAGAGCCCAAATAAATTGATGCCTTGCATCATTCCTAAAAGGGCAGAGCCCAAATAAAATTGATGCCTTGCATCATTCCTAAAAGGGCAGAGCCCAAAACAAATTGATGCTCTGCATCCTTTCTGGGCAAGGCCCAAATAAAAATAAAAAAAAGAAATGCAATGCAAAAACAAATAAAATGTTGAACATTTCAACTGGACTTAGTCCAATCTTGGCCATAAGTCCTTAAATTAAATTGACTGAGCAAAATTGCTCTTCTAAATCAATTTACATCCGGTTCGAGGGTACATCTCCGAACTCCTTTGACATCCGTCGTTGTAATTCCTCAACGACGTCAAAGAGGTGACGGGTCCCAACGACCACACATCGATATGGACTGCGGGGTCTTTAAACTCGTGGACCGAAATGTCTATAAACTAACATCGGACCGAAATGTCCATAAACTAACATCGGACCGAAACGTCCATAAACTAAAATCGGACCGAAACGTCCCTAAACTAATGACGGACCACTACGTCCCTAAACTGGCGACGGACCGAGACGTCCCTAAACTAAAATCGGACCACCACGTCCCTAAACTGGCGATGGACCACCACGTCTCTAAACTGGAATATGGACCGCTACGTCCTTAAACTGGAGACGGACCGAAACGTCCCTAAACTAATAATGGACCACTACGTCCCTAAAACTGGCAATGGACCGCTACGTCCTTAAACTGGCACAATAGAGCCCAAATGCTCTCTTGTCGGATCTAAACGGTCCCGTCTAAGTTGATCTTAGCCCCAGCTACGGCTAATGTGTCCTTAGATATTTAAATAAACAATAAAACCCCAAATCAACTTTGGTTCAAGGGTACATCTCTGAACTCCTCTGATGCCTGTCGTTGTAATCCCTCAACGACGTCAGAGAGGTGACGAGTCCCGACTGTCAGATAATTAAATCAATCACTATGTTAAGTTGATCTTAGTCTAGAACATGACTAATGTATCCTTAACGAAGGTTTAAGTTGATCTTAGCCGCAACGCGACTAATGCATCCTTAAACTATAAAAAAAACACCAAACCCAAATCTAAGCAAACACGGATTTGGACTAATCCACGTCCTACGGGCGACGACATCACTAAGTCTCCGTATACAATCCACGGGCAACCACAAACAAAACAAACACACACGACACGAAGTGAAATTCTGGAGAAGGAGAAAGTTGTTACCGCGATGCGGTAGCGTAATTAACTGCAGGGGCTTGCGCCTGCAGGGAAGAGCGTCCCCACAATCAAAAACCCCTCACCCTGAGGGGGAATCTGACGAAGTCTGCTACATCGGCCGCATCCGTCTAAACCTCCGATACATGGTGCCATAAATCAACTTGGCATCTTCGGAGAGGTAGACGGATAAAACCAAATAGCATCTGCCCCGAACCTCAGGCACGTGGACGTCCTAACGTCTCGGCCGCCGTTCGGAGGGGAACAGATTCTGGCACGCCCGGTGGGACCTTTTCCTCTTTCCACTCCACACTTCGTGTGTCGTGTTCGCGAACGAATCGCGGTTTACTGTGGTTGCCTGTGGATTCGAGGTACTAAGATTTGGTGTCTTGCTCCGTGCAGAAAACAGAAGATCAATGGCTTCAAACTGCACTGCCTGCAACTGCAACTCTCGCTCCGTCATTGCTGGAGGAGTGACTTATGGGCCCCAAGCGGCCTCCCTTTTCAAAATGCCGGTGGAGCAGATGGCTCAAGCCACCACTGGACTATTTTTTGGGACCATGCTCCCACCAATGAGCTTCAACGCCCCAATGACATTGCAAGAAGCTCCAAAAAAGTCGGTCTTCGATCGACTTACTACTGCCGCGACCCCTCTCAACGGGTCGTCCAACTCCACTGCTTCAGTTTTTAACGGACTAGGCCAGAGCTCTAACAGGCTAATGAAGAAGCATGCCATACCAGAAGGCGTTATCCCGAAGCGGATAGCCATTCCAACTCCCGTTCCTGGCAAAATCACCAAGGCTGCTTCCCATGTTCAGAAGTCCGCTTCTGACAAGTTGGTCGTCCCCGTTCAACGGACGTCGGTCTTTAAAAAGCTGGTACCAGTATATTCTGACCAACACAGGGGGCATGAGGAGGTCACCCCTATAGCTGAAACAACTCCATCAGCACGACATGCCCGACGTCGCTACTGGCGCCGAGTGAGGAAGGCTGGGGGCAACTCCCCCTCTGGACTTACCCCTCCAACTCCGATGGTGAGGATCGATGCTGCTGTTCCAACCAAGAACAGCTTTGAACTGCTCAACAAGGTGCGCAGAAACTCTCCTACTGCGATGTTGAAACGAGCTTCTTCACCTGTGGAGAATACTCCAGAGAAGAAGCTAGAGCAGCCCCCTCAACGGCTGTCCTCTAAAATTTACAAAGTTTGGCGACAGGTCCAAGAGTCGGTGATCGATCAAGACTGCCTCCAACGACAGAAAAAGATGAAGGTTCGGCAGGGGAAGGATTACTCTGTCAAACCACAAAAAGCAAAAGCTACTTGGGTGCCCACTACAACGGCTCCCTTAACTCCAATCACTCAAAAAAGGAGGCCGCAAAAACCCCCTGTGTCTTCGGCAAATCGCAAAGACACCGAACACAAACGCCCCAAGTCCGGGGGCATGGTAGTGCACACAGTTTATATGGCTTCTGGAAAGGAGGAAAGCCGCACTTCTACGGGCCACCGACCGCTCACCCGATCCGTGACGAAAGCCCAGGAGCAACAACAAAAGCTTCAGGAAATGATGACTACAATGGCTGCACTCACTGAGCCAAAAGAAAGCTCTGAAACGTCTTCGGATGAGCGTCAAGAACAAGAAACCGACGCTGACTTTTTACGCAGAGTCCTCGAAAAGTGGGACAAAGAAGCTGCAGAGCAAGCGGCTAATATAAAACAGATGGCGCTCCTCTTCCAAGATATGGTAGGGATGATGTTACAGCCGGAACCTCCTGCTGAAGATCCTCCGATCGTCCTTGAAGACGACAGGGGAGAAACGTCAAATCCTCCGCCGGCTCTGTCAACAGCCAAGGAGGAGGCAATCTCCAAAGTTGACCTAGACGAATATATAGCTCAGCAGATCCGGGTTCATCAGGCGAATGAAGCGGCTGGGCAAATTGTTAGAACCGGACGACCGTATCCGGGCTGGTATGACCAAATCAGTTACCCGCCAGGATATACGATCCCTAAATTCCACGTATATAAAGGGACAGGGAATCCGCATCAGCATGTCGCTCAATTCAGGGCCTTATGCGGCAATACTGGAGGCGATGACAAATTGTTGCTACGTCAATTCGTCGGCAGCTTAGCAGAAACAGCCTTTGAATGGTATTCGGAGCTACCTAACGACTCTGTCAAAACATTTGCAGAGATGGAACTGCTGTTTACACAAAGATTCGCAAGTGCTAGTGAACGCACCCCGATTACAGCACTGATAAATGCCAGGATAAGGCCCGGCGAAACGTGGGTCCAATACGCAACACGATGGCGAAACCTATGGTCGAAATGCGAACAACGCATAGAAGAGGCACCTGCGGTAGGCATGTTTGTGGGCACTCTCGATCCGCAGGCGACCATCTCGCAATTCATGATGTTCTTTAGGCCGACCACCTTCCAAGCCTTAATTGACAAATTAGCCCAAATGGACCAGATGGGCCATAGACCGTCTCCTCCAAAATCAGATTCCCGAGATGAGAAAGGAAAAGGGAAAGCGATCGTCGTCGCCAATGCTCAACGACAGTCAAGCAACTCAAAGCCGGTCGTTCGCCAAAACAACGTGCGTCCACGCCCATCCCTCGAAGAGAGGCTAGGACGTCCTTACTCGTTTCCTCAGAATAAAATGATAAGATTGTTTGAGCTGGCAGTGCGTAACAGACTCATCAATCTGCCGAGTCCAAAGCGTCTGTCGCAGCCAGGCGATCTTAATAATCCCAATTATTGCCCTTACCACCAAACGGTAAGTCACCCGATTGAGGATTGTTTCGTCTTTAAGGGATGGATCGAGGATCAATACCTGCAAGGCAAGTTCGCGCTGTCTGAAAGCTGGAAGGTAAACCCACCACAGCCGCACTCTCCAAAGAAGACGGATACGCCGGGGGCAACTTGTTCTTTCGTCGAGGATGAAAACGATGGAGAAAACTTATCGGATGAATCCGAAGACTACGTAGCGACTTGTCATGTGATTTCTCATTCACTGACGGATGATGAGGAGGATCCTTGCGCTGAGAAATCAATGGCGGACCCTGAAACAGAAATTCCGCGGCCGTCAGACAAGTTGATCGATGCCTTCCTAAATGAAATTCGTCTGAAAGCAAAAGCCAATCAAGAGCATGAAATGGCCATACTGGAAAGAACCAAGGTATTCCCGTCAAATCAAAAGCCATACACTGCGGGTAAAAACAAATTCAAGATGAGGAAACGGTTCGCCAAAGCTCTATCAGTAGGAATGAAGCTACCGCCCTCCGAAGAAAATCCTTTCTCTGAGATAGAGATGCACCCTAATTTCTGTTTATATCATCAGAAGATCATACATCCTACCGAAGACTGCGAATCCTTTAACTGTTGGTGGCAAGGGTATGTCGCTCAAAAGCGATACTTCGACAGGACAAAGTGTGAAGCTTGTGGACATCGGAAAAATGCGATAGATGAGCGCAAAAGAGCCACCGCCGACTGTCATATAGCCGACTTCAAGGGATCATAAATTATCACCTTTGGAAGCGACTCTGACGAAGAAGCTACCCCCAACTCTCCCCTCGGGGAATCTATTTCAAAAATAAAAGAATTGAGAAGCCGCGAGAACGTTCAGCCGTGCAATCGCATGCTACTCGAAAAAAATCTCGGCCCCGTAAACAAAGGATCGAACAAAAAGGATAAAAGAAAAGGAAAAAAGGCCCTCGTCGCCAGCACTCACCAGCAATCAGGTGACCCTAGACCGGTCGCTTGCCAAAGCAACAAGCGGCAATCCCTCCAGGAAAAGTTGAAACGTCCTTACTCGTTTCCGCAAGATAAAACAAGGGGACTGTTCGAGCTGGCAGTGCGCAACAGACTCATTAATCTGCCGAATCCAAAACGTCCGTTGCAGCCAGGCGACGTTAATAATCCTAATTATTGCCCTTACCACCAAACAGTAGGTCACCTGATCGAGGATTGCTACGTCTTCAAGAACTGGGTTGAAGACCAATACCAACAGGGCAAGTTCGCGTTGTCCGAAATTTGGAAGGTGAACCCGCCACAACCGCATGCTCCGAAAAATATGGACAAGCCGGGGGCATCATGCTCATTCATAGAGAAAGCCTAACGGACCACTACGTCCTAAAACTGGATAACGGACCGAAACGTCCTTAAACTAACAACGGACCGAGATGTCCTTAAACTAACGACGGACCGCAATGTCCTAAAACTTGCAAATGACCGAAACGTCGTTAAACTACTCCCAACCCGCAGCATCTTCAGGCTGACGTGTTAATAAAATAAAAAAAAGGGTACGTCCACAAGCAAAATGGGCACGGATGAAAACCCGAAAGGGCTCCGTGAGTAAAAACAGCAGGGCTACCGACGAGTGTTCGTGAAAACCCGAAAGGGCACGACCTCGTTAAAAAAAAAAGAATAAAATAAAAGATAAAAAAAACGGTACGTCCACAAGCAAAATGGGCACGGATGAAAACCCGAAAGGGCTCCGTGAGTAAAAACAGCAGGGCTACCGGCGAGTGTTCGTGAAAACCCGAAAGGGCGCGACCTCGTAAAAAAAAAAGAAAAAAAAATAAAGGTATGTCCATAAGCAAAAAGGGCACGGATGAAAACCCGAAAGGGCTCCGTGAGTAAAAACAGCAGGGCTACCGGCGAGTGTTCGTGAAAACCCGAAAGGGCACGACCTCGTTTAAAAAAAAAGAATAAAATAAAAGATTAAAAAAAAACGGTACGTCCACAAGTAAAATGGGCACGGATGAAAACCCGAAAGGGCTCCGTGAGTAAAAACAGCAGGGCTACCGGCGAGTGTTCGTGAAAACCCGAAAAGGCGCGACCTCGTAAAAAAAAAAAAAAAAGAAAAAAAAATAAAGGTATGTCCATAAGCAAAAAGGGCACGGATGAAAATCCGAAAGGGCTCCGTGAGTAAAAACAGCAGGGCTACCGGCGAGTGTTTGTGAAAACCCGAAAGGGCGCAACCTCGTTAAAGAAACACTTATAGGATCCTCTCGACCCTGTAAGGAGAAACCACCTGCGTGAGATCCCTACGACTCACAAAGGAGCAACACACTTAGGGATCCCCACGATTCCGAAGGAGAAAATACACTTGCGAGATCCTCACGACTCGTAAGGAGAACTCTCTTGTGGGACCCTTACGGCTCATATGATTTGAAAGTCTTAAGTCACAGAGACCTAAACCTGTGCTTAAGCAAACCCCCACAAACTTCCAATATTGCCCTACAAGCGGCTCATAATGACCCTTGTATACAATCCACGGGCACGAATAAATATTTCCCTAACAAAGTCCCATCCGTGACTAGGGATATACTTGTACAGCAAACAACACTTGTAAGTCCTCTCGACTTACAAGGAGAAAATCCTTTTGTAAGATCCTTATGACTTACATGGGAACATACACTTAGGAATCCTCACGATCCCTAAGGAGAAGACACACCTACAAGATCCTCACGACTTGTAGGGAGAAATGCCTTTGTGAGACCCTTACGGCCCATGAAGTCAAAAGCCTTAGCCGACAGGACCCTTAACCCTGTTTACTAAGCCACCTTTGTTCAACATCGACAGAGGCAAATGATGATTCGCTCCTGGCAATATCCCAGTTGCAGCGATGCTGATGCCTAAACCGGTATCAAATTCCAAGTCCTTTCACGGCAAATGATGATTCGCTCCTGACAATATTCCAGTCACAGCGATGCTGATGCCAAGATTGGTATCAGATCCCAAATCCCCTACTCATAAAAAAAAAATGTATACGAAATAGCCGAAATGATGGGGCAACTTGCAAACAAAATCAGCAAGTAAAAATGTATGCACGAGTAAAAAGAAAAATAGCCGAAATGATTGGGCAACTCGCAATAAAAAGTAGCGAGTAAAAATAAAATAAACAGCCGAAATGATTGGGCACCGCGAAAAATAGCCGAAATGATTGGGCAATCGCGACCTTCGCGATATAAAAGCTGAAATGATAGAGCATCGCCAAAAAAAAAATATAAAAGAATGAAACTTTTGCCCTACAGGTGAAATCATATCGATCCCTGTATATAATCCAGGGGCACAGATAAAAAGGGAACAATACCTTCCCAACAGGCTCCACCAGAAAGCGAAGCCAAATCTCGACGGTTCATAGATAACCTAGAGACCGTCTCGACATTTGTCGCAATATTACGGACGCGATGTCAACAAATGAAGAAAAGGAAGGTCCCTAACTTCAGGGTCTCGACGTCAATATCGACGACGCAATGTCAACAACGGCATTCCTCCGCAGTCCAACAGGATGTAGAAGCAACGTCAACAAGAGACCCCATGGTCGAAACAAGCGGAGTGACGGCAAAATCCTAGCTCCACCTCAGCATTCGTCTCGACACAGCAGACGCAATGTCAACAACGGCATTCCTTCACAGTCCAGCAGGATGTAGAAGCAACGTCAACAAGAGACCCCATGGTCGAAACAAGCGGAGTGACGGCAAAATCCTAGCTCCACCTCAGCATTCGTCTCGACACAGCAGACGCAACGGCAAAACCCTAGCTCCACCTCAGCATTCGTCTCGACACAGCAGACGCAATGTCAACAACGGCGTTCCTTCGGAGTCCAACAGGATGTAGAAGCAACATCAACAAAAGACCCCGTGGTCGAAACAAACGAAGCGAAGGCCAAATTCCTAGCTTCATACGTCTTGACGGCAAGTCATATAAAGCCTGAAAGACAATCGGAGATCATCTCACACCAGCGCAGAGTGGTCACCACCTTGACGTTCGTTTCGATACAGCAGACGAAATGTTAACCCCAGCGTTCGTCCTCCAACAGGATTTGGACACACCAAAGCAAACGAAGCGAAGGCCACATTCCTAGCTTCGACGTCTTGACGGTAACTCATATAAAACCGGAAAGACAACCGGAGATCATCTCGCACCAGCACAGAATGGTCACCACCTCGACTTCCGTCTCGATACAGCAGACGAGATGTCACCCCAACGTTCGTCTCGACACAGCAGACGCAACGTCATCAAACAAATGGAGCCACGGCAAAATCCCTAGTTCCCACCATGACATTCGTCTCGATACAGAGGACGCAATGCCAGCAAACGAAGCAAAGGCCAAATTCCTAGCTTCAGGGTCTTAACGGCAAGTCATATAAAGCCTGAAAGACTATCGGAGATCATCCCACACCAGCGCGGAGTGGTTATGACTCATCGGGGCTCTCCAAAATGAGCCTAACCTCAAGTAAAAAGCGGCATGGCAAATTCCTAGCGCTTGCTCTTCCGACGGTCAAACTGCCAAGGAGGATTGCTTGAAGACGTCTTGTCCAGCCCCCGAAGGGATCAGAGACACGGCAGTCGCAGGGCTACTCGAACAGCACGATTGCCTATCGAGGACTATATCAGCTTATGCGACGGTACGATGGCCAAAACCCTAAGTACCACCGACCTTAACGGGCTTCTGTCGTAAAGAGCAGAGGTTAAATGCGACGTTAAGATGTTCTTGCGAGAAACGTTCGATTCGTCTCGACTTGTAAAAAAAATTGTCGAGGCGGCTCGACTCGTGAGATAAAGCCTTAGGCAGTGGGCATAAAAGAAGTCTGTTTCCTAAGCACTGGGACCCTGCAAGTCAATCCAAACTGGTCTCTTGCATACCATCCATGGGTCTCACTCTCCAACATCGAACTTCGACAAGGAGGGAAACAACCGCTTACAAGTCCTCTCGACTCGTAAGAGGGAAAAATTCTCTTGTAGGATCCTTACGACTTACAAGAGAAAAACACACTTAGGAATCCTCACGATTCTTAAAAAAAAAAAAACCCGCCTACGAGATCCTCTCGATCCGTAGGGAGAAAAGTCTCTACGAGACCCTCACGGCTCATAGAGTTGAAAAGTCTTAGGCAGCAGATCTGAACCTGCGGCCTAAGCCCTCGCTATCTCATGAAGAAATCAAGAAGCTTACTCTATTACCTGCTAATTGTGACGACATGCTGAGAAAGAGGAAAAGCAACAGAAAGAGCACCCGATTTACGTTTGATCAAGCGTTCAAGACGTATTCATTCATGCATGGGCAAAAAAGACTCAGGACAAAGATATATAATAAAGACAAGCTGGGATAAAAATTTCCATTAATATTGCCCAAAGTTCTTACAGTCATAAAAACAATAAACGAAAGTTACAATGGAATAACCTCAGATCCAGGGCATGGATTGAGGAATTCAAAAGCGATCCTATCTATGACTTTCCAAGCCTCGCAGACCATCCTAGTGTGCTTCCTTTCGCGAACACAAGCGTCAGGGTCCTTCCCGATGTCTTCCACCCTCCGATAAACAGCGAGTATGGCAGACTGTTGAAAGATCTCGTGCAAGAGGTCGATAAGACTGTCTCGCCGTCTCTTCGAGATAAACTTCAATAGGTACACAGAGTGCACCTTGTCCTCAGCCGGCATCCAACGCCTTAAGCGGCACACCGGAACAGAATAGGGGAAGCGCTTCCCAGATAGCTCCCACGATAAGTTTAAGAAGAAAGGAACGTCGGGGATGCAATGGACCGTTGTATGCGTCGAAACGACTCATTATTTCAGCACACTCCTCGTTTGTGAACTCCCGATATTGAGAGCGGCCAAGTCGGCGGATGTCCTCATGAGAGATGATCTCGTTAAGAGCATACATGTGGGCGTTCATTGTTCCTGTGAAAGAGGATCAACAGAATTATCAGAAAGACTGATTAAGCAAAACGATATAATGCACTGAGAAATAAAATGCCATCTTTGAGTTCCAAGATCCGTGAAGAATTCTTAAGAGTTCTTCTATATGATCTGGGAGGAGCAAAGCTCCATTAATGAATTAAGAAAATCCAAGGAAAATCTTTCAGAGAGCAGAGCTCTATGGAACCCTAGTAGGGTCCCCCCTTTAGTCCTCTTTAGATCCTTTTAAGACCTGTAGAGCAAAACTCTGCTAAGTGAAACCCTAAATAGGTTTCCTTTAGATCAGGGATCTATTGAGAGCGAGGCTCTATCAATGAGAATTAAATTAATTTAATTTAATCCAAATTAAAATTTTCACCTAAAAAGTTTTAAGAGTTTAATTCTTAAAGTTCTTGAAAATAAAAAGCAGGGCTCTGAGTTCTGAAAGTAAAATTTTAGAGATAAGAATTATCTAAGGGACCAAAGGTCCTATTTATAGGCATCAAGTGCCCTTTCAGCTTCCAAGGGATGGCGCGACGGTTCGGAGTCTGCCACCGCTGCGCTCACGTTAGGAGGCCACGTAAGCGCAACGGTGGGGGGGCATTTGTTTACCCCAATCAGAGTAAAGCTCTGTTCAAATTCCAAGGTAAAAAAAAAAAAAAAAAAAAAAATTGCGCGCAGCGCAGTTGCGCGCTGCACGACACGTGTCAGCGCAGCGCAACTGTGCGCTGCGCAGCGCCAAAAAAAAAAAAAAAAAAAAAAAAAAAATTTGCGCGCGCAGCGCAGTTGCGCGCTGCGCGACACGTGTCAGTGCAGCGCGCGCAAAAAAAAAAAAAAAAAAAAAAAAAATTGCGCGCAGCGCAGTTGCGCGCTGCACGACACGTGTCAGCGCAGCGCAACTGTGCGCTGCGCAGCGCAAAAAATAAAAAAAAAAAAAAAAAAAATTGCGCGCAGCGCAGTTGCGCGCTGCACGACACGTGTCAGCGCAGCGCAACTGTGCGCTGCGCAGCGCAAAAAAAAAAAAAAAAAAAAAAAACTGCGCGACACGTGTCAGCACAGCGTGACACGTGTCACGCGCTGGGGCACTGCGCCAAACAGAATTAAAAGACTTGAGAAATCTTTTCTGTTCTTGTTAAAATAAGAAGATTTTCTTCTGCAAAGCAGAAGCCCTTGGATTAAAGATCCAACGGTGGGGAAAATTCCCAAAATCACTCAGAGAAAGATTTCTTTAACAAATTTAACTAATTTATGGGCACTATAAAAATGACCCCAGACCTCAATTAAAAAGAATGAACATCTTGCTAAAAAGAAAAGAGAAGAGAACTCTTGAAGAATAAAAAAAAAGGTAAAAACCTTTTAAAGAAGAGAAAATTCTCTTATGAACAAGATCATAGATCTTTAACGATAAATAAATAAATAAATAAAAATAGTGCCTTGCACTTGTTTTATGAACCATCGGTTCTTGAACCTAAAAGGTTCTTAAATTAATAGTGCTTTGCACTTTCATGAACCTTTGGTTCTCTAAGATAAGAAAAACAAGAAAAACTTGTTTTTTCTTAGATCTAAAAAAATAAAAATATATAGTGCCTTGCACTTGTTTTATGAACCATCGGTTCTTGAACCTAAAAGGTTCTTAAATTAATAGTGCTTTGCACTTCTTTTATGAACCATTGGTTCTTGAATCTAAAAGATTCTAAAATTAATAGTGCTTTGCACTTATAAATTTGCACTGTTGTGCTTTTTGATTGGCGCAAAGCGCTTGACAAATGCAATGCATTTTCTAAAGGACCAGGCCCAAACCAAAAAGACCAGTAGGCCTAATTAAATTGCAAGGCAATAAATGAGCAGAGCCCAAATAAATTGATGCCTTGCATCATTCCTAAAAGGGCAGAGCCCAAATAAAATTGATGCCTTGCATCATTCCTAAAAGGGCAGAGCCCAAAACAAATTGATGCTCTGCATCCTTTCTGGGCAAGGCCCAAATAAAAATAAAAAAAAGAAATGCAATGCAAAAACAAATAAAATGTTGAACATTTCAACTGGACTTAGTCCAATCTTGGCCATAAGTCCTTAAATTAAATTGACTGAGCAAAATTGCTCTTCTAAATCAATTTACATCCGGTTCGAGGGTACATCTCCGAACTCCTTTGACATCCGTCGTTGTAATTCCTCAACGACGTCAAAGAGGTGACGGGTCCCAACGACCACACATCGATATGGACTGCGGGGTCTTTAAACTCGTGGACCGAAATGTCTATAAACTAACATCGGACCGAAATGTCCATAAACTAACATCGGACCGAAACGTCCATAAACTAAAATCGGACCGAAACGTCCCTAAACTAATGACGGACCACTACGTCCCTAAACTGGCGACGGACCGAGACGTCCCTAAACTAAAATCGGACCACCACGTCCCTAAACTGGCGATGGACCACCACGTCTCTAAACTGGAATATGGACCGCTACGTCCTTAAACTGGAGACGGACCGAAACGTCCCTAAACTAATAATGGACCACTACGTCCCTAAAACTGGCAATGGACCGCTACGTCCTTAAACTGGCACAATAGAGCCCAAATGCTCTCTTGTCGGATCTAAACGGTCCCGTCTAAGTTGATCTTAGCCCCAGCTACGGCTAATGTGTCCTTAGATATTTAAATAAACAATAAAACCCCAAATCAACTTTGGTTCAAGGGTACATCTCTGAACTCCTCTGATGTCTGTCGTTGTAATCCCTCAACGACGTCAGAGAGGTGACGAGTCCCGACTGCCAGATAATTAAATCAATCACTATGTTAAGTTGATCTTAGTCTAGAACATGACTAATGTATCCTTAACGAAGGTTTAAGTTGATCTTAGCCGCAACGCGACTAATGCATCCTTAAACTAAAAAAAAAACACCAAACCCAAATCTAAGCAAACACGGATTTGGACTAATCCACGTCCTACGGGCGACGACATCACTAAGTCTCCGTATACAATCCACGGGCAACCACAAACAAAACAAACACACACGACACGAAGTGAAATTCTGGAGAAGGAGAAAGTTGTTACCGCGATGCGGTAGCGTAATTAACTGCAGGGGCTTGCGCCTGCAGGGAAGAGCGTCCCCACAATCAAAAACCCCTCACCCTGAGGGGGAATCTGACGAAGTCTGCTACATCGGCCGCATCCGTCTAAACCTCCGATACATGGTGCCATAAATCAACTTGGCATCTTCGGAGAGGTAGACGGATAAAACCAAATAGCATCTGCCCCGAACCTCAGGCACGTGGACGTCCTAACGTCTCGGCCGCCGTTCGGAGGGGAACAGTGTATAAGGAGGAGTAAGCTGAGAGAGAATACCATTCTCTTTTAAGTAATCTAGGAATTCCGTGCTTAAGTACTCCCCTCCCCTATCAGACCGGAGGATCTTGATACTTTTGCCTGTCTGGTTCTCTACTTCCTTTCTGAATTCCTTGAATTTCTCAAAAGCTTCAGATTTGTGTTTCATCAGATACACATATCCGAACCTAGAGAGATCGTCAGTGAATGTGATGAAGTACGAGAACCCACCCCTTGCATGTATAGACATCGGACCACATACATCACTATGTACGAGTCCCAAGAGCTCTGCTGCTCTTTCTCCATGTCCGGTGAACGGAGATTTGGTCATCTTCCCTTCGAGACAAGACTGACAAGTTTCATAAGATGAAAACTCGAACGCATCCAAGAGTCCATCTCTATGCAACTTACTCAGTCTTTTCTCTCCGACATGACCAAGTCTACAATGCCATAAGTAGGATTCATTCGTATCTGAATTCTTCCTCTTGCGTGTGTTTTGTATATTGAGAACTGTATTCTGATTTAGAACGTAGATACCATTAAACAGTGTACCCTCTGCAACCAGTACCTCATCAAGGTAAATGTTCATGATATTCTTTTCAAGAACAAACTTATATCTATCTTTATCGAGTAAAGAAACTGATATGATGTTGCAAACCATAGAGGGTACATAGTAGCAATCGTTCAAAATCATAGTCTTGCCATTTGGCAATACTAGGTGATATTCACCGACGGCTGCCGCATAAACTTGTGCTCCGTTCGCTACTCTGAGCGACATATCACCCGGTGCAACTTTCCTACTTTTTCTCAGTCCTTGCAATAAATTACAAATATGAGATCCTGATCCGGTATCAAGTACCCAGGAGGTAGGGCTGACCGTAAAACAGTTCTCAATTACAAGAACACCTGAAGTAGATGCAAAACCATGCTTCTTCTTCAACTGGGTATCCTGGAAATCCATACTTTCCTCTTTCCCATTCTCATACTCATGACGGTTGTCACAAGTTAGAGCTGAACCAACTTTCCCCAGTCCCGAATAAGAATTCGGTTCGGTCAAGCGATACATTTTATTATCTTGATTAGGGCGTGAAAAGGTTGCTGCCTGGAGAGAGAGAAAAGAAACACTCAGCGTATGCTCGTGCAAGATTAGATTGGTTTATTAATTTATCTAACCAGGGTGTCTCCCACTGTTTCCTCAAATCCTTCTTAAAACCTTTTAAAAGAAGAACTAGCCGGGTTTTAATTCACGTCACAATACTTGCTTAACCTTTCAGCCAGGCTAGTGTCGGTACTTCGAGGGAGGTTTTCCAACGCTTTCGCGAAGTTCCTTAATTAAAGAACCTCTTTTCCCTGGGGGCGTAACCCCGCTAACACCTTTCTAGACACCTACTAGGTTTATAGCATTGATCGTTAAGTGAAATAATCTCCCGAGAGTAAACCAACTCATCAGTGGGATCGGGATCCAACTGTCATTGTGTGATAACCTAGATGGAATCCACTCTAGTCACCACACTCCAGAAGGTATGCTAAATCTGCAAGTTTCAGTTCTTTTGAAACTCCCGATGTGGTTTTTGCCCCTAGGACTCAAGTGATCTTGACACAGTCAACAAATCAAAAAGTCCTAGTCAAGTTCATCCCGTCGTTGTCTTGATTGCATTAAACCCACCTGCATAACCCTTGACACAGTCAACAAGGTTACACAAATGTCCTAACCAATCACATTGTATCCAGCAAATAAGCAACACTTAGCTACCGTTCACTGCGCCTTGACACAGTCAACAAACGCAGCACGAATACTAAATATAACTTATAAGAAACGACGGAGGGCTACGGCTGGGTTTTTGGCAAAAAACCCGTTAACGTAATGAACTTGATGTCGTTGAAGGAACGTGATACACCTTTTGAAAATATAGTGGCGAAAAACTTTTTGCTAAAGAGGTCACTCCCTGTGAAGGGATCTCGGCTCTTTCCTCGTCGAATGAGGTGCAGGATATTACAAAATGAATACCTCGATGCAAAGCAAGAATAATCGACTATAGTGAAGTTATTACCCTGACGCAAACTTTTGTCCAAGGGGTCACTCCCGGTGAAGGGATCTCGGCCCTTGCCTCGTCGACTGAGGTGCTGGGTATTCATAACCGAATACCGCGATGCAAAACAAAAATGAACGTCCTTGCAATAACAGCTTTTTGAAAAACTTGTTCCAACAACGTCTTTTAGGTTTATTTTCTTGCATTAGTTCTTTTAATGCGTGATATTCTTGCATTAGTTCTTTTAATGCGTCCCATCAATTAATCCTACCATTGCAGAAAACAACCAAAATATGACGTACGCTTATGCCATTCGCATTCGCCACGGGGTCCTGTCATCACTCGTTAGGTTACTTAACTAACGACAGAGCGGGGGCTGGGCTAGCGCGGCTGTAAAACATAAGCAACGCCTAAATAGTAAAGCAATGATAGACATTACAGATCACAGATGAATACATTGGATATACTAGCAATCCGCAATCTTTTCGAGCCTGCAACGAAAAGCGGATTACACGGTCGCGGTGAATAGCCAAATACCCCACCCAAGACCCCTACGGGTGCGGCAAACTACCCGCCAAGTACTTGGCAGTTTGTGCACCCCTCCATGGGTCTATCCTAGGAGCAAAAACAGTAAAAAGAATTATACAATGACGGCTACAACCCCGACCCGGTTGTGCGGCCAAACAAATAATATTATTACATCAATTTACATTTACAATGAATGAAAGAAAAACAAAAGCTCATCTCACATCCAACCCGGCTATTCACCCGCGACAGTCCAACAGATTCATATACACATTCCAATATCAAACACAGATCATGTATAACCCCGACTAATCGACTTATAGCGATTAGCCGACGTTCAATACATGCAAGCAACACAGATATAACCATCATAGCCAAAGTGCAGTGAAGTTCGAAAAAAATACGGAATTATAGGACCCCAAAAGTGAATTTCAGTTCTGGAAAATCTGGGCACATATAATATATCTGAAAAATCCCAAAATCCCACCAGAAGAAAACTGCACGAAAAACGATGCAGAAAGGAAACCAACCTGCGGCGCTTCCGCGGCACATGCCTACCTCGTGCCGCGGAAGCGCGGCGATTTAAATGAATTAGGTCATCGTTTTTCTTCTGTGTTCAAACAAAACCCTGAGACGATTTTACAAGAATAAAGTTTTTCATTTAGAGCAGAAAAAATTTCAACAGAAACTTAGGGTTTTGTTTTTCCGGTTTTGCGATTTTTCGGTTTCGAACTTCCATACACTTCGCTACCAAGCTAGTTTAAATTTAGTTAGGCTCTGATACCACTGTTAGGTCCATGTTACCTCTCCCGGTACTTTCGGGGTTGCGGAAACGGTAAATCAAAATTTTTCTAAACTTTGTAACATGGACCGTAAAAGCCGGATCTTTGCTAAACTAAACTAGCATACTTGCTAAAGAGAGTTAGCTACTATGAAGATGGTTATACCTAAACTTGAACTCCTTCTCTTCTTGTTGTTGTTCTTCTTTCTTGTTCTTTGTAGTAGCTTGAATGGTTCTCTTCTCGTCGCCTTCTTCCGTCGAAGATGGATCCACCTCGAAGGTTCGACCTTTGGGCTCTTCCTCGATCTTTGAGTGAACTAGGGTTTCCGGCTTGCTAAACCTTGAACCCTAGAGAGAGTAGAGAGTGTTTAGGGGTTGTTTTCTTTTCAAGGTGAAGGATTCTCAACACATGAGAAGGAATCACCTTGAGCTTGAGGAAGAAGAAGATGAATAGAGGAGAGAGAATGGATATGAAAGAATGAGCTCTCTTTTTCTTTTTGCAACCATATCAAAAAGAAAAAGAATTATCTAAATGATAATAATTCAAAATGAGAATAGTTGATGGTAATTTGGAATGACCACTATCATGCTTCTTTAAATGAAATGTAAGCATGAATCAAGGAAGACTTTTTAAAGCATGATGGTGGTCAACATTCAACCATGGTCAACAAGTCAACCATGGTCAACAAGTCAACAAAATCAACCATAACATAATTCTCATTTAATTACTATTATTAATAGATAATTCATAAATCCATTAGGGTTTGGAAAATGATAACTGTCAACTGTGCATACGCACCCGTTCCGAAACCCTAATGAAATACCTCATCCTCCGCCTCAAGCAACTGTGCATACACACCTGCATTCTCGTTCCGAGGAACAAGAATACCAAGATATAAAAGCAACCCCAAATATATATACCAGTATCTGGCTCAAACCAGAGCCTGCCAGTATAATCCGTCCGGACTCCAAAACGTGCACAAGTGCGCGGATGAGAACGAACCCTGTCGCAAAACCATGCGACCTCTACTCTGTTTTGCCCAGAGGCGAATGCCCTCTGTGTGGGACTCTAAAGACTCGACACTACGCTGGCAGTGGGTTTAACCACAGACCGCAAGCGGCACTAGCTGTGCGTAACGGTCCCCAGGTAGATGCCGACAAGAAGGCTGACGAGGTGAAACCCCATCTGAACTCCTACTGAGTCTGAATGTGACATTCTCCGTACAGTCCGGTCTGTTCGTCTGATACATCGCATGGCGGGCCTAGGGGGGCGGTAAACGTCAGTCCCCTAATAGCGGTACAAGTCGTGTCGGAGTGAAGCCCAATACACCCTGAGATAACACTGGAACCTACCAGTACATCTCGCTTGCCCTGGCCAGGGACTACTTGTGTAATGGCTCTCCTAGACACAGCGCGATGTCAACCCCCAATACCGGGAGAGACGAATCATGTCTAATCGTCACTGCCTCCAAGTGCTTCGGGACTGCTCCCAACTACTACCTGTTTGCACGACTCAGTAGAGCCGTGGTAGGGTAGTAATCAAAGAACAGTGGGAACACTCTCGAGGCGAAGTGACAGTGTCAAGTCAGCGGACTAAGCTGTACTCATGTCACCTGGGAACTGATAACCGACGATAGGTATAATACCAACCATCAGTTCCCGACGAGTCCTGTCCAGTGTACTCGTAACCCAACGAGCACCCGCATACTATCTCAAGTACGACGTACTGACGGCTGTGGGACAGACCGTCTCCCGTGCTGGGATGAGAAGCGCATACGCTAGTCTACTCCGGAGCATCGATGCCCTATCTCGATACTCCCACGACCAGGGACGTGTATAAGGATGTGCTTGTAGATTACCCAGCCCCCACGAGTGTGATCGCCATCACAACGCCGGTAATCAAGCAAAGATCCTAAGGGCTCTACTAATGCGTATAGGTGATATAATAAATAAACACACATGTACACATTAAAGCAGAGACAAACCAAGTAGCATTCTACTATATTGAGCAAGATTGTCTGTACAACTGTGAATATCCCAAGCTTCCATCAAGTAATATACATACTAGTATGATACAGTAATGGCCTCTAGGGCATATACACTAACAGGTCGGTCAATGAGACCGAAGAAGATGACCTCAGCGGGAGAGCTCGTGGACGAGCGGGAGAGCCGAGGTATCTTGGTTCTGCGGTAGGCCGGAGACGAGCTGAGAGGCCGAGGAGGCCAATTGTGCTAGGGGCTCGGAGGCGAGCCAGCGTTTGTTTGTGGGACGGGCACAGAAGTGGCTTGGTCGACCACTGTAGGTCCTTTCTTATGAGCTTCGGGACACGTCACCAACCACATGTCATGATCTGGGAGATCACCGATATCGAGCATCATCAGGTGGATTGTGAACTCTATTATTAGCTTGGTCCTTTAAGGGCCCCACTTTTGTTTGGGAGATTAAATCTAGTGGAAAATGCTAGATCGTTTTCATGACAGCTTTGCAATTGAGGTTACTATATGTAGATTATTAACCCTAGGTCCTTTAGTTTAGCCGGAAAAAGGTTATATTAACACCCATATTATAAATACATATGATTGTGAATGTACTTGATCAAAAAGGAGCGAATGGATAAAGAGAGATAGGTACTAATTAAGTGGTTAGTCCGACAAAAAAAAAATAAGCTAGTGCTGCTTTACATTGATAGCCTAATTATAAAGATAAAATGTGAAAACATTTATTTTAGGATCATAATTTTCCACTAAAAATAACTGTTTTGTGCGATTTATTCAACGGTACATCTTTGATTTCTTAAGTGAGAGATGACCGTTTCGATTCCCGAAATAAAAAGGTTTTACGGGCTGTATTGTGTGCACCTAAATCTTGCCCAATGCCCAAAAATAAAGTTCATGGTAGTTTAGTGAAACATAAATCCTACAAAATAAAAACCTCAACTTTTTTTCAGACCGCATCAGCGTCTAATGGCTCATCCGCTTCCCTTCTTCTCTCTCAGCCCTCGCCATTTTCTCCTCTCACTCTCTCTCTCATCGCCGCCTCTTTCTCTCTCATCGATCCTTCTCGATTTACCCTAAGCGATCGATTCCTCTCTCTTCCAACTGCTCCCAATCTGGCGAGTCCCCTCGATTCAAAGATTTTGCAGAAAAAAAAGTAGGTTTTCTATATATAAAAAATTTAGGTAAAGTTTGAATTTTTGGTTTGTTTTAGGGTTAGGGCATGAGACGAGCCCGAAGGTAATGCTGAAAGACATGGATTTTTCAGAACTTGAAGTGAGTTCTCTCTTAATCTTGTGCTTAATTTGATTTGAATCCTGCATGGATGCAAAATTTAGCACTTTATTGATTCATGAATCAATTAAAATTCTGTAATTTTGATTATATAGCAACGTTTAGAGATTCCCCGGGCAGATTAAAGTATTAAATTGTTGATATCCCTTGCTGTTTTACTTCCTTTATAATAAAAAAAAAAGGAAAAAAGGACAAAAGAAAATCCCTCGCTTGTTTACTAAGAAACTATTATACAAACATGCCTAATGCAGTCGGCGAATTTTCGGTTCTAGTACGATATTAGTCTGTTGGAAGTTTTATGAAGACATTACAAAATTGTATTTTGGACTTGAATGTTCTAGTGCATTCTACAAATCGATTACGAGTTCAATGGCAGTGTTCTATATTGTTGGATTAAAAGGTGTCAAAGGGCCACATTTCATATTCCTTTCAGGGCATTGTTATGCTGTTTATGCACTAGTCATCTCTTCACATTTTGGGTTTCATGCTGATTGATTGTCTGACGTTCCAAAAGAATTAATCAAAATTGTTATTTCTCGACAGAAATGGGTTCAATCGCATGGCCTCAGGTCAGGGCAGGCAATGATGTTGTGGAAGTGCCTTTATGGGAACAACATCTGGGCACATTCTCATGATGAATTGGAAGGTCATATATTTACTTTATTGCTAAATCTTTCCTTTTCATAAAGCTGTAACATCATGATGCAGTTTTAATCTTTTGTGCACCATATATTACTAACTGATGATTAATACTTGCTAAGGGTAACGACTAAAGAGAATATTGATTATCTCAAAGAGGGTTGGTTTTTTCTGTCTATCCACTGCAGCTTCCAGTTTAAGTTCTCACTTTTAGTCAAAGATAGTTAGTAGTTAGGACAATAGGATCTTGAATGTCTTATTCTTTTGTGACAAAATGCTGAGAATACTTTCATTAATTTTGCCTCTGACAGGAGGTTGCAGATTTTGTTCAATTTGGAAGATGGCATGGTGATAGAAACAGTTGTGATTCCTTGCAGTGGCGGTAGAACTACGGTTTGTGTTTCAAGTCAAGTTGGTTGTGCAATGAATTGCCAGTTCTGCTACACTGGCAAGTAAGCCTACTATTATTTTACGCCATCTTGATTCTTTCCCTAAATACTCTTTGATTCCGAATAACTTTTTTTTAAAGGATGGAATTGAGAAAACATTTAAGAACAGCTGAGATAGCCGAACAGGCTGTTTTTGCTCGGCGTTTGTTGTCAAGCGTAGTTGGATCTATTACAAATGTTGTATTCATGGTGAGCATTCTGGATTTTCACTTTCACATGTTATCATAAAGTTATTTTTTTTGTGTGTGTGCACACCCACACCCACATGCGTGCTCTCGTGCGCGTGTGCACATTTAGTCGTTACTCTATAAATTACTGAAGTTTCATATTAAACATTGGTTACACTTAGTTGCATCATCAAGAATAATGATACAAGGAGAATTGTTTAGCTGCTAATTTCACAGTTAAGCGTTTATAATGAGAGAATCAAACTGTTTCAATTGCGCCGATAATTTTGTTTGTTCTGAAGCACAGTGTTTCAGTGTGTACTCTAGTTACGTTTACACATTAACCACGGTATCTAATTTATTTATTCAGGGGATGGGGGAACCCTTTCACAACATAAAAAACGTCTTGAAAGCTTCAGCAATAATGGTTGATGAGCAAGGACTTCAGTTTAGCCCTCGCAAAGTGACTGTTTCAACCAGTGGTCTCGTTCCTCAGTTGAAACGCTTCCTTCATGAGTCTAAGTGTGTGTTAGCAGTTAGTCTTAATGCCATGACTGATGAGGTGGGTTTTACTTTCAGATAAAGCATACCTACTACTGTAATATTAGTTTTATTTTGTTTCCTTGCTTTTCCGCTTTGCTCAAGCTAAGGTATTGATATACTTATTACTTTTTATGGAAGTGTAGGTCAGAAATTGGATCATGCCAATCAACCGGAAATACAATCTTAGCCTGCTTTTGGAAACACTAAGGGAGGAGCTCCGTGTGAAACATAAATATAAAGTCCTGTTTGAATATGTTATGCTTGCAGGAGTAAATGACAGGTCAGAATTGTCTCCTGGATACAATATATTTTTCCTGAATTTTCCTTGGGGAAATGGCTTGATTAATTAGTATTACTATCTAGTCTTAGGATGTAAATTGTAGAAATGTTGAATTATTGAAATATATTTGTAAATCATGGTACGTCGCTTTTGACATCCTTGTATGTGTTTTATGGTCATTGTATTGGTACATTCGACTAAAAGAATGAAGAGTGCCAATGAGAAGAGTATACCTGGATTTTCGAGAGCCTGACATAAGACTTATTTTTGCCAAAGCCTAACATAAGACTTGAAATCTTCATACAGAGGCTGAGATAGAGATTCAACCCATTCTTTTGCCCGTAATTAGCAAACATCGTTATCTAATGCCCTGTTTGGGAATGGAGTTAGGGTAACTGGAGTTAATTTTTTAGGGGATGCAAACTATGGTTTGCAAGCCCCAAACTCCATTTAGAAATAAACTCTAGTTATGTTATTAGAGATGTGTTAGGGCAAATGGAGTTTCGATATCTTAGATCAGTTGGAGTTTAAGATAATTGTAGTTATCTCTAATGTTGGAGTTATCGCAAGTTTGGAGTTGAGATTACTGCACTCCAAAATGAATTCCAAACAGGGTGAAGTTAGCATTTTGGAGTTGACATAACTGCACCCCAAAATGACTGTCATACAGAACAAAGTTAGCACTTTGGAGTTTAACTTTAGCTAATTTTATGAAACTCCAGCTTGGAAAACTCAACTCCATTCCCAATCACGGCCTAAGCCTTCTCCCCATTAAAATGGTGTTGGTTATGAAGCAAGGCTCCATGAAAGATGTTACCGTGTTTTATACCATGACTTGACAATTAATTACTGCCAGCCTTCACTTATCAGTGTGATAATTATATCTAAGGAAATCAAGGGAAAGAAGGGGATTTCCGTAATTTTGAAGGTGCGGAGTTAGGGTCTTCCAAATTGTTTAGATTAAGAACAAATAATAGATTTCCTACAAGGGATTATGTTCATCCTAAAACATCCAAGGATGAAACAGAACAGTTCCCACCGTTTTGTCAATAAAAAATCATACTGACAGCAAATATAACAGGTCTCAACCCCCCCCCCCCAACCCCAACCCCCCACCCCCCCCCCCCAAAAAAAAACCCACCACAATACTTAGGTCCAACCTATGCCTAACTAGAGTTGGGTGGCAAACCCCACGTCCAAGCCTGATATTAAAGTGTTTCAATCAGAAACTTGCTTTCAAATCAGACACCATACTGATCATATTTAAAGGACCACAGCCTTATCTATCAATTTTAGGGTTAGTGGCAGTTAACGTCTCTATGCATTCCTCCACCACTTGTAACCTTCAAACCATACCTGTTTACAATCGCTCAGTGTCCTGATATTAGTGTCGACCAACTCAAGAAATTTGGCATGAATACCGGCTGATCCAGGATTCCCGAATGCTAATAATTCAGTTGAGGGGTCTGTCGTAAGTGCTGAATGAGCTATAGTATAGCTAAAGGGTGTCATAGCCTATAAGCAATTTAGCCTTTAATGTATTTGCATATCCCAGTTTGCATCAACTTTTATCATAAAATCTTCATTCATCTTTCTTATTAACAGTATCGAGGATGCAAAATGAATTTTTAAAAAACTAATATGGCAAAAAAAAACATTCATAATCTCTCTGCTCCCACCCCTCCACACACACACCCGCGAGGAAAGCGATGGCATTTTAGTTTATGAGGTGACCTTTTATTTTAAGAAATAAGGTGGCCTCAAAAGTTAACTTTGCACTGGGTTTTCTGATAATCAGCATCGCCCCATCTTGTTCACCATGATCTAGATTATGGGTATATCAAATTTTATATGTTTTCGATAATTTTTATCCTCGTATCGGGCGGTTAACGGTTTTTCAACAATACGACATTTGCCAAAGCTAAAGCTAGATCAATATGAAAATGTTATCGAAATCGTTTGAAACTTAACTTTTGAGACGACGTCTTATTTCTTAGAATAAGTTGTCACTTCATAAACACTTTCGTGTGTGTGCGCGCGCGCGTGTGTTAGCGGCTATTTTACTCCTTAGGTGTAACGAAGTTAGTTACATCCACCGCAAAATAACCCAACAAATGAATTTTTTTTCACGATCGGCTCAGTCAATTGTGATCTACATTATCTAAAGTATTATTACATCAAGTTTCATTTGATTTGGATTTTGTTTCTATATTGATAATTGGTTATAAAATGTTTTATTGTCGGAAAACCGTCCATTTTGTGACCAATCGGTGCATGAACAGTAAGTTTCCAAATCACATGAAACTTGGTGTAATAATACTTTAGATGATGTAGATCACGATGGACGGAGCTGATCGTGAAAAATAATTCATTTATTGAGTTTTTTTTGTGTTAGGTGTAAACTAACTTGGTTACACCTAAAAAGTAAAATATCCGCTAGAGAGAGAGAGGTTTTGCATTGAACAATCGTGAAGTGAGTAAAATAGATTTTGCATGGGAAAATGGAGAGTGCGTGTTTTGAAGATGAGAGTTTGAAAGAGTGAAACTAAAAAGTTTTGCTTGAAAATGAAAATAGATGTAGATTTTGATGGTATATGCATCTTTTTAGGGCTTTTTACTAAAAAGCACCATCATACTTCGTTAATTACTAAAAATCCCATCCATACTTCATAGTTACTTAAAAGATCCCCATAAATTTAAATTGCACTAAAAAGTCTCCTAACAAGCCAAAATGAGAATTTTTTGGTATCTTTTATTACTCCGTTATGAGACTAATGGTAAGTATCGGGTTAAGATTTTAAAATCTTCACAATCCCTCTTCTTTTCCTAAAATTCCTAAATTTTCCGCCAAACTGACTTTAGGATTAGGGCTAAGTGATCAAAGATCTCTTAAATTGATCATGAAAATCGGCTTATCTTTCTCAACTTTCTCGAGCAACGAGATTGTCGAATGTTGTTGTTCCTTCAATTGCAATTTTCAAGTTCGTGGGCAACTTCATTTGAAAGAAGAGCGATTCTTTAGTTGTGCTAAATCCTAATTTTCAACTAAGTAAGGATGTGATATCTTTTTATGAGAGAAAGACCCACTGATGGAGGTCTAGATCTCCTTCAGATGTTATCCTCCGTCGATCTGTCGCGAGCGTTGATAAAGGGTTGAGATTGGTGTTGAAGGTTGTCTCTTTGGACGTGTTGATCTCAATGGATTGATTTTGAGGTGAAGCCAAGCTATCTCCAAAGAAGTCCTAGGATGGGTGACCAAGCTGTCAAAAAAAAAATATTTCTGATAAATAAAAAAAAATCAATTTCCATGATCGAAAAAGAATTATTTTTGATAAATGCGCAAATTTCGTGTGCTATATCTAATGCAAGATATTAAAAAATCGAAGAAAATATATTATTTAAGTAATTCTGAATATTTTACGATTTCAGTGTGCTATATATCTTGTAAAATTCGTATAAAGCGAAGAAAAAATAAAATTGCTTGATTTTTGAAAATTCCGTGATTGTTGTGTGATATTATAGATAAACTGATAAAACTGAAAATTTTACGGATTTCGTATGCTGTCTTAGTGAAAGTATTAAATAAAATGAAAAAAACTTGAAACCTCACAATATTTGAGTGTTATATAGCAAGTACTGCATTGAAAAAACAAAGAAAACTATAAATTTTTGGATTTCTTTAAAATTCGCTATATTTGTGTGCGAAGCCAAATATTAATAAACAAAGAAAAGTGTTTTTTTTTTGAAAAATTCATGATTTTCATGATTTATATATCAAGCAGAATATTAATAAACCAAAGAAAACTGTAAATTTTTATTTTTGAAAAATTCACGAATTTCATATAGTAAAGCAAGCGGATTTTTATTAAACTGAAAAACACTTATAATTCTAGGAATTGTAAAAATTTCACAATTTCAGTGTGCTATATATCCAGAAATTTTTTTTATAAAGGGAAGAAAACTTGAATTTACGCGACTTTTGAAAATTCCGTGATTTTCGTCCGCTATTATAGATAAACTGAAAATTTCACGGATTTCGTATGCAATCTCTGTCAGACAATTAAATAAGATTAAAAAAACTAGAAACTTCACAATATTTGATTGATATAACAACCTTATATTGAAAAACCAAAGAAAACTTTAAAATTTATAATTTCGGAAAAATTCGCTTTAATCGTGTGCTATTGCAAGCCAAATATTGATAAACAGAAGAAAATTGTAATTTTTTATTTTTGAAAATTTCGCGAATAACAAAACTGAAAAACACCATAAATATTTTATTTCTGCAAAATTCGCGAATTTCATGTGTTATAGTAAACAAAATAATGGAAAATTGAAGAAAACATAAAATTTTACTGATTCTGAAAATTTCACAAATACATTGTGCTATATATCCAGCAAAATTTTTATAAAACATAGAAAACTATAAATTCTGTGATTTCGGTGTGCTATAATAGATAAGCTGAGATTTTCATGGATTTCATGTGCCGTCGCTGTCAAAGTATTAAATAAGATGGAAAAAACTAAAAACTTCACAATATATAAGTGGTATCGCTCGCATTATATTGAAAAACTAAAGAAAACTATAAATTTAGGGTTCCTGAAAAACTCGCTAAGTTTATGAGCCAATAGCTTTCCAATTATTGATAAACCGAAAAAATTGTAAATTTTTTATTTCGGATAAATTCCTGAATTTTGTTTGCTATATCAAGCAGAATATTGATAAAACCGAAAATTTCACGGATTTCGTGTGCTATCTATGTCAAAATATTTAAAAAATGAGAAAACTAGAAATTTCACGATATTTGAGTTGTATAACAAACATTATATTGAAAAACCAGAGAAACCTATAAATTTTAGGATTTTGGAAAAATTCGCAATATTCGTGTGAAAATTGTTAATTTTTTAATTCGAAGAAAATTGTTAATTTTTTAATTCTGAAGAATTTGTGAATTTCATGTGATATATTGCAAGAAAAATAATAAAATAACTGAAAAGCAATAAAATTTTTATTTCTTAAAAATTCTTGAATTTCGTGTGCTAGAGTAGGCAAAGTATGAAAAAGCCAAAGAAAACCAATAATATAAGGAATTCTGAAAATATCACGATATTAATGTGCTATATCAAGCAAAATATTTATGAAGCAGAGAAAAAATAAAATTGTGGGATTTTTAAAAATTCCATGATTTCCGTGCGCAAATAGATAAACAAATAAAACAGAAAATTTCACGGATTTCGTGTGCTGTATCTGTCAAGCTGTTAAATTAAATGAAAAAAACTTGAAATTTCACGATATTTGAGTGATATAGCAAGCATTTCATTGAAAGATTAATGAAAACTATAAATTTTACGATTTCAGAAAAATTCTCTATATTCATATGCTATTGCATGCCAGATATCGATGGACTGATGAAAACTGTAATTTTTTTATTTTTGAAAACATTCATGAATTTCGTGTATAGGAAGCAGAATATAAAAAACCAGAAGAAAACCGTAAATTTTTTATTCCTGAAAAATTTGCGAATTACGTCTGCGCTATATATCCAAAAAAAATCGTGTGCTATATAGTAAGCCGATTATTTAAAAACTGAAGAAAACTTATAATTTTAGAAATTCTGGAGATTTCACGATTTCAATGTACTATATATCCAACAAAATTTTCATAGAAGGAAGAAAACTTAAAATTGTGGTATTTTTGAAAAAAAAAATTAAATTTTAAATTCCGAGAAATTCGCATATTTCGTGTGTCATTGCAAGCAAAATATTAAAAATCGAAAAAAAAACTGAAAAATATGTATTTTTGAAAAATTAGTAAATTTCGTGTCCTATATTAATGAAAGTATAAAAGGCCCAAAGAAAACGTATAATTTAAGGAATTCTTAAATTTTAACGATTTCTGTGTGCTATATCCAGCAAAATTTTTATACAGCAAAAAAAAAACATAAAATTGCGGGATTTCTGAAAATTTCGTGAATTTCATGTTTTATTATAGATAAGCTGATAAAACTGAAAATTTCACGGATTTCCTGCACTTTCTCTATCAAAATGTTAAATAAAATGAAAAAACTTGAAAAATATATATTTTAATTTTTCGGAAAAATTCGCTATTTTTGTGTTTATGGCAAGCCAAATATTGATAAACTGAAGAAAAGTTTTAATTTTTTATTTCTGAAAAATTCATGAATTTCGTGTGTTATTTGAAGCTAAATATTAAAAAACCGAAAAATACTTTAAATATATTATTTCTAAAAAATTCAGGAATATCGCGCACTATAGTAAGCAAATATTATAAAACAGAAGAAAACATTATTTTAGGAATTCTGAAAATTTCACGATATACCTAACATAACTTTTATAAAGGGAAGAAAACATAAAATTACAAGATTTTATAAAATTCCCTGAATTTCGTGTGTTGTTATAGATAAGCTGAAAATTTCATAAATTTCATGTGTTGTCTCTGTCAAAGAATTAAAAAATGAAAAAATTTGAAACTTCGCAATATTTGAGTGGTATACCAATCTTTATATTGAAAAACCAAACAAAACTATAAATTGTGGATTTCGGAAAATTTCGCTATATTCTAGTGCTATATTGCAAGCCAAATATTGATTAACGGAAGAAAATTTTAAATTTTATTTTTGAAAAATTCGCAAATTTTGTGTGCTCTAGCAAGCAGAATATTGATATAGCTGAAAATTTCATGGATTTCGTTTGTTATCATTGTCAAAGTATTAAAAAATGGAAAAACTAGAAACTTCACGATGTTTGAGTGGTATAGCAAGTATTATATTGAAAACCAAAGAAAACTATAAATTTTAGTATTTCGGAAAAATTTTGTATATCCGCATGCTATAACAAGCCAAATATTAATAAACCGAATAAAAGTGTTAATTTTTTAATTCTGAGAAATTCGCTAATTTCGTGTGACATTGCAAACAAAATATTTAAAATCGAAGAAAATATTAAAACAAAATTATTTCTGTAAAATTATTAAATTTCGTGTGCTATAGTAAATAAAGTATTTAAAAAACCAAAGAAAATATATAATTTAAGAAATTCTGAAATTTTAACGATTCAAAATTTTTATAAAGCAAAAAAAATTCGGGATTTTTGAAAATTTCATGTGCTATTATAGATAAACTGATAAATCTGAAAATTTCACGGATTTTGTGTGCTCTCAGTAGAAGTGTTAAATAAAATGAAAAGTTTAATTTTTCGGAAAAATTCGCTATTTTCGTGTTTATAGCAAGCCAAATATTGATAAACTGAAGAAAAGTTTTAATTTTTTATTTCTGAAAAATTCATGAATTTCGTGTGCTATTGGAAGCTAAATATTAAAAAACCGAAAAATACTTTAAATATATTATTTCTAAAAAATTCACGAATATCGCGCACTATAGTAAGCAAATATTATAAAACAGAAGAAAACATTATTTTAGGAATTCTGAAAATTTCATGTGCTATTATAGATAAACTGATAAATCTGAAAATTTCACGGATTTTGTGTGCTTTCTCAGTAGAAGTGTTAAATAAAATGAAAAAACTTCAAACTTAACATTTGAGTGGAATAGAAACCAAAGAAAACTATAAATTCTAGGATTTCAGAAAAATTCGCTATATTCGTCTAGTAGCAAGCCAAATATTGTTAAACTGAAGATTATTGCAAATTATTTATTTTTGAAAATTCATGAATTCCGTGTGCTATATATAGCAAGCGGAATATTATAAAACCGAATAAAACATTTAATTTAAGTAATTCTGAAAATTTTACAATTTCATAGAGCTATATCCAGCAAAATTTTTATAAAGGCAAAAAATATAAAATTGCGGGATTTTTGAAAATTTCATGATTTTCGGGTCCTATTATAGATAAACTGATAAAACCGAAAATTTCACAAATTAGCAAGCGTTACATTGAAAATTTCACAAAGTATTAAATAAAATGAAAAAACTTAAAACTTCATGATATTTGAGTGATATAGCAAGCGTTACACTGAAAAAACCAAAGAAAATTATAAATTTTAAGATTTTGGAAAAATACGCTATGTTCGTAAGCTATAGCAAGCCAAATTTTTGTGAACAGAAGAATACTGTAAAAAAAAAATTTGAAAAATTCACGAATTTCGTCTTTTATAGCTAGATTATTTAAAAACCGAAGAAAACCTATAATTTTTGGAATTTTGGAAATTTCACGATTTCGGTGTGCTAATCTAGCAAAATTTTTATAAAGTGTAGAAAACTTAAAAATTGCGGGATTTAAAAATTTCCGTGATTTTCTGGCATTGTTATAGATAAACTAAAACTTTCACGGATTTCTTGTGCTATCTCTATCGAAATATTAACTAAGATGGAAAAAACTTAAAACTTCATGATATTTAGATGGTATTGCAAGCATTATATTGAAAAACCAAAGAGAACTATAAATTTTATGATTTCGGGAACATTCGCTATATTTGTGTGCTATGACAAGCCAAATATCGATAAACTGAAGAAAAGTGTTAAATTTTTATACAAGAAAAATTCGCGAAAATTGTGTGCTATAGAGCAAGCAAAATATTAATATACTGAAAATTATTTATTTCTGGAAAATTCATGAATTTCATATGCTATAGTAAGCAAATTATTAAAATACCGAAGAAAATATATAATTTTAGGAATTCTGAAAATTTTACGATTTCAGTCTGCTATAACCAGCAAAATTTTTATAAAGCGAACAAAACTTTAAATTTTTAATCAGCAAAGCTTTTCGCTATATTCGTGTACTATAGCAAATCGAATATTAAAAAACCGAAAAAATCTATAAATATTTTATTTCTGAAAAAATCATGAATTTTGTGTGCCATATAGCAAACGGAATATTGATAAAACTGAAAATTTCATGGATTTCGTATGCTATCTATGTCAGACTATTAACAAATGAAAAAATTAGAAACTTCAAGATATTTGAGCAGTATAGCAAGCATTATATAGAAAAACCAAAGAAAACTATAAATTTTAGGACGTATAAATATCGTGACGTTTTTAGTTGTCAATTTCTAGTGCTTTCTGTCAAAGTGTTATATAAGATGAAAAAACTAAAAACGTCACGATATTTAGACGGTAAATCAACCATTATATTGAAAAACCAATGAAAACTATAAACTTTACAATTTCTAGAAAATTCGATATATTCGTGTGCTATAGCAAGCCAAATATTGATCAACCGAAGAAAAGTGTTAATTTTTTATTTCTGAAAAATTCGAGAAAATCATGTGTTATATATAGCAAGCAAATTATTAAAAAAACTGAAAATTCTTTATTCCTGAGAGTATGACATGGGTTACATCAGCGACATAGCGCCTAGTACTCGGACATTGGCTCGAGGCATTCCTTCTATCCCTTCTTACCTTGAAAAAGTATAAAAAGTATGGTCACCTTACGTCCTTGAACCGATAACCATTTTTCGACTAACCTGGCCTCCTCCGTCTCTCGGGACCAACAAGGGGTAGTACAGTGATATTCACCTGTTGTCCATCGACTACGCCTTTCGGCCTGATCCTAAGCCTTGACTCACCCTCCATGGACGAACCATGCGAAAGAACCCTTTGGTTTTCGGGGCATTGGATTCTCACCAATGTTTGCATTGCTCAAGCCAATATTCTCACTTCCGCTTTGTCCACACCCGCTTGCGAAGGCGCTTCCCTTTAACACGGAACGCTCCCTTACCGATGCATTTTGACATCCCACAGTTTCGGCAGATCATTTAGCCCTGTTCATTTTCGGCGCAAGAGCGCTCGATCGGTGAGCTATTACGCATCCTTTTAAGGGTGGCTGTTTCTAGGCAAATCTCTTGGTCGTCTTTGCGCCCCTACCTCCTTTATCACTGAGTGGTCATTTAAGGGCCTTAGCTGGTGATCTGGACCGTTTCCCTCCCGACGATGAAGCTTATCCCCTATCGTCTTACTGGTCGACCTTGGCACCTGTAATTTTGGGTCTAGTATTCAGAGTTTGTCTCGATTTGGAACCGCTCTCGCGGCCCGCATCGAAACAGAGCTTTACCCCTAAATGTCCGGGAAACTGCCGCGCCTGAACACATTTGGAGGAGAATCAGCTAGCTCTGGGTTCGAGCATCTCTAACCACAACTCATCCGTTGATTGTAAGCAAATTATTAAAAAACCAAAGAAAACATATAATTTTAGGAATTCTGAAAAATTTACGATTTCAGTGCGTTATATCCAGCAAAACTTTTATAAAGTGAAGAAAACTACAAAATTTTAATCGACATTTTTTTGCTTTATTCGTGTGCTATACCAAGTCGAATAATAAAAAACCGAAATAACTTTAAATTGTTTATTTCTAAAAAATTTGTGAATTTTGTGTGCCATATAGCAAGCAGAATATTGATAAAACTGAAAATTTCACGGATTTCGTGTGCTATCTATGTCAAAGTATTAACAAATAAAAAAACTAGAAATTTCACGATATTTGAGTGGTATAGCAAGCATTATATTGAAAAACCAAAGAAAACCATAAATTTTAAGATTTCAGAAAAATTCGTTATATTCGTGTGCAAGCCAAATATTGATAAATCGAAGAAAAATGTTAATTTTATAATTCTGAAAAATTTGCAAATTTCGTTTGCAATGTATTAAAAAAACGAAGAAAACATATAATTTAAGGAATTCTGAAAATTTTACAATTTCAGTGTGACATATTCGGCAAAATTTTATTAAGCTAAGAAAACCATAAATTTTTATCGGGTAAAGTTTTTGTCTATAGGAAGCAGAATAATAAAAAACCGAAGAAAACTGTAAATTTTTATTTCTGAAAAATTCGCGAATTTCGTGTTTTATTTCAAGCAGAATATTAAAATATTGAAGAAAACATATAACTTTAGGAATTCTGAAAATTTCACGATTTATAAAGGAAAGAAAACATAAAACTGCGGGAATTTTTAAAATTCCGTGATTTTTGTGTGTTATTATTATAGATAAACTGAAAATTTCACGGATTTCATATGATATCTCTATCAAAGTATTACATAAAATGAAAAAACTAGAAACTTCAAGATATTTAAGTGGTATAACAAGTATTATACTGTAAAACCAAAGAAAACTATAAATTTTAGGATTTCGGTAAAATTCACTATATTCATGTGGTATATATAGCAAGCCAAATATTGATAAACCGATTATAACAGGCCAAAATAAAATAAATTCAATTTTATTCGGTTTATCAATATTTGGCTTGCTATAGCATACGAAGATTGCAAATTTTTCCGAAATCCTAATATATATAGTTTCTTTTGGATTTTCAATGTAATGCTTGCTATACCACTAAAATATCGAGAAGTTTCAAGTTTAAAAAATTCGCTATATTTTTATATTTTAAGTATGTGCTATATATAGAGGAAAAAATCAATTTAAAATTGAATTTTTTTTCAACTTACAATTTTTATATATAGCGAATTTTTCAGTAATAAAAGATTAACAGTTTTCTATAGTTTTTAAATATTCAACTTGCACAAGAAATTCAGGAATTTTTCAAAATTAAAAGATTTATAATTTTCTTCGGTTTATCAATATTTGGCTTACAGCACACAAATATAACTGTTGTTTCGGAAATCCTAAAATTTATAGTTTTCTTTGGTTTTTCAATATAATACTTGCTATATCACTCAAATATAGTGAAGTTTCAAGTTTTTTTTTATTTTATTTAATATTTTAAAAGAGATGGCGCATGAAATTTTCAGTTTTATCAGTTTATCTATTAGAGCACACGAAAATCACGGAATTTTCAAAATTCTGGATAAATAACACACTGAAATTATGTGAAATTTCAAGAATTCCTAAAATAATATATTTTCTTCGTTTCTTTAATATTCTGCTTGCGATAACAAATGAAATCCTCGAATTTCACAGAAATAAAAAATTTACAGTCTTCTACAGCAAAGACTGTAAATTTTTTATTTCCGTGAAATGTGCGAATTTCATTGGTTATTGCAAGCATAATATTAAAGAAGCGAAGAAAATATATTATTTTAGGAATTCTGGAAATTTCACATGATTTCAGTGTGCTATTTATCTAGTAAAATTTTTATAAAGCGAAGAAAATATAAAATTGCGGAATTTTGAAAATTCCGTGATTTTCGTGTGCTCTAACTGCTAAAACTGAAAATTTCATGCACTATCTCTGTCAAGGTATTAAATAAAATAAAAAACTTGAAATTTCACAATATTTGAGTGGTATAGCAAGTATTACATTGAAAAACCAAAGAAAACTATAAATTTTAGGATTTCGGAAAAAAAATGTTATATTCGTGTGCTATAGCAAGCCAAATATCGATAAACCGAAGAAAATTATAATTTTTTTATTTTGAAAAAATCACGAATTTCATGTGCAAGTTGAATATTTAAAAATTGAAGAAAACTGTTAATCTTTTATTTCTAAAAAATTCGCTAATTTCGTGTGCTATAACAAGAAAATTATTAAAAACCCAATGAGAATTTATAATTTTAGGAATTCTGAAAATTTCACGATTTCGGTGTGCTATATATCTGGAAAAAAAATTTATAAAGTAAAGAAAACTTAGAATTGCTGGATTTTTGAAAATTCCGTGATTTTCATGCGTTGTTATAGATAAATTGAAAATTTCATAGATTTTTTGTGCCATCTCTGTCAAAATATTAAATAAGATGAAAAAACTTCACGATATTTAGGTGGCATAGCAAGTATTATATAGAAAAACCAAAGGAAACTATAAATTTTAGGATTTCGGGAAAATTCACTATATTCTATAGCATGCCAAATATTGATAAACCGAAGAAAAGTGTTAATTTTTTATCTTTGAAAAATTCGCGAAAATCGTGTGCAGAAGCGAAATATTAAAAAACCGAAAAAATTTATTTCTGGAATGCGTTGCAAATAAAGCATTAAAAACCGAAGAAAACATATAATTTTAGGAATTCTGAAAATTGCACGATTTCAATGTGCTATATCCAGCAAAATTTTTATAAACGAAAGAAAATATGAACTTGGGGGTTTTTGAACGTGATATTATAGATAAACTGGAAATTTCACGGATTTCGTGTGCCATCTCTATCAATGTGTTAAATTAGATGAAAAAACAAGAAACTTCACGATATTTGATTGGTATAGCAAGCATTATACTGAAAAACGAAAGAAAAATATAAGGATTTTGGTAAATTTCTCTATATTCATGTGCAATTTGGTAAACCGAAGAAATGTGTTAATTTTATAATTCTGAAAACAAATCGCGAATTTCGTGTGCTATAGCAAGCAAATTATTAGAAAATTGTAAATTTTTTATTTCTGGAAAATTCACGAATTTAAGGAATTCTGAAAATTTTACAATTTCAGCGTGCTTATATCCAGTTAAAAAAATTATGAAGCGAAGAAAACATAAAATTGTGGGATTTTCGAAAATTGGGTGATTTTCGTGTGCTATAAATAAACTGAAAATTTCAAAAAATGAAAAATCTTTTGAAAACTGCCGCTAAAGCTCACTGCTTACTGGCTATGGTGGCATTCTTATATATATCGAGCTATAGAGCAACACTATTGATAAAACACTGCTATAAACTGCATGCTAGGCACTTAAAGAAACGGCGCTATAGTTTTAAGGTTATAGGGGCGTTTTTCCGAAGCTGCACCTCTCAGAAAAAGCCACTATAGGTCAGCAGTCTATAGCAGCACCATCCATGAATTAAGCTATAGCAACACCGTCATGAGATCCTGCAGCGGCACTACCAATCTATAACACTTATAAGACATCCCCAGCCTGCAGCAGCGTTTTTCAGATATCAGGCTATAGCATCACTTTTCAGCATACGTCAACCATACCACAACAGGCAAGGGTGGCACAACATAAATTACACTATAGTGGCACTTTCTGGAAAACACATTGCAAGCTATAGCTGCACTTCGAACAAAATAAGCGCACATATAGCTCGACAAACAATCCAGAAATTAAGCTGTAGCGACGCCTTCCAAAAAAAATGCCACTTCCCAAAACACACTGATAGCTAACAGCATTTCCGAAAAAGCCTGATATGGATCGCAGGCACATTTAACTCAAATTAATTAATAAAAGCATCTTTGCAACATATAAACATCAGCTGATACTACGCTTTCAAACTTCAGTATTAATCTAATAAAGGTATTATATACAACAATCCGATATTTATAAGTTCTACATACATATCCCCACAATACTGAAGCATCTTAATATACAATCATCAAACAATCCAAAAATACAGCAAATTCGCATGCATCTGCTGAGGGATAATTTTGAGATTTTACAATATTTATAATATTTACACCAAAATATAAACAAAAACACAAAAGAGATAATTTACTGATTTTACAAGCAATTCTTTGTTAAGAAAGCATTCTTGTGCCGTAAACTCTATACCTTCTACTTTCCCAATTTGTCATCTTTATCAAGATAATATGACCATAAGCAGCACTTAATCCATGGCAGATTCCTCAACATAGGCTCACGCTCGCTCTCGTCGGTGCTAGGTTCTTTCATCCCTAGCAGCTTCATCATCTTTTTCGTTAATTCATCGTATCCAAGATATCGCCCAAAGAAATTCACCTGTCAGTGTGTAAGGTTCAAATTTCATTTATGACCGTCACTCTGTCAGATTCTGTCCGTTAATCTAGGAGCAGGCAATATTTTTTCTATGAATCACAGATTTTGCATTTGAAATAACCATAATTTAGCATATCTCAATGTTTGTGACCATCTAAATCAAAAGATGAATCGTTCTAATTGTCCGATAATGTAGATCAACTTTTTTATCATCATCGAAGAAAGTTTTCCTATATATCACATAGCACCCATTAACCTTATTGTATAACCATTTTCTTAGCTTTCCATTTAAGGAGTAGGCATCTTACAGCCTCGTCCCTGATGATATATGCATGCACTCTTGCCGTGGGGTCTTCAAGAGTCAGCCTAAGACGAAAGTGTCCATCACATTTGTGCTACCTGTAATGATAACAATTTTGTTATATATAAATATAACATAGTTAAACCAAGTATTCGTCATAAGCAATCCATAGTCAACTCAAAAACTAGTTTAAACCTATTGCTTGAAGATGCATGCATTCGAGAAACCTTTCTGGGAGTATAAACAGTCACTGTAATTTGAATATAGGGCAGATTTAGTTCAAAATTTGAATATTCAATAACTTCTATAGTTCTCACAGCATGGCTGCTTGCAGCTTTCAATTTGTTTTGGAATCAATAACTATTCTGATTGTTGTTCAGATTCAGTAAAAATACATGAATTTGTGAAATGAAATGATGAATGTGTTTTTTTAACGTTGCGGTTCCCTTGGGGAGATTATTTTTTTATAAAAAAATCGGCATCTAATAAATTATATGACAACATGAATGAAATTGATTGAGAATAACGTAATACGGTGTGCATAAATCATTCTAAAACCTTAAACAGAGTTTAAGGCATATTGTTCTTCAAAACTTTGGTTAGGAGCTAATATTAACCAATTAGCCCTCCATTGTCAAAATGAACATCTGATGTTTAAGAAGTCTCTGATTATTTTGGCAACTCAAAATCATCAAGCAACTTCAACAAGGTTTCATACTTAATGGAGTTTTAGATCAAAATAAATATTACATAAATCTCGTAGTGATGCTACCTTCAGCTAGAATTGCCGACATGTATTTTTCATGTTCACAAAAGGAAAAAAACAAGTAAACTGTAATTCAGAAATTTCGCAGAAACTTAATAAGTAAACCTGTGCTTTCGTGAGGGACTCCATTAGGGTTAAGTAGGGTAAATCCTGGTGGTCTATCTCTGGAATGCAAAATAAATCATTGAAGTAAATGACTAATGCAAATCCATAAAACTGCAAAAGTAAAGCCATTTTCAATTTTATTGGTCATTTGTTGAAAAAATGCCAAGGAAAAGTAAAGCACAAAGAGTGGATCCTATTCCGAAATTGTGTTTAAGCCTTAAAAGTTGCAACAAGAAGATGGCTAGAAATATTTGTCCATTGCAGAACAGCTTATATATATTTTTTTAACACAAGCAGAACAGGTTATACATGTTGTCAAGTTCCCACGGAATGCTTGTGAAAATGGAATAAACATAATGTAGAAGTTAACGTTTTCAAATCATAATTATAAGTCATGATGTTCAAATTTTAACCTCGGTAAATCAACTATATTATATTCCATAATCATCATTGGGCTATGATATCCCCTCATCATTCAGTGTGCTTAGAAAAGCTTATCTTAATTCCCTTGTATTTTTTTAACTTATGAGTTATGTTTCTTGTGTCCATAGGATTTCTTAAACATGGACAACTCAAGTTTCGCGAGAAAATGCATGATTTGCATATGCTTTATGGGGCATATGCCCCCCTGTGTTTAAATGCTCAATTTCCCAGAAATAATAAAAAAGAATGTAATTACAATATATAGATTAGAAAAGGCATGGCTGCAGCTAAACCGAACAGCTCCAAAATCCAACAAGAAAAAAGGACTTGACATTACAAGGCATTCTTCACAGTTGGTATCCATTACCAAGTACTTTGATTTGCAAATGCTTATTACAAGAAATAGCATATGCCGTCAAAGAATATTAAACCATGCTGTTTTCTGAATATATGACAAATGCAAATAAAAAGATTTAAGCAAAAGAAATTTTTGATTATTCAAGAAGCTAAACCTGTTATCTCAGAAGTCTGTAAAGAACTTGACATTGGCACACGCTGTATTTGAGATGCCAAGCATTCGCTATAAATCCTATATTGACCATACGCAAGATTAGAAACTTAATTCCAAAACAGTAATAAAACTAAAGGGTAACTGAACACCCTCCCTCCTTTTCTGTAACCTCACAACCGCCTCAAGATATTTATTAGCACACTATTCATCGATTAAAATCCTTGAAATACTCAAATTCAATCAAAACAACTGAAATGATCGTCTAATTTAATTGCACACCTTTTTTCTAGTCTTTAGAATAGAATTTGAGAGTTTTTAGGGCATCGATGAACAGGAGGGGGTGTTCCTGCTAATAAATTGCTTAAGGGGGCATAAATATACAGAGTAAACTATATGGGGTTGTGTGCAATCAACCCTAAAATTAAATGTTCTTGTGAAATGGAAGAAAAAAAATCACCTTAAACGATCTTTCACATTGTCATCTTCTTCGGACGAAATAAAAACTAAACTTGAAGAAGTATTCATCACCCCTATCCAAATCTCCGATTGAAGCTCACAAGAGACGTTGTATAGCTTCACCCATCGGTCACCATGTTGCCAATGGTTGATATTTTCATAGAATTTTTGACAAGTCACTCTCAATATAGTTCCCACACATGGAAATGAGCATAAAATTTCTCTTGGCAGAGGAAATTGTTCGGGGCGTAAAAGACATGACTTTTCTTTTAATTTGTGCACTCATTTTTACGAAGTCACTTGCTACTTGGCAGATACTAGTATATTTTTTGCATTTAAACTAGATGCAATGATGCATGTTGAGTTAAATCAGTTCCTTCGGAAAGTGTAATCACTTGATTACTATGACCTATATTCAACAACCCATCCCTCATCGCAACCAATTCGTGTGCATGCACACATACCAAAAAAAAACCATCTAAGCCAAACCTTTTATCTAAGAAATTAGGTCAGTTGCATTGTTGTCTTTCTTCATATAGCTGTGTTAGGGCCATCTCCTCAATCAAATTAGCTAACATTATTCCTATCAGCACAATTGCAACTATCCAAATCAAATAAACTATATTGCACAATGTATCGCACTCCACTGAAGTAAAGTAAGTTTCTTCTCAACATGTAAATACGAGTATAGAAATTATGTGAGACAGAGTTAAAGAGTGGAATAACACATCAAGAATTCTCATAAGAATTAATCTTATTCAATGGTACAAGGTGTGTTTCTAGAAAATGTGCAAACTTAATCATGATAAATACTGTTTTTGTATGCCTAATAGCTGAAATAAACTTTATGATATCTTGCTACTTACAAGGAGCTGATACAAGATAAAGAATACCAGACAAGGCTACTTATATATACACCAATTACTGATTATATAAATCAATAATCCCCGCATTAACTGAAAGCTACTTTTAATAACATTGTAGTTTGGGATACCTGTTACCAAAATTGAACCAGTATCAAGATCTGGGAAAATTATTCATGTGCGTGAATTCATACAATGGATAGCAGAACAATTCGATGTTTATGAGTATATTTAGATGTCTAATGATAATTGCAAAGAAAGCATGCGGAATTAAACTTTGGACAGAACTAAATAGGGGTAAATTTAAATTTTAAAGTAATGATGCTTACTTTGTTTCAAAAACTGCAGGAGGGGTATCGGTTCCGTCCCATACAAAAAGCATCCATTCATCTTGAGGAGCTTCATGCACGTAAAGAACCTTGCCACAGCCAATGAAAGGGTTTCTCTTAAATTGTGTTTGCAAATTGTTTTAGAATGAAAAATACCTGCAGATATGGGAAAATGCACCAACCTTGCATATTAGATCAAAAAGTTTCCCACACTCGATATTCCTGAGCAATGATAGGGACGTTAGCAAGACCTCAACAACCAAGAAAACTGATTAGAATGAGCAACACAAAATAAAAGAAATGAAAGTTTACTATTGAATTGATTAAAACAGAAATAGCATGGCTAGATTGCACGATCCTAATCCTACGAGGCAACTACTTGTTGCAACTCAATGAAAAGTTGGTTTCTTTGTGAGAACGGAATTCCAATTTTGGTAAGACTTGGAATGCAGCATTGAATTGGATTACAGTCCTCTTATTTAAAACCCCCCCCACCCCACCCAACCAAAAAAAAAATACAAGGCAAATTTGAATGGGATTAACTTAACATCAATAACATGTAGTATTAATATACAGGTGGTCTATGAGAAATCTTCATCTCTCAACTCTAGTATGTTGTCAATGACTCTCTTGAGAGCTACGATTATCGTCCCTCTTAATCTCCTTGTATTTTGTCTTTGAATGTTGGTTTTCCTCTCTTCTACACCAATCTATGAAGCACGGACACTTCTATTTGCTTACCGTGTCCGTGTCCGACACGTATCGGACACTTGTCTGCCACGCTTGCGCCGTGTCCGTTCATGGTGGACATGCCCGACACTTCTACATAGCAAAAAAGGTAGAAAAATACGATTGTTGAATATATGCTTGAACAACTTTAATACATTTAAGAATACAAAATATCAAATATTTCGATTCTCTTTCATAACGGACTATAATTTGACCAAGTAAGGATCCAAATTGATGCAATTGATGAAATCAGGTCTATGACGGTTGGCTTTAATTAAAAAAAAATGTTTACATTTTATTTGCTTTCAATGGTATACTAGTATCTTCTTGTAATTTATCATATTTTGTTTTATATATATAGCCATGTCCTAGTCTCCTCCTTTTGACGTGTCCTCTGTCCATGCTTCATAGACACCCATGGATTAAAAATTTTCTCCGAACCAAATAAATTTGCTTAGTTTTTCTTCATGCTATTTTCAATTCATTGCATACCATCAACAAAGATAAAACATGCGAGAGTATAATAAGCGTGAGTAATTAACTAGCAAGATCTGTTACTATATTTTGCATCATTTAATAGACATCTGGAGGGCTCTTGAAGAGCTGAATGAAGAAAAACAAATCACTTACCCGACCCCAAAATTTGGAAAGGCTTTCTGCTCTCCTATGCATCATATGACAATCCCAAAAAACATAAAAGAAAAAATAAATTAAATAGACCTTGACAATTATGTGGCATACATCAAGAAAAAATGCCACTTACAAGAAGAAATAATAATACGACTGCTCTCATAGGAGAAGTCTGAAACAAAACAAAAAAATGCACACATCGTCGAGTATCTGAGGTATCCATCCATGCAATAGATGCTAATATGCAATAAAAAGGAAATGGTTGAAGATTTTGCATCATAACTACCTGCATCCGTTTGTTGGACAGACAATGTCTTGAGGGGCAATGTCCTTAACTGCACAATTAATTCACAGGCACGACCAGTAGAATGACAAGTATTCGTAGAAGATTGGTAAGGAATTAGTCCCATATGAGGTTTCCCATCAAACAGTGCGAATGAAGATGATGACTTGTTGAAAAATATATAAAGATCTCCATTGAAGCTCTTCACCGGAAATCAAATGCTTACAAGTTTCAAGGTTTCATAACTAGCCATGTTCAATACGGAATAGGTTATCAAATATCATTATAAGTATTGGGTTATTAACGCTTATTTGACATCTTTGATTACTTAAAAATATCAAAAAGTTCATAGCTATGCAGTACCAAGTATTAAAATCACCACTCTAGACATCAGTAATTTCCAAAGAGTTTGTCGAATTATTGTTAAATTACAATTTACTAGTTATTTAAACATTTTTGTGAAACGATAAGCAAATAAGATTTTTTTTATCCGAGATGGTCGATACATATGAGCTACCAAATTCTGGTCCCAAAAGTGACCATGTCCATGCAATACTCGTATGGTACTGGTACTTTGATTTTAAACCTTGCTTGAATTGCAGATCACAAATATGGCAGTGAAAGCCTTCCTGCATGAAAGATATGAATACACCAAAATTTGTTTTGGTGTGGAAAAAATAGAGGATGTTGTAATTGAAAGGCTCAAAGCTTAAAGCTTTGACTACTCTCGAGCAGCTTTGACTACTCTCGAGCTGAGCCTTTGAGCTTCTCTGAAATGGTCAAAATGGCTAACTTTACAGATAAGAGTTGTTAATTTGTGTCATCTAAAAGCCTAGTTATCCCATTGTGTCAATTGTCAAAGGTCTACATCACTAAGCCATATCGCCCTTTCAAGTGAAATTCTGTCTAGAATGCCCCTAAACTGTGATCTTTCTGGATCCTATGATGAGGTTACTGGAACATGAATAGTAATTAATAGAAATTAGGGAAACGCCTGTAAGACCTCTCAAAGTGCTTGAATGATTGGATTGGAATACATTAAGCTGAAAAAAGGAGAAACGATGAGAAAGAAAAGTTTTTGTATTGTTTGTTAACTGAGTTACTAAGAACCGTGGAATTTCCTGAAGGGAAAGCTCCTGCAAGAGATGTATGGTCCCATCTTGAGCAAATAACTAGATCCAATAATATGTAAGCAGGGACTAACTATAGCAAACAAAACATCAATGAACCAGATTCTTGAAACAAAAGAGATAATATCGCACTACATACAATACCAAGAACAAAGATTTTATAGTATCGAGAAATTTTTAGATGATAGATGAGTATAGTAGCTACCAGAACTCGATGAAGACAGATAATGTCTCCAGCAGACTTGACACTTGGCAGGTTTTCTTCCTTTGCAGCAAAAATATTAACTGAAATCGCTGGTGCTGGACTAGAAAAGTCGACCATCTTCAATATAACACAGAAATCTGTGGAGAAGAATCCTTGATCAAATTGATAGATATAAGATTATAGAAGGGAAGCATTTTTTTCATTTGTTTGAGGGAAAGATTAATCATTCAGAGAAATGCTAAACAGAAATAAATGGATGCATAAAATTAACATATGTCATGAAATATTATATTGGAGAGGGAGGAGTCGATACACGGAACAATGCTCGCGAAAACCAAATCACGCAACCACCACGCAATTAACAACGAAAGACAAATTAATAACGTTGCGAGAATAAATAAATAAGAATCAAACAAGCGACAAGGAATTTGTTAACGAGATTCACCCATCTTATGGCTGGTCCCCGACGGAACGGAATCTGCAAAGTCTATTATAATCTTGTATTAAATACACCACGAGCAAACCCTAAGAGATTTTTCTCAAATCTCTCTAGATCTAAACCGTCACCCTCTCAATACAATAGTCTCTCCTTCTGAGTTAATTTGGCAGTACAAACATTATATGAGAGGTCCCTTTTTATAGAAAAATCCTAATCCTACCCAAAATAAAGATAAATCACAATTTGGTAAAATAAGATTCGCAGCATTTATCACGACGACAGACGTCTGACCCACACTTGGGCAGACGTCTGTCCGGACTCTATAAATGTTCAGCTCCTTAAGTCAGACGTCTGACCCACACTTGGGCCGACGACTGCCTGCGCTCTGATTTGGGCTTCGTTCTTCCACAGACTTCTGCCTTGCTGACCTACAGACGTCCGTTGTTGCTCTGGAGTTTCTGACATGCTTCTCATACACGTCCAGATATCTACCTCATTGGACTGCAGACGTCTGACCCGAAGTAAACTCCATAATTATTAACAATCTTCCATTTGGAGATACTTCAGCGTTGATTCTCAATGCTAGTTGACTTCACATGCTTCATTCTTCCACAGACGTCTGCCGTTGCCGTTGCTCTGGTGTTTCTGACATGCTTCTCATACACGTCCAGACGTGTGCCTCATTGAACTGCAGACGTCTGACCTGAAGTAAACTCCATAATTATGAACAATCTCCCACTTGGAGATACTTCGGCATTGATTCTCAACGCTAGTTGACTTCACATGACTCCACTCTACTCTCTCCTCATCAGATTTTCATGGAGAGGTTGACCAACCTGCAACAGAGATCCAGCTTGTCTGTCTACGACCTTGATGAACATATCCGTCGGATTCTTTTCTCCTGCGATCTTTTGCAGTGTCAACCCGCCATCTTCTATCGCTATACAAATAAAATGGTATAGCATCTTGATATACTTCGTTCTCAAGCGATAAGCCGCGTTCTTTGCCAAATGTATCGCACTTTGGTTGTCGTCCCATAAGGTATTGAAATCTTGTTTCTTGTCTAATTTTTCAAGTAGCCCTTGCGACCATATCTCCTTACCGGATTCCATGAAAGCCATGTATTCAGCCTCCGTCGTTGACAGGGCCACTACCTTTTGCAATTGAGAGACCCAACTCACCGATGCTCCCCCAACCATAAATACGTATCCTGTTGTGCTCTTCCCACCATCTCGATCTATAGAGTAGTCCGCATCAATGTAACCTTGCACCTTTAGAGAGTCACCTCCGAAACAAAGCAATGACTTGACATACCCATTAGATACCTCAAAATCAACTCCAGCGCATTCCAATGTTCCTTTCCCGGATTTTGCATACATCTGCTCACAACTCCCACTGCATGTACAATATATGATCTTGTACTCACCATCGCATATATCAAACCCCTAACCGCAGATGCATAAGGCATGCTTGCCATCTCATTTTTCTGCTGTTGAGTTATCGGACACAACTCCTTGCTGAGTTTGAAGTGCTTCGCTAAAGGCATACTCACCATCTTCGATTTGTCCATGTTGAATGATTGGTGCATTTTAATGCATATTTATATAACCATATTTATCTTTATTTTGCGTAGCGGAGATGCGCATGCTTCGTTGGATGTGCGGTAACACTAGAAAAGATAAGATGCGAAATGAGGATATTCGTACAAAAGTTGGTGGCGCAACTGTGGAGGGAAGATGCGGGAAAACCGGCTAAGATGGTTTGGTCATGTGCGACGCAGACCTATGGAAGTACCGGTCCGACGAATAGATACTCTCGATATGGGCAATGACAAAAAGGCAAAAGGGAGACCGAAGAAAACATGGATGGAGGTGATACGAAACGATATGGTTGCCAAAGGACTCAATGAAAGTATATTGTTCGATAGGAGTGAGTGGAGGCAGAGGATTCATGTGCTGAACCCGGCGTGATTCTCATGTTGGTTCATGTAGCCTACCTCATATGCTTGGGATAAAAGGCTCAGTTGTTATTGTTGTTGTATTTTTATTTTGCTTATTTAATACTACTCCAGGTATGTTTTCTGAAATAATGCAAATTATAAGGCTAAAGGGCAAAAATACAGATGTGGACTATTTTAAGTTTAAACAGAGCCAAAAATGAAAATTACCAAAAATCAAGCGTGGAAAAAGATTCACAAAGTCGGGATTGATCCACTGTCCAAATTTAGGAGCTATAACTTTAAAAATTTTGGCCAGAATCCAATTTGGGCCGAAATTTGGTAGAGTTAAGACTCCAGAATTTTAAGGTTTATTGTATCTTCAAAAATCTTCTGTAAACCACTATTGGAAATTGCCAATTGCCTATATATAATGTCGTATAGCCTCTCTAGGGTTTCATCCCTCCATGAGTTAATTGTCTTAGTTTTTGGGAAAGATCAAGATATTTTATAAGTTATTTTTGATATGAAGTTTTTTAATTTTATTATGTTTTCTTCTATTATGAGTACCTAATTTAATTGCTAGGATTTTTGAATTATACTTGCTATGATTGGTGTTTGAATTCTTCTCTCTATTCTTTTCTATTGTTTTCAATGATGAATCTCTTGATAAAATTTTACTTCTTTTTTATGTTATGCTAATAAACTAAACATGTTAATGATTGATTGACGCTCTTGAAATTTGTTTAGGAAAAGGAGATATCACCGATGCACTAATTAGTTTTATGACAGATTGACAACCAAGAAAACAAAAAAAACAAATTGGGGAAGGTGAGATGGAATTTTTAACATAGTAGATTCAACCTAATTAAACCAGGATAATTTAGATTATTCCGATAATATAATATAATTCATAAATTGACAACTTCTAGGTTATTTTGCAGAAAGGCAAAACTAAATTATTGTTATGTTAATTAAAATATTATGTTTAAATTCTTCTGCTAGATGTGTTTTTGATAGGGTAGATATCTAAACGCATGATTTATGCTTTCGTCGATTGATATTTCATTGCGAAAATAGTTTACTTTACGCTTTTACATAATTGATAGTGATGAATTTAAACATGAGAATTAGAAAAGAATTGAAATCATATAGAACACCATGATACTAAAGGTAATTCAAAACCCTAGGCTTGCCTTATTATTTGAAATTCTCCTTAATTTTAAACCTGCAATTTTACTTTCTTCTATGCTTTTCAATTAGTTTAATTAAATAAATCAATCTTTTAATTTAATTCGTTTTTAAAGTTAATTAGAATTCACACGCCTTTATGTGGTACGATCCATAAGTATTATAACGATATAACTGTGCACTTGCGGTTAAATTTGAGAGAAAAATTAAAACATCACCATTGAACCGTTTCAAAACCCTCTCAATGTGGTCCATTTGCGATAACCACAGCTTCCGCTGCCTCCTATCTCTTACGATCTTCATGCCCAAAATTTACTTGGCCACTCCGAAATCCTTCATGGAGAAATTTTCAACCATCTTCAGACTTTGAATTTTCTCGAAATTCGGACCGGCTGCCGACATCATCCATGTAAAGTGACAAAATAATGTAGTCCCCGTCCTCAAAAGTCTTAATATAAACACAATGATCTGACTCACACCGTACAAATCTGTCTCCATCATATACGGAACGAACTTGAGATATCACTGTCTTGGAGCTTGCTTGAGGCCGTATAAGCTTTCTCGCGCTTTACACACCATAGTTTCTTTCCCCTTCACCTCGTACCCCGATGGTTGCATCATATAGATCCCCTCCTCCAAATATCCATGAAAGAACACGATCTTCATAACTAGCTGTTCCAGATGCAAATCCTCCACCGCCACGATTCTGAGAATCACCAGAATAAATGCCATCTTCACCACAGAGGAAAATATCTCTTGATAGTAAATTCCTTACTTCTATGCATATCTCTTGACTACCAAGCAAGCCTTATACCGGTTCACATCTTCAGCCTCATCTTTAATCATGTACACCCACCTATTTAGCAATGCTTTCCGACCCTTAGGTAGCTTCACTAGATCCCTCGTACGATTCTTACTCAATGAATCCATCTCTTGGTTCATAACTTGCTCCTACTGCTTTCTAGCACTGTCGCTTGTTGCTTCTTCAAGGCATTTGACCTCTATCGAATCTGTGTACAAAACGAAGTCGGTAACAAGTCTATCAAGTAGCCTCCTATCTCGCATAGACCACCCCAAAACTGGTACATCTTGTTGCTAAACATGGTCACCAACTTGTTCTTGAACCTGATCCAGCACTACAGTCTCCTACATGTTCTGATCTCCACCTGTAGATACCTAATTACTCTATTAAGTTCCATTTAACTCGACGAACTCCGATACTGCACCATCTTTGGCTTACATTTCTTCTCCGTACAAGTGTTGCTCATCAAAGACGACATTCTGGCTTCATATTACCTTCTTGCTTGTGTACTCCCGCAGTCTATATCCGAACACATCTCAACCATAACCAATGAAAACACTCTTCTTAGATTTTGAGTCAAGCTTACTCTTTTCTGTCTTATCAATCAAAGAATACGCAATACAACAAAATACTTTTAGGTGTGTATAATTAACCGGTTTACCTGACCAAATTTCTTCCGGAATACCTCCATCGAGCGCACTCGTCAGGCTTCTGTTAATCAGATACATAGCAGGATCGACAGCTGCTGCCTACAGGAATTTTAGCATATCTACATTGATATAGGCAATGTCAAAAAGGCGAAAGAGAGACCGAAGAAAACATACCTGATACGAAAAGATATGTTTGCCAAAGGCCTCAATGAAAGTATATTGTTCGATAGGAATGAGTGGAGACCGAGGATTCATGTGCTGGACCCGGCATGATTCTCATGTTGGTTCATGTAGCGTACCCTCATATGCTTGAGATAAAAAAGCTCAGTTGTTGTTTGCATCCAAGGTCATGCTACGCACTTGCTCTAGGATCGTCATGTTCATTCTTTCAGCGATACCATTTTGCTGTGGCGTCAACGGTACCGTATTCAACTAACGAATACCCTTCTGCGAGCAAAACGCATCGAATTCCTGTGTGCAATATTCCGCTCCATTATCAGACTTAAAGGCATTTTATCTTAGCCCCCGTTTTCTCAACATGCGCAAACTAGGGTATGAAGATACCAAACACATCAGACCCCATCATCGCATACACACATCTTCCGCTTGCATCATCGATGAACGTCACGAAATACCGATTATCTCCATAAGACTCCACTGAGACAGGACCCCATACGTCCGTATGCACTATTTCCCGCTTCTTGGTCTTCTTAGTTACGCCTCCAATCAGAAATCTGAGCGCGCTTTGCTTCCCGCAAACGCAACTCTCGCAAAGCCCTACCTCCACCTTTTTAAGCCCGAAAGAAGCCCCCAACCCTGAAGAATTTTCATGTTCTCGATGAGATGCCCCAATCGTTTGTGCAGCAACGAAATCCCCGAATCTATCTCCGAACCTGTCGCTAATGCAACCGAACCTCCACTGCTTCCACTAAAGGAATGCAATGAACCACTCAGCTTGCCCCTTACGACCACCAACGATCATTTGGAAATCTTCCACCGAGAATTCCCAAACATCGTTATGTTACCTTCGTTGTCCGGCTGACTTATGGAAATTAGGCTTTTCTTCATATCTGGAATATGTCTCGTGTTGTCGGCTTTAATTGACCTCCTTATGATTGTAGAACGATCGTCCCTTTGCCAACGATCTTGCACGGCTGACCGTTTCCTACAGTCACATGTCCAAGGTCACCTTGAACATACTCGTTGAAGTGATGACGGGCTAAAGTGCAATGAAAGGATGCCCCCGAATCTAGGAACCAAGTACCCGCATTTGTGCTCTCATTCGCCAATTGACAAAGCCCTTGTTCCCCTGTTCTTGTTTAAACACAACATTAACTTACTTTTTCATCCGCCTTCCTATCTGAGCATTTCTTTGAAAGTTCGCATTCACTTTTCCTATGACTCTTCTTTCCGCAATTCCAACAAGCGCCTTGGATTCTTCCTTGAGATTTTCCTCGGCTTTTAGACTTGCCCTTATTCCCTTTTCCCCTTTCCATCGTCCTACCGCGATTCTCTGCTGAAAGTGCAGAAATTTCCAAACTCCCACTCAAAGCCTTTCTTCGCATTTCATCACTTAATACACAGCTCACCGTATCATTAAATGTGAGTCTCTGAGATCGAGTTGCTAACCGATATTACGAGGTTCTCCCAACTTTTTGGCAACGAACATAGAAATAGAAGGACACGAATCTCATCTTCAAACGAAATTGAAACGGATTCGAGTTGGCTCGTCACGCTGTTAAATTCGTTCAAGTGCTCTGTCACCGGATCACTTTCGGTTATCTTCATATTGAAAAACTTCTTCATCAAGTATATCTTGTTTGATATTGAAGGCTTCTCATACAATTCCGCTAACGTCGTCATTAGCGCCATGGTTGTCTTCTCCTTTGAGATGTTAAAAACCACCTGCGTAGTCAATGACAATCTGATCGTCGTTAGGGATTTCCTATCCAAAAGGTTCCACGTCTCATCGATCATCTTCTCGGCCTTTTCTCCTAGCAACGGACGATACAGATCCTTTTGGTAGAGATAGTTCTCCAACTGCATGCGCCACCAACCATAATTGTGGCCATTGAATTTTTTGATCCTTACTTTATCCTCCGTCATCTTTTCGTCTATGTCGCAGCAAAACACAACTTCTCCCTTGATCTGAACCAACGCCTTCAAAACGACGATCTAAAAAATTGGGAAAGAGAACACAAGCGTCGTTGCCTACCGTTAACCTAGATCGTGGAATCGAAAAACCCTAGGTTCATCAATCACGCTATGATACTAATTGTTGGGAAAGAAGTCAATACACGGAACAATGCTCGTGACAAACCAAATAACGCAATTACCACGCAATTAACGAAAGATAAATTAATAACGATACGAGAATAAATAAATAAGAATCAAACAAGAGACGAGGGATTTGTTAACGAGTTTCGCCCACCGTATGGCTAGTCCCGGCAGAGCGGAATCTGCAACATCTACTACAATCTTGAATCAAGTACACCACGAACAAACCTTAGGAGATTTCTCTCAAATCTTTTTAGATCAAAACCGTCACCCTCCCAATACAATAGTCTCCTTTTGATTTAATTTGGCAGTACAAACAGTATATAAGAGATTCCTTTTTATAGGGAAACCCTAATCCTGCCCAAAATAGAGATAAATCGCAATTTAGTAAAATAAGATTCGCAGCAGTTATCACGACGGCAGACGTCTGACCCATACTTAGGCAGACGTCTGCCTAAGCTCTAGATTGGGCTTCGTTCTTCCACAGACGTCTGCCTTGCTGGCCTGCAGACGTATGTTGTTGCTCGGATGGTTCTGACATGCTTCTCATACACGTCTGCCTTATTGAACTACAGACGTCTGACCTAAAGTAAACTCCATAATTATTAACATATTCCTCGAAAAAATAAATGAAAATGCAATGCCCTTCTCAGCACCTTTCAAGAGCAAATAACTATAAAATGTAAGCTATCATATAAGAGGTATAAATACTACTTATAAAGAGGTTAACGAAGGAAAGGTGCCATGGGAGGGAATTTCCTCCTGTGGCGTCGGAAAAATGCACCCTCCATGATTTTTTTCGACGATCGGCGTACATCACCTCCAACTTTATTATCTAAGATGTGGATGCACCAAATTTCATGTGATTAGATCATTTTTTCACCGTTGATTTAGTTGGTGCAAAATTAATGGTTTACCGACAATAGAACTTTTTACATTTCTAATTCAACGGTGAAAAAATGGTGGAATCACATGAAATTTGGTTTATGCACGTCTTAGATGATAACGATGATGATGATGGATGTCGATCATCGAAAAAATGGAGGGTGCATTTTTCGACGCCATAGGAGGAAATCCCCGCCTATGGCCTTTTTCCTCCATTATTCTCATTTATAAATTAGGCAGGAAGATAACATGATTAATACCAAGTACATATGAACTAAAACGAACAAGGCATAAAACCACTATGGATGAATGGTTCTTGAATGCAATCACCGTGGAAGGTCAAAGTTACAAACACTCCCCGATGAGGAGTCATTTGTCCATATCAACAATCAAGATCAAAAGAAAAAGTGCACGCATGATTTGACAACCAATAAATCCAAGTAATATTACTCAATCCTTCATCAATTTCAATATTTAAAAATTATATTTCTATATTATTCTACATCCATTTACTTTCAACATTGAAGTTATTGTTGCACGATCTTAAAGCCTTTCTAACGAGGATTAGAGTAGATATTTTCAGGTATGTAGAGTATGTAATCAGTGTTTAGGAATTACTTAGCTTATATGGTAGTAGCAAATTTGGTTCCCCCTATCTCCAGAAGATTTCACATTGATTATTGAAGAGTTGACAGAAAATCCACAATTACATACTCAGACCAGGGAAGCTATCGACGCTAAGGGCTTTCATTGCATGCCAAAGTAGCAAGGATTTACTGGAAGTAGACTTTTTCTACTCCAATTGTTTGTTTGAATAAATTACATCACTTAAAATAACTTCAAAATGTGGATGAGAATCCTATGTGGAGCCCCTAATTCCTGATTTTCTTTCGGTCTTTTGGGCCCTGAACTAGTATAGAAGCATGAGTAAAGAAGAACGTAAGCAATAGTGTAATCTATAACATTCATTACTTTCAAAAAGAGATGCCTCTTCTTTTTACATTGTACCCTTTTTCAAACCCAAAGAAGAAGCTAGTTCGCATCACCACTCTTTTCTTTCTTGCTTTCCAACAAAAACCACTTCTCGCCTTATCGATCCAACTCGTGTGAATCAATGACTTTATCTTCACAGCAAATCAAAAGTAGCTACCAATTTCGTTCTGACTTCATCCCTTAATTTTATTCTAATTTCAATGATCCATATTGCTCGTGAGATTGTCATGTGAGATGGGTTTTCTCGATTTCATAAACTTTACTCATGTTTTAAGATGGAAAGATGACAAAGCTACGACAAATTGATGGGTCCCAAAAATAAAATTTAAGCAAAGATGTAAACTTATTTAGGATGAAGTAATAGATCATGCCCATCGTATTCTTCATGAAAATGAAATATTATAAATCTTTTTTGGTGTGCTTATAATTATTTGACCTGAGGTCATTATAAATGATATGGTTAATCTTATTGAAATTGATTTTCCTATTTAAATATTATTATAATACTTTGTTTTTATTGACCTAAGAACATCACAAGTATATTTCCAATTTTATGTTAACTTTCATTTATGAAAATAATAATAAAATAAGCCTATATTCCAAAATTTTATGGTCGGCTATATGAATCTGTTTCATTCACTCTACTTTGCTAAGGGTGGTCATCTCTGCTGTAACAATTAACATATCATTTTTATTTATGTTTGTCCAGATCTACCATTAGCCTTAGTTGCGTCATTAACTATAATTTTATCATAATTTCTAAATTCTAACTGAGGTATTTATTAGTCTTCGTTACCCATCTCAAACCATCTCAAACGATATTATCTTCTTTATGAAAGCTATCTCTAACCTATTATGAACACACTTATTTTTTATTCTATGCTTTAATGCATTTCAACCCATTCATATTAACATTATCATTTCGGCCGCACATTTTTTAGACATGTTTATTAGTTGCCCATCATTCTGATGCATAAAGAAGTGTCGGCCTCATAATTGTCCTGAAGAATTTTTTTTTAATTTCAAAGTACTCTACGATCACATAACACTCTTGATTTCAGCCACCCCACTTTGATTAGCTACATCTTCCTTGATTTTCCTAGTTCCTATCATGATTAATTATAAATCCTAACAAAAGTAATTGTTTCTAGATAATCCTTGACCATCAATTTGCACTGTACGTCCATCTCTTCATATTATTTTGCTAAAGTAGCATTCCGCATTCTATTTTTTTCTGCTAATTCAAAATTCTTTGGATTCTAAGATATTTCTTCATTTTTCTATTTTAAAAATTATCTCTTATTTTGGATTCATCTACTAAAACAATATCGCAAGCAAATATCATACAACCTGAGACATATTATATGTGTGTGTATGCCAAGTAGTTCATCATAACAGCAAGAAAAAAATAAATGTCTGACGTTGGTGTAAACCTATGGTGATAAGAAATTAACTCTCTCCTACAATCGCCATCATTCAAATCCTCGATCATGCATATATTTATTAACATCAATATATTTATAAAATATTAGTTTCTTTTTTAGAGCCCAACACATTATCACCCCGGCGACTATCATAAGCCTGTTATATGTCAATAAAAAAACATATGTAGATCTCTCTACTATATATATTTATATAAACCGCCTTATTAAATTAATCACTTACATGGAAGACCTTTCTGGTATAAAACCAAATTGACTTTATGATATAAACGTCTTTTCCTTAATTTATATTCTATTACTCTCATAGTTTCATTGTATGACTCAAGCTTAATAAAATGATGGTTTAAACAATTTTGCAAATCTTTCTTATTCTTATTGATAGGTGTCGAGATGTTTATCCTCTACTCATCAAGTATTATCTTTGTATAATTAATTTTAATAACCAACTTAGTTAAAACCACACTAATCATGAATCTAGTAAACACTTCGCTAAGAATATCACTGGATCATACTACTTTTTCCATTTTGCATCTTTTTATAAGTATCAATCACTCATTAAACCTGATAGTATAAAATGTAATGTTCTATTAGTACCTAAATTGTTTGTTTCTATCTAAAATTCGACATAATTATTTTCAAAAAATAATCTACCAAAACTCCCTTTCTTTAATTGCATCATTCTTCACTACAATTTTCCCTCTTCATTCTTAACACACTTAGCATTACCTACATCTCATTTCTTTTCTGTCGTCTCAGCAGGTTTATCTATATCTTTTTCTTTTTTGTTTCTAATTTTCTAAATAAATTAGCATAAACTTTAGATCTAGCCTCACTAACTGTTTATGCTATGTAGCTTATTTATTTACTAATTTGTATTTTTGGAAACTTTAATCATTTTACATTTTTTATAATTTTTACAAGATTATCTTTTCACTTCAATTATCTCTTCGATTATCTCTTGAACATTTTCATTCCACCACCAACTCTCTTTTATTAGAAACTCCATTACTTTTAGATTCACCAAATATTTCTTTAGATACGTTTTTAATCCAACTAGTCACATAATGTTACCTTCTTCCAATTATCTTCTTTTATTATAATTTTTTAATCGCACAATTAAGTTCTAGATCTCCTATCTATGCTAATCATTCTCTTCCATCTTCTAACGCAAATATTTAATATCATCAATCTATGTTTTAATTAAAATTTTGTTTTATTAACTAAAGTAAAGTTATGACTACAATTTGACAAATTAAATCGATACGTGTCCTGTGTTGTTACAAAATGGAGGTATCTCACCATGGTGCATATAACACTTTCATATGGTTATTCATTAGCAACCAAACCAAAAAAGAAACAAGTGATGGCATTTTTTTTACTTCAACATAACTTCTTCCATGTACAAAACAAAACCAAAAAAGTGCAAGAAGTCACTTATTCTATGTCACTCCTCTGGAAGTTAATTCAATAGGTACTTATAGTTATCAAACGGACACGAAACGTAATAAACCCAAAACCCTAGTTTTAATATTGCTAGCTCAGACTAAAGAATGTCACCCTTTGAACCCATCCTCTCTGTGAATTTTGGTCATCATGACCTCTGTTTCAACAACTTCCCTAATCGCACTCAATTATCCGCCTTCAAGAACAATACAAATACTACATTAATGTACCCATAAAAAACCAAACTTTATGTCCCAGCCAGCTAAAAAATCCTCTTATTCCCATAACATTAAAAGGAAAAAAGTTTGATCAAAAATCACAATCCTAAAACACAGAAATGATATGGGATCATTAAACATCCCAAACCCCGAACCCCTCAAAATCGAATATTTTTTAACTCGTCATGAATCTACAACCAAAAAGGACACGGTCTGCCCCTAAAATTTCGTAAATATGCATAAATCTAGGGTTTAAGAAAAACGAAAAACGACGAACACAGCATCAATACACAGAAGTGACGAATCAGTAAACAATCCAAAAACCCTCACCCCTCAAAATCAAATCTTTCTTATTCCTCATCAATCTACAACCAAAAAGAACACGATCTACACTAAAAACCCTAAATTTCCCAAACAAGTATAACTCTAGGGTTTAAGGAATAAAAGAAATGACGAACCTAAATCACAGAAATGACGAATCAGTAAACGACCCAAAACCCACACCCCTCAAAATCGAACCTTTCTTAGTCCTCATAAATCTACAACCAAAAAGAACACGATCTACACCAAAAACCCTAACATTCCCCAAACATGCATAAATCTAGGGTTTAAAGAAAACAAAAAAATGATGAGTGCAGCCTAAAAATACAGAAACGACGAATCAGTAAACAACCCAAAGCCCTCAACCCTCAAAATCGAAGCTTTCTTAATCCTCCTCAATCTCTAACCAAAATGAACACGATCTACACCAACACCCCTAAAAAATTTCCCCACAAAAAGCAAAATTCTAGGGTTTTTAAGGAAAACGAACCGGTTCCTCTGGTTCGTTTAGGAAGCCCGACCTCGGAGACCTTAGCGATGACGTTGACCTTCATGTTGAGCAACTTCTTTGCATCGGCGAGAGGGGCATAAGCGTAATTATCGGATCGATTCGCCATTTCTGCGAGTTTCTCTGTAATTTGAGACATCGCAGTTCAGAAACATATTCACATAGTTCCGGAACTATTTGGCAAAATTCGTGAATAATTCGCCAATTTTTATTAGCCGATTAAATCTCCAATTTAATAGCCGTTGCCGATTACGCCGAATAATTCGTGAATTATTCATGAATTATTTGTAAAAACAGTGGATGATTCATAAAATCAAAATCTGGCGTTTCATATATTAATTTCTTGCTCGAAATCCTTCTCAAACACTTTCCGAATATTTTCCGAATACCTGCTGATTTTATCGGAATAGTTCTCCGAATCCGAATTTTCAATCTCGTCCAATAATATATCCAAATCATGAATTTGTGACAATGGTCGAGAATTGATCCTTTGCTGAGAGCGGGAAAATGGTAATGATGAGAAAAGTACAGGGGATTGATTTTACCTGCATTTACTGCAGTCAAATCAGATGTAAAATTTACGAATTACCCCGTGGGTTGGACCCATTTTTCCTAAAACAAGGGTCTGTTTGGTTGTTTGGCCGTAAGATTTAGAAATTTGAATTCCAAAATAATATGGTTGAAAATTTCTTGATTTGGTAATTTGTTATTTGTTGGTTTTGGATTTCTGGTATTGGAGTTGTAGATCCTTGTAATTTTTGTTTGGTTGATGAAAATAAAGTGCGATTTAGATTTAAGAATTTTAGAGAGAGAATTATTAAATAAATAAAGTACCACGGTTCCATCTAAAAGTACAATAAATAGTGCTTAATCCTTGCAAATCCTTAAAAAAATTGTAAGATTCAAGAATTCATGTTTTGTGGTGGGCCCACCATAAAAAACAAAGGAATCTAGAAACCCAAATCCAAATCCAAATCCACAAAACTAGATTCTTTAATCCTAAAATTTTTTAAGGATTTAACACTATTCATTGTACTTTTGGATAGGATCCGTGTACCCTTTTTATTTAATGATCCTCTCTCTTTATATCTCTCTCTAAAATCCCCAAATCCAAATCCCACTTTCTTTTCATCAACCAAACAAAGGTAATAAGGATCTACAAATCCAATACTAGAATCCAAAACCAACCAAACAACAAATTACAAAATCCGGAAATTTTCAAACGTACTATTTTGAAATCCAAGTTTCTAAATCCTGCAACCAAACAGGCCATAACCAAAAACAAAATTATGGAATCACGGGATTCCACAATCCAAATCTCAAATAATCCTGCAACCAAACATGCCCTAATAAACCCTCCAGATCTCACTACAATTGACGTTTCTGCTAAAGCTATATGGAACCGTGGTCGGCTGTAACGCCATAACTGCTTGCAAGAGGTGAAAACAATAGGATGGGGCCGTAGATTAAGTTCCGGACACACCACCATGGCTGGGTCAAGCTACCACAACCATGGTTTTGCGGTCGACTGCAGCCTTTTTTATTTCAAAACATTACATTGTCTTTAATAAAAGAGTTGTATTTTACATCCTGGCTTAATAAGAGTCAATTATTTCCACTCAGCACCAATTTCCTTTTTATCCTTTTCCATGTAGCACCGATTTTCTTTTCAACCCTCAGGGACTTGAATCAAAGACTTAATTTGAGGGATTATACAATTTCGAATCTATTTTTAGCGAAAATAAAAATGTAAATCATTTCCCTATGAGAAAATAATTATTGCAGACAATTTTTTTTCATCCAATTGTTCTTGCAACAAACCAGCCCAGACAAGAAGTCTCCATTGTCTAAGAACTGCTCCATGTTTCGATATCATGTTGATCATGAAGGGTTCAAACTATCAAATTTCATATTAAACCATAATGAACCATTTATACATTAGTAATCCAATATTGCGCTATGGAAATGTTGCATTCAGCATATTTAACACACACCTGAAAGCAATCAAGGCTTTGAATTGCGGAAACCAGCGATATTGATAATCATATGGATCAAACATTAGCATCTATTGCTATCCCTATACATATGGCCTTAACACTAATAAAATGGCAAAACTTTCAATTCTACAACGCTAAAGGTTAATCTCATTGATAAATATAGTCTTGTTGAATGTGTCGATGATCAGATGCAGCAAAATTTGGACCGTATCACTTTATACCTAGCAAACACGTGATCTATCTACGGCTAGTAATCTGCGATGCAGTGAATAACAGCCGCTAATTTGCGTCGTGGTCGAAGTCGAATCAGACGGTGTGGGTAGATATTCTTTCTTCCCTATGCTGTATTTCCCAAACGATCTGAGGTTGAACTTTTTCGTACCCTCAATGGCTGCTGCTTCCATTTGGAGTTCAGTTTCTTTACTCATGTGAATTAGCTCCGAAACTCGCTGCTCCTTCCTTTGTTGTCTCAGTCGCTGCACAAAGAGGTTAAAGAGTGGGAATATTATAAATCTCAACGAACAAATTGAATTGGAACTGGCCAAGCCTGATTCGTCATTGTGGAGTCCAATTTGACCAAGAGCTGGCCGCTTTTGGAATTGCAGAACCAATTAGAGCTAGAAGAAGAGGAAGGCATTTTATTTCTAGTTTTAATTCTATTGTGGTTAAATTTTTCTAAGCCCCCATCACTTTTGAGGGTTTTGAGATAACTCAATTGAACTTTAAAAATACTATAAAACCCCATTGAATATCATTTTTGTTAAAAATGGAAGGTATTTTTGTTAAAAAAATGGAAGGTATTTTTGTCAACAAGTATCATATTCCGTTCATAAGTCTACTCAATCTATCCGTCGGACATTTTTGGGTTATTCGGTCCAATTATGGCTCGTACGAGTCAATCAAACTAACGATTTCATACAATATTGGTAGTTCAATGGAATTTGATGGTATTTCTAAAGTTTAATGTGTTATCTCTATAACCCCAAAACGTGGATAGGGTTTAGTAAAATTTAGCCTTGTATTTTGTTTGAGTGCTGTGGTCATGTTTTTATTTAGGAATGGCGGATGTATTTTTTTTTTTTTGCCAAAAGGAGTGGTGGATGTAACTATGGGAATTTTGTTGTTAAATGCTTTTTTAATGAAACACGATGGACTTTGTTATCTTTTCTTAAAAAGGAAAAAGAAGAAAAAAAACAAAATAGAATAGGCTACAGTACACGAAACTATCATTAACTATTGATGGATTTCTATAAACTACGTTGAAGTTTTCTTTTTGTTGCACTAAACTCCCTTAGAATTTTGTTTAATAGAGTTTTCCATGAAAATGTCCTTAAATGTAGCACTTTAAAGGAGTCAATGCAACAAAAAAACACTTAGGGTGGTTTAATGAAAAATGATAATTGAAGGTAATTTGATGTAATTTTAGCAAATCAAATATATATACATCTTAACATTCACCTGACGTTCGAGCTTAACTGGACAAATAAATCTGTATAGATGATGTTGATTAATTGAAGGCTGATTGTTCTCCTGCAATTTTTTCACTCTTCGCTGATACGATCCTCCTTGACCCTGGCAGTTTGAGGAGAATTGAGAATTGAGAATCCCAAGATATATTTACAATTATAATGCAAACCCCTTCAAGGAGAGTTCGAAATTTTTATGCTGTTTAAAGTTTGATTAATTTGCAGTGTACCCCTGATTTTTAGAAGAAAGTAAATCGTTTCCTTATTCAAAAAATAAATCTACATATCAAACTCTATTCCTTTTCACAAATAATAGGTTTCTATTTTAAATAGCTTTTAAAGGATTAAAGGGTTTTTTTTTCGTCTCGTGAAATCAATTTTAAAGCTTTGTTATTATTTACTCTATACAATCATCCATGAAAGCTAAAAGAACAGAAACCTATAAAACTATCCCTGATTCAAAATAATGAAACATATGTGCTCCACTAATTCTAGTGGATCCCACTAATTGAAATACACAATCTTATCAATTGCCTTGGTGAATTATAAATATTTTTCTGTGCTATAAGGTGAAGAATCATAATGAGTACCAATCCAACCTTTGGCCGTGCATGGCCATCGTCAACAGAATTCTCCCAGGACCATGAAGATGATAAATCCGTGGACTTGACCTTATGAGTTTTGAAGTTGCCAGAAGAATCCATGTACGTCGCAGTTATGTCAACAGACTGCAAAAGTATAGCCATAACAATAACCAGACCAGAAACCCCAACGTAACAATAGTAGGCAAAGAAAACTTAGAAATTGTTTTGTGTGATAAAATCGAAAACAGATTCAGGGATTAGAAAACAAATTTCAATGGCAAGATCGTCGATGTCTATCAAGTGACTACAAAAACACTCTTTTACGACAATAAGAAGTTAATCTTCTATACTAGAGGCATCATCAGAGTAATCAAGCTATCAACAATGCAGGATACAGTAATTAGCCGATGTAATGAGTATTATCGACAGTACCAAACTTGATGCAAAGAAGACAAACTGCCAACAGAAATTACTAGAATTGGGGTTTGTGAGGTAGGCCGCAGGACAAGTAAAAACTTAGATACCTGTCTATCGACGCAATCCTTGCAATCCTGCAGGTTCCAGTGATTTTGGGCATCGCTTTTTCTGGAAGGATTAAAACACACAATTATGGAGATGAAAGTTGTTCGCTTTTCTACACAAATCAGTGTTGGTTAACTAACAAGCTTACATAATTGAAACATCCACGCGCCTCACATTAAATATCTCCGATCTAACAGCGAATATCAGAATCATGACCTGCAAAAAAATGGATGCAACTCGAGCTATGCAACATTAAATTTCTCTTGACAAACTGGAGCAATCTACTAACAATTATTTGCGAAACGAGCTTAAAGATCACTTTTTTTTTATGCATCACACAATCATCAATCCCATCATCATACAAGTAACTAACACTTACAAATCAAACTCCAAACCCTCGAATTTTAGTAAACAAAGAACAGCAAAAAAAGCGATTTTTCATCGATTTTTGACCCAAAGACGCGAGATTTCATGAAAAGGAGCGATTTTTACCATCAAAGACACGAGGAGAAGCAGAAATCCACAGCTCGAGGAGCTTCTAGAAGCAGACGCCATGGCGCTAGAAGAAGAAGAAGTTGTGAGCGGCGCCTGATGCGTTCTTTGAGAGGAGAGGGTGAGATTTTATATGGCGCGATTCCTACACCATTTTTGGCAAAATAATTTTTTTTTGCCAAAATTAGAATGTGAGAGATTTATTGGGGAAAGATTTTTGCATATGAAATTTTTCTTGGTAAGTGCTGGATTAATGGTTTATTACAGTTTAGTTTGTTGTAATGCAATGAATGCAGACAGATAACTGTATTTTCATGTAGCCCCTTCTTTTTAAGATTTTTAGGGCCTGTTTGGTTGCAGGATTATGAGTTTGGATTTGAGTTTAGAATTGTGGAATCCTACGATTTCATAATTTTGTGTTTGGATGCAAGATTTGGATTTCTAGGATTCCTTTGTTTTCTAATGGAGGGCCCACCACAAAACAAGGATTCTTGAATCCTAAAAATTTCCAAGGATTTTCAAGGATTTGGTATTATTCATTGTACTTTTAAATGGGGTCCATATACTTTATTTATTTAATAATGCTCTGTCTCTATCTCTCTCTAAAATCCTCAAATCCAAATCCCACTTTTTTACACCAACCAAACAAAGATTATAAAGATCTACAAATCCAATTCTAAGAATCCAAAACCAACCAAACAATAAATTACCAAATCCAGAAATTTCAACCGGACTATTTTGGAATCCAAATTCCATAGTCCTGCAACCAAACAGGCCCTTATTAACATTTCTTGTAATTTGCTGCGGATGAATAGCCCTGTTGGGATGGGACCACGCATCAGACAAATGACCGCAATCACATTAAATTCTGGCATAAAAATATAAAATCATCTGGCATTTTTTGTCACTAAAACCTTTTTTTTAAAATTGCATTCGAACATCAAAATTGTTTTCTGGAAAAATTTTGAAATAACTTTTAAAATTATTGCATGCATACAATTAGACATCAACTATTGCACCAGTAACACACCCTAACCTCGCCAAAATATGGCATTCATACTTTACCTTCTCATTGTTAAGGAAATTACAATATTTGGCAGGGTTTCTTTAAAATAACTAAAATAAACATGCAAGATAATAAAAGGATTTTATTCCTCACAGAATTTTTCTCCCCTTGGTACGGGAGAAAAATTACAGAAACTAGTGAGATTATTCTTCATATTGGAACATTTTATTCCAAAGTGCTTATTCTGTAATATCTGCATGCATACCATATATTATACCTACCATATAATATACCTCCAACACGAACCGTGAGATAAAAAATGAGATATAAAAATGAACAGATAAGTTCTTTAATACTAAGTACAAAATATAACGAGTCAAATTACTTCAAGCACGCTAATTTGAAATATAACAAACCAACCAGCACAAAAGCATATGATCTTGTAGAATCTCATCAGATTACAAAGGCAGGTCACAACAAAATTACCGACCAAAACAAAAGGAAAAAAAATTTCAGCTTAGACACTTCGGTTTACGGATTTTAACCAGTTCATAATCATACTCGTCGATAAAAAGACCTTTAAACTAATTCGAGATCTCTACTCTGGGATCATCTGCTCATTGTCTGCGTCGCCTTCTTCCTCTATTTTCGGCTTCGATGGCCCAGCTCCAGGAGCCTGCTTCTTCTTTATCCCGCTCACGATATCGTCGATCCTCAAGAGCATGCAAGCAGCTTCGATGGCCGTCTTGAATGTTTGGGCCTTTACATTATATGAGTCCCAAATCTGGCAAATTAAAATGAAGGTTTAAGAACAAGAAAAGTTTGGGGTTGTTTAGATTAAATGAAAGGTTTCATAAAAGATTTGGCAAAGATTTATAAGCAGTCCTCTCAAAACGAGTTCACGTATAGTAGTAAAAGGTTAAACCGGGGCATAAAATACCCATCATTTTTTTTTAAATCTGCATGTTGCACCTTCCGAGATCGACGGTGCAAAATTATTTCCATCAAATCAGATTTTCATTTCCAAAACTATACTTGAACTTGAATTATTTTCCTGCAATTGTTTCATCAATGGTCGCAATGCTGTGGAAAGCGGAAAGCGCAGTGAAACGGAAGGGCATGACTTTAGCTTTAGCGGCAAAAAACACCAAAACGTTTATAAATAGTAAATAAAATAATAATGGAAAACTAGATTAATTGAAACTCTTAGAAACAGAATAATATAAACATAAAACAATGATATTTATTGTCATAAAGTTTGTATGCAATAATAGAAATATATTAAATAATTTTAAGAAATAGTCATCCACAAAAGATATGAAAGAGATGATGTTGCAGACTATGAAGCACGGACACTTCTATTTGCTTGCTGTGTCCGTGTCCGACACATATTGGACACTTGCGCCATGTCCGTTCATAGTGAACGTGCCCGACACTTCTACATAGCAAAGAAGGTTGAAAAATAGGATTGTTGAATATATATTTAGACAACTTTGATACATTTAAAAATACAAAATATCAAATATTTCTATTCTCTTTCATAACGGGACTGCAATTTGAAGGAGTAAGCATCCAAATTGATGCAAATGATGAAATCCGGTCTATGACGGTTGGCTTTAATTAAAAAAATGTTAACATTTTATTTGCTTTCAAAGGTATATTAGTATTTTCTTGTAATTTATCATATTTTGTTTAATATATAAATAGTAATATAGCCGTGTCCACGTGTCCTCCTTTTGACAAATTTGACGTGTCCCGTGTCCGTGTTTCACATGTTGCAGATTAGAGACAATAATGGGATTTAAATATTTGATCATTTGTCATGATAATCTACAATTTTTAAGAAAATAATGACTATATTCCATTTGAATGCTTAAAAGCGTATTTAAGAGGGGTTTTCAAGCATACGGTGAGTCAAAGCGGGAGCTTCAAGCCATTAACGCGGCACAAAGACACAAAAGCGAAGCGCTTTGTGGCCTCTTTCCGCCAAAGCGGAGCTTTATAAGGCTTTTTACAACAGTGATGGTCGGTAATTGATATACTCAAGGGTTATTTTGGTGAGAGAAAAAATTGACTTCAATAGATAAATTTGATGGCCGTTAAATTAGGAGGCAAAATACAGGCTTTGAGTAGAGGACCATTTCATGCCTATACACGGCCAAAAGGGGGGTATTTTTTGCAATTCAGCCTAGGCTTGTTTCTCAGGCAAGCATGAGCTCAGTGTTTGATTAAAGCATACCTTTCTCTCCTTCATATCAACAAGAGCGCCCGTGTTCCCATCAATGCCAATCCACGCGTTCTCTCCATTTGCATGCTACAATACAGAGAAACATAAACCATAAGGGAAAAGGCTCCAATATTTGAACATAAAATTTTCTAAATTGATAAATGAAATTGCAAGAAATCACATGACACCAACTAAACTGCATTTCCCCCTATTTAACAGTAGGTACTTAGAAGTGTTTTAATTACACCTATCATCTCCTCATAATAAGTACTTAAAGATATATTATAGGGGTAAGGAACGGAATTATGAAGCAACTTGTTACATATAGGAAAGTAAAAGTTATTTAGGGTCAGGATGATTTCCGGCTATTAAGAAAAATAGAAGGGTCTTCATGAAATTTGCCATATAAACAGTAGAAACAGATTGGAAAATGCTAAAATTTAAGGAATTTTCACCTTTCCTTGGAGAGCAGTCATGGTCCGAATCACATTCACACCGCAATTCTGAGCCAAGGTTCGAGGGATGGCCTCGAAAGCTACAGCAGCAGCCTCATAGGGCCACTGTTTGATCAAGATGAGGAAAATTTAATATATAATATAGGTAAGAAACTCATTAACAACTGAATTAGACTCATGAAGTTAACACAAATAAATGAAGTAGCAGCAAACTATCTACCTTTTCGATGCCTTCAATTGACGAACTCTTTTGCTTCAAAGTTGCAGATACAGTCAACTCTGTAGCACCGCCTCCAGGGAGAAGCTTTGGATGCTTCAATATGTTTCGTGCTACTGCCATTGCATCCTGGCAAATTGTTAAGCAAACAAATAATGAATTAATAAAAAATCAGAAATCACATATATATAGTTTTACCGGTATTTATGAATTATGCTGAGTTGGGATTTGGAGTATAGGATAACCAGAATTAATTTTTTAAGTGGATGTATGATTTCTGAAAACTGCAGTTTCCATGGGTCTAGCTCCAATACCAAAATATCCTCACTAAGCTGTTCAGCTTTGGAGTTATTGTGTTTTCCTGATTTTCTTTAAGGTTGATATATATGAGGTTAGTGTAGGCTTTAGGTATCTCTAGTTATCTCAGTATTTTAGGAGAAGATAACTCTACTCGTCCCTCGTAGAATATATAAAATCAAATCCCTCAACAATTACCACAACTTGAGAATTTTTGGTGCATGGGCAGGGAATTCAACAAAGCAACCTATTTAAAACGGATTTAAAAATACTGTTGGCTGAGGCTCAAGTATCAACCCACAAAGAGGGCTCAACTTGTGGATCGTGTTCTAGAATATAAAATTAGTTCCTTCAACCCTCACCACAACTGCGACGTTGGGTGCAGTGGTAGGAACTTTAAAGTTGGAAAATTGGAATTAAGTATAGATAAGTCTAGAAAACTCCAGTAATCCCAATTTAATTCCAAATGCCAAACATGGCCTAAACCATATTACCTGCAAATTTCTTTCAACTTCATTGAGAAGGTCTTTGCTGGCACCTCTTAAAAGAACTGTACATGCTTTTGGATCTTTGCAGTCCACGATAAATGCAAAGAACTCATCACCAATTTTCTTGACCTCAAAAAGTCCGGCGCCTGTTCCAACATCAGACTCTTGAAGTTCATCGGGCCTATTAATGATGACTGCTCCACAAGCTTTGGCAATCCTGTTGTTATCGGTCTTTCTAACCCTCCGGATGGCACTTACCCCGGCCTTACTTAAATAATGGCATGCAAGATCACTGAGTCCTTTCTCAGTTATAACCAAGTCTGGTTTGAATTGAAGTATCTGCAAGCAGAGATTCTCTATGTATTCTTCTTCCATCTTCAGCAACACTTCCCTGAGGAAAGCATGTGCCTCAATTAGTGACTAATTTATAGTAGGCACTAGTGTCAGTAAACTTCTTCGGCCCATAAGTATTGAAGTTATTTGAATATTAATATAACAAAGTGGTCTTAATAAGTACCAAAAAAGGAACAACAAATCAACAACTTCAGCACACAAAAGAATAAGAATGTCAAGAGAGTACAAAATGCAAACACAAAATTGAGTATGATTTCTCCATTGCAATTAATAAAAGTATGTCACCCCCAAACTCACCTATTTCTATGTCACCCCCAAAACTCCATGTTTCCATAACCCCCAAAAACTGTCCTGTTATATGAAAAACACCCATATTATTCCAATAGTTTCTTAATTAGGTTGGATTGGGTTGACTACGGGATCTCACACGCCCTTCCCTCCTCTAAATCCATGAAACAAATCTCACCCACATGGACTTTCGGGCCAGTGCTACAAAAAAGTCTCACCCGCCCTCTTCTCTTCTAACCCTATGAACCCAACAATCCTTCTCCTCTAATACCATGAACTCAACAATCACATCCCCGTCCATATCTAACATTATATCCGAGATGTCTTGTATTATAAGTATCCTTGTCCAATTCCTAATTTTTAAAGAGGAAAACCCCCAGATTTCACCTATGAGAAAGCCCAGATATTCTTCATGAAGTAAAACCCTAAATGTAAAACCCTAAATATTGAGGCAGCAGATGACCCGTTGGGAGGCAATATTGTCTTTTCCTTTAAAAAAATCCGAATCAAAGAATTAGCAATGGAAAATGATAGTTTTAAATATTGAATTAAGCCCCAATTTTTTCACCCTAAAAATATAGAGGTAGAAAAAGGCTGTTAAGACCTAAGATGCAATTATGTCATTTTCTTACCCCCTCAAACTGCTAGAAAAAGACTGTTAAGATGCAACTATATCATTTCCAAGCGCCTCAAACTGCTACTGACATGTTATGTAATATTCCTAACAAATGCCTTGTCAAAGTAATCAGAGGGAGATTTTTAGAGAACTTATTGCTTTTGGTGGAGATATCTGGAATATCAATGATTTGGGGTGATATTTGGAGTTAGCTAAGTTTGGGGGTGATAGGTAGAAAAAGCCCGAAATAAAATGGGTTCAATATGTCTGAAAGTAACCCCCAACATAAAACACGAATTTTATTTTATAAAAAAAAGCCTCTATCCTATATCCTTGCCAAGAAATAGGATAAACAACTATGTAAAGACACTAAAATTGTTACATTGCTTAACGAATAATTATTGGTGCAAGAAGGAAACACATAATATCTGCTTGATCTATTTCTGAAGTTTCTGTGAAATCTGGAAAAAAAACAAAACACACACGCACGCGCGCGCACGATCCTGTGAGAAGCAGATTAAGATGAGGGTTATTATTTGTTATATCTCAAAATAGAAGCAAAATAAAGACCATATCAAATGAAATCTGAAAGAAACCATCTTCTCGCATGTCTTCCCTTCTCTCTCTGTCAGTCCAGAAGAATCAACTTCCAAAGAATCCAACATTCCTCTCTTGATTTTGAGCACTACCGTTCCTGAGGTCTTTGCATAACTGAATTTATTTGAACTCATAAAGGGTAACATGTGGCCTGGTTTTCTTTTACAACGATTGAACTGCATGATGGGCCTCTTAATTTTTTTCATCTTGTACATATTATCACCTTAAGAGGTATGTGGGACCATAAAAACTATATTAATTATTTCAGCATAAGGAAATGGCTTGGAAAGATCATGTTACCTAGTAGGTCAAAAAGAATTTCCATTGGTACACCCATTATAACATGGACGTCCCCCACATCACTATTAGGAATAAGATTTGAAATTTTATACTTGATTTCTGCTTCTCATCGAGATATCGTTGGTGCTTTTTTCTATTGGGATTACTTTTGTGGTTCGAATGAAGGAGAGAAGTAGAAGATAAACTTATGTTACAAAGGAGATACGACCATTAAAAAGAATATTTTGATAAAGAATCAATATTGCATTTTTGACTAAACAATCAATATTGTTATACAAGATATACATGATGCCCAAACAAAAAGAGGAATGGTCATATAGGTTAGGGTTACTAAGTGAAAATTAATCTAATGCATCCAAGACAATCTAAGGGATGCACTATGTGTGTGTTGGGGGTGGGGGCATTCACATTTATCCACACAAACCGGAATTATTTTTTTAAAAAATACATGTAACATAACAGTGTTTTCTGGTCTCCCATGAAATGCTTATATATAAACCAAATAACTGAAGAAGGTTGCATAGAAGAGCATTCAAGATATTACCAATCTTCCTCCTTTAACAATTCGGCATTAGTCTGATTTTCTCCTTTCTTATATTCAAGTGGGCAGTCGAGGAGAATGATCCGGGGGTTCACTATCTTTCGTCTCATTTTCCCAGGGGCAACAACATCTTTGTTAAACATGACTCCTTTAAGAACCTTGGAGTCCTCCAATTGCCCACCAGGAATCTTCTCAACCTTTATATATTTCTTGATGTCAACCTCGCGAATACCTTGACCAAGGTCCACACCAGCTGTTGTAGTGGCATCAATTGCAAGATCCTAACAGAGGAAAACAGAAACTAAAGAAGATACACTAAAAGAAAGGCCAGTAGAAAGGCACAGCATTAAGATAAGATATTACTGGGGCAACACATGAGCATCACTATGAAGAGATGACTCCACATTACCAAGTTAACTAGCTCAGTACCAGCATATTGCCTCTGCAGTATCACTGTCAATTATGCAGGAATGCCTTGAATGTGTACAAATGAGGTTTAAATTGCACATTGGGAAAAGGGAATGATATAACTGAATCTTATCAGTTTCAATTTCAATATTAAAAATAAGTTAACATGAAAAAGAAATTTAAATTTGGTTGACCTGTATCCCAAATCTAAATGAAAAGCTTAATACAAGGGTTAGATCGAGGAATCGGCTCATTTTATAAAACTTGAAACAAATCAGCCAATTCTAAAATGCAGTGAGCATTCACCAGATTTACAAGCACATCAACTTAAAATTTGAGAATGGAAATCCAATTGGGATGCCGGTCATTATTGGTATTTATGGTATACTGTTGTATTTAAAATATCAAGAGGCGATACAATATGTATAGATCTTTCAAATATAATATATTATTTTTGAAGTACGTAATGGCAGATATTTATGAGATAATGAGATATATAGCAACTTTCTGAAAATTAAAGGAAAGCCCGCCCCGAAATAATTGTAATCTAATATTAAGATACAAGACCGTTTTGTAGCCACAGCTATCTTAAGCAGTAATCAAGATCTACTCAATTTACATAAAATCAGGGTAACAATGGTAACCTAAAGGCAGTGAAGCTGGTAAAAAAAGTTAAAATGATTATCTGTCTGTAAAAAAACAGAATGCACAAAAGGATCCTTAACGCATGAGAAATAACAACCATAAGCCACCAAACATATTTGATTGTAAATCTATGCAGATTAGTACAGAAAGAATGATGATAACATAAGAAGATTAAAAGGACATGAATGTCTAATATTACTGAGCTGCAGGTTATCCAATCAAACTACCGTATCCAAGTAGTCTCAGTTAAAGGCATACAAACTTTCAGACCTTACGTCATAAATCACAGCACTAAACGATGAACGTATGAGTCTAATAAGTGAGATGAATATACTCACACCAATGAGGTCTCCGAACTGCCCGGTGAACTTTGTTCCAATGCAGCTTTTGACCAGCCCAAGCATTGCCACACCTTCCCAAAGAAAATACAGAGTAAAACAAGCACAGCATTTGAAAGTACATCAGTTGTAGAGAAACTATACATGAAAAATGCTTCCAGTCTCGATCAAAAGAAAGAGACATTGATTTAGCCCACTGGCTCCGCAATCAAAGAATACAGATATAATCTAAAAGCATGATCCACCACAAGAAAAGCTTCAGTTCATAACTGAAACACAGGCATTCTGACCAGGAAACTTACGATCGTTTACATCAATGGGCGTTGCAATCTTGTCGAGAACTGCGAGCGCATCCTCAAGCGCTTTGTTATATGCTGCAGAGGTACATTAATTATTAAACCATTAGAAAACATGAAGGAAACTTTTAAGGAAGGTCCACTTGCGATGATCAGATATTACCTCGGCATATCACTGTTGGATGATAATTCTTGTCAATGAAAGCTTCCGCAACGTGAAGCATCTCTCCAGCTTCCAAAAAAGAACCCAAATTAATTGCCAGAGAGAGAGAGCGCGCGCAATGAACATCTCAATTTCAGCATGATACGAAGTAATAACAGATACCAAATAATACTTCTGATGGTTCTGATCAGGCAAATTAAGGGAGCGAAACAGTTGTGTTGCAGTGGTTGCTATGGCTCACCAAAATATTGGTATAATTACCATTTTAAGGAGGAGATCCCAAATATGTAACAAAAAGCTTAGAACATACCAAGAACAATAACTGATGTTGTACCATCACCCACTTCTTCATCCTGAGTGCGACTAAGTTCAATCATCGACTGTCCATGCAAGTAAAAAAGAAGTGTGAAAACAAAGTTCAAATACCATAAAATCTCACAAACCATGTGTTTGTTGGGAAAATAGCATGCACATATTCTAACAGCAATCCACAACACACAGTAAACAAAATAACAAACAGAGATAAAGTAACTGCATATAGTCAGGGCTGTAGCAAGCAATCTTCAATTTAATCACAAAATAAATTTAGGGAAGAAAAGACATAAACAAGCACTGGTGAACAGTTGTCTACCTTGGCAGCTGGATGGGCAATATCTAACTCCCGAAGTATGGCATTTCCATCATTAGTAACCACAATTCCTGTTACCAAACAACAAAAGTTTGAAGCAAAAAAGAAATGAAAGTATAAAAAAACTGATCCTTTTATTAATAGAGGCAGCGGCAACGGTGAACTCAGAGTTAGAATGAAAATATGAACATTCAGTTTTCATCACAAAATTTTTTTTTATGAACATCCGATTATTGTGTGCGAGCTAGTTTGACGTTCTGTCAGTTCAGCCTGAGGAATCTTGAACAAGAACTGAACCAAAACCAACTTTCTATATATAAAAAACCAAATCCAGAAAATGTTAATATATAGAACAAATCAGGAATGCCAACTTTAAACTATAATTCACGTTGTTTTGTTAAGTTTTCTTTAATGGAACGCGGGGGCCTCTTTTGGCTTTCGTTTTAATATAAAAAAAACTATCATTCACCATATATACGCAATTCTTATAATCAATATACAAGTGTCAGTTGAGCGGCAGATATCGTGAAATCATACCTCCTGCAGCATCTAGCAACATTTTCAACATGGACCTTGGGCCTAAAGTAGTTCGAATTATGTCTGCTACAGCCTGAACCATATAACCAAAAAAAATCAGCAAAGTGATGTAGTGTGAGGAAGATAGTGATCCTCATATTATAAAGGAATAAAGGATGCCTATAATTAAAAAAGAAACAGAAGGTAAATAGGTATAATGTAAGAATTCTATTACAAGGATAGTAAGGACAACTTGCATTATGTGCATCTGCATTATCACCCGATATATATAAGTGTTCCAGTCATGGTTATATGGATCACCCCCTAAAGATTTTCATATGCATCGTTCTGCTTATTGAATGACAACTGCTGCTGCTAAAACCCAGTATCATTGAATAAAAAAGAATAAATCGCATCAAAATTAGTGGATAAGGTGTCACCGTTTGCTAAATAACGTCGTTTGGTATGTCATGTGGCCTTGAATTTCTTGATACCGCATCAATCTAGCTTACGGATACGACCGATTAAACAGTCCCTTCTGTGATGAACAAAATATGTAGCTATGACTCTTGAAATTGTGTCATATCAATCTATCTGGCTTTATCTTGTGCCTCGGAATCAATGCAATACTAACTCCATCACATATTCCCCTTCTTCGACCAATTTTAGGATTTTCGTTAATTCCAACAAAAAAAGGCAACAAACGAAGCCATATACACAAACATAAACAAAAATTTTCTCGCATAAAATAGAAGCAAGCAATGTTCACATGCACCGAAACGTTTAGACAATCCTAAGTTAGTCAGCTATAGACGATAGGGTTTTGCCACATAATCATAATTAGTTCTTTCAATGAAACCACTTAAACTAAGGTATTACAAAAGGCTAAATGGCAGCTAAAAGACTTTTTTTTTTGGGCCACATCGGATCAAAGTCATCACCTTGGAAGCTTGAATGTTGGCATGCTGAACTTTTCTTCCAGATTCCCTCTTCGAAGAATCCTCTGCTCATCACGGTACCAACAAAAATGTTAACAAAAAAATCAAACCCTGATTTTCAAATTCCCATCATTCTTAAGAGATCCACTGATTTAGAAACCCTAGATCAACTAATTCAAAAACCCTAGAGAGAGAGGCTTACTGAGGACGAGCACAGGGGCGTGCATGGTTCTGGAGAGAGAGAGGAGAGATAAATTGTTCCGAAAATGCCCCGGCCTTTCTTCTTCCTCAAAATGGATCTTCGCTTTTCGGTGACGGCGATGCGCGCGCACTCTCGATAGTTCTGCGATTTCTCGAGGCGGAAGCAAGGCAAAAACCCTCGGGCCGTCACGTGGGACGCACGTGAAATGTGTTGAGTTGCCACTAGTGTGTGCAGGCCTTGTAGGGTATGGGCCGGACCCGTGTCTCTTAGATTCGGCCCATATTAAGCTTGAATTCGCCAAGTCCATTATGGTCATGTATTTTGGCCCAAAAGCAGGAGGCACCATAATTTTTGAAAACCACCACTCCCCCCAGCCAGAATAAATACCGTTACCCGTTACGGTCAAAGTTTTGCTGTCTATTAAAATATTACACATACCCAGCCCGTCTGTTTACAAGTATCATTGTGTCGACCCAACCCGCGGATATTTATGTTTTATCAGGTCCCACCCGCAGGTTCACGTGGCTCTCAGATTCATGGGTTTTACCCTGCTCTTATTGAACAGAGCTCACAATTTTTTATTAGTTTTTTCATTAGTTCTCATAAACATGAGAATAAATACTTTTAAAATATTTATTATTAATGCTGCAAGTGATAGTTTAGCAGTTACAGTGTAGCTTCATATAGCATCTAAAAGATAAAAAAAATTCAGCCAATTCAAAATGCAAGTATCGAATATGCAGCTTGCACATTCAAGTCATGATAAACTTATAACAAGTCTTATGACTTATGGCTTATGACAAAGCTTCGAGACACCGGACATACAAATTGAAATCATACCTACTAAAAAACTTATGGACTATCGATGTTGGTTTCAAGCCGTTTTAGAAAACAATGGAGCGCAAATTAAATTCCTTTCAAAATCTATACCCGTGATTTAATAAATAATTTTTTTGACGTTTCATTAAAATAAGATTTTAACAAAACTTACATAAAACCCCACCCGATAAAACAAATAAAAACAACATGAAGCTAAAATAAAAGCAAGGCCCCAGCACTCACAACCTTCTCTCTTAAAAATTTGAAACAGCCACCTCCTCTAATACCACACATCTCTCTTATCCTGCAAACTCGTCATCTCAATTTCCCTCCTCCCCAACAGGTAACCGATGACCGCGCCGTCCATCATTGAAACTCTCCTCCGTTTTTACTTTCGCTTTATTTCTCCATTTCTATACCGTACCTGACCAAAACGCAACGTTGATTAAATACCGCAAGTCACATGCATAATCAAGCCTTTAGTGTTATTAATAATTCCGTTATTTCTCTCGGCCCAAACACCCAACAAACCACCGACCCGAATATATTCCAAACCTTATGGAAACGAATATCTAGCCGTTTCTTCTATCGACTTCAAAGATCAATGAAGGAACCAAACAGCGATGGAACCCTAGCACCCACAAACCTAACCCAAATATGCTTAGCATCTGCACCGCTTATGCATAAATGATTCACGGTTTCCATCTCCATTTCATGCATTCCACGTACCGTGGATCCTATCCATTCCCTTTTACAAAAGGTTATGAGCAAATGACTAAACACTGCTTAGTTGCCAAAAAATTTATGTCGGTGCTTCATCAATCGTGTGAGTTGAGATTATCATTTTTCAATATCGGAATTAGAGTTTGGAATTCGCCATTGAAATTATAGTACAAACAAGAGAAAATGCATCACCCTCTGGATCACCATATACATTAGGATCTTTATAGCTAGAGAACGTACGAAACTGACCGATATCGGATTCAACCATCCCATCACCGATTTGCGACGTCCCTGTCAACTATTCGAAGCCAGCCTCCTCTTCCCTTGCTCGGCTGCAGCGGTGGACCGTCCGTCCACTTCTCTAATAATAATCCTTTCCTCTCAAATCATCCATATATATATATATATATATATATATATATATATATTTATATAAAAGAATCTTACCAAACGCATTGTTTTCAAATCTTGTAATTCCCCCCCCCTCCAGTTTCTTTATTAAGTCGGCTACGTGCATCATGCTTCTAAAATAAAAATGACGAGGCATTTAATTACCTGCATTGCACGTAAAGCAATGGTGATTTTTTCTTTGATTGCTCTATAAACTGGTCACACCACGCCATCAAGTAATTTAAAAAATATTGATCCACGTCGTTTCACACTGCAGATAAAACAACGTGGAATCTATACGGTCTGAGCCGGCCTATATTAACAGACTAATGGGCCAACCCAGCGGGTTTTATAACAAACTAAATGCGGGACCCATGTTTTCACGGACCAACCCAGCGGTCAATCAAGCATATAGAAAAGCAATGTTCAAATCGCTGTCAATTTCGTCGCACTTTCTATCTTTATCCTCCACATTTCACACATCATAAATCATAAAAACGACATTTTTATTCTCCCTCTTTTCTTCTCTCTCATGAGAAAGCTCTCCCGATCCCGAGCGAAATCGCCATGGCTGCTTCCATCAGAACGGCGGCGGCCGACCTGATGGCCGCCGCCTTCCCCCGCCGCCTCCGCCGCCGCCTCATCCTCGCCGCCTCCTTCCTCGCGACGCTCGCCACCACCTTCATCGCCTTCACTGCTCCCCTCTCCTCCTCTAATCCCTCGATCGATTTCGACGCTGCTTCCAACACTACTACTGCTTCTTCTTCATCGATTCAAGAGCTAGAATTAGTTCGCTCTACGCTCCCTCTCTCTTTACAACCCTCCAATTTGCTCAATTCGACGCCTCCCATTGAGAAATTGGAAGTCAAAGAGGTGGAATCAAGCGTTGATAGAGCAAAGGTTGGTGCCTTTTTGAAATATTTGATCTGTTTCATTTTGTTATTGGGTGTAACTTTAAAAAAGTTTAATTTTTAATCTTCGTCTTGTTATAGAGCGCAACCAAAGAATTTTTACTCAATTCGATTCCTCCGATTGAGAAATTGGAAGTCAAAGAGGTGGAATTGAGCGTGGATAGACTAAAGGTCGGTGCCTTTTGAAGCATTTTATTGATTTCATTTTGAAATTTTTTATTATTGATTTTGTTTTTTTGTTGTTGTAGATACCATTTTGGATGTTGCCGCCGGATGAGTCACTTGCTTATGCGAAAAGAGAGGTTGAGAATGCGCCTTTGGTTATGGAGGATGCCGATCTTTATGCGCCCTTGTTTCGGAACTTATCGGTTTTCAAAAGGTATGCTTTTTGATAGCTGAGCTTCAAAATGTCATGCAAGTTGATAGCTATATTAATTGATTGATAAGTATCATGTGGGCTGTGCCTTTTTTTTATGTAAACTAATGTGCACCATTTGACATTGCATACTTAAAAAAAGAGTTAAATGGATATGAAACCATGGGGGGGTGGGGGTGGGGGGGGGAGGAGGATTGCTGTTTGTGGTTTAAGGAATGATGGGTGTGTTCAACATTGTTTCATGTGCTGACAAGTCAAAACAGAAAACCCACATTGGGTTTAGGGATAATCAGGCTCGAACTGATGACTTCCACCACGTGACGCTCTACCGCCGAGTTGTGTCCCTTTGAAAGCATAAAGAAGGAGCTGATGGAAGAGATTTGGAGGAAGGAGAAAAATAAAATTGCTTTCCAATTTCGTTATCTATATTATGCCACTACATAGCCTCCATTTATAAAGACGTAAGAACCACGAGCAGGAATCGATAAAAAACCAAACCTGAAACATGTATTCACTCCTGTTAAGAATTTTGTTGGACTGAGCGTAAAACACCTGTTCCTAATATATCACTTTAATTTCCGTGTGACTAAAATTGAATGATTGTATCTCAACATACTTTGATGTAGAGGAGCTCTATATTACTGACCTTGACTGATTAGTGTAAATTACCAAACATGGCAGCACATCACTGTCTATCTTTGAAGGAAATTTAATCGTGAGCAATCTTGCAATCAACCGTTTGCTATCTTTGTATAACGCACAAATTCCTCTTCAAATGCTTCTCCTCTTGAAATTGACCGATTCCTAATAGGTCACATTCTAATGATACCTTGCATGTATCCATGATTATAACCGTATATCATTTAATTACCAAATGTATGCAAGTCTATTAATAAGCACAGCCACTTTTGTTTGTAGACTGCTCTCTTTTCTCCCCTTTCCCTTTCTTCCTTTTTTTTTGCAGGAAATTTGATACTGATAGCTTTGGTGTCAATTTCAGAAGTTATGAACTGATGGAAAGAATACTTAAAGTATACATATATAAGGATGGGAAACCACCCATTTTCCACACACCGGAGCTTAAAGGAATTTATGCTTCTGAAGGATGGTTTATGAAATTGATCGAAGAGGACCGGAAATTTGTTGTCAAGGACCCGAGCAAGGCCCACTTGTTCTATCTTCCATATAGTTCGCGCCAGCTAGAACTTGCTCTTTATGTGCCAGATTCACATAATTTAAAGCCTTTAGCGATTTTCTTGAAGGATTATGTGAACAGCATTGCATCTAAATATCCTTTCTGGAACCGAACTAGAGGAGCAGATCATTTTCTAGCTGCTTGCCATGATTGGGTATGCTCTTACATTTTTTGGTGAAATTAATTACCATTGATTGTTTAATATGCAAAGGCTGTTATCTATATTTCTTACAACGCCGTGGGGATTCCATAGGCATGATGTACATAGTTTTTATCCCCTCTATATGAAACTTGTTCGCTGGGTAGCCTAGGTTAGCTGAATATTCTTCCAGGAGTTCCATTTACAGTACTGATCTACTCACTGAGCCAAAGAAATGAAATTTCCATCTCTTGGGTTTCCTACTTCTTGTTGAATATTTAACACATGCATCATAAAGAACATTATTATGCTTTAGAAAACCGAATATACCACGTGAAAATGCTGACTAATACAATAAGTCCGAGGATATTGATACTCTAAACAAAATGAATACGTTGAGCCTTGGAGTAAAATGAAAGAGAAATATCCTTTGATGGTAAAACATACAATCTGCCTCGGTACTATTCTGACGCATAATTGTGCTAAAAAAGGTAAAAATTTTATGACATCTGTCTTTGTTAATAACATTTATATCTGTTAAGAATTATGTAAGCTTGATTTACATAATTATCCCACAACCCAACGACTTGAGCTTCTAGGTAGAGCGGTGCCTAACAATATGGTAATTATATAATATTTCTTCCTTCATTTCACCCATTAGATATATAACTTTGCTAAATATGGTGATAAAACTGGTTATTTGGCTTCTGTTTTTGTTTTTGTTTTTTTTTTGTTCTGGTTTGACAAGCTTTCTATCATCTTTGCAAGTGCACAAGAAAATACTTATGATAATCATCCAATACATATACTTTGCATCACATGCATTAAACACATCATCAATTTTTTTCTAGGGTCCCTATACAACAACAGCACACAAAGAACTACGCAACAACACCATCAAAGCCCTATGCAACGCTGATGCGTCAGAAGGAATCTTTATCCGCGGAAGAGATGTTTCTCTCCCCGAAACCACCATCCGAACCCCAAGCAGGCCTCTCCGATATGTCGGGGGCAAAAGAGCCTCTCAGCGGCCCATCCTCGCATTTTTTGCCGGCAACATGCACGGGCGAGTTAGACCCGTACTAATCAAACATTGGGGTGAAAATAAAGAAGAAGACGGCATGAGAATCTATAGACGCCTCCCTAATCGGGTTTCCAAGAAGATGTCATATGTCGAGCACATGAGATCGAGCAAGTTCTGTATCTGTCCCATGGGGTACTGTCCGTAAACCAGCTTACCCAAATAAAAGCTTAAGCCTAACATCCAATACTCCCTCTCATTTGGGCCTTTGGCTCATGTGGGAAGGCCTCCAGCTTGATAAGGCATCATAAAAATTTGGTAAATAAATATGTTTTGAATTAAGAATGGTGAGGTTCGAACCCAAAACCTCTTGAACCTCAAATGTTCTCTACCATGTCAAGAGCTACTTTACCTAAAAGCTTAAGCTTTTGGATTGTAGGATAACAATGTATACCAAGCTGACTTAGCATTTCACAGGTATGAAGTCAACAGCCCGAGGATTGTTGAAGCAATCTATTCAGAATGTGTTCCGGTGATTATAGCGGATAACTTTGTGCTTCCTTTTGATGATGTATTTAATTGGAATTCGTTTTCGGTGGTGGTGGCGGAGAAAGATATACCAAAATTGAAGGAGATATTGTTGGGGATATCGCTTAAGAGATATATTTCTTTGCAGACGGGTGTGAAGAGGTTGCAGAGGCATTTTTTGTGGCATAAAAAGCCGGAGAAATATGATCTGTTTCATATGATTCTGCATTCCATTTGGTTCAGTAGGCTGAACCAGATCCAGGCACGGGAGTGATTTTTTTGTATATTATTGTTTGTGAAGTTAAACTAGAGCTTATAGTGGATAGAGATGACAGTAATATTAACATCTGGGGTTTCAATGATGAAACAGCCAGAAGAAGGCCTCTTCACTCAAGGTAACCGAACAACTATTTTTATCCGGCCGTTGAGTTAGAAGGACCCCTAGTTTACTTTACGCATAATAGCATGCAGTATTCGGTATATTATGACTCATGGCATAATAGCTGATATTCCATTAACCATCTCAATTCCATTAACCATATTGACGGTATGCTATTGAAATGACATAGTAGGGGTGCAGGTTCCCGTTTAAGGTTTTACCTTTTGATATTTCTGTTAGTTTTCAGCTTTTAGTTACCTTAATAATCGTTTAGCCAAAACTTCTTCATCAGATGTCCAGTAGCCGGACTTACCCAAATTTGATATTTTATCTCTGTTTAATAAGGATTATAATCTCATGCTTTAGATAATTATTAAGAAACTCATCTGCAACAAAAAGAAAAGATAATTAAAAGTCCAAATTACTGAAATGTCTAGATTTGAGTGAAAATCGTCGTTATTATGCAAATCAGGGTCTCTAATTTTTGCAGGGTGGATTGGCTGTAAGTCTTTGAAGAATAGAAGATGTAAAGAACACGATACGACTTGAAAATACCGTCGGTTAATGAATTATGTATTATGTAAACTACGCTTTGCATTGTTTGAGTTTGTGAAATTCACACGCCAGTGAAATAAGAAGTATGCTTGTAGGCTATTGATGTCATTACCATCATCTTGTAATTTGTTTTTGATACATATATTCTTTGTACTGTACCCATGTATTTTAGTTGTTGATCTTGTACAATCATATAGTTTTGGTCCTGTAAGTTACGGATTTGAACTGATGACGGATCGTACCACCATCCATGAATTTGAACAATTTCTTCTACCTCCTTTTGTGGTAATTTTAATTGTCAATTTCGACACGGATTTGTTTATTCGGTGATTCATTTATTTTTCTTAGAATTCTACTTTCTGCAGTCATAATGCTAAAAGGTCTCGATAAGAACCATGACCAACACTAAATGAGTTTATCTATGCTGTAAAATTTTCGCTGTGTTGATTCCAAAACATCGCAAGTGTTATCCTATTATATGACGACAATGAGTTTCTTCTCTGCATTGTAAATGTTAGCACGTGATTATTATTACCATTCCGTCGCATTTCAGCTTTACCTATAAGGCATCGTATGATGTGAATTGTATATTATTACAATCAAATGTTATCTTTCCTTAAGTAAGGTTCAAGTAGCCTGATCCCCATAACGGAAGCGCTATTTATAAACATTATAATTATTCATATTATAAATCACAGGTAGACCGAGTCATACATTGTACATCAAATGGCATAAGGCCATCGAATTATATATTGGCGAATACAAAGCTCTGGATTTGCTGTTATACATATCTTGCGCTTTAAAGCTGCCATGTTTCGAAGATGCCGTTAACGAAATCATAGTACCCTGCATGTAGAGCAAGAGTCTTTTTCTCCAAACCCTCTTTTACAAATGGGTATGTCTTTAAGTTCTCCACGGACACGTTCACGGCCTCCTACAGAGCACATATTGTAGAAAATGGATTTGTTGTATGTTACTCTAGTTAAAAACTTATTTTTTGTTTAAATGATTTATCCGAATTAGCTGAAATGGCAAGTAAATTTATTTATTTTTAATAAAAGGATTACCTTTTCACATTTGGCACATTGCTCTTCAAAAGGCAAGCTAGAGTATAACTCTTTCACCTTTTCTTTAGCAGGTGTGCCCACCTTCACCCAGTCCTCAATAAAATCTCTGCCCAAAATAAAAAACAAAATGATAAATTCTATTAATTATATAACTAAAGAACATACTCAAGAACTGTTAGGATAACAAATATGGCAACAATAATGTACAATATTTTTGTTTCTAATTCTTTTTGGAGCACAATGGATGAATTCTAATGACCCTTCAGGAATTGACAACCTCTCGCTTAGAGAGGAAATTCTTACCGCATGAGCTATGCTGTTGTTTACGCTAAAGAGATGTGAAATCTTTGAGAATAGGAAGAAAATCCGGTATCCAGAGTTTCATGAAATTATCTATACCAAACTCCAAAATCCTAACTGTTAAGATTTGTATATCTTTTTATCATATTTCTTTCATATCTTTTTATATTTATCCTTTTGTATTGGGCTTTACGTATATTATACGTATATTGCGTATTAAGATTTCATCTTATGGGCCATATAGAGAGGCATAATGTATATTGTATTTTGATCAATCGTTAATAATATTTTTCTTCTACCAAATTCAATGGTTTCTAATATGGTATCAGAACTTACCCTACCAATGATTGATGCCGGTATCGTCGAATCCCTCTCCATCTGATGACTCCGACGCCATCGTCAGTCTATTTCTCCTTTTTCTCTTATTCAAACCTAAATCTCTTTTTCAGTGCTCTTCGTTTCTTGCTTATTCCACAATTTGATACTTCACATCAAAATCATCATCGTTATCGCCATCATAATCTGAAATCGCAAAATCAGGATCTGAATTCGTCTTCCTCTTCTGTTCTTCTTTTCCTCCGTCCCTTCGATTTTCCCGTCTTATTCATCTTCTTCCTATCTTTTCCGCGATTACCAATAACAACAAAACCCGCCTCAATAAAATCATCATCATAAGCATCCAATGATTTATTCATCATCTTTTTGCTCTTCTTTTCTCGCTTATCCATAACAACATGACGCTTCACATCAAAATCATCATAGCGGTCCTCGTCTTCCGAAATCTTCATCGACGATTTCTAGATCCTCTCAATAACATCAAGATGTCTCCCTACCGTTGAAGTCGCTTTCTTCCTGATCTCGTCGAAGCCCTCATCTTTATCATCGATCTTAAGATCGTCATTGAAGTCACCACCTCCACTACCGATCTCGTCGAAATCACCATCTTTTAAAAGAGGAAAAAATTTCGAGATGATGTTAACTTCGCTAATATCGCCGTCTTCTATATTTTTCATCTCTTCTACTTCTATTTTAGCAATGTCATCTAGTCCTTTTTCTTGTACTATTTTTTCTTTTATGTGTGATGCAATCTTCTCGATTTTCATCTTCTCGCTCCAGTTCTCCTACTTCTATATTGATAACGCCATTTCTTGTTTCCTCTTTTTCTACTTTTTTATCTGCTTTTATTTCTTTATAGTTATGATTATCTTCTCGTTTTGGTTGTTTTTCTTCTTCTACTATTTCTCTATAGATCATGTCATTTCCTTTTTCTTCATCTTTTTCTTCTGCAACTATAACGTAGGCAATTGCTTCACTTTGTTCTTCTATTTCTTCTATTTATTTGGTTATATTATCTTCTTATTTGTTTTTCAATTTCTTATATTGATTTTATTTTTATCCATCTTCTTCATGATCTTTTTTTCTCGTTGATCTAAATTTATCTTGATCTTGATATAATTTTTTCTTAATTCTTATTTTCTTTTTCTTGATCTTTTGATCGTTTTTTTCTTTGTGGAACTTCTTGATCTTTTGATCATTTTTATCCTTTGTGAAATCTCTTTTTGATCTTTTGATTATTTTTATTCCTTCGCGGAACTTTTTCTTGGTCTTTTGATCATTTTTATTCCTTTGTGGAATTTCTTCTTGATATTGGCTCAATACCATATCAAGTCCAAACAACTAATTTTTATGACGTTTTTTAGCAGCATGAACTTCTTTCTTTAAGCAGGTTATTCGGTCCATCTTGCAATTCTCGAAAGAGATCAAAAGGTATTAGTCCGTCATGCTCGATACTTCAGATCTGTTGTTCTTCTCCGTTGTTCTACAACTTGTATATTTTGGCTCAAGATATTATCCAAACTCTTGGTTATCCGCTGTGAGTTTGAGAGAGGCTGTTAGATTATGAAATATTTGAATATAACTGTATCAGATATCATGTACATTTGCGCTATTTCTTGGGGATCGAAATTGTTTACTCTCTCCATGGCTATCTTCTGTCACAGCAGAAGCACATTTCTGATTCTGCACGAGCCATGGTTGACGATTTTACTTTTACTGACAGTACTTTTACAGCAACGCCGATGAAAATTGATCTGAAGCTTCATCAAGCAGATGGTGCGACTCTACCTTCATCCATTCCACAGATCAAGTGGATGATCTCTTTACGAGACCTCAAACACGTACCCAACTTATGTATTTTTTGTCTAAACTCTCGGTTTATGATCCACCGTGAGTTTGAGAGGGGCCGTTAAAATATGTATATCTATTATATCTTTTTGTATTTTTCTTTTTGTACCGGGCTTTACGTATATTATATGTATATTACGTATTAAGGTTTCATCTTGTGGGTTATATAGAGAGGCACATTACATATTATCTATCGTATTTTGATCAATTGTTAATAATATATTTCCTCTTCCAAATTCAATGGTTTCTAATACTAACTGTGTTCCGTCTGGCATTCATGTTGGAGGTCAAAAAGCTCTGGTTATCTAAACTTCAATGTTGGATTTAGCAGAGATTAGAAAACCCCAATCCAATACAAGTTTGTAAGCTCCAAAATGTGAATAGAACACAAATTTTGAAGTTTAGATAAGGCTAAAGCCAAACATACTATCAAGGTTTGCATGATCACTATCTCAATCTAAAAATAAATTATGGTTTTCCTAACTCAAACACACAAAAAATGCCTGGATAGTAAGAAAGAGTAAACTCCTACGTCCTCAAAAGAGTTTCTGCTTGCTTCCATTGGTGAATGTTGTGGGAGCAAATATCGTTGATCATCATTTAGCTATTACAATTTGTTTCTTGATCGCCGGTCATAATATTATAGGACGAACCGAGACGTTCAATCTAAGACTTTAGATAAAGGGTGTAGTTCAAATAGCTTAACATATGAATTCATAGCCAGTCTACACATCAGTCTCATAACAAGTATATGTATGTAGGTCGTTATGAACATCCCCACAGAATGTGTTAAGCTTTCAATTCTTGCAATTGCTCGGGGTATCTTCTTTTAACTTCTAAGCCTATTTCTTCGCAGGTGGTGCGTGGTTGTCATCGACCATTACCGTAAGATGTTTGGTTAAGTCCCACAATGAACGCAACACTCGTGTACAGCAGAATAAAGTATTCTATTGAAACTGCCAAGAAAAACCAAACCCACTGACAAACGAAGTTGGTAATTAAAAAGGAGTGGACCAAATGCAAGTACACAGCTGGAATCCCACAACTCATAATAGCAGAAGGAACCCCAAGCTTTTGGGAATTTAATTAAAGTAATGAAATGCCTAATAAATCCTTAATTAAAAACAGGCACACACTTTTTGTGGCAATGGACCAAAGAAATGAAGAATTTTTTGCTCTTTCCCATGAGCATACTATTATACATTCTCTATTGGAATCAAGCTGGCATAACTTAAAAAGAAAACAAGAGGGTCCCTAAAAAAACATTGATTCTAGGATTCTAAAACTTTAGATAATATGATATTACGATGTAATACTTTATCCTCGATTGTTTGGTAATAGTCAAGACTTTATGGACAATTTGTTAAATGTTTGCGATAGGATGTCCATCTAATGACATCCTCTCCTAATACGTGCACCACATGTGAAATGATTTTTACCATTATGACTTAATTTTTGGAAAAAAAAATAGGATACGCCTAATCGACCCCATAATAGTAGAGATTTGAGAAAACAAATTGAAAGAATTCATTGGGTAACTTGGTCACTGCTTTGAAGACAATTAAGTTACTCGTATGCGTTCTACGGTAACTACAAAAACAAAGAGTTAATAAAAAGCAATTAGCAAAATAGAAAGTTGGGGTAGCTTACGTGCCACTGCTTCCATCACCCTCGAAAGACATGAGCCCTTTGATCCCACCACAACAGCTGTGTCCGATAACCACTATGTTTTCTACCTGCTATCGTTGTCTATTTCATTAAAATGATTGTGAATATTAAATTTTATTTTATTGAATTATTATGTGGGGCATTAAAACACATGGGAATGATAAAGGTATCCACCACATGAAGCACTATGTGGTGGTGGTGGTTATGAGAGAGAGAGAGAGATAATGAGAGCGAGAGCGAGAGAGATGACCTTGAGATGAATCACAGCATATTCGATGGCCGACCCCATACCTGTGTACTTTGTCTGCATCCACACAAAAATCAACAATCATAACATGTACGATGAATAACCAGCTTTTATAAAAATGTTGAATGAAATTTGTATGGGATTATTACCTTACAATAAGGCGGGACCATGGCAGCGATATTGCGGATGGTGAAGGCCTCACCAGGCCCGAAGTTGAGCACCACCGATGGGCACACACGCGAATCAGCGCATGCGAACACCATGAACTGTGAAAAAATGAAATGAAATAAAATTAAATTAAATAAAGCAAATAATTAAATAAAGAAGAAGACAAGCTAGTTTGTTATGAGTCAAAAATGTCAATGGAAGCTTCTAGGTTTGGGGTTGTACTTGAAAAAATCTAAGAACATGCCAGGTTTGAAAGAAAGGACTTGTTGATAACTGGAATTTACAAAGGTTGCCCATATCAAATTCTCTTTGCTACAATAAAACTTAAAAAAAAAAAAAAAAAGATCCCGGCCGATCCGGGATAATAGGTGAAATAAATTAGCCATCCCTTCTCATTAATGAGGTGTCATGGGCTCGAACCGGGTCTTCCCTATGGGCTGCTCTAAGCCTGCCTACAACGAAACTTAAAATGTATTAGTAAATCTCTTTTTATTTTGTAATAACGAAATTACTAAACCTTTTTGATTAAACAAAAAAATCTAGATCCTAAATCCAATAAGAATGATAAATTCAAAAACAATCCTCTAACCTGATGCGTTGCCAATCTACCGTTATATTAAGTTTTCCCCGAAAAGTTACCAAAGAAAAAACAGAAGATGAAACTCATCCTAAATTACATAATAATGCAACAAGCCGTCCTAAGCCATGGGACAATAGGAATAAACATGATTACTGTGATAAAACAGTGTCAAGTTTGAGAGATGCGATATACATAAGGATCGAGATTAATAAAAATAAGATGCATCCAATATGGGTCGCGCCTTATAGCTAAAATAGCTGATCAGAACAATGTTGCGTATCAAACCTCTCAAATTTCCTCATATTCTAAGAGTATGAAATTCAAACTTTAGGATAAAATGGTAAGACAATTTGAAATTTCCACTTTTTGTGAAATATGACCGAGATTTTTTTCAAATATTAAATTACATCAGCGGCTCTTTTCGATCGTTAACCTATTTACTTCTGCACTTTGGACCTTACAACATGCAAATAGCAGAAAGTTCCTCAACTGATGTGCTTTGTGCTTTGCATTAACAAACCGAAAAGAAATCAAACTCTTCATTTTCCACCTCTTAAGAGATTCAAAGCATCAAGGAAAAAATTCTAATTTTTTCAACAAAAGAGAGTTCAAAGTTGCAATTCTGACAATAAAGTGGACCTATCTATATAAAATCCAAACATAAAGGAGTAATTAACTTATCGGGGAGTAATTAACTTATCGGCGCGAGATTTGATGAAGATTCAGTCTAATTAGGCCTTTGGATAATTACAAAATAGACCTATCTATGTTTTCTAAATTGCAAATAGATCCTCTTCACCTTGTGGATAATTACAAAATGGACCTATCCATTTTTTCTAAATTGCAAATAGATCCTCCTCACCTTTGGGCTCTGCCCTGTTGCGAGCTCGTCGAAAAGCTCTGGCTTCTTCCTGCAAATACCCAAAAGTTATTGCAAAAGAATTCATGGCTAAATTAGTCAAACAATCATAAGGGTAATTTACACTAAAATACCATACTATTGTTTTTCACTATAATACCTTAAATATTCTTAGTTGTTAACAAAAATAAGATGGAAATTTTTGTAAATTTTAATGGGAAAAAAAATCTCACTCATAGATCTCCTTTTTGAAGTAATCGAATCCCGTCTTCAATCTCTCCACGGGCTCCGTTTCCTGTCAAAAAAATTTCACAAAAAGTGTAAATAAATTACTTCATTTCAATCATAATTAATGCAGTCAACAATTGGTCTCTAAAATTTAAAGGGAAGAGCAAAAAAGGAAAAAAAAAACCCATAATTAAATCATTTAAAATTCAAATTTGCGTCGATTTCTGAGAAAATTACGGACCTTCATGCTTGAGATCGATTCAAATTGTGAGGGGGGGGGGGGGGGGGGAGAGAGAGATGAGAGAGAAACAGAGTTGTATTTTGATATGAGACGAGTAAACAAATTTTGAGAAGAAGGCAGAGCTCGTATTTTATGTGGGAGCTCTGATTAAGAACACATGTGTTTGAGTGATCCTGAGGTGTATGGTAAGTTAAACGTGAGCCGACTACGCTCCTGCTTTTTTTAGCCGTGCTTTGCCAGATTGGACGGTCTATATTAGTGTAAACAATGCACCCGACTGATTTGAATATGGACAGCAGCTTTTATTTCCGAGTACCATCCGTGTCCATAACCCATCTGCCAATAGCAACCGTGTGCGGAGATGGTAACACATGTATCCGTTCCGTATCCGCATGCAGCATCAAAAAATGTAATGTTTGGCTCAGTTGGATATACTTTTTTAATATCCATTTGTATCTGATATATTGTCACCATAATAATTCTCATTCCTGATGACTATATGTATTTGTATTGAAATCCGTCAACGACTGCCGTACATGGATATGGTACCTATATCTGATCCGTTTACATCCCAATCTAAAAGTCCACGAGTGAAATAAGAAAAACTGTTCGGATTCATCATAGCGTCAAAATACAGATCCAGGTGTGAATCAAAAACAAGTTATTACTGTTAAATCGTGTGGGACCCAGTCCAGATAACAGACCACTAACTAATTGGACGGCCAGTTTTTTTCTGATTAAATTAATCACAACTCACAAGTGTCATTCTCATCAACCATGCTAAATGACAGGTGTAGGGTTATGTTATAATCATGCAATTGGTTTCGCTGAAAATGATATGCATGTGGCATCACTTCTTTGTGTAAAAATAAGGGTTTTACCCTAAAATCCATGCTATTTTGGTTCCGGTGCCGTATTACCGTTGACTTTAGTGCGTATGGTTGTTGACTTTAGGTTCTACAAGAATTACTAGATCAATAATCTCTATCGAGGATCGAGTCGATTCTACAGTTTGTTCTCTTTGAATAACGTTGGAGACTTGAAGTTACGCTTCATGTGCATGGCTATCGAATATGCATTTATCGTGTACAACCCAAAAAGTTATATATGCATTCGTAATCTAAATCTGTACCGTGTTAATTATTAGATTTACTTATGTATTTTTTGAATGCGGTCATCTTGTAGCCCCTGTGCAAGTCTTTTCCATCGAAATAGAGTTGAAAAGAACCGAATCGAACATAGATACAGTTGTTTGCTTGCAATATGACCGCCTGCCGATGTGACATCCACAACCCACTTTTCAACTGAGAAAATGACTGGCGATAGGGGAGCCTACCATATACTAAACTCGCAGTTCTTAGGTTAACTATTTCTTGATCGAAAAAAATGATAGCTAGATTCATTATGTGGAAATCTGATTAATTCAAAATATAGATAAAGTCGATCAATCGACAAGAGAAATATAGAACGTGTGCTTATATTAGTTACCACAGCCGTAGTGATAGTGGCAGGAGCAGCAAACACCGGAGAGTTTCTAATGAGGCGAGGAACGGGAGGAGGTGGGGTGCTTAGAGAAGAGGCAGCTGCAGCCTGTCTCTTGGCCGAGACCGACGACGATCGAACAATGCAAGTGGCGAAGCCATGAACCGCGGCTGTAGACATTGTGCGTTCAATGTTATGTGAAGGCCAGGTTGAACTAGGGTTTATATATATATATATATATATATATATATATATGTATATATATGTATAAATAATGGCATCATGTATGGAGACGAGGTTGAGGATCAGAAATGAGAGTGATTTGGTTGAATGGCATGCAACTTGCACGTCCCACCACAGGCTCAAGATGAGGATCGGTGATCACGGGCTACTAACATCCACAACTTAAAACCTATGGACATTTTGTGCGTGTAAATTCAAGATGGCAAATGGTTTGGGCGGCCCATGGCCCGGCCCGAGCGTCACGTGATGGGCCCAGGCTAGCCCGGCTTGATGTCTGACCGGGCTTGCCTCTCGTGGCCCGACGGTCCGGTCAGGCCCGGCCCGGGAATTCAAATTTCAAATTTTCTTGGGGTTGAGCCCGATTCGGGATTTCAAATTTCAAATTTTTTTTGGGAGGCGAGCACGGTAAGGGATTTCAAAATTTGAAATTTTTTTGTTTGAGACAACGGTCAAAATTTTTAATTTCAAAATTTGAATCTTTTTAGGCCTAAGACAACGGTCAAAAATTTCAAATTTCAGAATTTGATTCATTCTCTACAATTCTGCATCTCTCTCATTCAAAATTCTATAAATATCTTCGTACACTTCTCATTTTCATCACAATTTACAATAATATAATCTCCATTCTCTATATCCCTCGCTTTAATTGCCGAAAAATTTACTGTTAAAATTTAGAATCAAGCAATCTTCATTGCTGCATACCATATATTTGATTTAGCTATAGTTTTTGATTCTTGAATTAAACTAGATAATTTATTTTATTTATTATAGGGATACCATGATAACTTGAATACTGATATAGAAAATTATAAAATTATTTTAAATTCTTATATACAAAATATGTATACGATAAAAACAGAACTTCTTCTTCATTTTCCTCTCCACTTCAAATTTCTGAAAAAGTAATTTTTGAATTATTAAGTAAAAATAAACAAAAAGTACTGTTTTTTCTTTTTTTTATAATGAAATTGCAATGTATTTACAAAATGATTTCAATAGTTTTCTCACTTCTGAACAAATAGAAAATTTTGATATTTTGGATTGGTGAAAAACACATGAACACATGCATCCCGTGCTTTCTGCCATGGCTCATGATTTGCTAGCAACTCCGGTATCCACGGAAGTTTCAGAATCCACTTTTAGTGCATGTAACAGAGTTTCGAACAACAAAAGAGCGAGGTTGTCGGACGAAACAGCGTAGGCCGCAGTGTGTCAAAAAATTGGTTCGATACTGAAACTAGACAACACCTTAAAACGATTGAAGATTCCGACAAAGAAGAAGAATAAAGATCGATAAGAGTTCACTAATTACATTTTTTAATGAATTGTATTTTTTATTCTTTTGGCTATTGTATGAGGGGTAAGATTTGCCAACTTATGCATCCCTAAAAAAAATTTAAATCAATAAAATATCTAGGTCTGATACGAAACCTAAACGAAGTTCGGGCTAAAAAATCTATTTTTTTTTTATAAAAATGGCAATCGGGCCGGTCTGACCCAAGCCAGGCCAAGGGCCGGCCGGGCTCGGTGAATGGGCAATCGGTCCGGGCCGGCCCGGCCTGATTACTGTCCTGAGATGTAATATTGGAGAAAACGGGACGTGCAGTATCCACTCACTGCCCTCGTAATATATATTTATTAATTTGTAGGTGAATGGAATAAATTTACATCAAAAGCATTTAGCATGAATGATGTCTGGTGAACATTTAACTGGCTTATAAATTGGATGTCCGCAATTTAGAATATATGGATGAAGAGACGGAAGAAAGTTGCCTGAACTGGTTGTTTGGTCGGCTGTAGCTGCATATACTTGTTTTGAAACTTTTAATAGTTAGCAAACACCAAGTTTCTCGTATGAATAAATACATGTCGTATTGGAAATTAAATCTAACGAGATACTTCTACGGATTTGCATCATCTGAAAGTATGTCTTAGCACATCTACTAGGTTTCCACATGCATCAAGTATGCAATTTTTAAAAATCTAGAGGTTTAAGCGACACTAATCTAGACTCGAACTAGAGAATTAGGGTTATATGAAAGAAAAATAATTTTACAACCAAGTGAAGAGTATTACAACCTTTGTAGACCTCCTTCATCTCTATAGCTCCAAGTAGTAGTCCCTAGAACCCTTCTTGGCTCTACTTGAAGAAAAGATCGAGCTTGCTTTGATGTCTTCGAAACCGAAGATGATCCATCTTGAAGTTTCTCTAACTCAAGCAGCTTCTTCACTAATCAAGAAATTAGTGAAGCAAACAATCTAAACTAAAGGGCTGGTAAAATGTAGATTGATGAAATAGGAATTTTGCTCACTTTAAAAATGTATTTCTCTTTTTATTTTCCAACTCAAGAAAATTTAGAGAGGAAGAAGACGAACTTGGGTGAAGAAAAAAATCTCCAAATGATAATGAGAGAGTTAACCATAGGCTAAAAATAAGGGATTGGTGAGAAAATATTTAGAGTAAAACAAAATTAGTGAGATTAGTCATGACTTCTACATGTTCTACAAGTATCTAAACCATGCTCATTTCCAACTCATTATTTAATTTTCCTCTTAATAAATAATCACCCTAATTATATTTAGTGTTGGTGTGAGTCTCATACATCCATGTTCTCTGTATCATCCACCGTGACATAATAGTATTATATATATATATATATATATATATATATATATATATATATATATATATAAAACAAGAGAAGAAAAACCATTAGTGAGCGAATATTAGTTAATATACAAATATATCAAATATAAATGCATATCAAACTATTAAATCAACACTTGATTCAATAATCCGGTCATATCATATATAACCGACTAATATCACTTTTATGTATATCATATTATTAAATCAACACTTGATTCAATAATCCGGTTATATGTGAATATTAGTTTATATATATATATATATATATATATATATATATATATATATAAAATCAACACTTGATTTAATAATCCGGTTATATCAAATATAATCCGGCTAATATCAAATACACAAATATATATCAAATATATATTAACAATATATACATATACCATTGAATCAACACTTGATTCAATAATCCGGTCATATCTCATATAACCAGACTGATATCAAATATCGCGATATTAGAATCCGGCATCACATACTCGTATTTAATCAAGCTCCCGCACATATTACCATATGTGCCCTATTTCGTTTCGCTTGAGCTAGGAAAGCGCTGTGTGGGACTCTAAAGACTCGTCAATACGCCAGCAGTAGGTAATGATCACATCAGTCATCCACAAGCCGTCAGCGGTACTAGCTGGATGTAACGGCTACGCAGATATTGAACAAATAGAAGATCAACAAGAAAGCTTGTCCAAACTCCCGCAAAACCTATAAGAAACACTTACCGTACAGTCCGGTCTCTTCGTCTGATATGTTGCATATCGAGTCTAGGGGTGGAACCGTCAGACCCCAGTAACTTGATAAGTCATGTCGATATGTGGCCTATAACCGTACGAGAAACTACTGATAACACTTACCGGTAAATCTCATCAGCCCTGACCAGAGACTTGCTGTTATAGTCAATAGAGCATAGCGCAATATCAACTCGTTATACCGGGAGAGAAGAAACCCCTCATATATATATATGTATGTATGTATGTATGTATGTATGCATGTATGTATGTATGTATGTATGTATTAAATTATAAAATCAACACTTGATTTAATAATCCGGTTATATAAAATATAATCCGGCTAGTATCAAATACACAAATATATATCAAATATATATTAACAATATATACATATACCATTGAATCAACACTTGATTCAATAGTCTGGTCATATCTCATATAACGAGACTGATATCAAATATCGCGATATTAGAATCCGGCATCACATGCTCGTATTTAATCATGCTCCCGCAGATATCACCATATGTGCCATATTTCGTTTCGCTTGAGTTAGGAAGGCTCTGTGTGGGACTCTAAAGACTCGTCAATACGCCAGCAGTAGGTAATAATCACATCAGTCATCCACAAGCCGTCAGCGGTACTAGCTGGACGTAACGGCTATCCAGATATTGAACGAATAGAAGATCAACAAGAAAACTCGTCCAAACTCCCGCAAAGCCTATAAGAAATACTTACCGTACAGTTCGGTCTCTTCGTCTGATATGTTGCATATCGAGTCTAAGGGTGGAATTGTCAGACCCCAGTAACTTGATAAGTCATATCGATATGTGGCCTATAACCGTTCGAGAAACTACTAATAACACTTACCGGTAAATCTCATCAGCCCTGGCCAGAGACTTGCTGTTATAGTCAATAGAGCATAGCGCAATATCAACTCGTTATACCGGGAGAGAAGAAACCCCTCATATCGCTCAGTGCCTCCATGTGACTCGGGACTGTACCCAAAATCCACCTGTTAGCACGACTACTTTGAGCCATGGTAGGGAGAAAATCAAAGCACAGTGGGAACCACACAAGACACTATGACGATCTCGGCTCTACAGACTAACATGTACAAGTGTTACCAGAGAACTACTATCTGACGATAGGTATAGTACTGTCTAGGAGTTCTTGGCGAGTCATGTTCGGTGTACCCATTCTCTAATGAGCACCTGTGTACATTTTTGGTGTCAAACACCAATGGATGTAGGATCAACTATCGCTCCATAGAGGGTCAAGAAACGTACACACTAGTCTACTCTGAAATATCGATGCACTGTCTCGATACTCCGTCTCGATACTCTCTCGATTAGGAACTGTTTAAAGGATGTGCTTGTGGACTACACAAGCCCCACTAGTATGATCTGCATCATAGTCCTGATAGTCAAGCTAACATCTTAAGGGTTTTATCAACATGTATCAGAGAGACAGTATAATAATATAAGTGTACATGTTAAGATAAAAAGCAACCAGATAGCATACTATCATGTCGAGCAAGAAAGTCCTCTATATATTTGTCCAAGCATCCACTATAATGGCCTCTAGGGCATACATATTCCTAACATCAACCGCGCAAAATTTCATTCAGTTTGAGTTAGACCCGCATGTATTGAGTGGTTATATTATGAGTTGCTTTTATAGCGGCATGACTGCATGCAGAAGTCATTGTGATGTTGGATATTTAATAAGATGACCAGTAAATGTGCTAATCTAAACGACATTATTATGCTTCTTTCGTTGGTTATCAAGTTCGGCTTATTAATTAAATGAGCTATTCAAATGGATCGGTGCCTTAATAAATAGACCAACCGAAAGAAACTTTAATGAAAGCAAACTTAAATCTGTTTAGTTAGTTAAATGTATCATGATTTAATGTTAGATGAAAATTCCATAAAACCTCCTAGTAATAGATTTTAGATCCCATATTTAATTAAGTTGGAGGCATATATGAAGTTATCTTGCTTCTCTTCACCTTGTTTTCCAAAGTGAAAATTTTCAAATTAATATTAAATCACAAGAACGTCGAGTCATACGTTATATAACAAAGAAACCATACGGTTAAATGGCATAAGCAAGGTCATTGAATTATATATGTGCTGCCGAATACAAAGCTCTGATTTGTTGTTATACAAATTTCATGGTTTAAAGCTACCATATACGAATCTCGCGCTTTACAGTCACCATGTCTCAAAGATGCCGTTAACAAAATCATAGTAGCCTGCATGTAGAGCAAGAGTCTTTTTCTCTAGACCTTCTTTCACAAAGGGGTATGTCTTCAAGTTCTCTATAGAAACGTTTACGGCTTCCTACATAGTACAGAGAGCAGAAAATGGATTCATGAGACCGGAAAAATATAGTTATGGGTTACTCTAAACAAATACTTGTGTGTGTGTGTATGATTGATTCATATTGGCTGAAATGCAAGTAAATAAAAATTTTAAATTAAATTTACCTTTTCACATTTCGTGCATTGCTCTTCAAAAGACAAGCTGTTGTATCTGTATAAATCTTTCACCCTTTCTTTAGCAGGTGTGCACACCTTCACCCAGTCCTCGATAAAATCACTGCCCAAAATTAAAAACAAAATGATAAATTTTAGGGCTTTTTACCAAAAGAAAAGCCCCTTCATATTTCGCTAATTACTAAAATGCTTACTCATACTTTATATTTACTTAAAAGACCTCTCATAAATTTAAATTGCATTAAAAAATTCCCTACCATGTCAAAAAGGAGAACCTTTTTAGCTTCTTTCATTATTCCGTTAAGGGTTGACGATGAGTATCGAGCTAGCGTTTAAAACACCCCTACCTCTCTTCTTATCTTAAAACTCCTAATATTTCCTTCAAATTAGGTTTAGGATTAGATTTCGATCAAACATCTCCCAAATTGATAATGAAAATCGGCACGTCTTTCTCAACCTTCTCTAACAACGAGAGCTTTTGTTTGTGTGTATTTTATTAAATGTATAAGTAAATTACATACTCAAGAATTGCTAGGATAACAAATATGGCAATAATAATGTACACTATATGTGTGTGTTTATATATGTATATGTATATGTATATGTATGTGTATATGTAAATGTATATGTATGTGAATAAAACATTCTATCACTTAAAGTAGATTAAACAATCACGAAAATCAATATCATTTCCTAAATTATTTGAGCTTTAACAGAGATTAATTGTGAAACCAAGCAACGTTTATAATTCCAACATTCTTATGCTAACTCGTACATGTTTTAGTCATTAAGCTCAAATATTTTCAAAAACTATAATCTTTGACTTAAAACTACTAGTTGAGGATTATTTATATATAGTAAATTATTTTATCCTATGTGGCAAAATTTTTTGGTTCAACCGCATCCTTTTACCAAATTTTCTGCATTTGCCACTGAATCAACTAAAAAAACCATTTGAAACTCTGCAACAAAATTTCCAATCCTAATATCTCAACTAAACTCCATCTGTGTGTACGAATATGAAAACGAAGACAAAGGCCAGGCCGTAGGAGGAAAACCTTTTTATGACCTCGAAAAAATATTTATCGCCCACCGTTTTTTTCGACGATCGGCCGTCCATCCTGATCTTTCTCACCCAAGGCGTAGATACACCAAATTTCATATGATTCTAACACATTTTCACCGTTGATCTATTGATATAAAAATCCTTCAAATGTTCTATTATCCAAAACCCGTTAGTTTTGAATCCATTAAATCAAAGGTGAAAAAATGTTAGAATCACATAAAATTTGGTGTATCTACATTTTAGATGATAAAGATGAAGATGGTGAATGATGATCGTTGAAACATACGATGGAGGATATAATTTTTCTACGGCATAGAATAAAATCCTCTCCTAAGACTTTTTTTTGTGTGTGTGTGTGTGTATGTGTTGAACTAATCTTTTTTTAGGAGGAGAGGGGATCTTCTCTATCATTTTTCTAACCTTTGGATCGATCCATCTAGTGGTGGATGAAATGGGATAATATCATCACCATTTTTTGTGGGACGTCTTCACTAATTATCTATTTGTATCCAACCGTTGAGTCGTAAGTCCAACGGTGAAAAATATGGAAGGAGAATATTCCCTTTCCTCTTAAAAAAAGAATAGTCCAACTCCTCCCCTTCCTCCTCTCTCTATTCACACACGCATGCGCTCGTGCATGTATGTACGCATGCATGCCATATGTGTGTAGACATGCCCCTCTGTAACGTCTATGATTTTACTGTATGAAATTTTTTAATTTAATGCACAGAAAGGAGTTTACAAGCCCGAGTACACTTTAAAAATTAATTTTGTTTAAGAACAGTAAGAAACAATTTCTAGCTCACTGGTAAAACCCTTGCACTGTTGTGATATAACCCCTATGTTCAAATCTCATCAGACACATTATATTTTTTTCAGATTTTTCTTTTATGCTTTTTGGAAGCCCAAATGTTTACACGTGCAAGGCACATAAAAATGAAAAGTCTGAAAAAATAAACATGTACAAAAGGGCTCTGCACTGTTTGATTACGCTGCAATCAAACAGAGACCCCTCATTTCCCCAATTAATCACTTTTTAATGCATTTTAATCAATTCTTTAAATTCCAAAACCCTAATTCCACACTATAAATACTATCACATGCCTTAGCCCCTCCCCATTCTGAAAATTCTAGCCAAAACCCTCAAATTTTCTCAAGTACAAGTGGAGTAGAAGAGGAGTTAGCCAACGACCAACTTCCGACGAGAAATCGAGGATATTCCGGCGATCCCGCGACGCCACGAAGACCAACACTCCCTCGTCTACCTTTCCTTAGAATTACTAGCTTGTAAGTCCTTACCAGTCTCTCTTCTTCCTGTTTAAAAATCTTTTTTAAAACGAACATCGGTAAGTGAAGTTAATACCGATGTCGATCTTCTAAACCCTAAAACTCACCATTTTTCTTACATATTGTTCATACAACTTTTACACAATACTTGTAATATTATTATAAATGTTTAGAATAAATTGTAACCTAGAATTCCATGCAAAATAACTTTAATTTAACTTTTTCGTTAAAATACCATGAACTTTACATATTATCTTTTAGCATGTTATTAATACCATACTTTTAGAAAACTTTACTGGGTAATGACCTACCCCTCACATACACACATGTTTCCATAACACGATATACCTTAAGCATATTTTTGTTACCATATTGCATTAAAATGCCATCAATTATAAAAAACGGTTTTCTTTGGATTGTATTTCAAAACCCTTTAAAAATAAGCCTCTACAACCCTTTTTAGGGGACCTGCTATTGGATGGTTCGGATCATCGCACATTCTTAGGCTAGTAGAGCGAGATGCAGACCTCCTCACAGGGCATTCGGTCTCGAAAGGTTTTTTAATACGATTTTTAAGAAAAACTAGATTTTCTACTTAATAATCAAAAATTAATTTTTATAATTATATAAATATTATAAAATCCATATATTTTCAAAATATAATAACTTTATATTTTTTTCAAATAAAAAAATTACAAGTTTGATCAAAATACCATCAAGATAGCAATACAAGACAATTTTACAGTAAAATACCATGAACTATTTAAGTCAAGGTAATTATCACTAAAATACCTCAATTCTTGAAAATACACATCCATGGAAAGCTTAAAGAATATAAATAATTTCTCGAGATTATTTTGAACTATAATAAAAATATTTTTTTCATAAAACCACATCGAGTTATATAAATCACTATTAAGGACTTTAGTAAATATAGGTTTAAGCGGGACCAATTCTCTTGAGCCTCAGGGAGCCGGAGAAAGTGAGTGCTTGCCTATTTAAGGTAGAAAAACTTAATGGTGTTATCAATGGTGATTGTCTTGGAAAAAGACACAAATCCTACCGTCCATATGCAGCAGTTACCTATAACGCCTGAACATAATTCATGATCCAAATCAGTTCTAAGTGTCTGACTCAAGTCTGAGTCTAAATCAAGTTTGAATTCAACTCAAACCAGAATACAACTTAAACATGAATCCAAATCCTAATATGTATACTTGAACCTGAACCTAAATACCAGAACAAGATCAACATGCAAACATGACTTGGCTTGACCGAACCATGGTTATAACTTGACTTGATTACATGACTACTTGTTTACATCCTGAACCTGATTATATGAACTTATATCTATGGTCTCGGCAAGTCTGATAATTATAATCTATATAAAATATTACACGGGGTTAAAGGGGTAGATTGGTACGGAATGTATTAAAAGTGGCACGGTGATGGACACAAAAAGACACACACATGAACTCTCGTGCCGTTATCCCATGGGTTTTGACGAAGCCTTGTACTTACATGTTACAATAGTCCACGAGATAGTTGGACTCCTCTCGTATACACTGATACCTTCTGTACCAAGTTACAAATAACTACGTTAGAATAATAAACTGATACATATATAACTTAACAGTTTCCTTCCACATTACTTGTTGTATTCCTTCCTTTCTTTTGAGACTTACCAAGCACTAGTTCGCTGATGAAATTCCTGTTTCTTTCTTTCTTTGGAATGTTTGTCAGGAGGAGCGAACTCTCAGGAGACTGAGCCCAGCCAGGAGTACTTGGAGCAAATTGAAGCATAGCCAGAATTCTAGCTTACTTGTACTTGCCTTCCAGTTTGTATGCCACTGTTTACACACTGCTTTATTCATTGTACTTTTCATTTTCAAATCAGTTGTATTATAAAGATGAATGTTAATAAAAGTTGTTGTTTGCATTATATCTCTTGTCATTTCTTATGCATTTTATATATATTGCTTATTTACGCTTAACTTGTTTACTTCTAAGTAAATACGTCACGTGCCCGCCACGTCTCCTTCCCCGTACACCGGGAAGCGGGGCGTGACACCCCCGTGTGTGTGTATATAGAGAGAGGGGGGAGGATGCTAAAGGAGGGAATTTTTTCCTATATCATCGAAAAATACACCATCTATGATTTTTTTCGACGATCGGTGTCCATCGCCATCATCTAAGATATAGATATACCAAATCTCATGTGATTCTACCACTTTTTCACCTTTGAATTAGCAATGTAAAAAGATATTGTCGGTAAACCGTTAATTTTGCACCCACTAAATCAACGGTGAAAAAGCTGTAGAATGACATGAAATTTGATGTATCCACATTGTAGATGATAAATATGGAGATGAAGGGTACCGATCGTCATAAAAAATGGTGAAGGTTGTATTTCTCTGACGCTGTAGGAGAAATTCCCTTCCATTGTCTCTTTCCTACGATATATATATATATAACATGGAAGGTCCTCCTAAGGCGTCAAGAAACACAACCTTCACCATTTTGTTCAACGATCGGTATTTATCATCTTCATCATTATCATCTAAGATATTGATACACCAAATTTTAGGAAATTCTACCGTTTTTTCATCGTTGATTTAGTAGGTGCAAAATTAACGGTTTACCGACAATAGAACTTTTTACATTACTAATTCAACAGTGAAAAGATAGAAGAATCATATGAAATTTGGTATGCCCACATCATAGATGATAAGGATAAAGACGATGGATGTCGATCGTCGGATAAAATCGTGAAGAATGTTTTTTTATGACAACATAGGAGGAAATTTCCTCTTATGACGCCTCTCTGTGTGTATGTGTGTGGGTATGAGAATAATGAAGGAAAGTGGCCCTAGGAGGGTTTTTTGTCAGGCGGTGTCAAAAATCTACACTCTCCAATATTTTATTCGACGATCGATGCCCATCATCATCATCATCACGTAGATATGCCAAATTTCATGTGATTCTATCATTTTTCCACCGTTGAATTAGTAATGTAAAAAGTTGTATTGTCGTTAAATCGTTAATTTTGCACCGACTAAATTAACGATGAAAAAAGGTAAAATCATATAAAAAATTTCTATAATGACACCTCTTCTCCATTATTCTATATATTATATAATTGATTTGGGATTTGTGCAATTAATTATGTTGAGAAAAATTGGAAGTGTTTATTCATAATTGATTGCACACATTCTAAGATGGATCTAAAGGTAAAAAAATGGATAAGTTTTGATATCAAATCTTATAGAAAAGAGCCTAATCGAACTTTATATGGGATCGACTATGCTTCTTCCGATAGGATTTGATATCAAATCTTATTCATTTTTCACCATTTGATTCGTTTTCGGATGTGTGCGATCAATTATGAGTAAAAATCTTCCATTTTTTCTAACCATGACATAATTAATTGCACAAATCCCAAATCCAATCCAGTGGTCAAAAGGTGGGTAGGATATGATATCAAATCCTATTAGTAGGACATGTTTGTTTCATTTCCTTTTGGAGCATAATGGATGAATTCTAACCCCTTATTTGTATGCATATGTGATTTCTTTTGGGACGCTACCCTTCGGAAATTGAACCGGAACCTCTCACTTGAAGAGGTCACATGAGATGTGTAGGTGTTTATGCTAAAGAGATACGAAATGTTCTAGAATAAAAATAAAATCTGGTGGTCTTCAATATTAGGTTTTTTGACTCGTATTTTGTTTTATCGGGTTTCGGGTTTAGGTTTGTTTTGGTATTTGTTTTGGATCCTTATATGTATGGTTGTTTTGATTAGGATAGTTTGGTAATTTTATGTTTGGTAGGAACTTAGACTCATATAAATATTGTTTTAAGGTTCAGTGATGATAGTGAGAGGTTTTTCAACTTGTGTGTGGTGGCCAAGAGGGAGAGGATTTTGGGAGAAAATGTTGTCGCTTTTTGTGAGAAGTAAGAAGAAACGATTTCTTTTCCAATTTCTTTGTGATTCTTGTGCTTCTCTTTCGATTTCATTCTTTTCAATTGTGTTGTTAAAATCTCTTTATTAGGTATCAAAGCGAGTCTCAATCGAGTTGATTTGTGGATTTTTTTTTGGAAGATCGGGCTTGTGTATTTCAATGGCGAGTATTGAAGATACATGTATGGTGTTATCAAAGGGCTTGAGTTTCTCGGTAGAACTATTCAATAACATCAATAATTTTACTTTATGGCAACAATGGGTGAGGAATGTTTTGACTCGAGAAGGCTCGGTAAAGGCTTTGAAATCGAAATCAAACAAGCAGGAGAAGATGACAAATGAAGCATGTGAAGAATTGTGAGACATGGCAAATAGTACGATTCAAATGTACTTGGCAAATAACACTCTTCATAAGGTTATTGGGTTAACGGATTCAGCGAAGGTTTGGGCTAAATTGGAAAGCAGATACAAATCTAAACTTTTAACAAATCGATTACTTTTAAAGAAAAAGTTGTATGGTCTCAGTTGGAGAAGGGAACAAATCTTGAGTCCCACATAGATGAGTTTAATAGGCTTGTAACCGAGTTATCTTCCTTAGATGTTAAGATTGATGAAGAGAATATGGCATTGGTTTTATTAGCATCATTGACTTCCTCATTTGATCACAGACTGCTCTTATATTCGGAAAAGATACTTTACGTATTGATGAGGTGATCTCTGCTTTGTTGATTAATGAGTCTCGAAGAAATATTGCGGTGATAGATTGTCTGGGAAGAGTGGTGTCTTTGTTACCACTGGTGACAAATAGAGTTGATATGTTAGAGGACAAAAGAGTTTTGAGCATAAAGGATGATTTCAGCTGAGGGAACGCAAGCTACCTACATGCTGGAATTGTAATAAAATAGGTCATATATGGAGATTTTGTCCCGAAATTAAAGAGAGCCAGAAGAAAAAGAAGGAAAATGCATCATCAGAGACGGCTATATTCGAAGAATCAAACGACGTTTTATTGGCTGCATCTCGTGTTGAGGGAAAATCAGACTGGGTTTTAGATTCTGGGCGTTCTTTTCAGATGTGTTCGGTGAGATAGCAGTTTGACACCTATCAGGGCATGTGATGAGGGTATGGTCAAAATGGAAAAGGGTGCAGAGAGAAGAATTATTGGAATCAGATCAATTCGTATGCGCATGTGTGATGGAGTTGTGCGGAAGGTTATTTTTATTTGAATTTATGATTTATTCAACATATATAGACAATCATGTTTTATGTTTTCCTTCTAATAAATAAGATTTTGAAAAGTCGTAATGCCCTGGGATAATGAATAATTACATGAGGTATATGATGGGTTAAATGATCTAAGCTATTTTGCATTAAAGAATAGAACCAGGGCATGTTTGGGTACGAAGTAAAGTTAGAATTACCTAGAGTTTCATAAAGTTACCCGTGCCTCTCTCCAGAATACTAATTATGTCATGTTTGGCTTTAATTTCGGAGCTTAGAAAACTCTTAAGTATTTAAATTTCAAAGTTGAGATAACTGAAGTTTAGAAAATTCCAGTCCAAGCTAAGTTTTCTACACTCCAAAAGGTGGGAAGAAAACATCTATTTCAGAGTTTAGATCCACAACCAGACATCCTATCACAGTTTGTATGGCCTCTAACTCCACCTATATGCAAAAAGTGCCTTGATAGTAAAAAAGAGTGAACCGCTGCATCATCAAATGAGTTTCCACTTGTTCGGTGAATGTCTATATAAAAGATATAAGTTATTGGAATTGGGGAAGTGACGGATGTTGGATCACGTCAAGATATTGCTTTCCGTTGATTTGCTGATGGCGGCGATAGATGGCTGAGATTTGATCTGGAGGCAGGCTCCTGAAGCGTGTGGATCTCAATGGGTTTGAGGTTGGTTGTCGCCGCGCTACCTGCAAGGAAGTCTCAGGGTGGTTGTACCACCGAGGACCCTCCGACGATCAAGTTAGAGAGGAGATCCGAGCAGAGTAACGGCTTAGTGGAGTAAAAATGGCTTACTTGAATCGTCTGAAGAAGGGGTTTATATAGCGGTGGCAACAGACGAGGCCGGCGTGAGAATCACGCCGGTCGTTACGCTTCCGACGTCACGTCCGTGCGATGGGCGGGATCTCGCATTAATGGCGAGACAGGCTCGTTAATGGGGGATCGTGATGGCGTGGAACGTGGGAGGTGGCCGGCGGATATCTCGCGTATGGCGAGATTCGCGGGATGGCGGTTGCGCCTGTGAGCGGTGTCGTTGGTCGGTCGATGAGACCGAGGAAGATGACCTCGGCGGGAGAGCTCACGGACGAGCAGGAGAGCCGAGATATCTTGGTTCTGCTGTAGCCCGGGGGCGAGCTGTGAGGCCGAGAAGGCCGGTTATGTAGGGGGCTCGTAAGTGAGCCAGCGTTTGCATGGTAGGACGAGCATAGGTGTGGTCTGGTCGGCCATTATAGGCTCTTTCTTGCATGCTATGGGACACGTCATCTGCCACGTACCATGATCTGGAAGATCACCGATATTGAGCATCATCAGGAAGCGTCGTGCTCGTCATCATTTAATTACTGCAGGATCCAACTAGGATGGTTGATCCAAATCTTGAGTTAAAGGGTGTAGGCCACAGAGCCGAACATATGTATTATTTATCTGCTTATGCGTTCACTACGGAATAAATATAGTTCATTACAACCTCCCCAATGTTTTTGACTTCTAGGCCTATATAATTAGCAGGTGCATCGAGGTCGTGTGGTAATACGTTGGGTTAAGTCCCACAACGAGCACGACCCCGGGTTTTTGTTGTGAAATGTGGCAAAAAGAAGGAAAATTCATGACCTATTGATAGACAATCCGAACGGACTGATCAATAAAAGACGGGAAAAAGCAGTACACTGCATGGAATCCCGCAACTCATGTATAATAGCAAAATTAAGGAACCTAAGTTTTTGGGAACTAACTTGATAAAATGCCTAATATATTCTTAATTAATATAAGCAAATACTTTTTTTCACAACGGCCCTTAAGAATTTTTGCTCTTGCCAAGGATATGTCGTTATTCTCCTTTGGAATTAAGCTAGAAAAAACTTAAAACTCTTGACAGTTGAAGTTTTTTTTATGCAGTTTAGCATTTTATTGTTATGATAATTGAGATTTTAGCGAAAACTCGAAAATTTAAATGGTAACTTGGCCAACGCTTTCAAGACAATTAAGTTACTCGGCTCCATACGGCAATAACTATAATAAAAGAAGTTAGGGAATCGAAATATATAAGTATGCTAAAAAAAAGTTGGGGGATCCTTACGTGCCACTGCTTCCATCACCAGCGAACGACATGAGCCCTTTGATCCCACCACAACTGCTGTGTCCGATAACCGCTATGTTCTCTACCTGTAATCATGTGTCGGCCTCTAGTTCATTAGAGCAACGACAGTTACGCAGGCTTTTGTACTGCCTGAAAACTCCGAAGTTATAATGAGGGTTGATATGTATTTTTATATATCAGCATGTTCCAGTAGGTCGAAATTATTATACCGAATTATTATGTGGGTCATTGAAAGACATGGGGATGATAAGGCATCCACCACATAAATTAACTACATGTGGTGATTATTAGAGGAAGAAAGTCGACCTTGAGATGAATCACAGCATATTCAATGGCTGATCCTGCACCTGTATACTTTGTCTGCATCCACCCAAAAAAGAACACTCACTTGCATATGATATTTTTTTTTGGTCTTGGACGTTTGCATATCATAAAATGGACGGCGGCATCGCTGAAACTTTTTTTTACACGGTATTCTCACCTTATCGTAAGGTGGGACAATGGCGGCAACGTTGCGGATGGTGAAAGCCTCGCCGGGGCCGAAGTTGAACACCACCGAGGGGCACACACGGGAATCGGCGCATGCGAACACCATGAACTGTGAAAAAATGAAATGAAATAAAATAAAATTAAATAAAGCAAATAATTAAATAAAGAAGAAGATAAGCTCGTTAGTTATGAGTCAAAAATGTAAATGGAAGCTTCCAGCTTGTGTTGCCCCCCTAAAATTTAGGGTAAATTATCAAAAAGACCCTGGCACTTTTTTATGTAGACAAAAACCCCGGTCTCGAAAAGTTAGTCAAAATCCTCCTAAAAAGGTTTTTTGTTGTCAAGAAACTCCTTACCTGTGATATCTAGTAGTTGTCTACCATATCTATTTTCCTGTGATATCTAAACAGTAGACAGCAATATCTAAGCAGTTGACTGCGATATCTAAATCGTTTCATTTGATATCTAAATAGTTTATATGAATTAGTTAGATATAGCATGCTGCTATGTAAATACTGCAATAAAATTTTCTAAGTGGTTTTTGCCTACCGTTTTCCGGCCGGGGTTTTTTGACAGCGGAAAAAAATGCTTAGGTTTTTGTGTGTGGAGAATTTACCCCAAAATTTAAGAACATGCCAGGTTTGCATGAAAGGACCTGTTTTAATTGGAATTTATAAAGACATCTCTATTACTCATATCGAACCATCTTTGCTACAATGAAACTAAAGATGTATTAAACCTCTTTTTATTTTTTTTACACTTTTTGACCTAATAAGATGCGGAATAAAAGAAAGTTCCTCAACTGATATGCTTTGTGCGTGCATTAATAGACCGAAAAGAAATCAAACTCGCTCTTTTCCACGCCTCAAGAGATTCAAAGCATCAAGAATAAAATTCTAAATTTTTTTAAAGAAAAGAGAGTTCAAAGTTGCAATTCTGACAATAAAGTGGACTTATCTATTTAAAATCCAAACCAAAAGGTTATTAACTTATTGGCACGAGATTAGATGAAGATTCAGTCAAATTGTGTCTGTGGAAAATTACAAAATGCACCTATCTATTTTAGCTAATTTGCAAATAGATCCTCCTAACCTTGGGGCTTTGCCCTGTTGCGAGCTCCTTGAAAAGCTCTGGCTTCTTCCTGCAAATATCCAAAAGTAATTGCAAAAAAATGCTTGGCCAATTTAGTCAAACAATCATAAGGGTAAATTACACTAAAATACCCTTAACTATATTTTTTCACCTAAAAACCTTAAATATTCTTAGTTGCTGACAGAAAAGGATGGAAAATTTTCTAAATTTTAATGGACAAAACTCACTCATAGATCTCCCTTTTGAAGTAATCGAATCCCGTCTTCAATCTCTCCACCGCCTCCGTTTCCTTAAATAAAAAAAAAGGAAAGAAAATCACAAAAAATGTAAATAAATTATTTCATTTCAATAATAATAATGCAATCAACAATTGGTCTCTAAAATTTAAAGAAAAGAAAAATCCATAAGTTTTTAACTAAATGGTCCTTCAAAACTTGTTTAATTAATAAAGAAAACTCAATACTTGATAATTCCTATTTACCCCCAAAACTTTAAATGATTTCTAAAAGTTCCCCGATTTGCAAAAAATATTCTCTTTCTTTCACTCCGTAAAATATCTAACAAAGGGATGTCGGGGCTAGGGTTTCAAACCCCAAAACCCTTCTCTTTCGTCTAAAATCTTCGAGTTCAGCCCCAAATTAAATTTAGGGTCGGGGATTTGCTCCATCAAAATAAAGTTCGCCATGAAAACAAGGTCTTCTTACTCAACCTTCTCTTTCTATACGCTAGTGGAATGCGAATATGGTCAGATTCGCAAGCTAAGCATAAGTAGAAAACCTAAATCGAAGAAAAAAAGTTGAGAGTAATTGTCACTGCTACAATAAGGGGTTGTCCTTACGGATATAAGAATTCGTAAGGGCAACTTTTTATTACACCTACGGATTAATCCTCAGGGTCATCGGTTTGCCTCTACAGTGCCCACTGTAGGGGAATAAATAAATTAAAAAATATTAAAATGTAATCTTTTATATGACCCTACGGAGCTCAAAAGAAAGCCCTACGGATTAATCCGTATGGGAAATAAAGCGTTATTTAAAAAAAAATAAAACAGGGTAATTTCCCACCGCCCCCAAATTTTACCAGCATCTCCCGCGTGCGATCAATCGCCCGCCTCCTCCACTCTCTCGTCACTACACTTTCGTCCCCAAAATTTTCCGCCGTCGCCATCACACTCTCGTCATCGTTGGCACCACAGTCTCGTCACCATACGCTCGTTGACTTCTTTGCCGCCGCCACAGTCTTGTCGAGCTCCATCCCCAGCCTCCTCCACCTCGTCGAACTCTTTGCCGTCGGCAAAACTACTATCAGGTGAGTTAATTTCCATTTTGATCTTATAATTATGCTTTTTTGTGTTATTGTTGATTTTAGGGTTAGGGTCAGGGTTCGGTTGATTAGGGGTTAATTAGGATTAGGGTTAGGGTTAATTAGGTAGGGTTAGGGTTAGGATTCGGATGATTTTAGGGTTAGGGTTATAGCTAGGACCGGTTAATTGGGGGTTGATTAGGGTTAGGGTTAGGGTTTATTAGGTAGGGTTATGGTTCAGTTGATATTTAGAGTTAGGGTTAGGATTAATTATGTAGGGTTGGGGTTAATAATTAGGTAGGGTTAGGGTTAGGGTTAGTTTGAGTTAATTAGGTAAAATAAGGTTGGTGATGATTAGGTTACGCTTAATTAGATTAATTAGGGTTAATTTTGGTCTGGGATAGGGTTAATTTGGGTTGGGGTTTGGGTGATGATTAGGATTAAGTTAATTTGGGTTAGGGTTTGGGTTTGGGTTAGGGTTAGTTTGGGTTAATTAGGTAAAATAGAGTATATTTGTGTTAGGGTGCTGATTAGGGTTAATTTGGTTTAATTAGCTTAATTTTAGGTTAATTAGGGATAATTTGAGTTAGGGTGATAATTAGGGTTGATTTGGGTTAATTAGATTAATCTGGGTTAATGGGTTAATTTTGGGTTAATTAGGGATAATTTGAGTTAGGGTGATAATTAGGTTTAATTTGGGTTAATTAGGTTAATTTTGGTTAATTAAGATTAGGGTTTAGGGTGCGCTAGTTCCTTCTGTAGGATATTCGATGATAACGTAAATGTACAACTTTACGGTAAACGTAAGAAAAATTTATCCTAAACTAAAAACTTCGAACTCTTAAAATCGAAACGTAAACGTAAAACCTATTCAAATTAAATGTTCAAGTTAAAAGCAATATAAAATACTCGATGATAATATGAAACTTTCATATTCCCATTGATACTCATATATGAAAATCAAAGCGCGACTTAGTTCCCGTCTATCGGTTAACATACATTTGATGTTCGTCGTGACATAGATCTATACAAAAGTTGTTAAATATCGGACTGTATAGTTCGGTACTAACAACTGTCGTGTAGTCTATATGACGAGAAGATTCAATTGTATGATAACCGATAGATTTGTCCAGTGTGGACAAGCTAGGAATGTATAAAGCAAACACCTGCATTCACTTGTATTTTCATTCGTTTCGAGTTATTTCGCCGGTACTTTTCCGTTGGTTCTCCGTGTACAAAGATAGATTAGATATTCATTTCAACGTTGTTTCACAACATTGAAATGATTATCTATTTTATTACAGTATACTCGGAGAACAGCGGGGAGGTGCTGCCGAAATTTACTCGAAATGGATGAAAGCACAAGCGAATGGGTGTCTACTCTATACATTCTTAATGGAATAGAAGCCTTATCCCCGACAGCCGAAACACACATACAACACGAATACACAACAAATGCACACACAAAGCACATACACACTAACAACGCTACATTTAAGCGAAATCATAAATTGAAACGCACATACACAGAATACAACTCATACTTGGATATCTTCAAATCTAATTTTGTTTATCGATAATTTATTCTTTTCAACGACAAATTTGCATCTACGGATTTTCTTCTTTGTCAGTAACCATCCCGTTTTTAGATTTCTTGATATAGTCACCATAACCTACAATTTATATGTTATACAGTCTAACATGACCCATGAGTACATCAGAGCTAGGGAGTTGATGTATGTGGATTGGCAACAACGCATGCAATCTAAGTTTGTCGCAGGAGTTGTTGGTTTCATTGAATTTGCATGCGCACATAATAAGATTATGTTAGAGAAGATTCTCTGTCCGTGTGATAGATGTGGGAATAAGTTCTGGTAGAAGGTAGAAATCGTAGAGCTTCATATCGTTAAACATGATTTTACTAGATTTTATACAACTTGGCTATATCACGGGGAAGGACAAGAAGAAGACGATAATACGGTAGAAGAAGAAAGAGAAGACGGTAATGCGGCAGCAGAAGAAGAAGACGATATCTTCTTTCCAGGAGAAGAAATGGAGAATATGATTAAGCCTGCCCTACGTGATATTATTCCTACCGAAAATTACATTCCTTCCGGTCAAAGACCGGATGCGGATAAGTATGAAAAGTTCATAAACGATGCTAGAAGACCAATTTATGAGAAAGCAAAGTGTCGGGACCCGGTTCTTGCTCACGGAGCAAAGTGCCACACGGAACAAAGTGCCACGCCAAGTGTCGTGTTAAGTGGGCGGGGGCCACATCTTGAATCCATGGGGGCCACCTCTTGAGTCCGTGGGACCCACTGTAGAACAATGGGGACTCTTCGGAATACATTCCGAAAGGGGGCAGATCTGTACTATAAATGGAATGATACCACTCTTCAATACAGAGGCGCCTTTTAAGTGAACTGGCACTACATGAGCTTGAGAACTCCGTAGTTAAGCGTGCTCGAGCCAGGGAAGTTCTGGGATGGGTGACCTCCTGGGAAGTGGCCCCTGGTCGGGTCCGGTTCGCCCCGAAGGACAAAACCGTGCGGCTTCGGCCAGAGCGGACAATACTCTCTGTATTGGGGGTGGGGCGTGACACAAAGTATTCCACTCTATCATGATTCGTCCAACTTTTCCAGATTAAGTGCATAAATGGATGGAGCAACAATTCATTCACGATACTTCTGAAGTTCTTGAAAGATTCTATGCCTTCGGGAAATAACGTGCCCGACAGCTGATACGAAGCCCAGAAGATGATATTTGATTTGAGTCTGAAGTGTGAGAAAATTCATAAATGTTCTGAAGACTGCGTGTTGTACCGGAAGGAGAATTCAGATTTGAAAGAGTGTCTGATATACAGAGAGACCGGGTATAAGCCGAAAGAATCTGATAAGAAGCCCGATATATCTGTCAAGATAACACGATACTTTTCCATAACACAAAGGCTGTAGAGGCTATTCAGGTGTAAGAAAATAGTCGAGGCAATGTATTGGGGGTGGGGCGTGACACAAAGTATTCCACTCTATCATGATTCGTCCAACTTTTCCAGATTAAGTGCATAAATGGATGGAGCAACAATTCATTCACGATACTTCTGAAGTTCTTGAAAGATTCTATGCCTTCGGAAAATAACGTGCCCGACAGCTGATACGAAGCCCAGAAGATGATATTTGATTTGAGTCTGAAGTGTGAGAAAATTCATAAATGTTCTGAAGACTGCGTGTTGTACCGGAAAGAGAATTCAGATTTGAAAGAGTGTCTGATATACAGAGAGACCGGGTATAAGCCGAAAGAATCTGATAAGAAGCCCGATATATCTGTCAAGATAACACGATACTTTTCCATAACACAAAGGCTGTAGAGGCTATTTAGGTGTAAGAAAATAGTCGAGGCAATGATTTGGCATCGCCGTGCTGCTCCAACTGAAGATGGAAAAATGAGTCATCCAAGAGATTCACCGGTATGGAAGGATTTTGATAAGAGACGTGAAATATTCAGTAGTAATTCTCGCAATGTCAGGCTCGGACTCGCTAGTGATGGTTTCTGCCCATTCAATTATATGGCTGGAAGCCACAGCACATGGCCCGTTGTAATGATAGTTTATAATCTGTCGCCTTGGTTGGTTATGAATCAATCTTACTTTATGATGTCTCTTCTTATTAACGGACCGAACTCACCAGAAAATAATATCGATGTCTATCTCCGATGTCTGATCGATTGCACCTACGGATTAATCCGTAGGTGCAATGTTTATCCTTACACAGTTAGCCGAAGGGACAAAATATCAGGATACCTGATATTTTGTCCGTATGGACTCAGTAACAGAGGTAAAACTTGCCCCTATGAATTAATCCATAGGAGCATCTATCAGGCCTTACGGATAAATCCGTAGGGGCATCAATCAGACCCTACGGATTACTATGTAGGTACAAATATTTTATTTTATAAACCAATAAATTAAATAAAGATTATGTCCCTACGGAGTACTCCGTAGAGATAAATATCCTTACGGAGTAAGACGTAGGGCCAATTATTATTCCGTAGGGGGCATGTTCAGGATGAAGACTTGCACCTACGGCCTTTACAGCTACGGGGGAATTTTATGTCCCTACAGATATATCCGTAGGGACAACCCATTATTGTAGTAGTGTGTGGAGATATTTTTGAAATGGAAAAAAAAGATCGATTCTCGAATGAAGTCAAAGGGATTTGAGAAGGTATTAAAAAATTCCTAAGATGGCATTATCTTTGAATGCAAATCTTGAAGTGAGAGTAAAATGTAACAATTTAAAGGTTTTGGAAGAGTAAATAGTAATTATCAAACATTTGAATGGTTTTTAGTAATTATCCACGTTTTGAGGGACCATTTAGTATAAAACCCTTAAATCATTTAACAAATCTTCATGAATTTTTTTGAGAAAATTAAGAACCTTCATGTTTTAGATGGCTTCAAATTCTGAGAGAGAGAGAGAGAGAGACACACTGAGAGAGTTTTTTTTTGAGTTTTTTTGGAACAAATTTTGAATGTGGGATTTAACTTTCATATCTGCTTTGAATACGATTTCATTTCCGATAGCTATTCGTACCTATATCCGCATTCGTCAATAACAACGGATATGCTAAAACTTGTATCCATTACATCTAATGTTTAACTTTGTTGTGTATATTTATTTGATATTCATTTTATATCAGTATATGATTGTTAGCAAATTCCAATAATAACTTTCATTTAAGATGCCTTTTTGGATTTATATTGGAATCCATCAACGACTACCGGACATAAATATGATAACGTCTCTCTCTCTCTCTCTCTCTCTCTCTCTCTATATATATATATATATATATATATATATATTATCCGTTCATATCCCTACCCATGATTTTATATATATATATATATATATATATATATATATATATATATATATATTATCCGTTCATATCCCCCATGAAGTCATCAGGTAAATCAAAGGCCAAGTTTAGGTGTGAAAGTCAGGTTGGGTTATAGGAACCCACTAGCTAATTGGACGGCCAGTTTTCCGAATTAAATTAATCACAACCCACAAATGTCACACTCAGCAACAAAGCTATATGACACGCGTAGGGTTAGCAGCCTAATGCAAGCAAACAAGGTTTGAATTTCAAATTTCTAGCTTAACTTAAAGGAGGACCATTTGGTTACAAGGAAACTTGCAAATGGATTCAGACGGCATCACCTCTTAGGGTAAAAAGAAAAAATTTAACGGAAAATCTATATTTTTTGCTACAAAATGGCTGTGTTCGTGACTGTAATTGATCTTAGATTTCATAAGAACCATTTGATCTCTATAGAGGATCGGCTCGATCCATTTGCTCTCTTTGAATAATGTTGCAGAATTGAAGTTACGCTTCATGTGCATGTTTACAGAATACGACATCCATTGCATGCAATTCAAACGGTTTTAGTTGTATTTGTAATTTAAATTTGTACTGTGTGATTAGATTTGATTGTGTATTTTTTGAAAGCGGTCCATCTTGCAGTCGATGTGTAAGTTTTCCCGTAAAGTTGAGCAATATCGAATCAAACTTTAATACAGCTATTTGATAATATTATGACTGTCTACAGATACCGATGTGACATCAGCCCACTTTTCAACTGAGAGTAACAGGGAAATTACCATATACTAAAATGCATACTTCTTCTTTAGGTTATTTCTAGATTAAAAAAAACTAAGAAAAATCGATATATTGGATATCTAAAACCGTGTTTAATACTAAATATAGCTAAAGTCGATCAACAAGAGTGATAAAGAATGTATTATTAGTTACCACGGCCGTAGTGATAGTGGCAGGAGCAGCAAAAACCGGATAGTTTCTAATGAGACGAGGAACGGAAGGTGGAGGGGTGCTCAACAAAGAGGCGACCACGGTCGATCTCTTGGTCATCGACGATCGGAAGATGCAAGGGGTGAAGCCCTGAACCACGGCGGTCGACATTGTGCATGCGATGTTATGTGAAGACTAGGTTGAACTAGGGTCTTTATATATAATGGCATCATGTATGTAGACGAGAGAGAGAGAGGGGAGAGAGAGAGAGATTTTGGTTGAATTGCATGCAACTTGCACGTCCCACCACAGGCTCAAGATGAGGATTGAAGATCAAGGGCTACTAACATCCACAACTTGAACCTATGCACATTTTGTGGATGTAATATTAATGCATCCTATATTTATTTGTAAGTGAATATGGTGACCATTAAGGCTGGATATAAATTAAAAATCAAAAGTAAAGAATACATGGATGAAGAAATAGAAGGATTGTTTTGTTTGGTTGGATGCAGCTGCATAATAGGATTTCTGTGTGTTTTAGAAATTTAAAATGCTAGCAAACACTAATTTTCTAGTATGAATGAATACTTGTCCTATTGGAAATTATACCGATTTAAGAAAGGGCGAGGCAAGCATAATGCGCTGCTTCTACGGATTTGCATCCCCTGCATGACATATTTCCAGATCCAGATAAGGCTTGAATGCATTTGATAGTTATATTCTGAATCGTGCTTAAACTGGCATGACTGCAACTAGAAGCCATTGTAACGTTGGATGTTTAATAGGACGTATATAACAACACCATGTAGCCGAAATCCGTGCTTTCTTGGTTATATCCGTTAGTTTACATGAGATGCGCTGCATAAGAACAATAGAGCAAGATGACAGATACCTATCATACATGCCAGGACCGAGAAACCTTCATATGACTATGACACTCCGCCTTTGCCTGAATAAATCACATCGATCTTCATGTGCCTCATGGATGGCGCCAACAACAAAGCTAATAGATGAAATGAATTCATGCATTTAAGATAATTTTGAGAAGAAGAATGAAGATATGAGAGCTAGTGGATGACATGAACTTAATACATAGCTAATGTGAGAGAGAGGTATGATGATTTTATATGCATGCATAGCTAATAAGATGACAAGTAAATGTGCACATCTTAACGACATCATATAAAAGCAAGGCTTCCATACTTTGAACTGGCATGAGGCCCATAGCTTTCATTCCCCAAGCCCAGAATATGCCTGTATCGGGTCATTCTATCAATTATGCTCATCTCGTCCATAGTCGAGTTTAATAGTTTATAGTTATATGATTTGTAGGTTGTAATATCTTATATATGTGAACTTTATTGTAAAATATATGAAGGGTTGATATATAAATAATTCGGTATTTATCTTCAGCTTTTAAATATTTTACTTGTTAGTTGCTATAGCATACGAGAATCATAAAACTTTCCAAAAATCATAAAATTTACTTTTTTTCTGGCTTTGTCAGTATTTCACTTGTTATAGCACACCTGAATCACGAAATGTACAAAAATCCTATATTATTTTATTTTCGATAAACTTTCGACATTTTGCGTACTATGGCACACGAATTCGGTGAAAACTTAAAAATATCCAAATTTCAGTTTTTTTTTTCAAAATTTTGCTCGCTTAAGCACAAGAGAATCATGAAATTTATAAAAGAATCCCAAAAGTTATCTATTTTCTTCAAATTTATAATATTTTATACACTTCCATATTAGCCTAATTTTTTATGCTTTTCTATTGTTTTCAGTTTTTCAATATTTTACTTGCTATATTACACACGAAATCGTGAAATTTTCGGTTTTCTTGGGTTTATTTTAATATTTTGCATATTGTAGCACATGAAAATGATGAACTTTTCTAATATCTTAAGTGTATGTGCCCTTCGGTTTTTCAATACTTTTCCTTCTATACCACATGAAAATCGTGATATTTTCAATAATATCAAAAATTTAATTTTCCTTCGAATTTTCAATATTTTGCATGTTAAAACACGAAAATCGCGAATTTTCAAAAAGATCAATTTCCTTAAATTTTCAACATTTTGCAAGGCTCATGAAAATCGTGAATTTTCTAAAAAATTTGTATTCTTCAATTTTTCAATATTTTTCTTGCTGATAGCACACGAAATCGAGAAATTTTTAAAAATCTCAATATTTTCTCGTTTGTTCGGTTTTTCAATATTTTGCTTGATATGGTATAAAAAAATCTCAAAATTTTAAAATTTTATTTTTTCTTCCATTTTTAATATTTCGCTTCTTATAGCACAATAAATTCTCTAAATTTTTTAAAAGCCTCATTTTTTGTTCTTATCAGTTTTACAATTTTTTCTATGTTAGATAGCACGCGAAAATCGTGAAATTTTCAAAAATCTCAAGAATTTTCGTTTTCTTCGTTTTTTTTGTTTTCCTTGTTATACAGAGCATGGAAACCGCAATATTTTTGAAAATACGAAAATTTTCTGTCTTGTTTTGTTTCTCAACAATTTGTTTTTTAACAAACGAAAATTGGAATTTTTTCAGAATTCTCAACAATTTTATGTTTTCTTAACTTTTCAATATTTGCATGATATAGCACATGAAAATCGTAAAAATTTTCGTAAAATTTTCAAAAATCGCATAAAAAACTTGTTTTCTTCTTCTTCTCATTATTTTGCATCCTATATAGCACACGAAATTCATGAAATTATAAAAAAAACTCAGAATTTCTGTATTCTTCGGCTTCCCATTATTTTTTTTGCTCTAACTTTTGGAGAGCTTTCGGATATTAAGAAACAAAAATATATGTGAAGTAAAATGATAAAAGGCTATGAATTGCTACAAAAAATCTAACAAAATATGGAGATCTGCTTTGAGTGGCTGAGATTCCAGATGACTGGAAACCCTTAGTAACATACAAATATCATGAATTTATAAAAAAAATCATAATTTTTTCTCTTTAAATTTCCTATATTTTGCACACCGTGTCACACGAAAATCGCGAAATTTTCAAAAATCTCAAAATTTCTGCTTTGTTTAATTTTTCAATAATTTGCTTGTTAGTATATGAAAATTGTAAAATTTTCAAAAATCTCAAGAATTTTTCTTTTTTTTCTATTATTTTGCATGCTGTCAACACACGAAAATCGTGAAATTTTCAAACGCCACAATGTTTTCTATCTTCTGTATTTTAAATGCCATGGTATAAGAAAATTGTAAAATTTTCAAAAAATTCAAAATCTTCCGTTTTCTTTCATTTTTTCAATATTATCCATGCAAGATCCCAGGTTTCAAAAATGTCACACCCCACGCTCCAGTATGGATGATATGTCCGCTATGGCCGAAACTGCACGGTTTTGTCCTTTGGAGTGCATCGGACTTGAGACGTGGCCACTTCCCAGAAGGCCACCCATCTTACGATTTTCCTAGCACGAGCACGTTTAACCACGGAGTTTGAAGAACTCCGAAGTGCCGGTTCATCCAAAAGACGCCTCCGTAATTGAGGGTGGTATCATTATATTCATAATGCAGTTCAGTTCTCTTTCGGAACGTGCTTCATAGACCCGATCACATTGTTCTGAAGCGACTTTACACTCAAATCATCATGTGTCCGCAATAGACCGCACTGAGTGTGGACATGGGCATATCACCATGATGTCTGAAAAACACACTGTTCTAGATATTACATTTCCCCTACTCAAGAACAATGGTTCGTCCTTGAACCTCAGATCTACTACTGAGAGACCTGCATGGGCCGTCATAAATGTCACGCCCCATGTCCCAGTACGGATGGTATTGCCCGTTCTGGCTGAAACCACATGGTTTTGTCCTTTGGAGCGAACCGGACTCGAAAAGTGGCCACTTCCCAGGAGGTCATCAATCCTGTGATTTCTCCAGGCCGAGCACGCTTAATTACGGTGTTTTTCAAACTCCAGAGTGCCGGTTCATTCAAAAGACGCATCTCTAATCGAGAATGGTATCATTACATTTATAATGCAGTTCGGTGCTCTTTCGGAATGTGCTTCATGGACCCGATCCCGTTGTTCTGAAGCGGCTCCATGCTCAGATCACTATGTGTCCGCAACAGACCGCGCTGAGTGTGGACAGAGCAGATCACCATGTCGTCCGAAGACCGCACTGTTCTGGGTCATTAAAAAAAATCTCAAATTTTCTATTTTCTTAAAAAAAATTAATATTTTTCATGCTATAGCACATGTAATTTTCTAAAATAACAAAATTTTCTGCCCTCTTTGGTTTCCTATATTTTATTTGCAATACTAAACAAAAACGCAAAACTTTTAGCTATAAAAAAACTCTCATCTTTTTGATACTTCCATATTTTGTATGCTATAACACACAAAAGTCATGAATTTTTCAATATTTTACCGGTAAAACCAAAATAATGAGAGTAAAAATAGAAAATATTTTTAAAAAGGGGGTCGATCAAAATTCTTACATCGATTTCTGATTATTATGGTGGATCTCTCGGGTTTTTTTTGAGCACCCACTTTAGCTAGAGATCCAGACCCATATTTCCCTTTTTAAGGCATTTTACTAAAAATCCTCCTCATACTTCCCTGATTACTAAAATACTCCCTTACCTCGTATTTATTTAAAATAGTCATTGATGGAGCTCCTTTTCGAGCCTCCGTCAGATGTTGTCTTCCGTTGATCTCGAGGTGAACTGGATTGATTGTCCTTCGTTGCGTGTGGGTCTCAATGGGTTTTTAGAGGACAAAATGGGATGAGGAGGCTGCTACTGTGTACCTGCAAAGAAGTTTCGGGGTGGTTTGGTACCATCGAGGACCCTCCGACGCTCAAGTCAGTGACAAGATCCGAGCAGAGTAACGGCGTAAGTGTCAAGAATGGATTACTTGACCCCTCTGTGATGGGGGTTTATATAGCGGTGGTGGCATGCAGCAGCAGGCGCGAGAATCTCGCCGGCAGTTACGCTCCCGACGTCACGCCCGCGTAAAGAGTGGATCGTCCGTTAATGGGGATCGTGATGGCGTGGAACGTGGGATGTTGCCGGCGGAGAATCTGCGCATGGCGAGAATTGCGGAGCGGCGGTTACGCCTGTGAGTGGTGGAGTTGGTCGGTCGGAAGGACCGAGGAAGATGGTCTCGGCGGGAGAGCTCGGGAACGAGCGAGAGGGCCGAGGTGTCTTGGTCCTGCGGTAGCTCGAAGGCAAGCTGAGAGACCGAGGAGGCCAATTTGCAAGGGCCCTGAGGTGAGCCAGCTTTGTGCTTGTAGGTCGGGCCTGATCGGCCCCTGTGGGCCCTCTCTCCTGAGTTCTGGGACACGTCATCTGCCACGTCTCTTAATCTTGGAGATCGCCAATATTGAGCATCATCATTAGCCCCCCACTCTTGTCCCGACCAGCTAGTGGGTCGGGTCAAGAGTGGACTGCCGGGACGTCTGGGTAAGCTCCCTCCTAAGGTTTCGTCGGGACGCGCCCCCAGGCTGTCAGCTGTCTTTTCTTCCAGTTTATCGGGACGAGATCTCTGCGTTTAGGGAAGGTGCGCCGGTTCGTGCGTCCTGCCAGTGAAGTGACGGCCCATGTGTCGAGCACCGATCGGCCGACGCGACGTGTGCTAACCTGTGGACTGATGGGGCGTAGCCCAATGTGGGCATGACATGTGGGGCGACCGGTCGTCGAGTTGATTTCGATCACTTGCCGAGTGTGCCAAGTGCTGCTGAGAAGGAGGCATCTCCATGGCCCTGGAGTCGAGGGGGGATTATTCAGACTTGGATAGACCTGGTGTCTCTTGCTGGGGCTTCGGATCCGCTGCATGTGATGGGCTCAGTGGCCTCGTTATGAGGGCTACAAACCCGCAGCGTCTGTTGGGCAGGAAGATGCCTGCTGGGGATGACCGAGTAGAGAAGCTGCTCGGTTGATCTTGGCGAGGGCCTTGACCCCTGGCGTTGCGAGTAGGGAAGCTACCGGTCAGGGATAGTCGAGTCTGGAAGGAATTTGATCCTTGTCTTTGTTGGGTAGGAAGCTATCCGTCGAGATGCGCCGACTAGAAAGGGGCTCGGCGGCTTCGCGAAGAGGGCTTCAGATCCTCAGCGTCTAATGGGCAGGAGGATGCCCGCTGGGATGCGCCGAGCAGGAAGGAACTCGGCGGCTTCACGATGAGGGCTTGAGATCCTCAACATCTGATGCGCAGGAGGATGCCCGCTGGAGATGCGCCGAGCAGGAAGGAGCTCGGCGGCCTCACGATGAGGGCTTCAGACCATCAGCGTCTGCTGGGCAGGAGGGTGCCCGCTGGGGATGCGCCGAGCAGGAACGAATTCGGCGGCCTAGCGGTGAGGGCTTCAGACCATCAGCGTCTGATGGGCATGAGGATACCCGCTGGGGATGCGCCGAGCAGGAAGGAACTCGGCTGCCTCGCGATGAGGGCTTCAGACCATCAGCGTCTGATGGGCAGGAGGATGCCTGCTGGGGTTGCGCCGAGCAGGAAGGAACTCGGCTGTAATACCCAGCCCCTTTTATACCAATAATTGTATTTCTTTTTTACCTATAAATTTATTTATAATTATTCATTTATTTAAAAATCCTATTAAACCCGGACCTTACCTTTTATTCCCTCTGGCCCAACCGTTTCCTTTCCCATTTTAAGTTAAGATTATTTGAGTCCAGCCTTTTTCTTTTCTTAAAGAAAATTTATCGCCCTTTTTCTTATCTCTTTTCTCAAAACCTAATCCCAAATTTCTCATTTTCCTTTTTATATAAATCCATATTCACAGCCCATTCTTTTTATTGAAACCCAAGCCATATTCTTCAGCCCACTCACCTAATTCTTACTCAAAGCCCATTTCCTTTTCCATTCCCTTAGAATTCTTTTTGTAGCATGCAGCCCAACCCAGGCCCACTACTTTCAGCCTGTCAAGAGGCCGGCCCCAATCTCCTTCTTTCCTTCCTTCATTTTCAGATCTCCTCATAATATTCCTCTTTAAATCATATTTAATTCTAAATCAATTCCCATTAACACCTCTTAACACCTCTTAAACTTCTCCCTTAAATCCCATTAATTTTCCTTTAAACATTTTTTTCTCCTCAAAAACACAGATCACTCTATATCCCTCCTCTCGAAATTTTCTCTCTCCTCTATCCCTCACACACACACGTTTCTATCTCTCTCCCTTAAAACTCTCTCTCTCTAACCTACGTACTCCCCCCCCCTCTCTCTCTCTTCCCTCCTTTTCCCGCTCCCTCCCTCTCTCTATCACTCCCATTCTCTTCTTCCTGCTTCACCCATCGAACCCGCGCCCACGACCAGCGCATCGAGCTCACCGCCGTCTCCTCACCGTCGTTGCAACAACCGCCGGCGCCCTCTTTTTCATTCTCTCTCTCGAGCCGCGGCCACGCCTGCGCTCGCCGTCGCCAGCCCCGCCAACGAGCTTCTCACTCCTTCCCGAGCTACCCGCCTCCATTACACCCCGGCTTCCTGCCTTCACCAACCTCGCCGTCGACCTCCCCTGTGACTACCGAACCCTTTTTTGCCGATGAGCACGAGACCACCGCACCCATCACCAAGCACCACCACAACCACCGCGACCCACCGGAGCCACCGCCATCGCCTTCTCCTTCCAAGCACACCGAGCTTTCCCCCAACGACGACACCATATCCACCGCCACCCCTCACTGCTCACCCTTCACCACCCAACTCCTTTCAGCGGCCGACCATCATCGACCCCATCTCGACGCCGACAAGCCCACCAACGAAGTCATCCTTACTGCCATCTTGCCGAGCTCCCCTAGCCAAGCCGAGCCCCAAGCATCCAAGCTCCCCTGCACCGAGCTCTCTCGCCAACCCACCACCTCACTGCACCCTCGCCGTCCTGCATCACCGGAACCCCGACCCTCTCCCCGAGCACCTCTAGCCCACGTCCGTAGCCCTTCCCCTGCTCCGGCCATCCAGCGCCGTTCTTCGCTGCCGAGAACAGACCCGAGCTCACCCGGAGCCACTGCCATCGCCGTACCGGTCCGTCGTGCGTCTGTGCTGCCGCTGCTGCCGTGCATCCCCAAAACGTCTCCAGACAAGTACTTTTACTTGCTACATGCTATATATTCAAGTTACAAATTTAAATTACATAGATCGCAAAATTACAATTTTAGATCAATTATGTACCATACATGTTTGACGTGCGTTCTCAATGAAAATACTCATCTATTTTGATGGAACTCATTGGTATAGTTTGGCCCGTATTTATGTGAATCTAGTTTGTGAATTTCGTTGGGAAATATGACCGTTAACGATTAAAATGACTACCCCCAAGTTTGCCTGTAAAACTGGATATTTCCTGTACCTGAAAACCGTTAAAATCGCCATAAATTATATACACACTGGAATAATGCGTTCGAGGGCTCAAACCGAATCCAACTCGACGAACTTTAACCCTATGCTAGTTTCTAGATATTCTTGTACTTAAACTGTGACGATATTTGGATCGGAGTGCGACTCGGGACTGCAGTCCAGAGCGACTCCAGTTGTTGGTTGCTGTTCCGTAATGGGTACCACTTGGTTTCCTTAACTCGTAGATTGCGTAACTCCACCGTTATTTATAGGTGAATCTGTTAGCTAGAGAACACAATTAGTTTCATCCTGTTTCGTTATCAATTGTTATTTAATCTGTAATTTAAAAGATCGGGACGCATAACAGTCCCAACAGATTCAGAATCGACATACTACTATTAAACAGTGTATATCTCCTGACGTGCAGACGCGATCGAAGATCCGTCTATTGCATTGAAAACCTTACTGAAAACCCTAGATTTTATTCAACTGTAGCGTCGCTAAAATCTGATCCCAATTGGGATTAAAATGCGTTGCGAAACGGATTTCTGATTCTGAAACCAGATTTCCAGCCGTGAACGCTTAAAATGTAATGGCTATAACTAGTGATCCTGGAACCCGATTGGCATGAAACTAAATTCGATGGATAGATAACTGAACATACTAATTATTACCTGTTCATCGTTTCACTAAATGGTAACCGTATGATTTATGATAAATTATGTAAGTGGTAGATTATCGATTCATGACATCCTAATCATTCTTTATATACTGTTTACGCATCATATCATACACATATCATTGCAGTGATAACCTAGTGATATCGTGCATTTACCCAGTGTTAGATTTTAGTGATGATTGTGGCAAGTACGTCAGTGATCGTGTATCCGTGAATAAGTGAAAGTGATACGTACTTGTACACAATCAGTGACCCTATTATTCTATTGCATTGTCGACGTCTGTGGGATGCGTGTACGTGTGACTATAAGTGGTATGGGACATTTATGGAAGCTCTTGCACAGGTGTCACAGATAAGGCACCAGACACTGCCATTTACCTTAGGTATTAGTCGGGACGTGCTTGATGGAGGTCCTGCCTCCAGTTCTCGCGTAGACATGTCACCGACCGATTGGTATTTAGGGTTATGGTTAGCGTTTGATGTAGACCACGGGGTGTGGGGTAGTTTAAGTGTGAGTTCAACAGAATCTCGGGAGTCCCATGCCGGCTTATATATTTAGGGAGATATATGGAGTTTTACAGGGTATGTGATATTCACCGTGATATACATGTTGGGCCCGTGGTCCCTTGCCCTTGGGTTCTACCCTTGGGTGGAGGACACTCGCAAGTGGTTGACTCTCACACTTGGACTGACGATAGTCTTAGTGACCTGTACAGTGAGACTTAGAGACTAATAGGGATACTGGCATTGATATACCTTACATACTGTGTTGACATACGTGACATATCATTCTTCTGCTTTTACTGTTCCGCTGCATTGATTACTGCATGTTCATATTCATACTGCCATTGATTTACTGATATATATATCTATTATTACTGTTAGAATTGTCATAAGATTTCATATATTATATTGCTATTGTATCGCTATGACGACCTGAGTATGCATGCTCAGTGTGAGGAGAAGATTTAGCCTGGACCGGAACTAGACGTGTATCACAGACATCTTGACTTGATATTCAGAGTTACATTCGTTGGTTTCCCATCAGGTCAGTTTATATTACTGTTTTGTTCCAGTTACTGCATCATCTACTGTTTACCATGAAAAACTAGAAGCCGAAGTGTGACTACGGCAAGACATTTCCTCGACCGTAGGAGCATGGCTGGCCTTGTCTACACCTCGTATTCCGTATTTTGGGAAGCGGGGCGTGACATCGGCGGCCTAGTGGTGAGGCCTTCATACCATCAGCGTCTGCTGGGCCGGAGGATGCCCGCTAGGGATGCGCCGAGCATGAAGGAACTCGGCGGCCTCGCGGTGAGGGCTTCAGACCATCAGCGTCTGATGGGCAGGAGGATGCCCGCTGGGGATGCGCCGAGCAGAAAGGAATTCGGCGGCCTCACGGTGAGGGCTTCAGACTATCAGCGTCTGATGGGCAGAAGGATGCCCGCTAGGGATGCGCCGAGCAGGAAGGAACTCGGCGGCCTCGTGGTGAGGCCTTCAGACCATCAGCGTCTGATGGGCAGGAAGATGCCCGCTGGGGATACGCCGAGCAGGAAGGAACTCGGTGGCCTCGCGATGAGGGCTTCAGACCATCAGCGTCTGATGGGCAGGAGGATGCCCGCTGGGATGCACCGAGCAGGAAGGAACTCGGATGCCTCGTGATGCGGGCTTGAGATCCTCAGCTTCTGATGGGCAGGAGGATGCCCGCTGGGGATGTGCCGAGTAGGGTAGCTGCTCGGTGCCTCTTGGTGAGGGCTTTGATCCTTGATGCTAAAAGGGCCGCGAGAGGCCTGCGAAGGATGGCCGAGCAGGGTAGCTGCTCGGTGCCTCTTGGCGAGGGCTTTGATCCTTGACACTGGAGGGGCCGTGAGAGGCCTGCGAAGGATGGCCGAGCATGGTAGCTTCTCGGTGCCTCTTGGCGAGGGCTTTCCGATCCCTGGCGTTGCGGTAGGGATGCTACCCGCCAGGGACAGCCGAGCGAGGGATCCTCGGGCTTGACTGCCTCTGGGAGGACTTTCTGATCCCTGGCGTTGCGGTAGGGAAGCTACCCGCCAGGGATAGCCGAGCGAGGGATCTTCGGGCTCGACTGCCTCTGGGAGGGCTTTCTGATCCTTCAGGACGGGGACCGAGCAGGGTTACTGCCCAGTGCCTCTTGGCGAGGACTTTGATCCCTGTCGGTTGTGGTAGGAAGCTACCAGCTGAGGATAGCCGGACAAGGACCCGACTACCTCTAGGAGGACTTTGGTCCTTGGCGCGAGAAAAAGCTATAGGGCTGTAAGAAGCCTACCAAGGACCCTTGGCCGGGTAGGGTTACCGTCCGGTGCCTCTTGGCGAGGGCTTTTGTTCTGAAGGATAGCCGAGTGAGGGAACCTCGAGCCTCGACTACCTCTGGGAGGGCTTTTTTGATCCCCGGCGTTGTGGCAGGGAAGCCGTCCGCTGGGGATAGCCGAGCGAGGGGACCTCGGGCTCGACTGCCTCTGGGAGGGCTTTTTGTGTAAGTGCACGGCAGCGCCCCGGCCGTCTGTCCAAGGTCAAAATGCGGAAAACAAAAACTTTTCTTTGAACAAGAAACCGGCGCTACCGCGGACTGTTAACCCGAACGGGCCATTAACCTAATACTAGCTAACTAGAGAATGGGTAGAAAGCTATGCCGAGCGATCCGTGTCCTTCGGTCTTCGGCCTCCATCCCGATCTCCTCGCGGAATCTCCGGTCTTCATCTCCTCGTCGGAAAGGGCACCACATCGCCGGGTTCTTTTACGGGCTCCTACCTCTGGACCGAGGCAACTCGGGCACGAAGTTGACGAGCCGACGTGTCCAAGAATGCTGTAGGCTAAGTGTAGAATGGTTTGTCTCAAGGGGTTATATGAAGTTGCCATTTGGAAGTGTAGGTGGAGGGATGAACTTTGAAATGGTGCTATGGGATTTTGTGTGAGCCAAAGAGATGAAAATCCCACACCACAATTTTTGGACAGCCCCCATACACCTTGTAGTGGCCGGCCATGATCAAGCGGGAGAGAGAAAAAACAAGGGGTGGAAAGCAATAATGCAAGCAAGAGAAAAGGGTGATGATGAGGAATAATCATCACCACAAAGTCTCACTCCAAAACCCATCACTCAACCCATCATAGCAAGCAATGATGAACAAAAGAAAGTCAATGGAAGCTAGAACCATCATGAAGCAACCATTTACAAAAAGCACCCTCCACTTTGCTAATTTGCACATTTGCAAATAAGACCCTCCCATCAATTTTCAGCCAAGAAAAGAAACAAAGGAAAATGACCGAAACGGAATGCAAACTGGCAACTTCAGAAAAACGATCCCGTAATAAATTACATAAAAACCCCGCTACTGTATATACATACCCGCATTTGTATTCCGACCGAATATAGATGCAATGAGACAAAATCTACACTGTACAATACTAGGATCCGACTCAAACCAAAGCCCGCTAGTATTATCCGTCCGATCATGATCCGTGCAATACCGCACGTATATGATCGAACCCTGCCATATATCCATACGGCCTCTACAGCGTTTCGCCCGAAACTTGAGAAACTATCTGTGGGGGACTCTAAAGACTCGTCAATACTTTGGCTGTGGATTTAACCACTAGCACATCAGAGGTATTAGCCATACGTAACGGGCTACCAGGTATTGACCAAAAGGGACGTCGATAAGCGAACTCATCCTGACACCCTACTGAGCCTGTCAGTGACAATATCCGTACAGTCCGGTCCGTTCGTCTATGAACATCGCATGGCGGGCCTAGGGGGTTGGTAAAAGTCAGACCCCCAAAAGCGGTATAAGTCGTGTCGGAGTGTAGCTCAGAACACCCTGAGATAGTACTAGAATACCTACCAGTAAATCTCCTGCCTTGGCCAAGGACTTCGTGTAATGGCTCTCCTAGACACAGCATGACCTCACCCCCAATACCGGGAGAGACGAACCCCTGCAGATCCGCTCACTGCCTCCATGTGGCTCGGGACTGTACCCAACTAAAACATGTTTGCACGACTCATTTGAGCTGTGGTAGGGTAGTAATCAAAGTACAGTGGGAACTCACACGAGACAAATGACGATCTCAGATCGATGAACTAACCTGTACACATGTCACCAGGGAACTGCTATCTGACGTCAGGTATAATACCAACTAGCATGTTCCCGGCGAGTCCTGTCCGGTGTACTCATAACCCAATGAGCACCTGTATATATCTTAGGTGAACCAACTGACACCAGTGGCTTGTGAGACCGGCCACCGCCCCTCGTCGGGGTCTCGACTGTATACACTAGTCTACTCTTGAGTATCGATGCCCTGTCTCGAAACTCCCACAACTAGGGACCTTTTAAGGATGTGCTTATAGACCCCAGCTCCCATGTATATGATTGCCATCATACTGCTGGCAGTCAAGCAAGAATCCTAGGGGCTCTATCAACATGCAATAGTGATCAGTAATGTCACCTAAAGCAGCACACGATGATAAAGATAAACCAGATAGCATACTATCATCTGTAGTAAGGCTGTCCTACCGGTATAGGTCCTCCCACAATCATTGCAATCACGTGCCTGTGATCCAATAATTGACTCTGAGGGCACTATATCCAACAATCTCCCACATGCACTCAAGGCTAATTATTGCGATGTCGCATACTCACAGCCCATGTGATACCGAACACCCAACTTCTCTACTAATCAGTCTCACAAAGCTCGTTTGCGAAACCATTGCGTTCGAGGAATAGCCTCAGTGAGTGGATCTGCCCTGATGTTTCTTTCTATGTCTCTCTTTATCTCAAGTTCATGGAGAAAGTCATCTCCCGAAATGAGCAATACCTGTGTTAAAATATGTTTGGATGTCTGATGGAACCTAGTTCATAAATGAACTCCAAATCCAAACTTCTTAGACTGTATCGTCAACTGAAACCAATCAGTATCCTGCGCCATACCTCTCTTAGTATCCGCCTGGACCACCTGTCCAATATACTGCCCCTCGTCAAAGGGAAAACTATAACTCTGACAGTCACTCTGTCATCCATGTCACCTTAGAAGCCTGGAATGATAACTGTCTTCCGAATGAGGCTGTCGTTATCATATCCCTAGAACATCCACTTATGTTCTAAAACTGCTTCCGATCATTTCTCCAGGATTGGATTAATATCAACTTATTACATCTGGTGCAAAAACAATATATGGTGTGGTACTTGACATCTCATGATTGACTTAATTGCCTAAGCAAGTGATCTGCCAATCATGTACATCCCTCTCCCCTTTAGTCTGTAAGACACCTTTAGAGAGGGTGACTCCACCACCTGCAGGTACACTACCGTACCAGGAGTCGTCCATTCTAAAACACCTTTAGAATGTTGTCTAAGTACCCAGATTGGGAAACCACCCAAATCTAGATCTAAAACCATAGATCCAGTAACCAGAATGTCTGATATAATATCCAAGTCCCATGTGGAGAAACTACTGTGTGACAACCAAAGTATAACCGATCGTAGTATAGGAACTTCACTTCCTACTCTGTGTATGTCACCCAAATACCAGGACATCACACCCTATTATCTTCTTAACAGATCCATCCCCTATTCTGATGAAGTTAATCCTATGACTATCACATCAGAAATAAATGATCTATCTCCGCTATATCTGCTTTAGTCTATAAATAGACATAAGCTACTTGTCCACTATACTTCCGCTGCTCCCACTGACTACGACAACCCTCTGGCAGAATAATATACACGTACACTTCTAAAGCTAGTTTAGAACGACGCTATATTCATCCTCCTGCCGGGTCTCATAGTCTGGAACAACAGTAGTGTCAAGTCCCCACTTAGCTTCCGCTGCTCCCACTGACCACGACAACCCTCTGGCAGAGTCATATAAATGTACACTTCTAAAGCTAGTTTAGAACGACGCTATATTCATCCTCCTGCCGGGTCTTACAGTCTGGAACAACAGCAATGGAAAGTCTGGATAAACAAGAACCTCCCTGTCACCGTCTTTGAGGCTACCGGAGTACCTCTCGGGTGCCTGAGGTTATCCATCATGTCTGCGGAGTGGCCAATGGAATGTCAGATCAGATTGAATCTTTAGGTTCTTATCAAATTTTCAGTAATCGTTTGCGGTTCTGGAATCACTTCTAGTTCTACCATACTCCCACTACTGTTTTCTGAAAATGTCCATTTCTTTTAAAACTGTGGCGAGTCAAGAGCAATATCACTATTGATCTTCCAGATGGTAGAGAGTCAACCCTCATCATAGCCCGGGTCAACCCACAAACAGCCATTACAGAAACATGCCTTGAGTTATCCAGTGTCTAGTTTTAAGTATAAGCTGGACAACTCTCCGTACCTTAACAATGTCAAGATATGAACTGTTCTATATCCAATACAGAAACAGTGACACTAATTTAATTGAACCAGATTCAAATCATGCAGCTGTCTCCAGTGCATGTCTACTAAATGGAGAGAGGCCAATCAGCATTACTCAACTTATGAGTACTTCCAATTATGAGTAACCTGAAAGAGAAGCAAGTTCTCTTAATCATTACTATTAACTGAATACCATACACAAGTATCTACATCTTCGATCGCCTTGAAGAATCCCGATACTTGCAACATCTGGTTCTCTACTTTACTCTTATACCTATAACTTCTCAAAACTCAGACCTTGTGTTTCTACGAAACACTTGTCTAAAAACTAGAGAAGTCATAAGTAAACTGAATATAGTACGAGGACCATCCCCTCTGTCCTAATGGACACTGGACAATATACAATACTCTGTACAAGTCCCTTGAGTCTAATAACTCATTCCCTGTGTGTCGTAGGTTGAAAACTGTACTTATGGTTAAGAAGAATTACACCGATGTTTAATGCTCCTTACCTAATCATCCACTGATATAGGTAAATGTCATGGATATAATTTCAAAAAGTTATATCTCACTCTATGAAAATAGACGTACAGATATATCAATTTAAAATTGGTGCATAACAACGGATATTCAAAACCAAATATCCGCCGTCCGGCAAACAGCCCAGGTGACTTCCTCAAATATCACCAATTACAACGAATCCTGATATAATGAGGATGATCACCTAATTCCCAATAACTTACTCCCACTCATCATCTATAAAACCATACAGATGTGAGAATCATACGTGGTAAATACATACCTTGGAGCAAGTGTCTAATTGGGAAATCAGTTTTCATTTAACAGTACACAGTGAAACTGAAACATTGAAATGTTTCGTAGGGGTATCCGGGTATTCATAGTAATGCCTCTTCCATTATCCAGATTCACAACTGTAACCGTATATTTCTTTGCCATCTCTCCAAATCCCTTCATATGTCTTTAGTCATTACCTTCTGTACACCCTCTTAGGCTAAATGGTTTTCTTCCTTCTCTACCTTTCGGCACCAGCCTATGGTTTGGAAGAAGACTATCCAATAAGCATAATGGGTGTACTGTCCTAAACCTAGGAGCACTCGCAATGCGAGAGAAGGTGAAGATAAAGACAACCGAATAAACCTTATTCCTATTTCTCCTGAATCAGAATCCATCCCCGAACTGGAACAAGTTCCTTTCGAGTTCGTATATAACCATACGATGGAGTATCCAAATAACTGTGGATCTTCGTAGTGATACGGAGTGTTCTGGAGAAATACAAAGGTGAAGTAGGAGTGGTAATGAAATACTTGGTTTGGTCGTGAATAGCAGTCGGAGTTTACTTTGCCCTTCTTCTAATCCCTTTATTTGTCTTTACTAAATACCTTCTGTACACCATCGTTAGGCTAATTGGTTTTCTTCATTCTCTACCGTTCGGCACCAGCCTATGGTTTGGAAGAAGACTATCCAATTTGCGTAATAGGTGTACTATCCTCTAATCCAAGGAGCACTCACAACTTGAGAGAAGGTAAAAGGAAAAAACAACTGAATAGTCCTATTCTTTTTCTCCAGAACCAGAAACCATCCTCGAATCTGGAATAAGTTCCTTCGAGTTCGTATATAACCATACGATGGTTTTATCCAATGGAAGTGGACGTTCGTAGTAATACGGAGCGTTCTGGAGAAAAGGGTAAAAGAAGGAGTGGCAATGAGGTATGCAACTCTGACAATCCAAAAGCCAGTGTTATAAGAAGGTTCGGTTAATTTTGGTCACTGAGTCTTAGTCAAGGGTCGGGCCATGGTCGCTGCCAAAGAGAGAGAGAAAAGAAACACTCAGCGTGCACTCTAACCTAGATCAGAATGGTTATCAATTTATCTAATCAGGAAACTTCCCACTGTAACCTCAAATTCTCCTCCAAACCTGAAAGAAGAATTAGTCGGGATCACCCGAGGAGTAAACCAACTCATCGGTGGGAATCGGGATCCAACTATCATCGCATGATAACGTGACGGAATCCACTCATGTTATCACACTCCAGAAGGTATGCGCATGCCTGGCAAGTTTCAGTTCTTTTAGAAACTCCCGATGTGATTTTTACCCCATGCTCTTATGACCTTGACGTAGGCCAACATATCATAAGTCACATGTCAAGTTCTATCCGTCATTAACCAGGTTAATTTGAACCCACCCGTACATACCCTTGGCGTAGGCCAAAATAGTAGTACGACTGTCCCAAACTAACGCATCTATCTATACAACAGAAAAGTAACAAATAGCTACCATACACCATACCTTGACGTAAGCCAACATACATAGCATGAATACTAAGTGCTACCTTTCTAAAATGACGGAGGGCTACGAATGATTTTTGGCAAAAAACCTTTAACGTAATGAACTTGATATCGTTGAAGGAACCGGATAGCTTTTATAAAAATATAGTAACGAAAACCTTTGCTTAAGAGGTCACTCCCGGTGAAGGAATGTCGGCTCTTTCCCCGTAGAATGAGGTGCAGGATATTCCAACTGAATACCACGATGCAAAGCAAAAGTAATCGACTATAGTGAAGTTATTGCCTTGACGCAAACTTCTGTCCAAGGGGTCACTCCCGGTGAAGGGATCTCGGCCCTTACCTCGTCGACTGAGGTGCTGGATATTCATAACCGAATACCACTGTGCAAAACAAAAGAAAACGTCCTTGCAATAACAGCTTTTTGAAAAATGTTCCAACAACATCAGAATAGGTTTTAGCTTGCATTGATCCGAATCAATGCAGTCCCATCAATTGATCACACCAATAAAGAACGAAAATAATGATGTACGTATATGCCATCCACATTCGCCACTGGGTCCCGTCATTACCCGTTAGATTACTTAACTAACGACAGAGCGGGGACTGGACTAGCGCGGATGCAAAACATATACAATATCTACTGGTATATATATAATATTCGCTCAAGACGTGATAAAATGCAACATCACAGAAATATAATAAGTATCACAGAACAATACAGATATCTGGGATCCCCGGGTTTCATAGAGCCGCTACTGAAACCCGACGTTCCCCTGGTCGTGTGGATAGCCTGTGCAATGAAATCCTAGACCCCTACGGGCGTGGTAAGTTACCCGCCAAAACCTGAAGCGAGGCAGCCCCCTTCAACAACGTGAATGGACCACCCAGCACTTCACGGAATCCGGTAACTTGGGCACCCCTCCTTAGGTCAACCTGTACCCCCTACGAGTGCGGCGAATAGCCCGCCAATTCTACAGTGAAGCCCCCTACGTCTCAACACCATGAGATGCGGGTCCGTTGCCCTCTAGAACCCGGCTATTCGTGCACCCCACCGTGGGGTAATCCTAGTACAGAAAGTAAAATATATATACAACGGGTATATCGACCTCAGCCCGGTCGTGCCCCAAAAGAATAATATACAAGCAGGCAGTGACGGCAGTCCACATGTCGGACGCTCGCCTCGCAATATCAAATGTACATATACAACCAAACTGTACTAACATTGCATCCAGGCTATCCACCACGACAAATCCGCAACATCACAGCACAACACAAAACATCAACGTGAATGTCACGTTCGCAAATCCGTCTAAAAGGGCTATAGCAGTTAGACAGGATCTACCGATCAAATGACATTCACGGTCGCAGATATAATGTAAATACTGTGAACTAGGATGTTTAAAATTTTCGATCGACTAAATTTTCCAAAGTGGGCCCTAAGCACAACTGTAGCACTCAAAATAAATCTGGGCCCAAACAAAATATACCAAAAATCCCAATTTCAACTCAGAAAGCCACTGTAGAAATTTGGTACGGCGTTGACCTTTTTCCGCCGCGGAACCGCGGCCAGAACAGGGGTTTGGCCGCGTTTCCGTGGTCGTACTGTAGCATCACCTAACCAAATTTTTACAGAATGCTTAAAAACACCTGCACGAATTTCTGCAACACTCAAAATAATTTTTCGAGCACAAAAAATTTTGACAGAAAACTGGACTTGAAAATGGGTTTTTTGGAAAATCCGTTCGATCGAACTTGTAAACACGTTAGAACAAGCTAGACTAGGTTAATGGCGTGGCTCTGATACCAATATAAGTGCACGGTAGCGTCCCGGTCGTCTGTCCGAGGCCAAAATGCGGAAAACAAAAACTTTTCTTTGAACAAGAAACCGGCGCTACCGCGGACTGTTAACCCGGATCGGGCCATTAACTTAATACTAGCTAACTAGAGAATGGGTAGAAAGCTATACCGAGCGATCCGTGTCCTTCGGTCTTCGGCCTCCATCCCGATCTCCTCGCGGAATCTCCGGTCTTCATCTCCTCGTCGGAAAGGGCACCACATCGCCGGGTTCTTTTATGGGCTCCCACCTCTAGACCGAGGCAACTCGGGCACGAAGTTGGCGAGCCGACGTGTCCAAGAATGCTGTAGGCTAAGTGTAGAATGGTTTGTCTCAAGGGGTTATGTGAAGTTGCCATTTGGAAGTGTAGGTAGAGGGATGAACTTTGAAATGGTGCTATGGGATTTTGTGTGAGCCAAAGAGATGAAAATCCCACACCACAATTTTTGAACAGCCCCCATACACCTTGTAGTGGCCGGCCATGATCAAGGGGGAGAGAGAAAAAACAAGGGGTGGAAAGCAATAATGCAAGCAAGAGAAAATGGTGATGATGAGGAATAATCACCACCACAAAGTCTCACTCCAAAACCCATCACTCAACCCATCATGGCAAGCAATGATGAACAAAAGAAAGTCAATGGAAGCTAGAACCATCATGAAGCAACCATTTACAAAAGGCACCCTCCACTTTACTAATTTGCACATTTGCAAATAAGCCCCTCCCATCAATTTTCAGCCAAGGAAAGAAACAAAGGAAAATGGCCGAAACGAAATGCAAACTGGCAACTTCAGAAAAACGATCCCGTAATAAATTACAGGAAAACCCCGCGACTGTATATACATACCCACAGTTGTATTCCGACCGAATACAAATGCAATGAGACAAAATCTACACTGTACAATACTAGGATCCGGCTCAAACCAAAGCCCGCTAGTATTATCCTTCCGATCATGATCCGTGCAATACCGCACGTACATGATCGAACGCTGCCATATATCCATACGGCCTCTACAGCGTTTCGCCCGAAACTTGAGAAACTGTCTGTGGGGGGCTCTAAAGACTCGTCAATACTTTGGCTGTGGATTTAACCACTAGCACGTCATAGGTATTAGCCATACGTAACGGGCTATCAGGTATTGACCAAAAGGGACGTCGATGAGCGAACTCATCCTGACACCCTACTGAGCCTGTCAGTGACAATATCCGTACAGTCCGGTCCGTCCGTCTATGAGCATCGCATGGCGGGCCTAGGGGGTTGGTAAAAGTCAGACCCCCAAAAGCGGTATAAGTCATGTCGGAGTGTAGCACAGAACACCCTGAGATATTACTGGAATACCTACCAGTAAATCTCCTGCCTTGGCCAAGGACTTCATGTAATGGCTCTGCTAGACACAGCGCGACCTCACCCCCAATACCGGGAGAGACGAACCCCTGCAGATCCGCTCACTGCCTCAATATGGCTCGGGACTGTACCCAACTAAAACCTGTTTGCACGACTCTTTTGAGCCGTGGTAGGGTAGTAATCAAAGTACAGTGGGAACTCACACAAGACAACTGACGATCTCAGGTCGATGAACTAACATGTACACATGTCACCAGGGAACTGCTATCTGACGTCAGGTATAATACCAACTAGCATGTTCCCGGCGAGTCCTATCCGGTGTACTCTGTTCCCGCCAAAAATCTCTACGCAAAGGAGTCCAAGATATCAAATGGCAGTGATACGCTTAAAGAAATGCGAACCAGTATCTTCCGGCCTATATTTTGATAAACTCCCGAAGGAGGAACTATTAAATTCTGATGGTGTTGGAAGCATCTCGAAAAACCCTTCGATTTGATATATTATGGGCCACATAATTCATCCGGGATCAAAAGTTATGAGGTATCACGTGTCCACACGTGATGGACTTTTAAGAACCCGCTGGAGGAGTTAAAAAATATAATAAAAACTCAGAAAAGACCCCAATGGGGCATCACGTGCTCACATGTGACCATGGGTCACGTGCAGACACGTGATGGGCTCTTAAGACCTCTAAAATAATGAATAGAATTAAATTCTAAAATCTGTTCCCTGATTAAAAATCAGAGGTCACCTCAATGAGGTATCACGTGCTCACACGTGACCAATGGTCATGTGTTGACACGTGATGGTTAAAACTAAAGCGTGAATGAACGCTGAGAAGAGGACTCAATTGGGGGTCACGTGCTCACACGTGACCAAGGGTCACGTGCCAGCACGTGACTGGCTTTGAAAGCCTTACGGTTTAATAGAATTAAAATTCTAAATTTCTCTGAATCTTTCCAAATAGAATTAAAATTCTAAATTTCTCTAAATCTTTCCAAATGGAAAAGGATTATGGGGACCGTTGGATTAAAGATCCAATGGTGATTAAAAACCACCAATTTATGGAAAAATCTTAGACAAGGAAAGATTTCCCTAAATCTCGCCGAAAATAACAAACAGAATATCTTTTGGATTTAAAATCCAACGATGGATAAAATTCACTGAATGATCTAAAGACTCATATTAAATATGAAAACAAATCAAATCTTTCGATGGGAGATTTGTTAAACAAATTGAATCTTTTCCTTCTCCTATAAATAGGAGCTAAGAAGAGAAGAGAGGGGACCTTTTTGGAGAGAAAAACAGAGAGAGGAGAATTTAATTTCTTAAGAGGGAAGAAAAGAAAGGAGAATTTAATTCTTAACAAAGAAAACCCTATGTGAGAAAAGGGAAAAAGATCAACTTCAAAAAGTGAATTTAATTCTCAAAATTTAAGAGTTTAACTCTTCTGCAAATAAAGAACTTAGTTCTTCTTCTGGTTGAAGATCTGTACAGAGCACATCTCCCCATAGAATGAGAATTTAATTCTCATCGGGTCGAGATCCTGCCATGCAGATCCTAAACTTAGAAAGGGAATTGAGTTTTGAGAATTTAATTCTCCCAAACTCACAGGAATTTAATTCCTCTTAAAATGAAACTGGGGTTTAACCCTAATCAAGAATTTAATTCTTTTACATATATGGGAATTTAATTCCTTTAAAAAGAAATTAGGGTTTTGCCATAAATAAGAATTTAATTCTTTCACAATAGGAATTTAATTCCTCCAAAACAAAATTAGGGTTTAACCCTACAGAGAATTTAATTCTTAAAATAAAGGGACTTGAAAGATCTCCATGCACATAAAGAATATTGGTCACGTGATAACACGCGACCCCAATCCGCAGTGATCAGAAAAGAAGGAATAAAACCAGGGTCACGTGTCCCTACGTGACCCCTAGAAAGATCCCCAAAAATAAAAAGGAAGAACCTTTGAGGCAATGCCTCACGTGCTCCCACGTGACTCCCAAAACACAGAAAGAAAAAGCAAAGGAAATGAAAGCTTTGGACGCTCTCACGTGTTATCACGTGACCCCTCAGCAAATGCTTTAACAATTGGCGCACAGATCCCCATCACGTGCCAACACGTGATACTCTAAAATAAAAATGAAAGTGTTTAACACTTAATGGCAGAACGAAGAAAGGAGTTTCGGCCCAATCTCAGGCACCTCACGTGACCCCACGTGACCACCCCTTTTTAGTGTTTAACACTATTTTTAAAGCGCATCACGTGGGGACACGTGATCGTCAAATACCTTCTAGTGTTAACACTATTTCAAAACCAACCTAGCCCAAAATGGCTAAGTTTTTCCAGAGGCAGGATTCCCCTTTGATTGAACTCCAAATATACCCTTGTTTTCCAAACTTGATCATTTTACATGACATTCAAAGTAAACTCCAGAGCCATGATGAATGGTCAGTGCCTAATAAAAGACAAAATGTTGTCAGAACCCCCAAACCTCTGTTTAGCACTGCTGAATGATGAGGGGCTGAACCCAGACAAATGTCTAATGGCCCAAAGAGCCAATATTTCAAACATAATTGGACTTAGCCCAAACTGGCCATAAATTCTCAAATCATCTTGAACTGAGCACATCTGCTCTTTCAACCAACTCATTGGTTCAAGGGTACATCTCTGAACTCCTCTGATATTTGTCGTTGTAATCCTTCAACGTCTTCAGAGAGGTGACGGGTCCCGACAACCACACATTAATACGGACTGTGGGGTCCTTAAACTCATGGACTAATGTGTCCTTAAACTAACAATTGTCCCCAAAACGGGAACAATGGACCACCACGTCCCTAAACTGGAGATGGACCACCACGTCCCTAAACTGGCAATGGACCACCATGTCCTTAAACTGGAACAATAGAGCCCAAATGCTCTTTTGTCGGATCTAAACGATCCCGGTTAAGTTGATCTTAGCCTCAAATATGGCTAACGCATTCTTAAACCTTCAAACAGACTTTAGTCCCAAATTGGACTCTAGATCCCCCAATCAATTTTGGCTCAAGGGTACATCTCTGAACTCCTCTGACATCTGTCGTTGTAATCCTTCAACGTCGTCAGAGAGGTGATGGGTCCCGACGGCCATACATGTAATGGTCTCTATGTCCCTAAACTGGAACAATAGAGCCAATTGCTCTTTTGTCGGATCTAAACGATCCCGTTAAGTTGATCTTAGTCTCAAACTGGACTAACGTATCCTTAACAAACGTTTGAGTTGATCTTAGCCTCAAATATGGCTAACGTATCCTCAAACCAAAACCCCAAACCCAAATCTAAGAAAACACGGATTTGGACTAATCCACGTCCTACGGGCGACGACATAAATTGGTCTCCGTATACAATCCACGGGCAACCACAAACAAAACAAATACCCACGACACGAAGTGAAATTCTGGAGAAGGAGAAAGTTGTTACCGCAATGCGGTAGCGTAATTAACTGCAGGGGCTTGTGCCTGCAGGGAAGAGCGTCCCCACAATCAAAAAAACTCCTCAAGCGAGGGGGAATCTGACGAAATCTGCTACATCGGACGCATCCGTTTAAATTTTCGATACATGGTGCCATAAATCAACTTGGCATCTTCGGAGAGGTGGACGGATAGCACCAATTAGCATTTACCCCGAATTTCAGGTAAGACGCCCATGTCTTGGCCGCCGTTCGGAGGGGAACACACTCATAACCCAATGAGCACCTGTATACATCTTAGGTGAACCAACTGACACCAGTGGCTTGTGAGACCGGCCATCGCCCTCGTCGGGGTCTCGACTGCATACACTAGTCTACTCTGGAGTATCGATGCCCTGTCTCGAAACTCCCATGACTAGGGACCTTTTAAGGATGTGCTTATAGACCCCAGCTCCCACGTATATGATCGCCATCATACTGCTGGCAGTCAAGCAAGAATCCTAGGGGCTCTATCAATGTGCAATAGTGATCAGTAATGTCACCTAAAGCAGTACACGATGTTAAAGATAAATCAGATAGCATACTATCATCTCGAGTAAGACTGTCTTACCAGTATAGGTCCTCCCTCAATCATTGCAATCACGTGTCTGTGATCCAATAATTGACTCTGAGGGCACTATATCCAACATTTTGATCCCCAGCGTTGTGGCAGGGAAGCTGCCCGCTGGGGATAGCCGAGCGAGGGAAGCTCGGGCTCGACTGCCTCTGGGAGGGCTTTTTGATCCCCAGCGTTGTGGCAGGGAAGCTGCCCGCTGGGGATAGCCGAGCGAGGGAACCTCGGGCTCGACTGCCTCTGAGAGGGCTTTTTGCTCCTCGGCATTGCGGTAGGGGAGCTACCCGCTGGGGTCGACCGAGCAGGGTAGCTGCTGGGTTGAATCTTTGACGAGGTGCAGCCCGCCCGTCCAGCTGGGGCTTTTTGATCCCTGGTGTTGCGGCAGGGAAGCTGCCCGCTGGGGATAGCCGAGCGAGAGATCTTCGGGCTCGACTGCCTCTGGGAGGGCTTTCTGATCCATGGCGTTGCGGTAGGGAAGCTACCCCCAGGAATAGCCGAGCGAGGGATCCTTGGGCTCGACTGCCTTTGGGAGGACTTTCTGATCCCTGGCGTTGCGATAGGGAAGCTACCCGCCAAGGATAGCCGAGCGAGGGATCCTCGGGCTCGACTGCCTCTGGGAGGACTTTCTGATCCCTGGCGTTGCGGTAGGGAAGCTACCCTCCAGGGATAGCCGAGCAGGGTAGCTGTTGGGCTGCCTCTTAGTGAGGGCTTAGATCCTTGGGCGAGGTGGCCCTCGAGGCGCCATGGCGAGCCCCCTCTGTACGACCCCGTCAAGGGAGGGGGTGTCAGTCTATTCGGCCGGCGAGGGCGTTGATGACGGTCGCCGGAGGAGGTTCACCCGCGCCTCCGGTGAGGGGGAGGCGGCGGCTGGTATCTGGATCTTCAGGGTGATCGCTTGCCATGGGGATGGAGATCGGAAGGCCAACTTTATTTTTTGTGGAGTTTCGTTTCTCACAGACGGCGCCAACTGATGGAGCTCCTTTTCGGGCCTCCGTCAGATGTTGTCTTCCGTTGATCTCGAGGTGAACTGGGTTGATTGTCCTTCGTTGCGTGTGGGTCTCAATGGGTTTTGAGAGGACAAAGTGGGATGAGAAGGCTGCCACTGTGTACCTGCAAAGAAGTCCCGGGGTGGTTTGGTACCACCGAGGACCATCCGACGCTCAAGTCAGTGACAAGATCCGAGCAGAGTAACGGCGTAAGTGTCAAGAATGTCTTACTTGACCCCTCTGTGATGGGGGTTTATATAGTGGCGGCGGCATGCAGCAGCAGGCGCGAGAATCTTGCCGGCAGTTACGCTCCCGATGTCACGCCCGCGTAAAGAGCCGATCGCCCGTTAATGGGGATCGTGATGGCGTGGAACGTGGGATGTTGCCGGCGGAGAATCTGCGCATGGCGAGATTTGCGGAGCGGCGGTTACGCCTGTGAGTGGTGGAGTTGGTCGGTCGGAAGGACCGAGGAAGATGGTCTCGGCGGGAGAGCTCGGGAACGAGCGAGATGGCCGAGGTATCTTGGTCCTACGGTAGCTCGGAGGCGAGCTGAGAGACCGAGGAGGCCAATTTGCAAGGGCCCTGAGGTGAGCCAGCTTTGTGCTTGTAGGTCGGGCCTGATCGGCCCCTGTGGGCCCTCTCTCCTGAGTTCTGGGACACGTCATCTGCCACGTGTCTTAATCTTGGAGATCGTCAATATTGAGCACCATCAGTCATACCTTTAAATTGCACTAAAAAGTCCCTAACATGCGAAAAATCTTTTTTTTAGGTATTTTCCATTACTCCATTAGAAGGCTAACGGTAGGTATCGTGTTAGGATTTTAAGACATTCACAACCCTACTTCTTTTCCGAGAATTCCTAAGCTTTATGCCAAATTGGTTTTAGGATCAGGGTTTCAATCAAAGATCACTTAAATTGATCTAGAAATCGGCCTATATTTCTTAACTTTATCCAGCAACGAGCTTATTGAATGTCGCCGTCTCTTCAGTTGTAAGTATCGAGTTAGTGCAGCCTCATTTGAACGAAGAGCGATGCTTTAGTTGCGATAAATCCCATTGTTCAACCAAGCGAGGATGCTGTTTTTTTATGAGAAAAAGACTTACCTAAACACCTAGAAGGTAGAAAACGGCTTAAACATAAGTTTCAGTCCCATCTTCCAAACGGGACGTTAAATTTTGATAGAAAACGAATGAGGGTTTTTCTTAGTGCAATTTAAATGTATGAGTTTTTTTTAAGTAAATATGAACCATGGAGAGACTTTTAGTAATTAAGGAAGCATGAGAAAGCATTTTAGTAAAGCACCGTTTTTTAATAGAGAACAAATATAAAACGTTCTTTTACATAAATACCACAACTTTCAGCAATTTTCAGGCAAAGATTTATACATATCTCCATTGGTCCTTTATCAACTACATAAAAGTCCAAGCTTTTCGACACATTCAAAATTACAAATCCACCCCTCCCCTAACTACATATTCCTCCCCGATTCCGTATTGCCGCCACATCCCATAACTCCCGCCGTCGCCGTAACCACCGCCTTCAGCAACCTCAGATCAACAATAAAAACCCTAAAATCCCCACCTTTTCTTTTGACCTCAACTATTATGCTATGCTCGTCCAAGCCTCCACTCTCTCTCTCCTCCCCCCCTCTCTCTCCTCGAAGCCCCTCTCTCTTCTCTTCGAGCCCACCTCCCAATCCCTAGCCCTAACCCTAGCCGACTCTTCCACCCTCCTCTTCTCCTCTCTCTCCCCTCCTTCTCCTCCTCTCGCGATCCCCCCGATCTCGTCCTCATCCTGCTTCCTCCTCTTGAGCCCTAACCCTAACCCTAACTCTAACTCGAGCCTCCCCCTCTTCGTCTCCGCCGCTCCCTCCCCCTCCTCCGCCTCCACCTTCCTCCGCGCCTGGATCCGCCGCTCAAGTTCGAGCCTTTTCGCTCCGGTGGCCCTCGGCTTCAAAAACCGTGTTGGGGGATCGAAGGGGCTTGTGTTGGATTTGAAGCATGGGTTCGGGGTTAGGCTCGAGGGGTCGGTGAACGTGTTGGTGATGCATTCGGTCGCGGAGAGCAGGATATGGGTTTTGGGGGCGAGGGTGATCGGGGATGAGAGGGTGGAGCTGGTGAAGTGCGCGGTGATCGAGTGTACGTTACCGATTTATGAGGTTAGGGTTTCGATGGGGGTTTTGGTTCTTGGAGAGGTTGATGGGGTGAGGGTGTTTCCGTTGAGGGCGATGGTGAAGGGTGGGCAGGGGAAGAAGGTGAAGAAGAGGGAGGTTGATGGTGAGGATAAGAGCCGCGGTAAGTTTGTGAAAGTTTAGATTTTTGTTTTGTTTGCATTGAGTTCTATTAAGTTGTAATTAGGATCTTGTGTTTGTATATGGAAATAGGAGGATGCTTGCAATTAGTTATAGTTCGAAAGTAAAAAGTTTTTGAGATACCCAAATGGCATCTTTTTCCTTATTAAAGACTGCAAAATTGAAGTATTTTGATGTGAGTACCAGAATTGACTTTCCAATTTAGTTGGTTATACGGATTTGAAGTTGATTTTGACAAATTAAGAGATGCATCACTGACTATTTTTGAGAAAACCAAAATCGAGATTTTATACTTTGGAATGATAATGTACATGCTAATATTATGTTTAATTGCTTCAATTTCCATAAGAGAGCCAAATGCTATGAAGGTGAAAATATGATAATGAAAATTATGTCAATTTATGAGTCAACAATCTACTACATTTGCTTTTTAGATAATGAAGTTGATCTTGATATACGGATAGACTTGTGCATATCCAGAAATTATTTCTTTATTTGATGCCTTCTATTATTTGATGGCTATCATACTCTACATCCTAGCTTTAACTGTGGCCTATTCGGTACCATACCATACTATCTCATTTAACATTGATGCAGAATTTAATCTTTAGCATATTAGTTGTTATGCTCCTTTGTTCGCTAGTGTGTTCAATATAATGATCTGTTATCCCAAATTCCGCTGTTGGTTGCTCCATATCCAGGATTACTGGACATGCAATGAGTTAACATTTTGTTGCTGTTTCATTAGTTGAATAGTGGGCCCTTGAAATCTTTATAGTGTTGCACGTACCGTTGCTTAAAATCCTGATTCTCTCTGATGTGAGGAATGCTTCATAACTATTTTCCTTCAAGTACATGGCATGCGAGAAATTACTCTTTTATCTTCTGGACAACCAAGCAGTTTAAAATTTAGAAGCGGCCCTGTTATTCGATAAGTCTTCCCTACGCATTTTTGTTTAGCATCTTTGCTACTGCAACCCTTCTTTCTAAATAATTCTTGAACCTATAAAATTCATCCTAAAGTCAATAGATCCTTTTGCAAACTACTGGATGTAATGATGCATGCGATTATGTTTAGCATGTCCCTAATCATACACTTGCAGGTAAGCTCAGAACTCTGAAACTACGTCAGGATTCGAGTGATTTAAACTCGTTTTTTGTGATGATGACGAAAAGTGGTGAGGTCCATGGTTTTGGTAGTAACAAGGCACCATTAAAGGCAGTTTCCATTCGTGCTTTGTCCCTGAAAAAGCTTGTAATCTTGGATTCTGTTGGAGATCTTTACGTGTTGAGCCTGCAAAATACTGCTCATTCTTCAATAGCATCCATAGCTGGTCAAATAAACCGTTTGGATGTTACAATGAAAGTGGAACTATTGGCAATTCATCCTGACATGTCTTCAAGTATGCTTTAAGTTTCTCTTTATGCCAAATGTGTTTGTTGTTGGTGCCGGTGTCATTTTGAATACTTATGTCTATTGTTTCATAGAATTGCAGGTTTTGTGGTTATCAGATGGAACTCATACTGTGCATGTTACATCAGTGGGTGACATGGAGCATCCTTTGAGGGAGACTGATGAGGATGGAACCAGTGATAAGGAAATGCTGATCTCAGGTCTTACAAAATTGAGTTATGTTTGTTTGAATATGTTGAAACTGGTAGATTAGTGGTTTATGTTTTTATCATTGTGGGCTTATTTGTCCTCTCGATTATGGAATAATGAGCATCTGTCAAAAGAAAATGTTTTCTTTCTGGTGTGGGACGTTGCAAGTTTGCAACATTTGGATTAGCATAGTTGAAGGTGTGAATGAGCCTTTATAAGTGTTTTTTTAAAAATAAAAATAATGCCTGAGGTGCTCATGGCCATTAGGTGTACACTTCAACATATGAGGCACAAATGTATTTGTCTCTTAAAGCCAATTAAAAATATATAGTTGGAAAAAGAACTAAAGAATTGAAAGAAAAGAGTTAGATGCCAAATAGCTAATCTAAACATAATTTTGGTCATTGCATTTTAAAGTTCATTACCCTTCAGTCCTGTCTTGTTAGGTGATTCTAATGCTTTTACGATTAAAGTATGGGTTTGAATATGGCTTGATGTATTTCTGTTGTGGCAACTGCTGTACATGATTACATGAGATTAAACTGCATGTGAAAATTAGATAGTTTTCCTAACCTGCCAATTGTCCTTTCATGATCATTGGAAGCCATTGAGTTTTTATTCTTTGGCAATGAATTTTACAACAACACAAAAAGGTTTGGTCTGTTTGCAGCCAGTCATTACACTTAAAGCATCTTCCTTATGGGTTGCTTACATAGATGACCCAATTCTTATGAGGAAAAGGTTTAGACGATGAGCATATGACTATTGTTTTAATCATAGAACAAATCTATAGAAATGCTCTGTCCAAATTTTGGATTTTGTAGTTAGTATTTTCCCCTTGTTGATTGATTCATCCCCAGTAAATGAGTTATGTGATTGTTATCAAAATCCCTTCTCATTCACCGACTCTTCCATTTCATTCCCCATGTAGCTAATCAAGTAATCTTTACTAGTGAGAAGGTTCAGGACATTGTTCCTCTTTCTGCAAATGGAATTCTCATACTCGGTCAAGGTAAACAATTGTAACCATGATACATGTACCAAATTTTTTTCACCATAGCGCCAGAACTCAATTTTTCCATACATTTTCTTACACATTTTAGCCTCTTACATTTCATTTTATCATTGATGCAATCATTGTTATGCAGAAAGCGTATCTGAATATTCTATTGATTGAAGCTAACAGGTGGTAGGATCTTATGCGGCAATACGTTTCAGTACGCTATGCCTACTTTTCATTCCCGTAGTAAATATAGAAACTTTGAAGTGTTATATCAAAATGCTGCATTCCTATTTACTGCATTAATGTTTTTTCAGAAGTGATTGGAACTTAAATTGGCTTGCATTCCATGCTGTTGCTGTTTTGAACAGGTTGCGTTGAACACAGGGTAAGCCGTTTTAAATTTGTTATGTTCTCTCTTCTACATACTGAATCACTTATTTCCTCCTTGTTCTTCTGGCTTAAACCAGTGTTAAATGAGAGCTAACTGTTTTCATTTTGGCGCCAAATTTTAGTTCTTAGGTGCGGTATTGTCCATTGGGAGGTTCAATCAACTAACCTGTCATTAAGTCATGAACTGCTTTTGTCTTCCATTTTCAGTAGGGATCAAGTTCATGACTTCAGAAAGTATCAGTTAGAGAGTTCCATGGTATGCAGCTCATTTTCCCATTATTCATTATATACTGCATTTGCTATACAATTTTGAAATAGTATAAAGAGTCTTAATGTTTAATGGCTATATTATATATATGAAATTTTGACTCGTAATTTTGCTGGCATTTATGTGTTGAACACCAACTACATTGATGTATGGATAGATAATACTAGACAACCCTTGAACTTTGCTTGCAAATCAATTTTGTACTTCCACTGTGAAACTGTCAAGAAGAAGAAGAAGAAGAGGAGAAGAAAATCTAATTAGAGTCTGGTAGTTAAAATAAAGAAGTTACAAATGCAAAAAAGAAGAAAAGAAAAGATAAAATTTGAGTTTTACTGGTTATCAGAATATTCAAAACGGATATACAAACAAGACAAGAAAATAAGAACCAGGAAGCGATTGCATTTGTGGGAAGCTAAATGTGGTGTCAAAATAAGATGATTGTAAATTGTATAAAGCTGCTTTGTGCATTTACAAGGGAGAATGATGGGTTTGTAGCCTTCTGATATCAAATATTGGAGATATGTATCCTGAGGACCAAAAAAAAAAGGAAAAGGAAAAAGAAAAAGAATTGGGATTAGAAAGGTATTATTGCCTTGCTCATAAGATTCGGTAAACCCCTTGCTAACACTGATGATATGGAACATTCTTAAAAAAGAATCTCGCATCACTTGTGGTTTAGTATCCTTGCAATACCCTCCGAATATTCTTATTCAATATTAGGAAAAGCTAAATCACAGTAGAAAGTTAGTAGTTCTGAAAAATACTTCTCATATTTGTATAGAGCTTAACGAGGGGCAATTGTGAGAAAGCAACCACAAATATTGGAAGAATAGCAAGTGGCTGGGCGAACTGGAAACTCTAATTCCTAAACTACGCAGTAAATTACATTAGGATTTTTAGCCAATTCAAGGGATGAAAAAGTACAAGGGAAATATTGTGTACTGGACCGGAGGCTCAACATTATGAATCCATTCAAGGGTTGTAAAAGTAGTGTAAAATGGTGTTTTGGACCAAATATTACTAATATTATGCTAAATTCAACCTGCATTAAGCATTAGATTAGATAGTTAGATCCTAGTCATTGTTAACAGGCAGATTTTGATTACTTTTGCCCTTCGCAGAACATTTGCAGGTCAATTTGATATTTTGATTGTGGATGCTCCATGCAACATTACCTGCAAAGACGTTTTCATCAGTTGGTTTCGAGGAGCTGTATTGATGGTCAACAGTTGAGGTTGGGCAAAATGCATCCTATGCCGCAAGGTCGAATTCTGCTATAGAAACTCAGGACGCTTGACGGTTGTATCCATCTTCATCTAATCTGATGCCATATATAATGTTTCTTGTGTAACATCATATGTGAACAAGGGGTCTTCTAATTCAATTTACAAGCAGATCCAGCTTGTCTTGTAGGAAGTAAGGATGAGCTGTGACACCTTTTTTAGTTTATTGAGACCTACCCTTTTTTTTGGGCCATGTTGAAATGGATTATTATTGCACACGCATGGATGGACGTGTGCACATCTTGAAATATGAATCTATCTATATGTGAAGTGCAGTTTTTTGAGCTTTAAGTTCAGCAGTTCATTTAGCACTACATGCATGCTATAGTGTTTGGAACTCACAACTCTGGCATATTTTTTTTTCATGGCCCTGGGCAATATATAAACTGAAACACCAATATCCCAATAGAAGGTGGTCAATGTACAGGACATGAAAACTCCTCTTACAAAAGCATTCCAGCGGAACCTACTAGCTACTCCAAAATACAGAACATCAAGACTAGAAAATACAGGATTTGAAATATTAGAATCCCCGGGAAGTGAAAAAGAAACCGGAGCTCGATACAATGTGACCTGTATAAGACTCCTAGAGTCTGTCGATATCCATTCCAAGTGTTCCGATGGATGGCGGTAAGATAGAATAGGACATCTGCGGGAGAGGGCACAGCTCCGGTGATCTCCGTGATGAGGACAATGTCGTCCTCCGACAATGTATCTAGGTCAGCCTGCTCGTCGACGCCACCCACAGCGGGCACCTCCACAGCGACCTCCCCCACAGCGGGCGCCTCCACCGCAACTCCTATCATCCCCTCCTCGTTGTCGGCGGATCCCTCAACAGCGCCGACCTCCTCCTCCTCGACGGCGGAGCCCTCAACAGAGCCGCCCACCTCCTCGTCGTTGGCGGAGCCCTCAACAGCAATGACCTCATCCTTGTCGACAGTGGAGCCCTCAACAGATCCTACCCCCTCCTCGTAGACAGCGGAGCCCTCAACAGAGCCGATCCCCTCCTCGTCGACTGTGGAGCCTTCAACAGAGCCGATCCCCTCCTCGTCGACGACGCCCTCGTCCTCCACCGCAACTCCAATAATCCTGTCATTCAGCTGCCCCGAAGCGGGAGCCTCCACCGCTACTCCAATCATACCCTCATCATGCTCTCCCAATGGGCGCGCCTCGACCGCAACTCCGACAATCCCCTCATCAAGCTGTCTTAGCTTGAAATAGTAAATGACAAAGCCATCATGCTCCAGCTCCAAACGTACCTAGTTCAAAAAACAGAGAAACAAAGGAACCAAAATGATGATTAAAACACAGTTCCAAGTTTAATGTGCATATAATTAATGGCTAGTTACAGTAAATTTTCCTAGAAATTAGAAGAAAATACTTTCAGTTTAGTGAAAACACTGAATTGTACCAAATATTTGCATTAAAAAATTCAAAGAAAGAATTTAAAAATAAAATTAAAAAAACCCAGCAGATTTCCATTTCTCCACTGCATTGATCACCGTTCTCTTCATGGCGCCAACAATGGAAGAACAAACTTGTATCTTATGCAGGCAGAATCATACTCTCCACTTCATTAATCACACTCTCTTGCTTACATCATTAAAAAAGCTTGAAAACTTGAAGTGGGGAATTCTTTGTGGGAAAAAAATAAATGAAGAATAAGTACACTAAATCTGGTACTCTTGTGGCTCCTAAAAGTTCATCAGCTAGAAAATTTTCAATTTGTTTCCTACAATCGAAAGAAACTCCAAATGGTTGATTGGTGAAGGAAATGTGGATTTCTGGGAGAGCATCTGGCATGAAGACACTCCTTTAAAAAAATTTGCAAATGAGACTATTGAATCTCCTCTTATCAATAATGCAGGCTAATTGTGATGTATGACCACATCTTGTGTCTCTCCATGGATTTAGATCCATTGAAGGATCAACACAAATACAGTGTAAGCAAATATGTAACTAGTGGCCTACACTAGGATCTTGCAAACCTTAGCGGGGTAGAAAATCTCCCTTATCGATTGGTGGATCTATGATCTTTGGTGCTTGTCCTGTTCTTCTTTCCTCTTCACGATGGTCGACGAGAGACGATCACAATATTCTGCTTTTTTACTTGGAGAGCTTTATCTGATGCTCTGCCAGTGGATTCTTTAATTCAAAAGTTGGGGATTATGCTGCCAAGCAAGCGTATTTGCTGAGAAAATTCATTTGGGGAAGATTTGGTTCATTTGTTCATCAATAGTGATTTGGCCAAAGGGGTGGTGGTTATGGAAACAAGCTTTAGAAGCATTTGAGTTCACTATCACTTCTTGTGCATAGTGCTCAATCACATATTGTTTTGAGCTCTTCGAAGTGAAGTATCTAGCTCTTATGTTGTCAACAAGCTTCCATCTCAGTTACTCAAAGTTGGTCGCTCTAGATCTATCCTTGATTCCTAGTCTAAGAATTGCCTAATCTTGATAGCTTACCTGCTAATACTTTGGTTCTCTCTATGTAGTTATCTATGTTTTTAGCTGTTATCTGCAGGTTTGTTCTTTGTATTTTCTTTTTCGAGTAAGGAGTACTCCTCCTCCTCCTCCTTTGTAATTCTTTGTGCCAGTTTTTAATGAAGTCCATCCATGGTTATTTCTAGGAAAAAACAGAAAAAAGAAATGATGCATATGACTCTAAAACCATATATAAGACTGCTAAGGAAGAGCTTCAGCATCTCGTCAGAATGTGCTGATGGAAGTAAGATAGAATACCGACTCTGTAGCCGACGGCGCAGCTACAGTAAGCTTTGGAACGCTGAGTGATGTACACATCCAACAATGCATTCGGATCAATTTGCTCTGGTCCCTCCTGATTTCCCCCGCCCACGCCACCCTCATCCATGGCCACGATACCTTCCTTGACCACGGCTCCGCCACTGCCATGACCCCACCTAACACAAGATGTGGCACTGACCGGCGGCGGGTGGGCAGACGGTCGGCGACGAGGCTGGCCAGTGGCAGACTGTCATAGTGTTTCTTGTATTAGGGAGGAATATTTTGTGGTAATTTAGGATAGACACATGTTTTGGAGGAATATGATTCCCATGAATTGTGGTTTTTTTTTATTACAACCGTAATCATAAACTCCTGATAATGGTTCTTACACCTAAACAATATGGAAAAATTTATGAGAATATAGGATTACCATATAAATTATTTTATACCAATCGAGCATGGATAATATATTTCTTAGTCTCTCCATCTATGTCCTAAGGTGTTTGTTGAATCGAAATTTACACTTCAAAGTCGAAATAAAAAATCAAAAGTCAAAGTTAAAAGTCAAAGTCAAAATGTCAAAACCAACGCACAAACAAATGGACCCAAGTCCAATCAATCCGGGTCCAAGACCAAGCAAATGGGCTCACGCCCAAATCGCCTCAAGCCCAAATGAAGCCGGCCGGCCATTGAAGAAGAAAGAGAAAGGAGTGGGAAAATGTAATAAATAAATTTTGTATGCAAATAAGTGAGAAGATATAATACACACGGGCAAAAGGCCAAATTATTGTAAGCCGGATCAATTTCCCCTTTCATGAGCTCCCTGATTTGTCAAAAAATATTATGTTTACCGTAATCAGAAACGGCGTCGCTTTGCAGCTAGCCGGTGAATACGGGTCGATCCACAGAGATGTGTAATTTCGTTAATGTGTTTTTACGAGTTGATTCCAAATGTTGTTTTGGTTGGTTTATTAAATCTATAAAAACCTAGATCTATCAATAAACTAACTTAATCTAAATTAAAATCTTGCTAGGATTAGGCTTAGGGGAAGTTTGGAGATTAAAGGTTTCCTCACCGCTTTCAATGCCTTATTTTTGATCTATTAGATGTTACGGTAATTATCAATAAAGTGGATTAGAATCTTTTGGAAAGATATTTCTTCCTCTAGATTCTTATCCTTCCTTTATCGATAATTACCCTAACCTCCATGGAAAACGCGCGCAACCGGCCCTTTATACTACGGTTCATCGTTACCTCGAGGGGTAGGATGCCGTAAGGAGCGGTTGTGTGCGCATGCATGGAGTTCTAATTCTTAGGTGTGTGATGGCATGAAAGGGGTGAGAGATCTCATCTCTCAAACCTTTCCCTAAGTCTAACTCTAACAAGCGAGGAGATTACTCGCTCATTAGGGGATGAAAAGACATACTAATTAAAAGAATTAAAACAAAGAAATAAAATTAACTTACTAATTTGATGGCTCCCTCCAAGCAATACAGAACAGATCTGAATAAACTCCCAACAATTCTGAATTTTATTGATTGAAAAGAGACATGAGTTTTACAGATCTGAGATTACAATTTATAGGAAAACATGAAAACTAGGGTTACAGACTCTCGCACATGTGAAATTACAGATTTGCCCACGGAAAATCCCAACACCCACACCGACGCACCGGCAGAAGAAAAATCCACCGACGTGCGCACTTAATGGCCACGGAACCGCGGCAATGATGGGCCTTGGGCCGCGGTTCCGCGGCCTTTTGGTGAGCTCAGCTCACCAAATTTTCTGGTCTTCATGCTGGGTATTTGGGCTTGTTTATTCTTCTCTATTTTTCTCTGTTTGGCTTCTTGGTCTTTTTCAGATCTTCAGTGAAAGCTTGTAAGGATCTTTTGATCGTTCACTTTGACATTTCAGACTGCATTACCTTATACAATTGTAAATTGTTCTTCGTGACTAGGATCCATCTACTTGTTGGTCAAAAGTCTCTCTTTCGTATCATCCTCTGTCTTTTCTCACTGTCTTCGCTCCAAGAGCCTGTATCCTGTAATATGCAACAAACGTGCATCAAGAGTACCTGTTTATTTATAAAATGGATAAGAATAGGGGAATGAAAAACGCAATATTATGATCTGAACACTTCCCAACACACTCAAAACACTTTTTCCCTTCAATTTTTTTTTTCTAACGGGATGTTGTCTCGCACCCTGCAAACCCTGCGAGGTTCCTGATATGTTCAAGACACCCTCAAAATTGTTTTCAAAACACAACACACGCAAATTGCATACTGAGTTCGCATGACCTATTCGATCGTTTAATCGAGGTTCTCTCGCCTCAAAGCAAGAGTTAGTTAACGGCAGTTTTGTCCGTGGTTGCCGGAGATTAGAATCCTCACGATCAATAAACTCTCGTTTATCGTAGACAGGATGAATTTGTACACGATTAACAAGCGAGGGCGTCATATCTCAACACTCCACAGTATTCATATACATAAATGGCAAATGCATGTCTTCACAATATAATTGTTTACTTGGATAGTAGAAAGAGTAGTACAAGAATACTAGAAAAACACAACAGCGTGCCTATGGGTCAGGGCGGCAAAAAAACACACACAAAAGGGACCGTGTTTGCTGAGGAGCTAAACCCACCGTAAATTTTTTTCAAGCACCAATTTTGGTTGGGACCTAACCCTCCCCCGCGCCCGATTTTGGTTAGGGAGCTAAACCCACCATAAAATTTAGACAATTTTCAGTTTAGCATTTAACAAGTAAAGATTTGAAAAGAAATTCTACAATGTGCCAATTCTATATGCACCATCATGAGAGAGAGAATGATATAAGCACACGGACCCCATCAAGCTGTCCAAGATTATTTATCTCTTTTTCTTTCTTGTCTAGATGTATTGTATATTTATACCCGGTGTTTGGAATAATTTATCAAAATAAAGCTTGAGAAATCATTTGTGGTCCATTGAAAGTCCAAGCTTTACTTGAATTTGACAAATGAAGAGAAAAAGAGATAAATAATCTCCTTTGTGGCTTTCAATGGCCCATCAACCTCCGATAAGAAACCCCAAAAATCCGACCTTTATAATCACAACTATTATGCTTCTCTTCTTCGAGCCTATCTCCCAACCCCTAGCCCTAACCCTAGCCGACTCCTCGACCGTCTCTCTCTCTCTCTCTCTCTCTCTGTCCCTCCCCCCAATCGCGTCCTCAGCCTGCTTCCTCCTCGTAAACCCTAGCCATAACCCTAACTCGAGCCAACCCCTCTTCGTCTCCGCCGCCCCTCCCCCCTCCTCCTCCTCCTCCACCGTTCTCTGCGCCTGGATCCGCCGCTCAAGATGGAGCTTTTTGTCACCGGTGACCCTCGGCTTCAAAAACCGTGTCGGGGGCTCGAAGGGGCTCGTGATAGATTTCAAGCATGAGTTTGGGGTTAGGATCGAGGGGTCGGTGAATGTGTTGGTGATGCATTCGGTCACGGAGAGCAGTATATGGGTTTTGGGGGTGAGGATGAGAGGGTGGAGGTGGTGAAGTGCGCTTGCCGGTTTACAAAGTTAGGGTTTCAGGGGGGGGGGTGTTGTTGCTTGAAAAGGTTAATGGGGGGAGGGTGTTTCCGTTGAGGGCGATGGTGAAGGGCGGGCAGGGGAAGAAGGTGAATAGGAGGGAGGTTGATGGTGAGGACTAGAGCCGCGGTAAGTTTGGATTTTTGTTGTTGTTTGCATTGAATTCTATTTATAAATAGCAATCGGAGGATGCTTGCGATTAGCTATATTTTGGATTGGACATCTCTTCATTCACTAATGATGTGCATGATACCCAAATGGCATCTTTTTCCATATTACGGACTGCAAAACTGGACTATCCAATTTAGTTTGTTATAGGAATTTAAATTTGAATTTGACAAATGAATAGATGCATCACTGACTCTATTTATGAGAAAACCAAAATAAAGATTTTAAACTTTGAAATAATAATGTACATGCTAATATCATGTATAACCGCTTCAATTTTACCGTAAGAGAGCCCAATGTTATGAACCAGAAAGTATGATGATGTCAGTGCATGAGTCAACATTCCACTATATTTGGTTACTAGATATGAAGATGTTCTTGACAAATGGATAAATATGTTGCTTGTCGTATGTAAATTAGGAGACTTGTGCTTAAAATGACTCTTAACCAGAGATTATTTCTTTCTTTGATGCCTCTTATTATTTGATTGCTATCATACTCTACATCCTCTTGCTTTAACCATGGCCTATTATTCATTACCATACAATTCTATTTCATTATCATTGATGCAGAATTTTATGTTTAGCATGTTAGTTGTTACACTTCTTTGTTCACTAGTGTGCTCGATATAATGATCTGACTACCCCAAATTCCGCAGTTTGTTACTCCACATCCAGGATTACTGGACATACATTAAGTTAGTGCACAGCAGTGAGAAGAATGATGACTACAGAATCTGAAATATAGACATCATATGTAAATTATTCTATGTTAGCATTTGGTTGTTGTTTCATTAGTTGATTAGTGGGCCCTTGAAATGTTTGTAGTGTTGCAAAGACCGTTACCTAAAATCTTGCTTCTCTCTAATGTGAGGAATGCTTCATACCTATTTTCCTACAAGTGCATGGAATCCGAGAAATTGCTCTTTTATCTTCTAGACGACCAGGCTGTCTAAAATTTTGAAGTGGCCCTGTTATTCGATAAGATTTCCCTACACATTTTCTTCCAGCATCTTTGCTACTGCAACCATCTTTCTAAATAATTCTTGAACCTGTAAAATTTATCCTAAAGTCAATAGGTCCTTTTGCAAGCTACTGGATGTGAGATTGCATGCAATTATGTTTAGCATGTCCCTAATCATATACTTGCAGGTAAGCTCAGAACTCTGAAACTAAGTCAGGACTCGAGTGATTTAAGCTCGTTCTTTGTGATGATGATGGAAAGTGGTGAGGTCCATGATTTTGGTAGTAACAAGGCACCATTAAAGGTGGTTTCCATTCGTGCTTTGTCGCCGAAAAATTTGTAATCTTGGATTCTGTTGGAGATCTTTACGTGTTGAGCCTGCAAAATACCGCTCATTCTTCAATAGCATCCATAGCTGGTCAAATAAACCGTTTGGATGTTACAATGAAAGTGCAACTATTGGCAATTCATCCTGACATGTCATCAAGTATGCTTTAAGTTTCTCTATATGCCAAATGTGTGTGTTCTTGGTGTTGGTATCATTTTGAATACTTATGTCTATTGTTTCGTAGAAATGCAGGTTTTGTGGTTATCAGATGGAGCTCATACTGTGCATGTTACGTCAGTGGGTGACATGGAGCATCCTTTTGAGGGAGACTGATGAGGTTGGAACCAGTGATGAGGAAATGCTAATCCCAGGTCTTACAAAACTGAGTTATGTTTGTTTGAACATGTTGAAATTGGTAGATTAGTGGTTTATGTTTTAATCATTGTGGGCTTATTTGCCCTCTCGATTCTGGATTAATGAGCATCTGTCGAAAGAACATGTTTTTTTTCCTGGTGTGGTACGTTGCAAGTTTGCAACATTTGGATTAGCATGGTTGAAGATGTGAACGGGCCTTTAAAAGTCTTTTTTTAATAAATGCCTGAGGTGCTCATGACCATCAGGTGCACACTTCAACATATGAGGCATAAATGAATTCGTCTCTTAAAGCCGATTAAAAATATATATACTTGGAAAACGAACTAAAGGATAGAAAGGAAAGAGTAAAATGCCAAATAATTAATCTAAACGAATTTTTGGTCACAGTATTTAAAGTTCATTACCCTTCAGCCCCCGTCTTGTTGGGTGGTGATAATGCTTTTACTATTAAGACACGGGTTTGAATATAGCCCGATATATTTCTGTTGTGGCAACTGCTGTACTTGATTACATGAAATTAAACTGCATGCAAACTAGACAGTTTTCCTGAACTGCCAATTGTCCTTTCATGAGTTTTCATCCATTGGCAATGAATTTTTCACCAACACAAAAGGTTTGGTATGTTTGCAGCCAATCATTAGATTTAAAGCAGTCTTCCCTATGGGTTGCTTTTATAGATGACCCAATTCTTGTGAGGCAAAGTTTTAAATGATGAGAACACGACACATTTTTTTAATCATAAAACAAACTTATAGAAACGCTCTGTCCAAATTTTGGAATTTGTAGTTAGTATTTTGCCCTTATTGATTCATCCCCAGTAAATGAGTTATGTGATTGTTATCAAAATCCCTTCTCATTCATCGATTCTTCCATTCCATTCTGCATGTGGCTAATCAAGTAATCTTTACCAGTGACAAGGTTCAAGACATTGTTCCTCTTTCTGCAAATGGAAATCCCATATACTTGGTCAAGGTAAATAATTGAAACAAAATACATGATCCAATTTTTTTAACTATAGTTTTCGAATTTAATTTTTCGATACATTTCGTACATATTTTCATGCATTTTAACCCTTACATTTCGATTAACCATTGATACAATCCTTGTTATGTAGAAAACATATTTGCATGTTCTGTTGTTTGAAGCTAACTGGTGGTAGCATCTTATGTGGAGGTAAAAGTTCCAGTAAGCTATGCCTACTTTTAATTCCCCTAGTAATCATAGAAAATTTGAAGGGTTATATCAAATGCCGCATTCTTATCTACTGCATTAATATTATTTCAGAAGTGCTTGGAACTTAGAATTGACGACCTTTTTGAACTTTGCTTCCAATGTAAAACTATCCAAAAATACATAAAATTGTTAATTGCATCCATATGACAATTGCTCCTGTGACAGTTGCTCCTCCCTTCTATCTGACATTGAGAAAGTCGATACTAATACAGTGATAGTCACTGGCACAAGAAACAATCGTAATATTAAATCATTTCCGTTGTTAATTTCCATTCCAGAGGTAATAGGGGCAAATATCCCCGTTGTGGATATAAATAATATACATGACCACATTTAGATTTGATAAATTGTATCAATCTCAATAAATAATAAAAGTAAGGATTTTTTTAATCCAAGCAAACATGAACAATGACAACCTTACAGAAACACAAAATCATGCCTGATAAAAAAATGTCATTCCAAATTGAAAGTGCTTACATGATTTTTGATAAAGAGAAACTAAATATTCAACTAATATTAAATAAAAAAATATAATACCAGAAAAACACAATCTATTATGAGAAGCTAGTAGTCGTACGAGACGCAATGCAGCCAAACAAACAAAATAAAGACAAGAGAAACATTTTCTTCACTTCTTCGAATTAGCAGGCGGAAGCGTACCCATCCAAGCCGGAGGCACCATCCCTGTCTGCTCCTGCACGGTACTGAACAACGGCGGCAACATCTTATAAACCCCCGCAATCTCCTTCATCGCCCCGTTACCACCTTCACCGAATCCTTTATTGTTTCCTTCGCCATTGCTCCAGACACTAATCTTAGGCTGCAAGCCTTTAACAGCTTCGGCGTTGAGGCTTGCCATGTCCCTGTAAAGGCCGCGTTCGATCATCAAGTAATCCCTTAGAGCTTCGTAGCTTCCTCCGAGGGATTGGAGCAGAGTTTTCACATAAATCCCCTGGGCATTGGCCATCGCGAGAAGTCCCTCGGCTTCCTTTTGTTTTGCGTAGAACTCGCCGTCGGCTTCTTGCTGTCGAGCGAAGAAGGCGGCCTCCGCGGTAGCGCGGCGGGCCTCAGCTTCTTTCTCCTGCAAATAGAGCCCGGCCTCGGCCGCCTTTTGCTTTTTGTATAGCTCCCAGTTTGCTTCTTGAACCTGTCATGCAGTATTAGTTTGGTTTAGTTGATAAAGGGAAAAATTGATGGAAAACTTGAATAAAATTCATCCAATCTTGGTGCTATGCACATGACTAAATTAAATTAATATGATATCCAAATATAAATGAAATTGTTGATTCTGATTTAAATATACAACATTTGCATTGTTTATGTGATGTAATATTTGCATTATGTATTCTATCATCTTACCCTATATCTAACCTAATATAATATATAATATATGAAATTTTCAAATAAAATGCATTAAGCAAAAAAGACCGTGTGATTTTATAGTTTACGAGAACTCATCTTTACATTGCTCTTGCTAAGGAAATACACCCAAGTATAGACTAATATGATATAAACCTAGACACTTTGCAAATTTTAAATTTCTTTTTTTTGTGTGTGTGTGATATCAATATAAGAAAATTGCATGAATGCATGAACACACACATTACCTTGATCTCATACTCCACAGTGCTCTTGCTAAGGAACTCAGCCTTGAGCTTCTCAGTCTGCCTCATAGCATTCTTCCTCTCAACCTCCAACTGGAGCTCAGCCTCCCTCACCGCCACCGCCTTGGCCGCCACCACCTCGGCCACCTGTGTCTGCTTTGTAAAGTCCGCCTTCGTCATCGCCAGCATCGCGTTCGCCTCTGCCACCTCGGCTTCCCTCTGATTCTCAAATATCTTCACCTCTGCCTTCACCTTGGCCTCTTGCTTCTTCCCTTCTCCTTGCCTTTGTGTTGTGAAAATCTTTGTTTTTGTGTCGATGTCCGAGGCATTTTTCAGGGTTTCACCTTGGCGTTGTTTCGAGCCGACTTCTCCTTTCATCCTGGCTTCTGCAACGTCGACCTTGGCTTGGTTGGCTGCTTCCATTTGGGTCTTTTGGCCAAGGTAAGAGAAGTATTCATGGCCTGTTACGTCGACTAGCTGCTTGACGTTCGCGTTGTAGATCAAGAGACCGAATTGATTGAGCTCAAGTTGAACCTGATAAAAAAATATACTGGTAAAAATTTAGAGTGATTTTCTATTTGTTAGAGCTCATTATATCATATATAACATTGAGGGTCTGTTTGTTTATCAGAAGTAGCAGAAATACTGAAAGCTTGCGCCTTTAGAATAACTTAATCATAAATGCTATGACATAATATTTTCAAAATCAATTTACCCTATTTCAAGCATAGCATCATCATCATCATTGATATCTCCTAAGCCTTTTTACATCAAAATAAATTTTTTAAAAAGAGGCTATATTTGATTTCATCAAGCTTTTTTTAAGCACTCTCAAAAATCAATCTTTTCTTAAATGATGTAAAATTTCTAACTAGAAAAATTATTTGGTAAACAAGAAGTTCATCATGGCTTGCCCCAAATTCATCAAAGATTCAAAGTTAAGAAAAAATTCATCATTGTACTATGAAAAACCTATAAAAACACCAAATTTAATACCATGCATATTAATATAATAATCACCTTCTCAGAACCCTATTGGTGTTAAACCCTAAAATTTATCAATAACAACAAATCAAAAAAGATAAACAAACTTAATTACCTTTTCAAAAACCTCCTTTTTGAACTCTTTAGTCCCCTTGAAGATAGCCTCCATGGTCATCGACGCCGCGAGAACCCTAGTCTCCCCTTCAATGACTCCCTGCACAAGCTCCTTCACATGGTTCGAGTTCTTGTCATGCGAAGACATGAGCTTCGCGTATTTCAGCATCATGTCCTTGTCATCGTCTTTCGGCCCGATCGTGAAGACCGCGGGCAACATGAAGGGGAGTTTCTCCGCGCTCATCGCCTGCACGTCGAACTCATAGTTCACCGGAGAGATCTCGAGACTCGTGAAACGCTGCCCGGGAAAAATCCGCGCCTTCTTCGCGAGTTTTATGTCGTCAATGCCCCATCCTGTGATGGCCAAGTATTGGCACGCCTTCGCAACTTTGTAGCCCATTGTTGAACTAAGAAGAATCAAAAACAAATGTTTTAAAACCACGACAATATAAAAGAACTCTTTATTGTTATGTTTTCATCGCTAGAGGGACAAATAGACTCCAGATAAAAAAAAACTACTAGCTTTAAGAATCTAATCTACACCAATTGAAAACATTAAAAAATCTAGGGTAAAAAATTTAACTTGCTTTCAATGAGAGTATTGTTGAACTAAGAAGAAGAGGCAGAAAAGAAGTTTTTGAGTTGAATTAGATGAGAGAAGAATCCTAACAATTGGCAACTTTATAGCCCATGTTGAATTAAAAAGAAGAGAGAAAAATTAAATTATGACAACATATAAAATACTATTTTTTGTTATTTTTACTTTGGTAAAGAGACAGATAGACTCAAAACCCAAAAAAGAAAAACCTTTAAGATCTTTTGAGAGCTGAGTTTACACTAATTATTAGAAAAATTAAAAATAATAACAAATCTAAGAAAATAAATCAACTTACTTCCAATGAGGGAATTAATTGTTGAACTAAGAAGAAGAAGAAGCAAAAAAGGAAATTGAAGTTGAAGGAGGTGAGAAGAGAACCCTAAACCTATGGCTGTATTTATAATAGCTTTTATAGTCAATAGATAACTTCTGGATGATTGCCTTTTTTAGTTATTATTTTTATTTAAGATTCTTGCTCTTATCAATATTTTTGATTTACCTGTCATAGGTAGGTAGAGACTGGAATCCTATCGGAAGGATTTGGAAATAAATCCTTTACATTTTTCACCGTTAGATTTACTTTGGTATTTGTGCATTCAATTATATTATGTTTGGTAATAAATGAAATATTTTATTCAAAATTATTAGCACGCATCCCAACGTTAATCTAATGGTGAAAAAATGGGAAGAATTTGTTTCCAAATCCTTCCGATAGAATCGAGACACACACAGTTTGGATCGGTGCAAAACACGGGAGGATTGAGTGTTCAAAAAGTTGGCCTCAAAATAAGAAATGAGACCGGACCTCATAGAATCATCTTTTTATATATATATATATATATATATATATATATAACTATGGATTGAAACTACTTATGATATGTTAATATACTTAATTTATTTTTGCTAAATAGGTTGAGATATATAAATGATTTTCCATGTGTATATAAGATTGATATTAAAATATGCACAAAAAGATAGATAGGTTTACCTTTAGGTAAAACATCATTTAGCTAAATCTTGTGAAATAAGAAATATAGGAGGAATTTGTCAAACCAACTAGAATATTTATATGAAGTTAAAATTTTTAGCTAACTTCACAAGAATATAACTAATTAAATTTTGTTCTACAAAATAGAGGGACCGATTCAAATATGACTCTAGACCTAGTTTAAGTATATTATTCAATGTATTCGAGTGTATCATATCTCTACTATTAATGCAAAGGAGAACGAAATCAAATTCAAATTCCAATTTGATTAAAATGTTTCAAACGGCAACTAACTTTTCAAATCTTATCGGATCCTTAAAAAGGTTTCTTGTAAAATTGTTTCGAAATCGATATTATTTTAACTGGAATTCCTTTAAAAACTTCTTAAATATATATATTCTTATATTGTTATTTGTTAACAATTACTGGTTATCCAGCCAGGTGATTTTTCTTGGAGAATAAGCCAGTTCATAAAAATAATATATATTGTTTTTGATGAAATAACAACTATAATCATATATTGAGAAAGAGCTTAGTTATTGTTTCTCCAAAGTCATAACTTTTTTTTTATATATAATTAGTTCTAGGAAATTATAGGTTATCAAATTTTCTGATGAAAAAATTCTATACATTCAATCATTGTAAAAACCAAAATATAGGGTTAAACCAAAAATATTTAAGGAGATTATTATAGTTAACAAAAATTTCAACATTTAAATATTCATGTTAAGAACAAAGCTCCTGCACAATCCCCATTTAATTCAAAAATCAAGGACGACAGTTAACATTAACGAAAGAAAGATAATGCATTAAAAAATAGGACTTTCAATCGTAATCATCAGTGTTTTATATTTTTGCATCAAATGGGGTTTCTACGAAACTTCACTCATATACAAATAGAGGAGATAGGACCAAAAATACATGAACGTCAATTGCTAAATATAAATACTTATTGTTTAGATTAAGCAAATAACTCCTTACAAGTCTTTAACCAAGTCCACGAGTTTTTAGGAAACTCCCACAATATTTCGGCAATATATAATTGCTTAGCAAGTTCCCTCAAATTTCCTTTCTTGTATTTGTTTCAAATTCAAAATGGGTAAGCAGTTACATTTCCAATTTAGTCCCTCACAAACAAAAAAATAAATGTCAATTATTCAATGAGCCGCTTGTATTTTTATCAAATATAAATTGGACTTTGATGAAAATGGAATTTAGTCATGATGAACCATAAAGCAATTACAAAAAAGAATAGCATTTTATGGCTATCCAACCCTATAAGTTATTTGAGAAAATTACGCCGAGAGACAACTTGCCGCAGTCTTAGATGACCGGCTGACACGGCTCTAACCTTCTATAAACTTGGTTGGGAAATAAAAGATAGACGCATCCATTTTGGTTATTTAAGCATAGTGCAATGTAAGAGCAGGATTAATGACTCACACAGAAAAGCTCAACTTGTCTAATTCGGATATCTTTTACTAGTTTTCCGTTAGAGGGATCTGATATAGTAATATGTCCTATAAATATCGGTGCTATTTTCATTATTTGTTTTTGTTTTTTAACCTGCTGTTGAGATGCATATGCCGGTCACAAGGGATAATTTTTCTTTGACTTAAACGAGAGAGAAATAAATAAACACATGACCTCAACAAAACTATCCGAAAAATCCTATCTTTTTAATGCATCCGGTAGGGATTGAACGGGCTCAAATCATGCGGAATTTGGATGGCTAGAAAAGCCATCCGAATTCGGCCCGATAATTAAAATGGCTTCATATCTTCTAAAATAATTAAGAACTTAATGCAATGTTTGGCTTTGTCAAAACAAAAACACCACCTATCTTTTGAGCTTCACTAATGTAAGGCTGTGATGATTTCTATGAAACTTTACGATTCAAGTTCAAGCCAATACTTTCAAGCATTTCGTGAAAAACAGATGACTAGCATTTTTAAATTAATTCAATTTTTTTTAATAATTAGCCAAATCCGAAAAGCATGGTTAAACCCGGCACCTATTCGAACATACCATTATATACATGTAAGAGTTCGAACGCAGAAATCTGTGTTACTCTATTATGTTCGGATGAATTATAAGTTTAGCATTTAAAATAATGATCAATTGCAAAATTCGTTAGAAAAACACAAACGATTAGAGACTATTTTCTATGAAGTGGGCCTATCAGTATTCATGGTAGACATTTTTCATGCTTGAAAAAATATACATATAAGTCTATCTCTAACCTGTGGAATCAGTCGAGAACTTAATCTCTGTCCTAGAATAAAGACTCCGCCTTTCGTGTAAACAGTCAAAATGTCAACCTTTCCAACGATACAAATCCCCCTTGCCCGAGTTCCCGGTGACGTACGGAAGGCCGAGAGTTGATATCTACCTTGTAGATTGAAACGAGTGATATGATATTTTATACATGATTATTTTCAACTAACTGCAAGTATCTTTTAAAAAAATACGTTTAGTTGGGATATGAAATTTGTTAGGATGTGACAGAAGAAAAATTAGACTAATTTGTTTATAAGAGTAGTAGGTTTAATATTGTATAAATAGCTAAATATTTTCACATGCTACACATAGAAATTGGTAAAGTATTTATTATTTGAAAACAAAATTGATAATTACATATATACCATTGTTAAAATTTAAAAAGTTCTATATCTTTAAAATCCATACATATTTATTTCCATATGATTTATTTGTTTTGAAAAGATGTTCTTTCAATGTGAAAAAGAAAATACAACTTATAAAAGTTTTCTAAATTTATATTTCTTATTTTAACAAATCTTATATTTAAATTTTTATAATAAGGATATTTTAGTTTATATCAAATTTTAATAAAACATATGGACAAAAAAATATCAATATGTATATGCCAAAGAAGGGGTGTACGGAGCATGTGCAAAAGAAACCCGTAATTTCCTGCCATGTCAGTAATGTTGATGTGTCAAAAATTGGTAATTTTGATTTATATTAAATTTGAAATAAAAAATAAAATATGAAGATTTTTGGGTTATTGTTGCTATTCACCCATAATAATCTCTCCACACAGTTGAAAGATGTTAGGTTCATATACCGTTGCAACTCTTATCATTCCCATGTTCTCATCTCTTCAACTAATTCTTTAAAAATCTTTTCAAATCTTTGTGATTTCAAAATATACAAACGTGCATCGCAAATGCAACATACTAATCTCTGTAACTCCTTTCATTTCAATGTTCTCATCTCTCCAACCGATTCTTTAAAAATCTTTTTAAATCGTTGTGATGTCAAAATATATTAATGTGCATCTCACATGCAGCATACTACTAATTAGTTGGGAAAACCATTGAAAAAATATTAAAAAATCTAATCTCAATTTCTCAATTTATAACCGCAACTAAGCTCACATATCTATTCTTATAACTTACTCCACAATATAACGTGTATCGCACATGCAAAACAATAGTTGGGAAATCCACCGCTCTTCAGGGATGGAGCTTGCGACCTTTCACATTGATTGCAAAACACTAGCTAGGTTGCAAAACACTAATTAGTATATAGTGCAAAATTAGGTCTCCAATTTTGAAATTGATTTTGAACTTAGGCTGTCTAATTTGCAAGAGAAATTCGTTAAAAAAATATTAAAAAAATTGAATCTCAATTTGTAACCTTAACCAACTCCACACATCTCTTCCCATAACTTACTTCACAATATAACATGCATCACACATGCACAACACTAGTTTAATTAGTATAAATAAGTTAATTTTAAAATATAAGAAATAAAAATATTATAAATTAAATTAGCAATATTTGTAATCCGATAATTTAATTAAATTAATACTTGACTAATTTTCTTGTTTTAACATGAAGGAACAATAGAGGGAAGAGAGTGCATCGCATGGGAGAGAAAGGAGTATGAAGAGGGATGAAGAAAGAAAGAAAAGGTGATGGATGAAGAACATAAAGAGGGATGTGTGAGGGAAAGTGATCTTTTATTGGAATTCCATTGTTTTAGTGTTTGTTCAACTTAAATAGGTAGGGTAAACCGATAACTCATGGGTCAGTTGGTTGTGGCATAGGATGCGAGATGGGATGTCTCGTGTTCGAGCCCCCACACATATAAGGTATTTCCTTCTTCCTGTTTTTTCTTTAATTAAATGTGCACGTTCGGGTTCGATCCTGGGTAGGTGTGTCATGAGACCCCTGGGCTAGCCAGGAGTGCTCGATTGTCCAAAAAACATAGATGGGTAATTATTAAATTAAATTTAGAAGTTTTTATATAATGGAACTAAATATTAGAACTTTTAACCCGCCAATTCCAATTTTATTTCCATCCTTTGACTAAACTAAAAATTTGAAGATATGGTTCCAGTCCTTCATTAGTTTTCCATCAAAAGTTACATCCCATTAGAAAGATAGATGTGGAACTTGTGTTTGAGCTGTTTTCTTACCTTTCTAGGTATTTAGGTAGGTTTTCTCTCATAAAAGAACCTACATTCTCGCTTGGTGGAAGAATGAGATTTACCGCCGCTAAATAATCGCTCTCCTTTCAAATGAGGTTGTTCAGAAACTCGAAACTTGCAATTGAAAGGACAACAACGCTCTACAAGCTCGTTGCTGGAGAGGGTTGAGAAAAATAAACCGGTTTTCATGATCAATTCGAGAGATTTTTGATTGAAACTCTAATCCTAAAGACAATTTAACGGAAAATTTAGGAATTTGGGAAAAGAAGAGGGGTTGTGAAGGTTTTAAAACCCTAACTCGATACTTACCGTTAGCCTCCTAAAGGAATAATGCAACATACCAAAAAGATTCTCATTTTGGCTTGTTAGGCGGTTTTTTTAGAAATTGGTGAAATATGAGTGGGCTTTTTAGAAATTAGAGTGGTATGAGAGGTTTTTTTAGTAAAAAGCCCAAAATAAAATTACAAATAATAATTATGAAAGAAAGAAAAGATGTGAAAAAGAAAGTTTATGCTATGAATTGCTGAGGAAGCAGTAATTATTTTATTCACCTCTTTCGTTTATATATTAGTTACAAGATTTCTATACATTTGATATGCATAGAAAACAATCATCATATTAAGGCAAGTAATCAAATTTGATTAATCAAGTAGGTGTCATTCTTGACTTTAATATGAATATTGTTAAGATATGTGATTAAACATAGTCCCAAATTGGTAAAATTATGAGCCGTATATGGGTATAAGATATAAGATGGGTCAAACCTTAATAAAATTTGAGTCTTATTGATGAAACCCTTTTGATATAAATGAGTTTCATCAATAAGATTCAATTTTTATTGAGATTTAGCTCGCGGTGTCGACATAGAAACAGAATTTCGCTAGTGCTTAGCTAGCCATTGGTAGGTGAACGAAGCGGCCGGCTTTTTATCGCTTCAATTTTATGTCCATCCTGGTTTACTGTCAAGAATTCAAACTATTTGACAAGTTGAGCAGTTGATTGTGCTAATAAATCATTTGAGGGAAGGTTTGTGTGATGAAGCCTTCTAAAAGCATGAGTATTTATTTTCCTAACTTTTGGATTTTTCTGTTTTCCTATGTAAAGTAAAGTAGCCCACAATATAAAAATTTATAATGTATTTATACTGTGGTTAGATTTCTTCAAAAGTTTATTTCTAAGGAACCTTAAGAAAATCTTCTTGCATATAAAATCATCTGGAAACCATACAATATAACTCTTATACACACTCTTCCAATATACTAATAACATTTCAGTATATTTGACATCTTCTCAAAAAAAAAAAAAAATTATATATATATATAGAGAGAGAGAGAGAGAGAGGAGAGAGAGTAAAATGGGCCTGTGGCTGAGTGTAGAGAAGTTCTCTGTGTTTCTACGTGTTTTAAGCGTGCTTCTCTGGTTACTCTCTCATTCTCCTCTCTTCACAATTAAAAAAAGGGAAAAAAAGAGAAGAAGCCTTCAACTGCGGTTTCTCTCCTTCAATTACTCCTCGATCCATCTCCATGGCTCTCGATCGAGAGATCTCGCGCACCCGTGGCTATCTCCTCTCTCTCGCTTAACCTTGGATCTCTCGCTTCTTTCTCGCTCGACTCGCCTAGGATTCCTCCTCAATCTCTGCCCCAATCTCAACCTGAAAACCTTTCTCTCTCTCTCGATCGCGACTCTCTTACTTCAATTTCGAAATCAATTTGATTTCGATTTTTGTTTTTCCATATCGCAGCCTAGAGTTTCTTGTGCGTGGTGATATTTCATCATCTTCAAGTTTTTTGGAAATTATATAAATTTTGATTTTTTCCACTAAAATTTTGTTGAATTCCATCTTGATTTTACTTTAGATTATGTGGTTTGGTCTGTTTGGCTTTGAAATTTAGGAATTTTACAATTTTGCTTTAAAATTTATTCACTTGGCTTGGCTTTTCAATTGTGGGATTATGTTGTCAAGATGGTTGTTACTTGACTATGAAAATACAGGTTTATGGTGGGGTTTTTGGCTACAATTGGTGAGAATTCATGAGAAATAGTTGGGTTGGCTCCGATTTTGATTGGATTTGGCAACGAAGGAATGAAACTTTTTGTAACTCATTGGGAAAATGCTGGTTTGGCTTCGATTTTGCTTCAAATTAGATGGTTGAGCCAAGTTTATTGCTTTGACTATTAAATTGGGAAAATAATGGTTCGGCTTTGAATTTTGTCAGAATAATATTTATTGGGGATGATGATAATATAACCTATTAGAATACAATTTTGAGCTTCACACTTAATAATTAGCAACCATTTTCTGTGAGTAGATGGAGGGGCATGTACCTATGTTTGATGTCATGAGATATAATTGTATTCATAGAAAATATTTTGATTCAATTGGCATTGCAAGTTTGTTGCAGCCATAAATCTTTTTTTTTGTATAGGTTATTCTGAGCCGCTAATGCCTGCATATTATTTTTTCCATGATTTTGTTCTTGCATATATGTGGCTTTTTTGGGCCATAGAAGGAAAATGTGCATATCATTTCGATTATCGAACGCATCCATATTTCTCCTAAGCACAAATCTTAGTTATTGGGCAATTATTATTGTTCTCAGAAATCCCAAGTGATGAGAGATTATGACACCTCTGTTTCAGAATTGAGGCATGTAGTCTAAATTTAACTTTTATCCATAATAGAGTGAAGTTTGTTGCTGAAATATAATGTCATTAGTTTGTATCTTTTTGGTAAGTTGATGACTTGGATTGTAATGATATATGCTGGTGTTTTCTCTTTGATGATCTTGTTATTATGATGATACTATGATTGATTGTGGACAACTATTTCCTCATTTATACCAGTTTATTTTTATGTTAAACCCATGCATGTATCAGTTTTTTTGTATTTAAAAATAAAAATAAAGGTTCATTGGGACTTTACTTCATAATAGCACTTTCAAAATTTTCATTCTATAAGTTTGTAATCAAATACATTAGTTAGAATTCTAACCTATCTTTCAATATCAGTTTTTTTATAAAGAGACCAGCTCAATTCCCTTAAAGATTTGGTGTATGATCTTGTGCATTAGAGGCTTTTATTGGATATATGCTGGGTTTGATTTTTGGCTTCAAATTGGATTAGAGGATTTTATTTATCCTATATCATCGTCCATATGCAAAGCATCATCTTCAATGTATTTTTCTCTTCAGGAATTAGTAGCATCAGCAACCAATGGCAGCAGCACCAGCATCTGCAGCAAGCACCAGTAGTATCAATCAAGAACCAACAAGCACCAAGCAAAGTGACATGTCCTTTTGTTCTTCTGTATATCCATCTTTTTTAGCGTAGAAACACTGTTGTCACTCCATTTATCAAGAAACAACAATTTGTGCCACATGATGAAAAGCATTCTCATTCAATTGCTTTTAGAAGCTTAGAGTTCAGTCCATGTTCTTCTATTTGAGCAATCATTTCATTGCTCATCAGAATATGTTACTTGCAATTTTGTTTGCATGCAAGAGCAGCAGCAGTAGCAGGCAGCTAGCAATAGTTTTTACGGAAATTGTATGATGTAAGTATTGTTAGATAAATGTTGTATGTATGAAATGAACATAAGCATTTTGAGTGTAATAAGAAAATTAATGTATTAGGTTGTTTGGATCATATTGTGCAGTTTTTTCTTTGATCAATTTTCTATTTGTTCTCTATGTGATTGCAAAAGATTATTATCAACATTTAGTACATGTTAATTGGTCTAAATGTTTTTGTAGATTGTGATTCATATAGACATACATAAAAGTCGTGCAAAAGAATAAGTTATTTGTATGAAGATGGCCCCTGAAACTTGAACATTATCCCTGTCCTTGAACATAAAGCTAAAACCTATATACTGCCCCTGAAACTTGAACATTATCCCTGTCCTTGAACATAAAGCTAAAACCTATATACTGCCTTCAAAACCTTAACCTAAAATCGAACCTTGCTCTTAAAACTGAACCTGAAACCCGAAATATCCCCTTAATGCTAAACCTGAAACTAAAACCTAAACTTAAACTCTTAAGACTAAAACTTTAAATCTGAGCATGAAATAAAACCTTGGACATGGACCTGAACAGAAGCTTTTAGTGCATTATTGACGATAAATATATGAAATATCGAAATATCAATATATGAATGTACAACACCAAGCGAAAGATAAAATTAATATCATCTTATAAATTCTTGTTTTATAACATAAATTTAAAGCATCCATAAGAAGTCATACAAAATCTGACTGTTTTAATATAGAATCCAACATAATGCTTTCAGTAGCGGTCAACAACAAAAGCATTGAAAAAATTAAGTAGTAATCTAGTGATTAAGCTTTCCACTTGAATTGATTCATCCCCTCATGCTGCGATCCCTGAAACAAATAGCAATCAAAAGATTAAAAAATGTATTAGAAAGGCGGTAATGAATCAAACTTTAAGCCTATGAAATCCCGAATACCTTATGAGCAATAACAATTTTTCTTTCTAATCTTGATGACTTCTACTATATAACATCTAAAATAGAGTTATCCTACAAAAAAATTAAAGAAGTCAATAAATATAAGATAACATAAATATAGATATAATTCTTTGTAATGAAACTAAACTACTAACCTTATTTTTCGATCAAGTTCTCCTATCATGACCATTTTCATGGCATGTGCTACAAGTTCATGATGTTGATTGTGTTTGTGCTTGTGATACATGAATTCCGGATGGAATTCTCGATGCCTTTGGTAGACGCCCTCTGCGGCTCACTATTTTAGGATCTTTAACAGTTATATGAGCGGACAAAGAACCATCAGAACCCACCGACGTGGATGATACACCAACTGGATTTGAACTAGCTACACAAATATTGTCACATTCTTTCCAAAAATTATCCAACCATCCAATAGCAATGTTATAGAATTTTCGATCTTGTGACACCTTCTCAATAACTTCGTTTAGTACCGTACGAAATCTCCAAGCTTCAAGTGGAGTAATATTAAAGTCTTCGGTAACATCATTGCATACATCTCTTGAACTAACCATACTACATGTTGTGCTATGTCTAGAATTTAGCGTCCATCTTGAAAGGATATAGTGTTCACGAATATTTTGTATATCGAACTTCTGCATCATGATATGCAATATATGCTTGCAAATCAATCCTTCCGTCTCAAACTTTGCACAAGAACATAAGAAAGTATGGTCTTTCATATTACACTTCAGACAACAACTACTCGATTTTCCATTGACTCTAATTGTCACATTATATGTAGCAATTGGACCTTCTATAAGCACATTATCACGACGACAAAATAATGCATTTTTAAACTCATCTTGAAATATACGAAATATGTTTCTTATGTTTAACTTTCCTGCATGTGCTTCTAATTCATGCATGTGTTGAGAATCCGGTGATGTCCTTAAGCATCAAGAGTCTTCTTGCTCTTCCTTTACCTGACGAGATGCTAATGCCTTATCATATTGTTGAAACAACTCAGATAAAGGAGTCATGGAATTAATAAAACCATCGAAAAATGCATTTATACTCTCACTCCTTTGGCTAGATTGCATACCTGCAAAGAAGGTGTTTTTCAAATACGCTTCGACCCGGTGATGATGTTGGTTGTACATGATTTGGAACCACTTCCAAGCTTTCGCCTCGTTCTTTTCTTTCTCAGTCTCTGGATTTGGAATATTCTTTCTCTATTTATTGTTTAAAGTCGACCAACATTCCTCCGCTTCTTTCTTTGTTTGGATTTTTCTAGACCAATTAGTATAATCCTCATCAAACTTCTCACCATAGGAGGATTGCAAGGAACGGAGATGTGCTTCCTCATGCAACCTGATGCCATATGCAAAATCGATGAAGGGTATTTGGAAACACTTTTTTTATTGCATTATGAATTTCCGGGTCTTGATCTATGATAATTGCAATTGGAGCTTTTTCCCACATGCAATTCAACCAATTTTGAAACAACCAAACAAAGGTTTCTTCTTTCTCATCGGCCAAAAATGCACATTCAAAAAGAATAGATTGCCTATGATGGTTAACACCCGTAAAGGGAGCAAAAGGCAATAAGAACTTATTAGTCTTGTCCGTGACATCGAAGACAAGCACATCACTAAATTGCATATAGGATGTTCGTGCCCTTCCATCGGCCCAAAAAATGCTCCTATAAGTGTTATCCTCATCCACCTCTATTGCGTAGTAAAATTGATAATATGTAGCTTGCCTTTAGACAAATTGTTGAATCATGGACATGCATTCTTGGCCTACATTGCTCTTTCTCTTAGCTCTTAAGAGATCGATAATTTGTTGTGTGGCGACGTTTGTAGAATTACTTCCACTGGTGTTATTTAGAATCTTTAAAATCCCTGATGGTCCACAACCAGAATCATGAAACTGCTCTACCAAAGTGAGATCTGGATTTTTCCGATGAGAGTGTCAATTTGCAACTTTTGAAGGCATAGTAATCAATGCATGGTTGTGTTCATCATTAAAGGTTTGAATGATATAACCACCTTCCTCGCATATTATAATTTTCATTCTTGCCTCACAACCTTCTCTTTCATATCTACGGCGCTCGACTTCTTTCCAAACTTGTTTTTTATCATTCATGCTCTTGAATCCTTCTTTATTACAAACATATAGCTTTTTTTTTTATGATTTCCCCTCCATTCCCCTTCACACTCGTCGATTTGCGTACTGAAAATCCTCTTTTTCTTGCAAATGAATTATAAAAGGAATACGCTTAATTTTCAGTTGCAAACCTCATACCAAGATGTGAAATACCTTAAACCATATTTTCATGTAGCCTATCGACTTCCTCCATATTTTCAAGATTATCCTCGTTATAATTGAGTAAGTCAAAATTGTCAATATCACAAACGATATCAGAAGTGATTTCCATTCCTATAAAATAAATTAACAAGGTTTATTCAATAACATGACTAAAGCATATATTATCAACAACAATTATTAATTTTTTACAAAAAGAAAAAAACAACAATTATTAATTGATTTGGAAAACAAATTATCAAAAAATGCATACCTAAACAACAAAACCCTAGACCGTGTTTCGAGAAGTTTGAAATCAAATTGATTTCGAAATTGAAGTAAGAGAGCCGCGATCTCGAGAGAGAGAGGTTTTCAGGTTGAAATTGGTGCAGAGATCGAGGAGAAACCCTAGACGAGTCGAGCGAGAGATCCAAGGCCAAGCGAGAGAGAGGAGATCGCCACGGGTGCACGAGATCTCTCGATCAATAGCCATGGAGATGGATGGAGGAGTAATTGAAGGAGAGGAACCACAACTAAGGCTTCTTCTCTTTTTTTTCCCTTTTTTCAACCGTGAAGAGAGGAGGATGAGAGAGTAACAAGAGAAGCAACGCTTAAAACGCGTAGAAAAATAGAGAACTTCTCTGCACTCAGCCACAGGCCCATTTTACTCATATATATATATATATATATATATATATATATATATATTTCTGACAAAGACAGATTTAAACATATTTTTGAACTTTGAAAATCTGTGACATTAACTTTCTCAATTTAATGAGAATAGTCATGTTGTAAGAATCAGATTGGAAAGAGCAAAGTTTCTTCAACATAGATGGTGATAATCTCAACAATCTAAACCTTAACAAAACATATCTAGAAAAACTACATGAATATATTTTGAGAAAAGAGAATCCCAAGCACTATGCGAGCAAATTTCCGGAATAACACTCCACCAATGTTTTCGATGATCCCACCATCTTCATCTTTATTGTGCAAGATGTGAATTCAACAAATTTGTAAAGAATCCAACATTTTTTCACCGTTGACACAATGGATGCAAAATTAACGGTTTCTGATAGTATGACATTTTTAGTATTTTTATATCACAAAACCAATAGAGAAAAGGTGTTGGATTCTCATCGAATTTGGTAGATCTACCTCTTACACGATAAAGATGAAGATAATGGATACCAATCATCGAAAACATTGGTGAAATGTAAACCTTTATCCACGTCATACAAAGAAATTTCTTGCTGAGGCACTTGGCACTTGAGATTCCCTTCTCATCTATTCAAACATTTAAAATGGTAATGGAATCATCACACAATAATTGTGTCTCAATAGGGCCAATTAATTTTCATGGACACATTTCTAATTCATTCTAGTCTAGATATTTAAAAAGAAAAATTGGCTCCAACGTGTCAAGGCCCAAGTGATTGTATTAACCTAATCTAATTTCATGACAGATATCCCTACTTGGATCCAAAATCTTACATAATCAAATAATAAATAAAGTAGATTATACAAATGTAAGCCAGATTTCTCCTCAGATTTCTCCTCACACACACACACACACAGAGCGAGAGAAGGGCCTCAAATTTGATACACAACCTATCTATACCATGAAAACCATGATGTCCGGTTTGAATCGGTGTAAAATATAGAGAGTTGGGTGTTTAAAAAGTTGGTCTCAAAATAAGAAATAAGACTGGACCTCATAGGATCAGCTAGCTAGCTAGCTAGCTATCTCTCTCTCTCTCTCTCTCGCTATATATATATATATATATATGAAATGTCTCATTGCCAAGTCTTGATCTCATCTATTCAACAGTTCTGATGGTTTAGCACTGTTCGTGTAGGTTGCGCTTTTATTGAACAAATCCTTACTGCTTCTACTCCCCTATGATACATGAACTCGAGCTGCATGAAAAATAGTTATAATAAAACCAAAAAAAATGGATAAGCTAATTTTGAATTTTCATATCCAGCTCATAAAATTTTTGGGCGAAGATGAAAGGAGAACCTCTTCTTTCTCTTTCTTATTGAAAGGTCGGATAACATAATTGATCGGATCCATTTTTCCCGGTGGTCTTCCGATGCCTTTAAAAATGTTTCAAGAATGATGTTAAAAATAAGATTGTAAATATCGTAAAAGTAGAGGGCATGCAATTACCACCTATTTTTAGACGTGGAAATTCTCGACTACCCTTTAAGTGATTTATCACACTGCGCATCCTGTAGAAACAATGGAAGGTAAAAACCAGCTGGATAAGTAAACAATGACACAAACTCAAACATGTTCTGTTCATGGTTGTCGCTTGATAGTAATACGAGTCTACAGAGTAAATCCTAATAGTGTTTCGTAGGACACATTTATCTTTTCCAATCTCTACTATTTAGCTCAAAAGACGATTACCAACATGTACAAATAGATCTCAAGCCACAATAAACAAAGGCTGTTGTGAGATGAAATAACAAGAAAAATGATGTTAACATAGCCAAATTTTAGAATGAATGGAGGAAAAGAAGTCACCGATTCAATCTCAAATAACAGTGTTAAAGTTGCTAATTATTGTTATGACTTATGAGGATGAAACAAAACCAATTGGATTGCTCATGAAGGAACCATGCTGAGGAAAGTTAATTCTATGGTTTAACATCTGGCAAAAATTAACGATACTAAAGGACCCAAACTATAAAAGATTAGATCGAACACTAGCGACTGCTGTTCATTTATATGATTACATGTTAAAGCATTTGAGTTGTGTTGGCAGACGTTATCAGTTCATGATTATAGGTATTTGGAAATAATATGCATCATACACAGATGTCATGTTGCAAGAAGTCATTAGCTCATGTTTCATGGTATTTGCAACAAAAATATATATTTTCGAAGCATAAAGGAGCTAGTAAAGAACAAGTACCCATTATGACCCCCATGTCCACCTTTTGGTAATAACCGCAATTTTGCAAAAGGTAAATCCATGTCATCATACATCTGCAAATAAGGAAAACCCAACTTTATAAACTTGCGCAATCAAATTGCATTTAGTAACTGTCAAAATCCATAGTAGAAGATGGATACTCTACCAGAAGTACTTGATTCAGTGGTATTTTGAAATATGAAACAAGTGACCCGACCTTCATAGGGGAAAAAACCCAAATGTATATCATAAGCATAGCTCATAAACTTGAGAAGAAGACTGTCTCAGATGCGATTGCTTACAGACTCGCCGCTAGCATTCATAAAAGTCTGCGGTTTGGCTAGCATGATAGGGACATCTCCAATGAAACCTAAAACAAAGGTTCAGTAAAATAAAATAACATAAAATAAAGAACATGGCTGAAAGTTTTATGGAGAAGAATACGCAGCCTAAGGGGTGTGTATAAGATCTTTGAGTGTAAACCATCAAAATAGGCAGATACACTTTAATTTTTCATCCATGAATGAAGTACAGATGCAAACTTTGTTTTCCTGTAGTGTGGAAGTATCATCTCAACTTTAACTTTTGGAATACATAATTTTAACTGGAGATAATCAAATCAAGAACTCGTATCATTTACTGCAGGTTATGTATTCATTTCAGAAATTTCTTGCAACTACCCCTCAAACTTTTGGAAGGGGAAAGCAAAATATATGGATTATACAGGTAAATTATAGGTTTCACTGAGAAAACAAATACCCCTGAAACTTTCACTGAAAATTGTAGTGTTTTTGAAGCATTAGACTAAACAGGTAAATTATAGGTACAAACAGAACTGAACTTGATACTTAACATCATAGGAATAACAACATATCCAATAAATTTAAGAACACGCACTGACAAAAATGTCTATGGACCAATGGTTGTTAATTACAAAAGAACGCAAGTAATGGCATTACAAACAACATTAACCGTAAACTGCTTTGTGAATACCTTTCCCAAGTAATGCCTTGGAGTGCATACTGTTCACAGATATTCCTTCAGCTTCAGCTATAGCATCTACCATTTGAAAACCTACCTGAAAGGAAATCCAAGCATACATTGGGAAAAGAAAACAGCAATTCAATCGTGAAATTTGAATGCAAGTATAATATAATAAATAGGGGCAGAAAGCCAATAAGGGGGAAATGGGAAATTTTCTGCAAACATTTGAACTAACATATAAATATGTTACAGCAACATATACTACTAAGTATATAAATTTTAATCTATTCAAGGAAAAAATGCATACTTAATTATTCTAAAAGGCATCTAAAGCTATCATTCTTCCTCCTTGCCTCCCCATTTCCATCACAGCATATTCACAATCAGAAAGACAAGCTACCCTGATTGTTTGATCAATGTCGTAAAAGGTCATTGTTTATCCATTGAAAGGTAACTTTCAGTTGCCACATGATACTTCTCTTCATCCCTATTTATCTCCATTCCCTACCTTTTTCAACCATATTTTTGAATTCCTCTCGTAATTTGAGTTACACACTACCGACTAAAATAGATACATTCTGGAAATTGCAGTTATTGATCAAGGCGTTTGAGTACAAGGACAATACAATAGATAGGGAGAGAAGCCCGATAACAGAATAATGGAAATTTCCCTCCAACCTCTCATTTAAAATAACAAGTGATAAATGTTTTAGCCATGCACACAACTACATCTAGCGAAAATACACCACCCGAGATATGGACTTGTAATTATTTTACGAGAAACCTAAAGCTGTCATTTTTCCTCTTTCTTCTTGAAATATATTGCAAGATATTCACATGTAGAAAGACAAGCTGCCCTAGTTCTCAATCAATGCCATAAAAGCTCATTGTTGATTTTTTTATTGAAAGATTAACTTTCACTTGCTGCCTGATACTTCTCTTCCTTCCTATTTATCTCCACTCCCTTTTCAATCATAATTTTGAATTTCGTACGTAATTTGAGTGACACGCTACCGACTAAAATAGATACATTCTTGAAATTTCAGTTGCCAATCACTAACACCTCTGTATTGTACCCAAAAAGACCGTAATTTCACAACCAATTTCAGCTTAAAACAGTGTTAACTTCTTCCTCAACCCAGCAGCATCAGGTTCCCAACCACTCAAAAATCCCTAATTTTCCTATGTCATTGCTTTTCTCCCAAAAAAAAAATTCTCAAAAAGAGAAAGTTTACAGTAATCATCTCTAATATGATTAAAATCTTCATAAATTCTCGATTTTTAACCTAATTTCATTAGGTGATAAAAATTCGGGAGAAAAAAAATCGCACTTACATTATGGCGAGTCCCTACGAAGAGCCAGCCAGGGTTTCCAAGCCCTACGAAGAGCCAGGATTTGTTGCTGGAATCATCTCCGGAGGCGGCGGCTGAGGAGGAGGAAGCGGCGGCGTGAGGCGGCCAAAAGAATAGCCTTTGGCTTGGCCTCCTCGCCGTTGAGGAGCAGAAGGGGAGTTGAAGGCGGAGAAAACGGCGGGATATCGCCGGAGAAGAAGAGGACGTGAGAGCCGCTGACGGAATCATTCCCATCATCGCCGCTTCTGGCGGAGCTCCGGCGAGTTCCTCATCCTTGCATTTTAGGGCACATATTTAACTGGTTCATTTTGGATATTACCCTATCCGAATTCTCATCCTTGCACAACCAGTTTCTTTTCTTTTTGCAAAAACTAACATTTTAACAAGTTTTTCTTTTTGTAAACTAATTAATGCCTATAACCCAGAGTGAAAATGACCATAAATTAATGCTTTCGGTAAAAATTCATGGGCCTCCTGGATCCGCGTGTGTGGTGTGTGCTTGTGCATGGGTGTGATGTGTATTGTGTGTTTAGATCAGGGCTTACGGGCAGTGCCAAAAAATAAATACTAATAAAATATGATATTATTTTTCCAAATTTCCCCATATATCTTCGGTCACTATTATTTTTTGTACACCACAAAAAAATAAAATAAAAGGCCCTATTTTCATCGAACTTCCCAAGAGTTCTGGGGTTTGGGCCGTTGAGCGGCAAACTATGCAAAAATTTCAACTCCATAAAACTTCGTGAACGCAAGGCAACTTTTAACAGTGTTATATGCATTGAAAACCATATTTTTGTCCTTGTATTAAATTTAATTAATTAAATTTAATTATTGTTAATTATTTACTAATAAACAAGGTTAAATAATTATTAGTTAAACAGGCGGTGGCGGCAAGAGCAGAGGTGGCAGTGGCTAAGGAGGCGGCGAGAGGGAGAGGGGGGCACAGGTCATTAGGGTTAGGGTTTGGATTAGGATTATGTTGATGATGATGATGATGATGGGAAAGGTGTCGACGGCATGGCAGGCAGTTTCCGGGCCAGATTAAGGTTAGAATACGCTGATGGAGACGAGGGTATTCAAGGGATTTCTGAAAATTCTTTGACGGCGTGACAACTTGATTGGTTATGTTGATATAAACATACCGTACCATGTCGCCATGACACCGCAGAAATGATTTCTTAGTGATTTGAAATTTTTTGATAGTTTATTGGCCAAAGCTAAATCCTTTATGTAGTTTTGCATAAATAAGCTACAAATTTACAAAAAAAATTAAGGAAAAAAAATAATAAAATCCATAGCTCGCATTCAATAGCTCTCTTATTTTCATTTATAACACAGAAACAGCAAGCATCACTTCAATCAACGCCATCTAAAATGTCCAAAGAAATTGCTAACAATACACAAGTTGCATAATCATACAGCAACTGCAAGGTAGTATGACTGTAAACTGGAGACCAGCTCAGACATCAACAAGTAACACGTACTCAAGTTCTTGGTGTGTAACTAACACGACAAATATTAAAGGAAAAAAAAAATTCTCCTGTGACTTTAAAAGTTACATCAATGGTCAGGAGATGCAACCAAAAACTATCAATCCCCTACCCATCCCACACTTTCATACCACTATTTACACAACCACATCATGCACTCTACAAGGGCTTGATCTCATCGGTGGCTGTACACTCTCTATCAACTTTCCAAGACTTTGTGCTAACTTTTCGGTGCCTTACCGCGCTCTGATGAGCAGGAGGTTCAACAAGCAACAATCGAGACATAACGTACGATAAAAGCTCTTCCCTATGCGAAAACGTGAAATCCAAATGCGCGTATTCAAACTCATTATACGAAACCTCAACCCCTGCCCTCTTCATTAGCCTATAGTGCTTTCTCACCATAGACGGCCTAATAACTTTATCCTTCCTCCCCGCAACCAAATCAATAGGAATATCTATAAGATTATAGTGCTCACCCAAATCCAAGGGCTCTGGGGACCCATACGCTTCGATGTTAGCAGCGGCACTTCCATAATCATACATCCTAAATTTTTTCGACCTTTTAATTTGAGCGAGGTGAAGAGCCACGTGTAAAGAAACCCCAGGCATATCGTACATGTTATAGTGAGGCAAGCCAAGAACGCCGAGCCAGTTTGAGCTATCGCCCCCTACAACATAACTCATTAGGGTTTGAACCAGCCCTCCTAAAGCAGGGTAGTTTTGGAAATCTCGGGCTAGTTTGTTTAAAAGCATTCTGAAGAAACGGGTTGGTATGTAGAGCCCGGGAATGATCGGGGCGAGAATTGGGCCGAAGAGAAGAATGAGGTGTTCTACTAATGTGAATAGTAGAGTCGAGTCTTCATGAAAACCGGCAGGGGATAATAAAATCATTCTTAAAATTCTGTGAGGTTTCTGTGCAATTCTTCGGGTTATGAGGTACATTAGCATGATGGCGCCTCCAAGGCTGTGGCATAGGACGCAGAGTTTGTAAGGTTGCTTAGGGTCTTCTGATGAATTGAATTGAGAGTTCCTTTTCAGTTCAGATATTTTTATTTCGTGTATCTTGTCGATTATTGCAGATATGTCTTGGGTGCCATGCTCGTTGATAGAATATCTCCAGTACCTAAATTGAAATTGAAATTAGTAAGGTTCAACAAGGATAAAGTTTAAAGGTCAGTAAATACAAGTGAAAATCAAGCATATGTATATGGAGGATGGCTAATTGCTCCTATGGCTGCATGCCATAATGTCCGCTGTATTCATTTTAATATGCATACCAATAAAAGGTTTATAGATAGAAGTTGAATGCTTTCAACAATATGCTTCGGGTACGCTTGGTAGGTGGTAATCTAGGTGGTAATTCTAAATTCCAATAAAATATTATCATACTTGTTTAGGTGTGAAAAATACTCCCGCGAATATACGATTACTATGATAATCAAATGACCTCATTTCATGGTAATCCTATTCCTCCCAAAACATGTCTATCCTACATTACCATGAAATATTCCCACCTAACACGGCATATGCCATGACCGTGCGCCACCCGCCGCCGGCCGCAACCCACCCACCGCCGGCCGATTAGTCGTTCGCCATCGACCGCCCTCACCGCCGATCGCAGCCCGCCGGTTGCACATACATATATTACCGGGATAATTAAAATGTACCAATCATGTTAATGCAAGATTCCTTGGAATTGAATGCATGATCATCACATTCTCAGGAATGTGGGGATTCCCGGTAATCTTCCATTCCATGTACCAAGCACAACCTTAGGAGATACCTTATGAATCATAAGAGTTAGATCTTTCAATATATGAACCCATGAATTCATCGTGATCATCCCATTCATGCCTTAAAACCCATGGTACACAAGAAAAAGATATTTTCATTGTACTGGACCAAAGCATGAATGTGAGAACATGAATTTCCCATAAATAACTAACAAAAAGAGCCTCTCGCCCCAAATATTTGGTGTCTGATATTATATACAATAAGTTACACTAATCAGAAGGTAAAAGAAAACATAATTATCTTAAACAAGCAAGATACGACTCCCTGGATAAACAGAATGTGATCAGTTACAATGAGGTAGTAAATGAGACCAAGGATTTACTGATCTAAGGAAAAATACTCTGCCGTCAGTATATCATTAATGCATTCGCCATCTAAATTCCCAAGAAAAGCTATATTGAAGCAATCACGGGCATAATTACAGTTCGAACATATCTTGAAGGGAACTTACTTGCGTGAAGAAAGATTTTTGTCAATATGCTCCCTAGATACTAACCCGCGTAAGTTTCCAAGGTAAACATCATAGCCTGCCAAAAATGAGATGATGAAGGCAATGAATTCTATGCAAACAATAGTTGGTGCATAATTGATCCATTTGATTAGACACCAACCTTGATCATAGGCCGCGAATGCAGGAGAGCCAACAACACCATTAGACACCCAACTGACAAGCAAAAAATGAATTAGGAAATATAAGATAGTGCATGACAAATATACTCATGTCAAATGTGATAAAACATGAAAACAAAGACTTCATCGAAGAGGTTAATATGTATGCATAATTTCTATAACATGGCTCACTGACTAAACAAAAGTTACTGATTTTTGTCACCAGTCTCCAACTAAAACTGGTCTTCGGTAAATCTGGAACAGCATCAACTGTCCAAGCCATTATAAGGAATTACAGATTCTCAACTTTATAAAAATATATACTTTAAACTCATTTTTTTAAGGACACAAGCTACATTCTGTTTCAAGAACTAAACCAAAAGCATGATGTTGAGAATATTGCTATTCAGACAATTTTGGTATCATTGGTATAGTGATTTTATAGGTTAATCATTGTTTTAAGATAGTAGACTGTGATAGCCCGACTGATTTAACCCAACATCCAACTTGTATTCAACTGGAAACAACACTTGCACTGTGACTGATTTAACCCAACATCCTACTTGTATTCAACTGGAAACAACCTTGCACTGTGCGTTTTGTAAGAAATGAGGAGGTAAATTCAATTGAGAACGAGGAAGAACCATCTGAGTTTAAGGTTGAGGGAGCGTGATTGAACAGGTATAACCTAATTGAACATGTACCAAGGCAAGTTAAAAATATGATAATTTCTGATTTGACAGAAATTGACCTTAAAGAAGCTCAATGGAGATAATTAATGTAGCCAACTCCAAAAAAATGGGTGAAGACAGTGTTGCCGTTGAGCTGCACTGTGATTCATGAACCCGGTGACAAGCACCGCACCGCATTATGGCTCAACTGTGAGTTGCCGGACATGGCGACTTTCAAAATCCATACAAGAGGAGATGATTATATATGATTATGTTTATGAACATTATTTAATCATGTAATCATCGTATCTTTACATTTATGTAAAGTGTAAAAAACCTTAAGAATGGACAAACAAAATCAATTGATTATGCATTTAACTAAAGAAGGCACGCTTTTGAATAAATAAAAGTACATAAGCTTGGAAGCATCTAACAAATGGACAGATATACTCTTGAAAGGAAAATTCACCTACGGAGAATTGCCACACATTTCAGACGTTCCGTGAATCTATAACAAGATTGTACGTGATTCTTATTGAATTGTTCATATGACAAGGAACAATTTGCATAACTTTCATATCTTCAAATTTCATGATGACCCTTCAACTCAATCAGGAAAAGACCTAGGATATTACTAAATTCTATAACAAAGTTGAATAGATATATACAAGATCATATGAACTAATACTATCGTTGAAGTCAAGTCTGATTTGAATTTCAAATTATCACATTTCAGAGTACCCTGTTTTTCCCTTTTACTCAACAAAATCTTTTTCCAATTAAGTAGATAGATCTCAAATTCTAATAGATCTTAATTCATCCAGATAATGAATATTCCAGGCTAAAATTTAAGAAATCTATCAAGAGAACTAATTTGCTGGTCAAGCTACTGAAACAGGGATAGCTAATTTGAGTAGCAAAATCTCTATCAAATATCTAATACCATAGTTACACTAAATATGCAGCAATCACGTTGAGCGAAAACACAGCCCTCTCTCTCACAAATATTGCTCGTGATTCCTCTCATCTCATATCTCATCCAATATTGTGCACCTTAGTTATAAATAAAACAGTGTGAGGAAAGAGAATAGTACGCAGATAGTTCGTAGACATTAAGGAAGACGGTGTGAGTGAATTTAATGATAAATTAATCCAGAGACTTCCAGCGGGCTAAGAAATTAGCATGATAAAAACACAAATAAAAAAGACTAATAAGCATCATATACCATCCAATAAAAATTAGCTTACCAACACAATTAAAAAATTGTATATAAGTCTCAAAAATGTGTGCTGCAAGTTTGTATAATAAGTACCCAATACCCATTCCACAGATGAACCTAAAACACCATATTTTGGAGGTAAACAAAATAAACGTGCTCACCCCATGGACGAGTCCAATATTCCATGCTGAAGATACACAACCTTTTGTGAATCACGCCTGTCAAGCATGCAGCACCAGCGCATTAAGTTCATGAAAACAAACACAAAGAAACATGAAGAATGTTCTTATGAAGTAACCTTGGGATTCTCTCCAGAACCAGAACATAGCCGTCGGAAGTGACCACACGAATAGCCTCATAAGGGTACCTAAAACGAAGATCGTATATGGGGTTCAAATGCTAAATAACAATGTGACAATATGCAAAAAGAATTAGAGCAGGAGTCTACATCTAAATATTATTACACCAGTAGTCTCTGGCATCAAGCCGACACCTTCCTCGTATGGTCTCATGAATTCTTAAAAACTATAGTGGAAACAGAGATTTATGGCAACTGTGTCCCTAAATTTATTGACAGATGTGTTTTCCATTTGCACCTTAAAAAAGATGCATTGCGAAAAAATCACATGAAAATTTATAAAATTTAAACACATAGCATATACACATTCTAAATCATACTTCTTAGAAAACAAAACCTACTGTGTATTTCAAACAAAAGTTTGCAATTTTATATAATTGGTATCTACCATTTGCAGCAATATCCTTGTAAGACTAAATAATTATTTTTCACAAGCATTGTACTCAATCTTGTCGCATACTTAATAATAACAAAAGATTTACCTGAAAGATGTACCGTTTAGTTCTCAAATAACTAGTTTTTGTTTGCATTTCTTTGCTTACTTCAAGAACATATTAAGACTAACTGTTTTGTAGCCATCAATGGTCAAATTATATAAATATGATCAATAGGAATGTCACTGATATTTACTTCTACGGATTTTGCAAGTCTATCCCGCATGAGAATGATTATAAACAATTTTGCTACAAACCTATAGGAAACTTCACCACCAACCTCAAATATGAGCAGATGTTCCCATTCTGATAAGCATATCCCAGGTGATTCTTTCCTATCTCTTTTACAGTCTAGATCTCACAAAAGACTACAACTGCGAAGAAGAAAAAAATGGTAGCAACTTATTACCCAAGCTCTGTGATAACATCTTGACATGTTCGGGCGTCTGTATTCAAAGAATGGTGAAATGTGGTCTGCCTTTCAGTTGGAGCTGGATCAGCATCACCAAGCATTGCTGTTGGTACAGCCACATCACCATCACTATCACAATCATCTTTCCCACTACTTCCATCATTAGAAAACCATCCAAAAATTTTACGGCAGATTTCCAAAGGTGAAAGCATAAAATGCGCTGCCTTGTGAACCATGTCAAAAATTGCTTCAATGAAGATCTCAATTGCTAGTTGAAGGTCCTGGAAAATATATTCTAAATATAATAACCAATTTCCCATTCTGATAGGTTAAATCAAGGGATGTTCTATATAAAACGAAAAGATGGACAAAAAAGGATATGTATTTGTCACTACGAAACTATGAATAAAAACAATTTATGATACCTCAACGACTCCACGCCTCCGGTCAGTAGTGCGTGGGACAATATCGTCCTTTATGCGGGGAGACTTTTTGGTAGAATTTGGACCTGACAATTGGCTGGAGTTTGGAGAATAGTTAGGTCCGGATGCATTTCTCTTTAACCCAATCACCTGACATATTAGAATTGGTATCCACAGAAATATGGTCACAGTCCAAATAATCCATGAAAGAAAGTACTTGATCAAGCGCAGTACACATCTGTCACATCTATTAAAACTGCTTGCACGAGATAAACGGGATGTATGAGACAAAGGAGATGCAGGAAGCATGTCTTCTTCATTATCTTCTTCGCCAGATATATAATCTGTACTTGATGAGGTATCCAAATCCACCGAGAGTTCATGAATGAATTCGTTGAAGGAAGAAACACCACTGCCACCAAAGGACCAATTGACATGTTAGAGGCCCAAATAGGTTCAATAATATAGGAACGATACAAAAACTACACCGATGAATAAACAGCTAAACATCCATGAATAAACAGCCAAGTAGCATGAATTTGGATACTGATACAAGACACAATACAATTCAGATTCAATAGTAAATTTCCAAAACTCTGGGATACCACTCATTGAAATACGCTAATTTAAGATGGTTTATAAAAATAATAACAAAATTTACCAGTTTTGAAAAATCTAGACTAAGATACAAAAAATGTCACACCTATAAGAATGCAAACAACAATATATTGTTAGTGTCCTAGTAATTGATGCATGTTCTATACATTTAGAATATGATATAAATTTTAAGACATGTCAAAAGGAGACCCTCAAGTGTGTTATTAATAAATCCAAATGAATCCGATAGAGTACGAAGCCATGCAACCCACATAAACATTGCACATGAAAGAAACAGGTAGTTGTGATCCTATAAACTAATTCTCAGGAAATACTATTCATAAACAAAATAAAATATGCTAAGCATGAAATTTTACTTCATATCAGGGGGGAAAACACTTACTTTTCCATCCAACGAGGGAGTCGAGGCCCACGAAAAGTGGGTCTGAGCTCCCATCCTTGGATACCCTCTAGAATGGTGGTTTTTCCTGGAAGGACAGCAAGAAGAAGTGCTGACACCCCATTTATTAACCTTGCAATGTTGTTTAAGGATTCATAGGTGAATGTCTTCACTGACCTGTAACAGGTAACACTTAAGCATATAATGAACACACACGACCATTTCGTAGTAACAAATAGTAATAAACGAAAGAACATGTTTTCACATTAGTAATTGCAAAATGAAAATGAACAAGAAAAGTTATAGTGTGGGTATTCTACTCTATACAGCAAATATACTACAGCTATTGAAAAGTAAACACTGAAGAAATACTAAAAAGATGAATCAGGACAATTTAAATGCAACCATTCATGATTGCTGTGGGAAAGAACAATTCATGCATATATTATCTATACACTTAAGCATGTTATTGCGAACAATTAACCGATTTTCAGCGCACAAATAACGCAGGCAATTAAAGCAGAGCATTCAATCCTACAGATCATAGTTGCAGAAAGTATATATAACCACAAATGATGTCCATGAATTTTTGTACAAGAGAACATACTTTACCATGTTTGAATTAACTATTAGCATTGGCATGCATTAAAAATAGTCAAAAGAAATTGTTTCATATCAACCCAAGGTGGATGCTATTTCTTAACAATAAAGTGATATAATTGAACTAAACAAAGACCTGATATACTGCTTCTCAGCCAATTAACATAGAGCAATCTGCAAATTTGATGGTTCCCTCTCTCTCAAACCCTTACGGCTATAATAAAAGTTGTTTCAACATACTTTCTATTCCTCTTTCAGTTTATATGTTTTCGTGTATTTCGACACCAAAATGTGTCGAAGATATGGTACAACACATCAACGAACTCAAATTACAATTGACCATCTTCATCATTTGAGTTCATATTCCAATACTCATGACAATTTCCTCTACCATGCCAATAACATTCGTTTGTCCATTTCAGCACCTGATTCTTAAATTCTACATAAACAAAATAGACAATATTTTTTCTGCACGATTCTTTCCACAACGACTTAAGATTAATAGTCAACCATAAACTTTTCTAAAATTTTCAATCCCACCCCCACCCCACTATAACAACTTGAAGAAGATGGTGTTTAGGGTTTTGAATTGGTAATTGTATTGAATATCAAAGGTGTATATATATTACACTTTACATGATGGAAAACTGAAATAAAATAAAATCTTTCCTAATCAAACTAATATCACAAAAGTTATGCAAAAATCCGCGACAGCTGCGCCCGCGATGGGCAGACATCTGAACACTATCATTCAGACGTCTACGTGTTCTCTGCTATTGTCGAAGACTCGTTACCAGACGCCTGGATCTTCTCCTTCAGACGTCCAGATTGGCCCTGTTGTTTGGTGACTATATTGCAGACGTCCAGATTGGCCCTGTTGTTTGGTGACTATATTGCAGACGTCTGTAATACCTTCCTCAGACTTCTACCTCCGCTCTGCTGTTTTGACAGACCTTTGGCAGACGTCTGCATCTTCTCCTTCAGACGTATGACTCTGTGTTAAGCATTTGTCACTAATACACCCCCGCAAGATTGAGGCTCCATTGGAGACTCTGATCTTGGAGCGAAGTTTGAGAAATGGTAGACGTCTAAGGGCTTTTGTGAGGATATCTACAAGTTGATCCTGAGTGCTAATATAGTGTACACGAATAGTGCCATCTTCAACGCACTCCCTTACAAAGTGGCAATCAAGAGCAATGTGATTCATTCGAGAGTGGAAGACGCGGTTTGCACTGATATAGGTAGCCCCGGTATTATCACAGTATAAAGAGGGCAGTTTTCTAAGAATTATCTCGAGTTCATGGAAAACATTTTTACCCAGAGTACCTCAGCCATGGCATTCGCAAGAGCTTTGTATTCAGCTTTGGAGGAGAATCGAGAAACAGTCTTTTGTCGAGCCGATTTCCATGATATTGGATTCGAGCCTATATAGAGAATGTAAGCAGTGGTAGAGCGGCCGTCATAGCGATTTCCATCCTAGTCAGAGTCACAGAAGACCTGCAGAGTTAGAGGTAAAGACCATGATCTAATGGTACCTTTGAGGCAACGAAGAACACGTTTGAATGTCGTCCAGTGCAGTTCCGTGGGAGAGTGCATGAATTGAGAGAGACGGTTGACGGCGAATGAAACGTCGAGCCAAGTGAGAGAGAGGTATTGAAGAGTATCAACTAGCTGACGATATGGCGTGGAATCGATGGAGGAAGACCCGTCATGATGGAATAGAGGAGTGGTATTGCACATCGGAGTTGTAGTTCCTTTACCTCCCGCCATGGAAAACTTATTCAAGAGATCAGCAATGTGGCGATGTTGGGATAGAAATAGACCTTGTGACGTGGGAATAGCTTCTACACCAAGAAAGTGATGAAGATCGTCAAGATCCTTTAGAGAAAAGCATTGCCCAAGTTGACCAACAAAGGACTGAATGAACTGGATGTTACCAGTGAGAATAATCTCTTCGACATACACCAAGAAGTAGACGACGGTAACTTCCTTGGAGTAGACGAATAGAGACGTATCCGCCACGGAGTTTGCAAAGCCGACTTGAAGGAGACAGCCTTTGAGTTCTTAATACCATGCCATGAGCGCTTGCTTGAGAATATAGAGGGCTTTTCGTAGTTTGCAGATATTGTTGGGTAGGGAGAAGTGGAGGAAGCCGGATGGTTGAGCCATATACAAATCTTCATGGAGAGTACCGTTGGAAAGTATTGTTAATGTCGAGTTGACGAAGAGGCCATCCATGAAAGAAGCGTGGCATAAACCTATACGCGGTGTTGTCGGCTTAATAACGGGGATGAAGATGGCGGAGTAGTCCAGGCCAGGCCGTTGGTGGAAGCCTTTGGTTACAAGGCGAGTTTTGTATCGGGCAGTGATGCCATCGGAGTTTCGCTTAATCCAAAAGACCCATTTGCAACCTACAAGATTCTGAGTTGATTTGGGAACAAGGTCCCATGTTCCGTTCTTCATGAGACATCAAATTCTTCGGACATTGCAGCACGTCAGTTCGGATCCTTCATAGCTTGAGATACACAGGTTGGTTTAAGGGTTTGGGGTATTGGGTGAACAGTTTTATGGTTTATATATTAGGAGTTGAAGTATTTAGGGTTCTGTTTTCGTTCATTATTGTTCAGAGATTTGGGGGTAGGGGATAATTGTAGAGGTGATTGAACGGTTGTGGAAGAGGTTGGGGAGGTAGGGACGGGGAGGTTGATGATGTTATTGAGATTGGAAGGTGAGTTTTGTGAAAAGTCAATGGAGGGGGAGAGGTCGAGGATATGAGATGTTAATGATTGGGGTTCAATGAGGGTTGGGCTAGATAGGATGGGTGGGATGTGAAGTTTGGTGGGTTGGATACACGTGATTGGCTGCGATGATGCGCCGGTGGAGTCCAAATCTTTACGAAAGAGCCTTTTGATGTCTAATGGATACCTGCATGAGAAAATTGGTTTCGACGAATTTGACATGATGAGAAACATAAATTTTTTGAGTGACGAGATCTAAACATTTATATGCAAATTGAGATGTTGAATAACCTACAAAAATGCATGGAGTGGAACTAGGTTGAAGTTTGGATGAGGTGTACGGCCTTAACCAGGAACATCAAAGACACCCAAAAATCTTGAGACGTTTGCAGTTTGGTGGACGTTGAAATAGTTTTTCAAATGAGAATTGGAAATTAAGAACCGGTGTAGCAAAACGATTTATGAGATAACCAGCGGTTTGAAAAACTTGACTTCAATACTTAGAGGAAGATAAGCCATATGAAAGTGTAAGACCAATTTTGACAACATGACGACAACGACATTCTGATGCGCCATTGTCTTTAGGGGTGTGTGGGACTGGTGAGATCAGAGACACCATAGGAGGTGAGAATGGAGGCAAAAGACATGTATTCGCCGACATTAACAGTATATTGATGTAAGTGGTAATTAAAAATATGTTTCGATAAGTTTTTTGAATTGGAGGAAGATGGTGGCAATATCAGATTTACGTTTCATAGGGCACAGTCAAACGTATTTTGTATAATAATTAACAAAGATTACGTAATAACAAAAACCATCATACGACAACCCAGTGGGTCCCCAAATATCAGTGTAGATTAATTGCAAAGGTTTAGAAGTACGAAGTGAGTTTTCAGCAAAAAGAATTTTATGACTTATATTGCAATCACAAGAGTTACATTGAAGATTATTAACTAATGAGCCATTAGACAATAACTTATTTTTCTTAATTGACTGAAGGATTCGGATGGAGGGATGACCAAGACGACATCGCCACTCATTTATTTCTAACTTGGAAGTAGCGTGAATTTGAGATTGGATAGAATGTGGGAGGTAGTAAACATCATTATGGCTATTCCCGAGAAGAAGAGGCGCCCTCGTACGAAGATCCTTCACCAAAAAATTAGAAGTAAAAACTCAAGTGAGACTATTTGATTTGCAAAATTTTGCAACAGAAATTAAATTTTGAGTAATAGATGGTGCACAAAGGACATTATCTAAAAGAAAGGGTTTTTAAGGCGAGTGCTGTGCTGTTTTACCGATGTGAGAAATTTTTAAATCTGAACCATCATCTATGTTGATCTCATTGGGACCGCCGTAATCAGTGTAGCTGTGAAGAGTCCCAACATCAGACGTAACGTGATGAGAAGCACCGATGTCCAATATCTATGAGGAGAGAGCGGGCCGATTGGTATTTGTGTTGTTTGCCGCACGCATGTTGAGGAAGCATCTGCGGCGGATGTTGCGGTGGATTGGTTTGCACTGCGTTCTCACGAAAGAAATGAGCAAGTTGACGACAATTTTTAATGTTGTGACCTGGACACTTACAGAAGTTGCAGTAGGAGTTAGAGGGGCAAGTTGTTGCATGCAACGGAGTACTGATTGTTGTTGTTGCAAATGAGTTTTTGCTGCGATTGTAGGAGGCGCTTTCACGTTGCGGGGGGCGATAGGAGATTGGGTTGGTTGACATAGTTGGCACTTGCAAGAGATAGACACACATGTGTCTTCCTTCAGATGCATTCATAGTTTATGAGTTTGTTATAGAGCTCGTTGAAGGTAATGGCATTGTCACGGACTCGAATAGCAGATGCGGCTTCTTTGAATTCATGTCAGAAGCCAACGAGGATGTGGAGAACAGGGTCATCTTCAGGAAGAGGATGGTCGACGAGAGCGAGATCGTCGGAGATAGACCGCATCTTTTGTAGGTACCACTTATAGAGTGTCAACCGCGTTGATTATTGATGAGGCGTTCCTTAAGCGATATAACTCGTTAACGAGATTTGTTCGCAAGGAGAGTAACAAGTTGATCCCATGTGTCCTTAGATGAGGAAACAAAAGAGATATGAGGCTGGATCGTCTCGACTCATCTGCCGAGGATAGCGTTGAGAATGAGTTGATCTTGACGGTTCTGGTAGTCTCGATTTTCAACACGCTTGGTGTTGTCGTTGACGTCAATGATAGTTCTCGTAGGAGGGAATTTGGATCTATCGATGTGACCAAGAAGATCGTGGCCAATTAGGGCCGATTGGATTTAGGATCTCTACATAGAGAAATTTGTGTGGGAAAATTTTGTTGGAAAGGGGAATTTGGAGATGATGGGGATTGAGTTTTGAGAGGTGACCATGGATAAAAAATTCAGCTTTTAATCATAAGGCTCTAAGGCTCCGATACCATATAACAACTTGAAAAAGATGGTGTTTAGGGTATAGAACTTGGTAATTGTATTGAATATCAAAGGGGCGTATATATAACACTTTACATGATGGAAAACTGAAATGAAATGAAATCTTTCCTAATCAAAATAATATCACAAAAGTTATGGAAAGGTCGGCGACGGCTGCGCTCGCAATGGGCAGACGTCTGAACAGTATCCTTCAGACCGTTTGCGTGTTCTCTGATATTGTCAAAGACTCGTAACCAGACGTTTGGATCTTCTACTTTAGACGTCTGGATTGGCTCTGTTGTTTGGTGACTATATTGCATTCGTCTGGAACACCTTTCTCAGACTTATGCCTCCGCTCTGATGTTTTGGCAGACGCATGCATCTTCTCCTTCAGACGTCTGCCTCTGTGTTGAGCATTTGTCGGTAATACCCACACAAAAAAAATTAAATGTGAAGAGGTTGCATCATCCTAATTTCTTCCAAATAAAAATTAATGATGCACAAGATAAACAGATCAAAGCACGAATCCTACTCCAATTCGATGCCATGCCAAAAAAAAACCAATTTTTGCAACCAATTAATCCATAACCTAAATCTCCTGTCTCATTTCATCACAAAACAACCCAAAAAATTTATAGAAAAGAAAATAAAAATCAAAAGCAAGAGAAAGAGAAAGATTGAGGGCTGACTCTTTTGTGACGGCGAGGACATTATCGACGAATCGCTGCAGCATAATCTCGGATCGATCGGATCAAAAGCGAGCGAAATCGAGGTGATGAACGAAGAAAGAGGGGATTTTTTCCTTCTTGGACTTTTATCTGATATTTGGGGGGAAATCGACAGTTTTCAGACAAGAACAGGAAAAAAGATCGAGTTTTTATCCATTGGACCAAAAATAGGATAAAACAGAGGAGTGAAAGTAATGATGATGCTTTGCTTCGCTTCGCTTCGTACGCCAGCAACGTACATTCAGAGGAAGGTCGGTTATGCGGTGCGCCGCATCGGAAATAGCAAATTTCTAAATATTGAATGTTGTTAATTAAATAATATGATAACGGTATTAAATAAACTGCTAATTGCTACTCATTCCGTCATTTTTTACTTGTCATTTTAGAGAAATGCACGCCGGTTAAGAAAATCATTCTCATTTTCTTAATATCAGCAATTAATCTACTGCCGCATCATCACTAAAAAAATCATACAGTTTCTGTGCTCAACTATTAAGAAAAGGCATCATCACTTTTTTAATATCAGCAATTAATTTTCTAGTCTGTTTTTGATATTGTATCATTTGTCGATATCTTTATCATTAATGATTTCCTCGTTATTCCAGAAACGTCAATTAAAATGGGACATTTTTCTCTCTCCAAGATGACTAGTAAAAAGAGACGGAGGGAGTAAATAATATCCTAACGTTTCACCTGTTTTACACTTATACGCCTTATTGATTTTTTCGCTGCATTTATATACTCCAAAGTACAAATCATTAATGCTTTGCTCCGTTCAATTGACCATCAAATCAATCACTATTTTAAATAAAAATACATACAATTGCTACATTAGGTTATCTAAGTGTAAGATAGGTGAAACATTTAGTGTATTATTTAGCAGTCGATATAATCCTTAAAGCAAATTGCTCTTTTTTGGTTTTCCATCATACAAAATCCAACTTCCCCCTCATATAATAAATCAAGTATCAGATTAAAATATTCTAACTTAGAAATCATATGCCATATCGTATCTAATCAGTTAAATAATATCAAATATTCCAAAATAATAAATTAATAACAAATTAAAATAATATGGTATAGGATTTTTTTGTAACAAAATTGAATCTTTTGTATCTTTAGCAAATTAAATTAATAAATATCTATATCTATAATCTATCTATTTGAGCCTTTTTTTGTCGGTAGAATCCAATCAAATCTGTATCTTTACAAATCTTGCGTTTCTAACTAACAACATTGTTAGCTATCCAATCAAATTCCTGTCTCGATACTTATTATTCTACGGTTTCTTTAGCTCCCAATCTCTTCCCAACACTTATTTTGCGGTTTTTTCAATCCACTCAATCTCTTAAATCTGAAGCAAAATCCAAGCTAAAATTTTCCCCGTAATTGAACTCTCTGTTTCTTTTCTTCGAAACTTATTCTACTTCTTTCAATTTCTATTCTCAACTATTAATATCTTAAATCTCAACCAAGATCCCAACTAAACAAACCAATTTGTTATGATTTTAAAATTTGGATTAGCCTATAAATATAAACGACTGAAGAAGGGAAAAAAAAGGAGGATCCGGAAGAAATGGTGAGGGAAAATACAGTTTTGATGTTTTATATCTATATATAAGCTTTCTATAAATTTTCCATTACTTTTTATTCCATTAATTTTCTATAAATATTCCGTTACTTTTATTTTGTTAATGAGTTTTACACCCAATATCTACCTATCATTTTAGGTTGTAAGTGCTTTTCAGCATACTTTGTATTTGTTGTTGTTACATCTTTTATATACTTATTTTATAAGATTGGATTTCAATATTTATGCTCATTTGCTTCAAGAAATTGGCTTCCGAGTGAAATACTGCATCGTCTCTTAACCAACATCTGTTTTGGGATGTTTTTTGTTGATTTTTTTTTAGTTTAAGGTATCGGTGCTCAGTGGTTTCCTTTCATTTTTTGACATGTATATCACCTTAAGGTAGTTCATTTTGCATGGTTACGGCTGCTTCTTTCTGCTTTTTTACATGTACTAACAAATATCATGGATCAAATCAAAACAAATCAAGCTAATTTTATAAACGGTTGCTTAACAATTAATGGTTGGTTAGTATAATGATATGTATATTGTTAGCACAATATCTTGTACATTTATAACAAACTCAATTATAAATATATGTGATCAGATGCAATCAATATCATCTCAATCATTTTCCTAAATCCTTTTGTTTAAGCATTCATATTATATTTAGTTCTTATATGGTATCAAAGCGCAGTCGATCCATTGTTGCTCATAGTTTATACCACAAAATACTTCCTTTTCTTTCAAGCAATTGAGGTCTTGATCTCCTTCAAATGTTGTCCTCCGTCGATCTATCGCGAGCGTTGATGAAGGGTTGTCTCCTTGGACGTGTGGATCTCAATGGGTTGATTTTGAGGTGAAGCCGAGCTCCCTGCAATGAAGTCCCGAGTTGATTGTACCACCGTGGACCCTCCAACGATTAAGTTAGCCGAGAATTTTGAGCAGAGTAGCGGCTTTTGGATTAAAATTGCCTTACCTGAGTCGTCTGGGAGAGGAGGTTTTATAGTGGTTGCATGGATCAAGCTGGCGTGAGATCATCGCCGTCAGTTACGCCCTGACGTTACACCTACGTGAATGACGGGATCCCTCCATCAATGACGAGATACGCTCGTTAATGGAAGGATACGACGACATAGAACGCGAGATGTTAGGTGACGGATATCTCTCTTTTGGCGAGATACGCGGAGCCGTGGCGGAGGCGCTTGGGCTCTGCGTTCTTGGTTGCTCGATAGAACCGGGGAGGTTTAGCTCGGCGGGAGGCTCGGAGGCGATCGGGAGGCCGAGGAAGCTCGGTTCTGTGATAGCTCGAGGGCGAGCTGGGAGGGCTGAGGAAGCTCAGCGTGTAGGAGGGCTCGGAGGCGAGCCGATGGTTATTTGTAAGGCGAGCATAAGAGTGTTCTGGGAGGCCATCGAAGGTAGGGTCAATCCTTTGGGCGAAAGCCCAGGGAATGCCTTCAATGTATCGTGCTTGCTCCTGTCCTGTAAGCCCCGGGACACGTCATCTACTACGTGTCATGATCTGGGGAATTCCCACTTATGAGTATCATCATTATCCCCCCACCCTCGATCAGACCTATTTATGGGTCGGGTCGAGAGTGGTCTGATCGGTTTTTGGGCGCAACCTGTTGCCAAGAATCTATCGGCGCAGATTTCCGGGGCGACTCGGTGTAGGGCAGTTGCGTCGTTCAGATTTTGTTGGTGTTTATGCCCTAGAGGCCATTACCGTATCATACTAGTTTGTATATTATTTAATGGATGTTTGGGATATTCACAGTTGTATTGACAGTCTTGCTAAAAATGGTAGTATGCTACTTGGTTTGTGTCTACTTTAATATGTGCATATGTTTTTTGTAACGTATAGCTTATACATATTAGTAGAGCCCTTAGGATCTTTGCTTGATTACCGGCGTTGTGATGGCAGTCACACTAGTGGGGGCTGGGTAGTCTATAAGCAACATCCTATACAGGTCCCTGGTCGTAGGATTATTGAGATAGGGCATCGATACTCCGGAGTAGACTGGTGTGTACGCTTCTCATCCCAGTTGGGAAGATGGTCTGTTCCACAGCCATCAGTACGTCGTACTGGAGATAGTATACAGGTGCTCGTTGGGTTACGGGTACACCGGACAGGACTCGCGGGGAACTGTTGGTTGGTATTATACCCGTCGTCAGTTAACAGTTCCCAGGTGACATGAGTACAGCATAGTCCGCAGACTTGACACTGCTACTTCGCCTCGAGTGTGTCCCACTGTTCTTAGATTGTTACCCTACCACGGCTCAAAGGAGTCGTGCAAACAGGTAGCAGTTGGGTGCAGTCCCAAGCACTTGGAGGCAGTGGCGGTTAGACAGGATTAGTCTCTCCCGGTATTGGGGGTTGATATCGCGCTGTGTCAGAGAGCCATTACGCAAAGTCCCTGGCCAGGGCAAGCGAGATTTACTGGTAGGTTCCAGTAGTTTCTCAAGGTGTAATGGGCTACGCTCCGACACGACTTATACCGCTATTAGGGGACTGACGCTTGCCGCCCCCTAGGCCCGATATGCGATAGTCTTAGACGAACAGACCGGACTGTACGGAGATTGTCACATCAAGCTCAGTAGGAGTTCGGATGGGTTTCCTCATCGGCCTTCTTATCGACATCTACCTGGGGACCGTTACGTACAGCTAGTGCCACTTGCGGTCTGTGGTTAAACCCACTGCCAGCGTAGTGTCGAGTCTTTAGAGTCCCACACAGAGAGTTTTCCTGCTTCAGGCGAAACGATATAGAGGTCGTATGGTTTTACGACAGGGTTCGGACGCATATGTGTTTTTACGCACGTACGATGTTCGGACAGTTTTTACTGGTCGGCTTTGGTTTAAGCCAGATTCTAGTATCGGATTATTGGATTTATACAGTCTAAAGTTTTTCCGTGTTTTCACGGATAGGAGGGGCATTCTCGTAATTTGTCGGGAAGCTTCTAGAAGGATGATGACTTGGAGGGTAAGGTGGCATTTGCATTTATTGGATTAATGAGTCATGAGAGTGAATCATCCATGGAGTTAATGTTGCATTAATGTTTTAGATGACTCATGAGATGAATCACTCTATGAATTAATGAAGCATGATGACATATATTTATTTGTTATTCATTTTAATAAAATCATATGCTTCATATATTCAAATGATATCATTCATCCAAAAGAATTCTAATTCTCACCTTCTCTCTCCTCAAGCTCTCTCTCTTCAAACCCTAACCCTAACCTCTCATGTGTTGAGATCAAGGGTTAGCTAGACTAATACATCCATAATCCAACTCTATATCACCTAGGTTGCTTAGATTAGCACTTTGAGAAACCTAGTTACCTCAAGTTAGAGGTCAAGCTTGGAGTAGGAGCTCTCGGGTGGATCGTCTTTGACTCGAGGAGGCCGTTGAGGTGCCGACGTTCCAAAGAGCCTACGAGGAGTGGAGGACAGTGATGAAGACCCGAAGGACAAGTAACGTGAGGTATAACTTCGAATCAGAGTAGTTAAACCTTTCGTAGTTTGCTAGTAATGGTTTAGACACGACCCGTGTGCTCAAGTCCGTGTTACGAAGCTTTGATAATCGTTTTTCATATATTTCGCCTCCCCGCAAGTTCGTGGGGTGCGTGACATGGACTTACAGTGGTATCAGAGCCAACTAAACCTTTACTAGCTTGTTAGCAACTAATTAGAACTTCGATTGTCGGAAAAACGCGAAAACAAAACCCCGGACCCTTCAAGTTTCTGTCAATTTTAAACGTATCGAAAAAATTATTTGATGTGCTTGAAAATTAACAGCAGGGGATTATAAGAATTCTGGGAAAATACGAGGACCTAACTCGGCAAGACGGCCGCGGATCCGCGGCCTAATGGTGCTTTTGGCGCGGATCCGCCGCGGAGTCAACCCCGAGTTGACTCGAATTTGCGCAGTAATTCATAATTTGTGGTGTTTTGCTTTCCAGTATATTCTGTTTCTGCCCAGGTTACTTCTGTGCTGGCTTGCATTTGGGGTAGACACGGAAAAAGGTTGTCGATCGATATTCTAAGTTATTTGCTAATCGGGTTTTTATCTGTAATGTTTAATGTGTTCGTAAACCTCCCCTAACTGCTAGTATGTCGGTTGGCAGAGGGTTGCACATTTCTGTAAAGTTTACTGTTTGTGTATATGAACTTGATTGGATCGTTGTGATGATTAGCCGGGGTTTGAGATGGGTTTTATATTCATTCATTCGATATAAATTGTAATATGATGTAATATTCTTTTGCGGGGCACATCCAGGTTGCGGTTGTAGCCACCGTTGTATTATTTCATTTACTGTTTTTGCTCCTAGGATAGACCCAAGGTGGGGTACACAAACTACCGGGTACGTTGAAGTGTTTAGTGGCCTACTCACGTTGTTGAGGGAGACCGCTTCACTTCGGGTACTTGGCGGGTAGTTTGCCGTACCCGTAGGGGTCTAGGGTGGGGTAATGGCTATTCATCACAACTGTGTAATCCGTCTTTTGTTGCAGGCTCAAAGGAAAAGCGGATTGCTTGTATATCCAATAATGTTCATCAGTGATCTGGAATGCCTATTATTGCGTCTGACGAATGTACAATATCTATATATGATAGCTATTTAGACGTCGCTTATGTTTTACACCCGCGCTAGCCCAGCCCCCGCTTTGTCGTTAGTTAAGTAACTTAACGGGTGATGACGGGACCCAGTGGCGAATGCGGATGGCATAAGAGGACGTTGTATTTTCGTTGTTTTCTGCAATGATAGGTTAAATGATGGGACGCATTATTTTAATGCAAAGAAAATAAACCAAAGTTGAATCGATGGAACAAATTTTAAAAAAACCACTCGGTTATTTTAAAAGAGCAGAATTTTTAATTGCGGAGGTTTAACCACTCCTTTTTTAAAAAAAAGCTATCAGGTTCCTTCGATTATATCAAGTTCACTACGTTCACGGTTTCGCCAAAACCAGTCGTAGCCCTCCGTCATTTCTTATGGATGGTCAGTAGTATTCAAGCTATGTTTGTTGGCTTTCGTCAAGGCATAGTGTTTGGTAGCTGCTGGGGTATTCATTTGTTGTATAGATAGATGAGTTGATTTGGGACAGTCGTATTACCTTGTTGGCTTTCGTCAAGGGTATGTACGGGTGGGTTCAAATTAACAAGATAATGATGGGCAGAACTTGACATGTGACTTATGATTTGTTGGCTTTCGTCAAGGTCATAAGAACACGGGGCAAAAATCCACATCGGGGGTTTCTAAAGAAACTGAAACTTGCTAGTATTGCATACCATTTGGAGTTTGATGAATGTTGGTAGAATTCCTTCAACATTATCATCCGATGATATTTGGATCCCGATCCTACTGTGAGTATATGCTACTTATCAGGAGATTCGTCACTTAACGATCAATACTATAAACTAAGTAGGTGTCGAGAAAGGTGTCAGCGGAGCTACGCCCCCAGAGAAAAGAGGTTATTTAATTAAGGAACTTCGCGAAAGCGTTGGAAAACCTCCCTCGAAGTACTGACACTGGCCTGGCCGAACGGTTAAGTAAGTATTGTACAGAGAATAGTCCTGGCTAATTCTTCTTTTATGGTTTGAGAAAGGATTCGAGAAACAGTGGGAGCCATCCAGTTTAGATAAATTAAAAACCAATCTAAACTTGCAAGAGCATCATGCTAAAGTGTTTTCTTCTCTCTCTCTCATTGCAGCGACCTTGTGACCATGACTAGGTTACATCTAGATAATAAGTTGACTGAATCTGACTTATATGACTGGCAAAGGTCTGTCCAGATGTCCATTGCCTATGACAAGCTGGACCACCCTATTACTACTCAAGATCCCGCCATCCCAGGTCCAGTTTCCACCGTCGCGGATATGGATATCCGTCAGACAAGGGAAAAGGATAAAGCGAAAGTCAAGTGCCTCGTGTTGGCTTCAGTTGATGGTGTATACCAGAAGCAGCACGAGAAGATGGACTCAGTTTCCATCTTTCTCCATAACAAAGATTTATATGGAGAGCAATCTCATATCGCAAGATATGAGACCTCGAACGAATTAATTCAAGCGAGGTTGGCTGTCGGGTCATCTGTAGGGGACGACGTCCTTACAATGACCAGCTATATTGATGAGCTCAAGGACCTGGAGACCACGTTGGGAAACAGGTCATACGCTGACTTATTTCCACAGTCCCTGCCCTCTACTTACACCCTGAAAGAAACCAGGGAGACACAAGCTCTGCTTAATGGGGGACCTTCTTCTTCTACATCCAGGGCGAAAGCAAAGGGTGAAAAGAAGAAGACCTCTACAAAGCCGATATACGGTGTCAGTAAAGTAGGAGGAAAGGGAAGAGCAAAAGTTTCGGGAATTGGTGTAGGTAAGGAGGGATATTCCTATTGTTATGGGAACGGGCATTGGCAGAAGGATTGCAGGGCTTTGGAAGCCAGTAGCCAGGATACGAAGCATGTTGTGGCTTCGGCCTCAAGTGTGTTTGTAATTGAGAACTGTTTGTCAATTAACTCTACTTCCTGGGTACTAGATACCGGAGCAGCATCTCATATCTGTAATTCATTACATGCTTTGAGAAACCGTAGAGTTATAAGGGTAGGTGATTTGTCTCTCAGAGTTGCAAATGGAATGAGCGTGGACGCTGAATCCGTGGGAGAATATCGCCTAGGTTTGACAAGTGGGCAGATATTGATTCTACGTAACTGTTTGTATGTACCTAGTTTGACTTGTAATATCATATCAGTGTCCTTACTTTCGAGAGAGGGATATGACTTTACATTCGTAAGCGATGTAGTTCACATCCACCTAAATCAAGTTCTGATTGGGTCCGGTACATTAGATGACGGTATATACGTATTGAGTCAAGCTCAGGTTTTCAATGTCTAGAACACACAAAAAAGAAAGTCTCCAGAAATAAATCAGGCTTTCTTATGGCATTGTAGACTAGGTCACATCAATGAAACACGATTAACGAAGTTACATAGAGAAGGATATTTGAATCCATTCGAATATCAATCTTATGCTACTTGTGAATCTTGTCTCATGGGAAAGATGACAAAGACTTCGTTTACTGGACACGGAGTAAGAGCGAGCGAGCTCTTGGGACTCGTACACAGTGACGTGTACGGTCCAATGTCTACACATGCGCGAGGTGGTTATTCCTACTTCATTACTTTTACGGATGATTTCCCTAGGTATGGACATATCTTCTTGATGAAGCATAAATCCGAGGCCTTTGAGAAATTCCAGGAATACAAGAATGAAGTGGAAAACCAAACTGGCAAAAGTATCAAGACACTGAGATCTGATCGAGGTGGTGAATACTTAAGTGCCGACTTCCTGGGTTACTTAAAAGAGAATGGAATTTTCTCTCAGCTTACTCCTCCATACACACCACAACACAACGGTGTATCGGAAATGAGGAATCGAACCCTATTGGATATAGTTCGTTCCATGATGAGTAAGGCTGAGTTACCGCGATCTTTCTGGGGTTGTGCACTAGAATCAGCTGCATATCTTTTGAACAAGGTTCCAACCAAGACTGTGCCTACCACACCATATCAGATGTGGAGTGGGAAGAAACCCTATCTTCAGTACCTGAAGACATGAGGATGTCCAGCTTTTGTAAAAAAGCAGCATCCGGACAAGCTCGAGGCACGCTCAGTACAGTGTAAGTTTGTGGGATATCCAAAGAATTCCATGGGATATTGTTTCTATTACGCAGAGGAACAAAAGGTTTTTGTTTCTCGTCATGCCCACTTCTTAGAAACTGAATTTTTAGAAAATCAGAAGAGTGGGAGCGCAGTAGAACTGGAAGAAATTCCAGAACCACAAACTGTTACTGAAAGTATGGTAGAACCAGAGATTTTAGAAAAAAGGGACACACCAACGCCTATCCGCAGAAGTAGTAGGCAGTCTCATCCGCCCGAGAGATACTACGGTTTTCTCATAGACGGGGATCGAGAAGATTGCATCATTGATAATGATGACCCTACTAGCTTCCAGCAAGCCATTCAGAGCGGCGACTCGGTAAAATGGCTGGATGCAATGCGGACCGAAATGGAGTCCATGTACACTAACAAAGTATGGACTTTGGACATTGCTCCAAATGGGGTAAAACCCGTAGGATGCAAATGGATCTTCAGAAAGAAGATTGGTGTAGATGGACAGGTTGAAACCTATAAGGCTAGACTTGTTGCAAAGGGTTTCCGTCAAAGACCTGGTTTGGACTATGACGAAACCTTTTCTCCAGTAGCTATGCTCAAATCCATTCGGGTCCTTCTTGCTATTGCTGCCTTCCACGATTATGAGATCTGGCAGATGGACGTAAAGACGGCCTTTCTAAATGGTAATTTGGAAGAGTGCGTCTATATGGATCAGCCAGAGGGATTCATTCAGAGTGGGAGCAGCGGTAAAGTATGCAAGTTGTTTAAGTCCATTTATGGACTAAAGCAAGCATCGCGGAGTTGGAACATCTGTTTTGATGATGCTGTCAAAGAATTCGACTTTATCAAAAATCCAGATGAACCATGCATATATAGAAAGATTGTAGGGAGAGCTGTAGTATTCCTCGTCTTGTACGTGGATGACATTCTCCTAATAGGAAATGATATTCCTATACTACAGTCAGTCAAAAGATTCTTGTCACAGAAGTTCTCCATGAAGGACCTGGGTGATGCCACCCACATTATGGGGATCCAGATCTATCGTGATAGATCAAAAAGGATGTTGGGACTTTTGCAGTCCAGGTACATAGACACCATATTGAAAAGATTCAGTATGGAAGATTCTAAGCACGGTAACCTACCGGCTTGTCACGGAATCACCCTCTCCAAAGAGATGTCTCCCAAGACTGATTTGGAAAGGGATCGCATGTAGATTATACCCTACGCTTCTACGGTAGGCTCTATAATGTATGCGATGTTATATACCAGACCAGATGTAGCATACGCATTGAGCGTTGTAAGCCGGTATCAGGAAAACCCAGGGGAGAAGCACTGGATAGCAGTAAAGAACATTCTCAAGTACCTGAGGAGGACTAAGGAGATGTTCTTGGTGTATGGCGGAAAAGACCTCCAGATCGAGGCCTTTGCCGACTCCAGCTTCCAGAGTGACAAGGATGACTCCAAGTCCATGTCGGGTTATGTCTTTACCCTCAATGGAGGGGCGATCTGTTGGAAGAGTTCTAAGCAGGAGACCGTTGCTGACTCAACGATGGAAGTGGAGTACATAGCTGCTTACGATGCCGCAAAAGAAGCTGTCTGGATGAAGAAGTTCCTCACAGAACTTCAGGTGGTTCCTACCAGTGTTGGTCCAATACCTCTGTATTGCGACAACAACGGCGCTATAGCTTTAGCGAAGGAACCCAGGTCCCATCAGAAGTCCAGACACATCTTAAGACGGTATCACCTGATCAGGGAGATCGTAGATCGCCGGGAGATCGTAGATCGCCGGGAGATCGTAGATAGCTGGGAGATCGAGATAAAGAGAGTAGATACAGAGAATAACACCGCTGATCCATTCACAAAGGCCATTCCTCAGACGCAATTCGAGAGGCTATTCGAGATGATAGGTCTGCGATATGCCAGTACATGGCCCTAGTGCAAGTGGGAGATTGTTAGTGTTTATGCCCTAGAGGCCATTACTGTATCATACTAGTTTGTATATTACTTAATGGAAGCTTGGGATATTCACAGTTGTATTGACAGTCTTGCTAAAAATGGTAGTATGCTACTTGGTTTGTGTCTACTTTAATATGTGCATATGTTTCTTGTAACGTATAGCTTATACATATTAGTAGAGCCCTTAGGATCTTTGCTTGATTACCAGCGTTGTGATGGCAGTCACACTAGTAGGGGCTGGGTAGTCTATAAGCAACATCCTATACAGATCCCTGGTCATAGGATTATCGAGATAGGGCATCGATACTCCGGAGTAGACTGGTGTGTACGCTTCTCATCCCAGTTGGGGAGATAGTCTGTCCCACAGCCATCAGTACGTCGTACTGGAGATAGTATACAGGTGCTCGTTGGGTTACGGGTACACCGGACAGGACTCGCGGGGAACTGTTGGTTGGTATTATACCCGTCGTCAGTTAACAGTTCCCAGGTGACATGAGTACAGCATAGTCCGTAGACTTGACACTGCTACTTCGTCTCGAGTGTGTCCCACTGTTCTTAGATTGCTACCTTACCACGGCTCAAAGGAGTCGTGCAAATAGGTAGCAGTTGGGTGCAGTCCCGAGCACTTGGAGGCAGTGGCGGTTAGACAGGATTCGTCTCTCCCGGTATTGGGGGTTGATATCGTGCTGTGTCAGAGAGCCATTACGCAAAGTCCCTGTCCAGGGCAAGCGAGATTTACTGGTAGGTACCAGTAGTTTCTCAAGGTGTAATGGGCTACGCTCCGACACGACTTATACCGCTATTAGGGGACTGGCGCTTGCCGCCCCCTAGGCCCGATATGCGATAGTCTTAGACGAACAGACCGGACTGTACGGAGATTGTCACATCAGGCTCAGTAGGAGTTCGGATGGGTTTCCTCATCGGCCTTCTTATCGACATCTACCTGGGGACCGTTACGTACAGCTAGTGCCGCTTGCGGTCTGTGGTTAAACCCACTGCCAGCGTAGTGTCGAGTCTTTAGAGTCCCACACAGAGAGTTTCCCTGCTTCAGGCGAAACGATATAGAGGTCGTATGGTTTTACGACAGGGTTCGGACGCATACGTGTTTTTACGCACGTACGATGTTCGGACAGTTTTTACTAGTCGGCTTTGGTTTAAGCCAGATTCTAGTATCGGATTATTGGATTTATACAGTCTAAAGTTTTTCCGTGTTTTCACGGATAGGAGGGGCGTTCTCGTATTCGGGAAGCTTCTAGAAGGATGATGACTTGGAGGGTAAGGTGGCATTTGCATTTATTGGATTAATGAGTCATGAGAGTGAATCATCCATGGAGTTAATGTTGCATTAATGTTTTAGATGACTCATGAGATGAATCACTCTATGAATTAATGAAGTATGATGACACATATTTATTTGTTATTCATTTTAATAAAAGCATATGCTTCATATATTCAAATGATATCATTCATCCAAAAGGATTCTAATTCTCACCTTCTCTCTCCTCAAGCTCTCTCTCTCTTCAAACCCTAACCCTAACCTCTCATGTGTTGAGATCAAGGGTTAGCTAGACTATTACATCCATAATCCAACTCTATATCACCTAGGTTGCTTAGATTAGCACTTTGAGAAACCTAGTTACCTCAAGTTAGAGGTCAATCTTGGAGTAGGAGCTCTCGGGTGGATCGTCTTTGACTCGAGGAGGCCGTTGAGGTGTCGACGTTCCAAAGAGCCTACGAGGAGTGGAGGACAGCGATGAAGACCCGAAGGACAAGTAACGTGAGGTATAACTTCGAATCAGAGTAGTTAAACCTTTCGTAGTTTGCTAGTAATGGTTTAGACACGATCTGTGTGCTCAAGTCCGTGTTACGAAGCTTTGATAATTGTTTTTCATATATTCCGCCTCCCCGCAAGATCGTGGGGTGCCTGACATGGACTTACAGATTTATGATCCCGCGTGGCATATCCTGGGCGCTTGGATATCCACACGCATCTTTGATGATATCAGCGGATCAGGGAAAGGATCGTGCATTAAAGAGGGGGCACCGATTCGTTTGCACGTCTGTTGAGGTGCAGGCCATGTGTCCGACACGGATTGGTGGATGCAATAGGTTGTCGCTGTCGCCTGCGGCCGAAGGGACGTCTCTAATGGTCTTTTGACACATGGGGCTTCGACGGCTGGCAGACGCGACGCTTTATTTTGGCGGGAATTGATCAGGGCCGTTGGATGCTTCCTCTTGAGTTGTATAAATAGGAGGGGGACCCCCCTAGGGTTAACACTTCCGCCATTATTTTCCTTCGTTGTGAGAGATTGCTCAGCGCTCCATCCTTTAGATCGGATCCTTTGCGCTCCTTCCTTGGAGAACTCATTCCTTTGAATTAAGTTAGATATCTTCTTCCGAGGAGTTTGTAGAAATAGTTAGAGTCGAGTCTAGGGGGTCTTCCGCCTCTTTGGCTGCTGACAGCCAAGAGGGTTCTCTTATTGCTTCCTGTGTCGGGCTCGCCCCATAGAGTCAGGGCTACCCGTGTCGCTAGCCGTCCGGCGGCGACAAGGGCCTCTAAGGTGCGCATCGGGAACGCTCGCGATACTCCCTCCATCTTGAGAGATCTATATGAGCTTGTCGAGATTCGAGCTCGTTTCCATATCCCCTCTAACTATTCGCCCCATTTGGCAAAAGGGGGCGAACGGACGGACCAAGTGCAGGGGAAGGAGATTACCCTGTATTTAGAAGCGTTACAAGCGGGAATGCGCTCCGCCTCCTGCTTCCCGGCCGCCACCTCGCCCTCAAGGGTAGCGACCCTCGCCATCGCCGCCTCCAGCTCCCGCTTCGAGCTCTCCCCCAGCGAGGAGAGCTCGCCCGCGGCTTGCATCGCCGGGGCTATCTCCTCCTCCTCCATCCGGGCGACGATAGCGACATGCTGGAGGACCTGAAGAAATCGAGGGGGGTCAGAAAGAAAAGGGGCACCTAATCACAATGATTCTCCATATAGGATCAAAGTGATACCTCCTAAATCCTGGGTTTTTGGATCTATGAGATAGATCTAATTGGATGTTAGGATTCTCACTAGTTGTAGTGAGATGGTATCAACCGATCCTGGGAAGAATCACTGGAAGGGTTCCAGGGTGATAAGGACGACTGAAAATCAGTCGCAGGCATTGTCTTTACCCTCAGTAAAGGGACGGTATGTTGGAAGAGTTCCAAGTAAGATACCGTGGCAAACTAGACGATAAAGGCATGATACATCGCTACTTAAGATGCTACCAAAAATGGCTGTCTGGGTGTATATTTGTTCATGAGATGAACTTAGTTCCTCCCATTGTGTGACAATGGAGTTGTGGCTTATGCCAAGGAACGTCCGTCCCATCAGTGATCCAGACATATTCTAAGGCAATATCACCTGATCATGGAGATGGTTGATCTCCAAGGAGATCGAGGTTAGGAGAGTAGACTCAGAGGACAACACGGCGGATCCACTCATAAAGGCCTTTTCCCAGATAGAGACTATTATGAGATGGTTGAGTATGAGATACTTCAACCACTGCTATCAGATGGCCCTAGTGCAAGTGGGAGATTGTTAGTTATATGTATGCCCTAGAGGCCATTACTATACATGGGATGTATATTGTAGTGGATGCTTGGACATATATAGGGAGGACTTTCTTTCTCGACATGATAGTATGCTATCTGGTTACTCTTTACCTTAACGTATACATTGATTGTCTCTCTGTTACATGTTGGTAAAGCCCTTAGGATGTGTACTTGACTACCTGGACTATGATGCGGATCATACTAGTGGGGACATGGTAGTCCATAAGTACATCCTTCAAGGTCCCTAGTCGTGGGTGTATCGAGATGGGGCATCGATATACCAGAGTAGACTAGCGTATACCTTCTCGACCCATACAGATGGGCGATGGATGATCCCATGTCCATTGGTGTTTGATATCAGAGATGATATACGGGTGCTCAGTGGAGACTGGGTACACTGGACGGACTCGCCGAGAACTCCCAGATGGTATTATACCTTACGTCAGATGGCAGTTCTCTGGTGACACTGGTACAGAGTAGTCTGTTGACCCGAGATCGTCATAGAGTCTTGTGTGATTCCCACTGTGCTTTGATTTCCATCTTACCACGTCCAAGAGGGCATGCAAAACGGTGGTTTTTGGGTACAGTCCCGAATCACATGGAGGCAATGAGCGATAAGAGGGGATTCGTCTCTCCCGGTATAGGGAGTTGATGTTGCGCTGTGTTCGATTGGCTATAACCGGAAATCCCTGGCCAGGGTTGCTGAGATTTACTGGTAAGTGTTATCAGTAGTTTCTCGAACTGTTATAGACCTCATATCGACACGACTTATCGAGCTATTGGGGTCTGACGTTTATCACCCCTAGGCGAGATATGCGACATATCAGACGACGAGACCGGACTGTACGGTAAGTGTTACTGGTTGGATTCACAGGAGTGTGAGCGGGCTTGCTCGTCGATCTTCTGATCGCTCAATACCCGGGTGGCCGTTACGTTTAGCAGACCGCTTGCGGCTTGTGGGTGTTTGATATGATCATCATCTGCTGCCGGCGTATTGACGAGTCTTTAAGTCCTACACAGAGGTTTCCTGGCTCAAGCGAAACGAAATAGGAGCGCATATGAGATATGTGCGGGACCGAGAATAATGCGTGTATGTGATACTGCATTCTATTCTCGCGATGAATGTATCGAATGGTTGTATGCGATATAACCTAGTTATCGAATCGAGGATTGATTCGATAAGCCGATACATTGGATATTAGTCGGTCATATGCGGTATGACCGGATCGTTAAATCAAGTGTTGATTTAATGATTTAATGTATAATTATATATTTGATATATTACTTTACATTAACTAGTATTTGTTCACTTTAAATGGATTTTCTCACTTGAAGTGCACAAGTTGTATATGTGATATACTTTTGTGCACAAGTTTGTATCATGTTTGATGATACATGCCAACTTGGGTGTAGTTTTGGTTTAAACCTTGGTTAAGTAAATGGTTAGGGTTTTTATTTATTTATTCATTTATTTATTTCATTTTGGCAAGAAATAAAATGGTTGCTACTTTTGTTTTACATTGAAAGTTCATGAAGGTTTGAAAGGTTGACCATTTTGTTTCTTTCCATTAACCTAACCATTCAACTTAATCCTAGTTTATTCTCTACACCTAACTATGGTTGCAATATGATAAGTGTCTTTTTATTTTATATTTTATATAACACTTATCATATTATGATCATCATCTTCTTCTTCTTCTTCAAGAAGAAAACCTTGCTTCCATCAATGGTGATTTGATGAAAAGAGTGAGAAATCCAATTCTAAAGTGAACCCACTTCCTATTTCTTCATCCTCTACCTCTTGCCAAGTAGTATAGGGTGTTTTCTTCACAAGTTTCATGGCTTGGTGAAGTTGGAGCTTGATCCTGTGTTGCCTCGACGTAGACCATCTTCGGCATCGAAGCCGACGACCAAGCCCGCCCATTTCTCCGATGAAGCCGACGCTAGAGCCTGGGATTCGATTTGGACAGCAAGGAGACTTCATCATGGAGCTATGGAGGTGGAGGACCGGATCTACAAAGGTTGTATTTCCGTTCCCTTAGTTAAGTTGTTAACTAGTTGCATGTTTCGCCTAAAAATCTAGTTAACGATCCGTATTAGGGTTTCTCGGCACTTGTAAAATTTGAAATTGGCATGCTTGATGCCTTGTGAGACCTCATTAGTGTGCCCAGGAACCCTACACCATTGGACCTCTCAATTGGGCTCTGCCCTTTAAATAATGCATAGCATTATTTTTGGTCTGTTTAGACTTTTTAATTGGGCTCTGCCTTTTTAAAATAATGTGCAGTACTTTTATTTGGTCCATTAGACCTTTGATTGGGCTCTGCCCTTTAATAATGCATTGCATTTAATACTCTGACAGTGCCCCATGTGACTTGTCAGGCATTTTGCGCCAATTAATGAGCGCAAGCGCTCGTGGAGGTGACACGTGTCACGTTCTGGTGAGCGCAAGCGCAACAGCGCAGTGCGCTGCGCTGTTGCACTGTTGACACGTGGCGCTTCCTGGCGGCTTGCGCAATAGTGCAGTTTTGGCAAGTACTGGGCATTGTTCTTATTCTTTGGATCAATTTTAGATCAAAGAAAACAAGTTTTTTCTTGTTTTTTAAAGAACTAATGGTTCATAAAAAGTGCAAGGCACTGTTATTGTTTATTTTTCTTTTTTCTTGAAGATCATTGATCTTGTTCTTAAATCAATGATCTGTTTTTTTAAGAGAATTTTCTCTTTTTCTAAAGGTTTTTACCTTTTTTTCTTGTTCTTGAGGAATTCTCTCTAATTCTTCAGAGTTCTCTCTGTTTAATTTTTCCAAAAATGTTGATGCCTTTGAGTTGAGGTTTGGGTTCCTTTTTATAGTGCCCATAAATTAGTTAAATTTATTAAAGAGATTTTTCTCTGTGTAATTTGGGGAATTTTCCCCACCGTTAGATCTTTGATCCAAAGGCCTCTGTTTTACAAAAGAAAATCTTCTTGTTTTAACAAGAACAGAAAAGATTTCTTTAAAATCTCAATTCTGTTTTGCGCAAACGTCTCAGCGCGTGACACGTGTCGCGCAGCGCAGCGCTTGCGCAGCTGTGCTTGCGCAACTGCGCAGACACGTGTCGTGCAGCGCAGCGCTTGCGCAGCTGTGCTTGCGTAGTTGCGTGTGCGCAGCTGCGCAGACACGTGTCGCTCAGCGCAGCGCCTGCGCAGCTGCGCAGACACGTGTCGCGCAGCGCAGCGCCTGCCCAGCTGCGCAGACACGTGTCGCGCAGCGCAGCGCCTGCCCAGTTGTGCTTGCACACCTGCGCAGACACGTGTCACACAGCGCAACTGAAACGTTGCTTCCTTTACTTTTTGTTTTAAATGAGCTTTGCTCTGATTGGACGCACTGCCTCGGGTGCTGTGCTGACGCATCAACTTCTGACACGTGGTGCGTTGCGCGCAGCGCACGGGATTTTGAAGCGTTGCTTCAGAAAATTTGAATTTTTGAAATTCAAACAGAGTCTTGCTCTGATTGGGGGAAACAAATGCCCCCCCACCGTTGCGCTCACGTGGCACGCACGTGAGTGCAGCAGTGGCAAGATCCTGGCCGTTGGATCAACAGGGGTAAGTTAAAGAGGCGCAGGCGCCTATAAATAGGACCCTTGGTCCTTGGTAAATTCCACCGTTTTCTTGAATCTTGAATCTTAGAGCCTTGCTCTTGCTTAAGAACTTTTAGAGCCTTGCTCTTGTTTCTTTTTAAGAACTTTCAAAGTTCAGAACCTAGCACCATCTTAGGTAAAAAAATTTAAATTAAATTAAATTAAGTTTAATTAACAGAGCCTTGCTCTCATAGATCTTTTGATCTAAAGAAAACCCCTTTGGGGTCTCATTAACAGAGCCTTGCTCTCAAAAATCTACAGATCTATAGAGATCTTGTTCATGGGTTTTAACCCATGAACTGAGCTTTGCTCATAGATCAAATGTAGATCTTTTAGATCTGAACATGGAGAACTTCTAAATGTTTTCACGGATCTTTAAGATCCCAAATTTTTAATCTTTTAGGAGTTAAAATTTCCTTTCTGAGGGATTTTTCCATCATTATTATAGAGGGATTTTTCCATCATTATTATAGAGCTTGGCTCTTTTTTTTAAATAAACTTTATCCCTTTGAGACCAGAGTTTGACAAATGTCACTCTGTGACAGAGCTTTACTCTAAAAGAGGAGATTTTCTCTTTGTCTCCAGGGACTTCCCATCAATGAGGATATTCTCTTGGGGATCTTTTCATTAATTGACAGTCTCATCTAATGATGGAATTGTCTTATTAAATGATGCACCGTCATCCAGATTTTGTGGGTCCCCCTTTGGTCCCCTACCCGCTGCATTGCGGTGTGGTGTAAGATTTTAAAATGCCAAGCGTTGGAACACTAACGGTTATTTTTGTCTTTCTACAGGAAACATTTCTGCCAACTTGTCTTTCCCATTTGTTCGCTCGGAGGGAGGATTTCCCCATACACCAGTGGACCGGGTGGCGCTCGCTCTTATTAAGGATCATGACCCCGAGCACAAAAACCTTCACTTGTGGGGAAAGTGGTACAATGAAATCATTCAGGGTCGTCGCAGTTTCAGTTCCGCCACGCCATCTGAGCCCATAATTACGATCCCCTATGCGGACGAACCCCCGGTGAAGTATGCCGTGGAGGTTAAGAATTGGAACTCGGATGACCTCCTCCAGCCTGCAATTAGCGCTATTCCTGTGCAGCCACCGCCGGCAATAGACATTCTAGGAAGGCGAATCTGTCAGGGTGAAGCACGCCCTTGGGGACAGGCTTACAACATTGGATTGGTCCCGCGATCGCCCGCTGGATATTTGCAGTGGGCTCGGTACATCTTATCGGCTAAAAGGACTCATTTGACAAAGATCGGTTTGTATTCGGCCATCTACGTTTCGCTCTTCGAATATCCTTCCCCTCCAACGTGGTGGATTAAAGCTTTTATCGAGCAATGGAATATCCCCACCCACACTTTCTTGATGACGGATAGGGAGGTTTCTATTTCTTTGGAGGAGTTTGCCGAACTCTCGAGTTTGCCGAACTCTCGGGTTTGCCGATGAGGGGGGAGCATTACGAGGAGTTGCTCCCTCCTGACGAATACGTCTTTGCTACCAAGCCGCTGGTGTTTGACCTGACTCCGGAGAACGCCGTTCAGCATCAGTATCCGGGCTTGGTGAAGGTGTTGGAGATCTATGAAGGACTCCATCTGGAATCGGGCGACCGGGGCGTTAGTTTCGCAGATTTTATTGCCCGCTTCATTCGCCCGGAGTTCCTATCAGAGCGGAGTGAGAAGTTCGCCCAGCTCGATGACCCTTTCGGTTTCGGCTTAGACCGCCGACCCGTATCGGAGAATGATCAAAGGGATTTTTATCTTCCCGGCGCTGCCATCGTCCCTTTCTCAAAAATCGCTGTCCCGGGCATGGATGAGGAGACCTTTTTTATTGGGTTCTTGGGCTTGTGGCTATGTAGCTTTGCGCTCCCCATACACCCGCGCCACATGCGGCCCTCCGTCTTTTACCCAGCGTATCGGATGGTGGCTGGTTTGCAGTTATCGGTAGGAATCGCCGGGCTGGCTTACCTTTATAATGGATTTAGCATAGCGGCGGACGCTAGTGAGCCTGGGGTGCAGCCCGCTAACTTCCCGATGCACTATTTCACCTCCTGGATGGAGATGCACGTGCAAGGGGTGTTTGGCGCCCATAAGACTCCTCCATTCTTTGAGAAATGCAGACTCCCGAGAGTCATGCGGTTGGTCGGCGCTTCAATTGTGGTTGCGTCCCCGCGGGAGTCTAGGGGGCTGCTCCTTCGTCTACATCTAGTCGGAGCGAAGGTTTCCCTTGTGGATAAGGTCATAACCATAGGCTCAGAGACCACTAAGTCAGTAGTGCGACTGCGCGATGATTTTAAGGACGGGGCTTCCATATTGAAGGCTCGGGAAATCCTCCACCTCTACTCCATTCGGCCGGGCTATCTAGTGTTTAGGCAGAATGAGACAGTACTCTTTATGAGGTATAACCCGCACCGGTTTGCTCAGCAATCGAGCTACAACCAAGGGATCCCGATGGAAGGTTTCTTGGAAAAGCCCGTGGTCAGCCGAGAGGGGATAAAGAATGCAATGCACCATTTCACACGGCTTAACACGGGTTCCTATTTCTTTATCAGCGAACCCAGCTGCGTCCCTAAGATGCTCAACACGTACGTGGCTTGGTATGCTCATGCGATGGGCCCAGTTATCTTAACGGAGAAGCGCATGCTGGTTGACCGTAGGGGTGCGCCTCCTGACAGTGATCGCAAGGCCCCCTTGAGGCCGAGGACCCCAGTCATTGCTCCGCTAAAAGATGCAGGAGTTGACCGACCAAGCGTGCTGAGCCCCCCGCGTGGATTGCCGCTGCCTGCTAAGGTGGATGTGCCCCCGGCGCCTCGTGTTCCTACAACGACGGTCAGTGTAGTATCGCCGGAGTCTGGCGCAGGAGCGGATATCGGGACTCGCCGCCCCAAGGTGTCTGCCAAGCGCAAATCAATCCCAAGCGTCTCTAGAGCTGGCGGGAAAAAGAAGAAGAAGTCGATCCTTTCCCTCGACGCGATCCTCGGTTTAGAGCCTGAGGCTCCTCTCATCGAAGGAATAAGTGAATATGGCAGCAACAAGGGCTTCTTGGTAGACCCCGCAGACATCAATTTGGCGGCCGCTATTGCAGCTTCTGAGCGATCAGCAAGGCTCGAAGCGATGTTAAGTAAACTCGCTGAGTCAGGTAACCATTAACTGCTTTCTTCGTCATTTTTTTTCCCGCATATATATTTTTTATCATTATCTCTGACTAATACTTTCCCCCTTTTCCAACAGGTGTCACTACCGAAGAAGCTATTGCTGCCTCTTTAAAGACTTTCCAAGAGGAGGAGGAAAAGCGCGCTTTGGCGGGCGCTGGTACGTCCCACCCCCCCCCCTTTTTTTAAAAAAAAATTTGTTATCTCTTCTGATGGTCAACCTAACCTTCTTCCTTTGTTTCTTTGCAGGGGCTATACCAGTTGATGCGGGGATCCTTCCCAAGCCTGTTACTGAAGTCCCGGTCTCGTCGGGGCTGCTGCAAGAGCCTCGACTTGACAAGTCGACGAGGGATGCCTTGAAGAATTTGGAGGCATCCCTGTATACGGACGAGGACGCTTCAATGAGAGATGCTCTGGTGAGGTCCGTTTCAACGGCCCGGGAAGAGAGGAAGCGGCTGAGGCGCGAGGCGAAGGCGTGCCGGGCTGCTTTGGCCACTGGAGTGGGCCCAAGCACCGTTCCTCATGCCGATACCCCGTCAGAAAAGTCCCCAGTCGCCCTGTCTACAGCTCATAGACGGGCGATTCGCACCAATAGGGAAGCTAACGAGAAGTCCACCTCAGGCAACACTTCTTTCAGAATTTTGTTTGTAAAAATTGTAAACTCGCCAGTTTTTTATGCATCTCATCTTGCAGGGCCAAGTCCGACCGAGGGGGAGGCGGAGACTGTCGAACCTGAGGGGCTGAGGGGGGAGACATTGGTCGAGCCCGAGTCGGTGGCGGATGACACAGCTGGGATTGCTGGGCCCAAGATAGTGGCTGACGAACCGGTCATGTCCACCATGCCTGAGCAAGCGGTTGTTGCTGAGCCCGAGGTA